>CP125844.1:9976033-11176033 GCA_030408175.1 Trifolium repens | reverse complement strand
CCTGGACATGCCAGTTTTCAGGATCATCTTCCCTGGAAACCCATACCAAAGGATCGTCCTCTGGAATAGTTGTAAAATTATTCTTTGAGGGAGGATTAGAAGGACTTAATATCCACGAGATGCGTTCTACTCTTATTAAAGCATCATCATTCCACTGAGATGCTTTTTTGAAAAGAATTGCAAACTCTTTCCACTTGGTTGATTTTCTCCATCGCTGTTCGAAATTAATAAGAATATCATATGCAGCAGGTCCATCTATTCTGCAGTGCAAATCATGCCACGGTTGTCTAGGAGCCCTTGTTCCAGACTATCACAAAAAGCAAACCAAAAAAACAGGGAACGGTAAAAGATAAATCAGTTATGTATAATTTTTATTGAAAAAATGGTGAAGCATATTGGTAGCTAATCAGAACCATAAAAATTGCTTTCTTACTTAATGATCCAGAATATTTGGAGCTAACAATCACAATTGGTTCCTCTCTGGCATTCAACCATCAGACGAAGTCCAATAAATGGGATAACTAAGATTGTTCTAGATTGTGGGTCAAAAAAGATCGTTCTTGGTTGTTATTTGGAAGAAAAGAATACAATTAGATTACTCTAAACAAAATTCCAGCTCAGAATTTGACACTTTGTGGTCTAATACTTGAAATAAAGGTGTGAATACACAACATACGCCGAAACAAGACCCAAGACAGCTTCCAGCTCAGCTCTGGACAGATATCATGAGGCAAAACAAATGTCTTGTATGGGTAGCGCACTCGGCTATTAGGGTAAGCATGAAGGGTATCTTAAGTTGTGCTAAGTGGTAACAAACCTGAATGATAGATAGGGATGGTGCAGCTCTTATAATTCCATACTATAGGCACTATACTAAGACATAAACAAATAATGTTACAAATGATAAATTTTATCAAGTCCAATATCATTGGTGACAAAAATTAACCAACTTTACTGTCTCTGAACAAGAGTTTGCATACAACCTAATCATGTATCCCTCCAATTCAAGTATTCAACCCTGTAACTAGAGGGACTTCACTAAGACAATCAATGATATCACATAATATAAGTTTTATTCAAAAGCTACTAGATACTTGGTAGACAAATCATATATTATCAAAGTCTACAAGGCCTATCTCGTAAAATTTATAAAATATAATCCTCTGACCCTATGTATAACTTACAAATTTAATCAAGACATAATGAATAATGTAAAAAGAAAACATTCCATTGAAAGAGTTGATATAAGAATGTCTCAAGTCCCAACAAAATAAAAGAAATAAATCCAATGTTAAGTAATATGTAAAATGGCATGGCAACTTACAGGAAATGTAGGATTATGGAAATCACCGGCAAATACAGTATCAAGGTCACGAAAAAGCCGATGCTCAGGTGTATCATAACGACCATCACACATATCAAGACCTCCTATAAAAGTGGTAATCTTTCTGTTATTACCAGCAGCCTGTGAATCCAAAATAACACATTTTTGGTGGTGTGTGAAAACGGTTCCAACAACCTGCATAATACCATATCACAAGCAGTTTCACTACAAAGTTTGTCTCAAAAGATATAAAACCATTTGACCATATCACAACTCAGAAGCCAAAGAACCTTTAACTTGAAATATAGAAAGTTCACAGCAAAAAGATTACTAATTTCTCATGCTACATTTTGCATCAACAAAAAAACATACCCACAATTTTAGAGCTAAGACCACAAAACACAAGGTATTTCACATTTGACTCCACTGATTATTAACTCAAAGATTCCTATATCCTGACAATATACATAACATGAGTTATGTATCAACTTTATAAAACAACAAACAAACTACAAATCACACAACAGCTATCTGCACATATTTACCAACAAATACTCACCTGTTGCTTAAAGAAGCTCATCTTACTGCTAGCATAGCGAGGCGCCAAAACGCACATGACAGAAGAATGCTTGAAAAACTTCCTAGTTTCCTCATCATGGGTCTCCATTACTCCAGTCTGCACCAAAACACAAAAACACCCAATAAGCAATAGCACATCAACCAATACAATTCTTGGTCGCAGCTAAACTCTGGATTATCAGAGCCCCTTCCCCTGGGGCGAAAAGATTAATGCCAAACAAAAATGATAAATGCCAACAACATTCGAGTTTCTTACCGTCTTAAAGAAAACTTTATCATGGGAAGTTTTATCATCCCAAACAAGCAATAAAACTCTCACACCTTCTTCAGACTTATACTTAAGCAAATCACCAAGTGTTAAATCGCCACCCGCCGGCAACGGTCTAGAAGGTTCCCTAACAAGCTTAATCTTATGGTAGATTGACCAACCCACTATATAAATCATGTGATGAGCTTCTGTTATAGCATAACATATATCTTCCCAACAATTCTCCGATTTATAAACCTTTCCACCGTCAAGCTTAATCTCCGGTATCATTCCATGTGGACAATGTGCATCCTGGTAAAGCCTCACAGAGCTACCCTTCCTCACCGGAAAATAAGTATGTCTCACGCCTTTGTGTTCCGGATCAGCCGCAATGCCACGAAGGTATAGCGGATTCCGGTCCACTGGCGTGAACTTCATTTCTAAATTAAGCGCAGTATCCGGCTTCGGCGGTTTCCCATTGGCTCCGATAAGCGGAAACCAATCGGAAATTAACTCGCCGGAGGCAATTCTCTGTGCCGGAATCTTAACTGTCCCTATAGTTTGAGCACCAAAAACGTCGTCGTCTTTAACACGAAATTCCAAATCAACAACCGCATGCGCTAACGGAATGTTAAACCGTTCCTTCCACTCAGGATCCGGCGAGTTCTTAAGCACACGTGTCCGTGCAACTGTTGCTTGTGGCACCGTAACGGCTACATACGGATCACTCGTTATGATTTTTCTCCGGTGACGATGATTCCGATGACTAGAACCGTCGGCGGCATCGGAATTTGAACTGTATTTAATAGTATCGCAAGCGGTTACACAGCGGCGAAAACGCTCTGAAACGATATCCATGTTAGGTAACCGGCGAGCGGCTACGATTGTTAAGTCGAGGTCGCCGTGGAGATATATGAAACCGTTTCCGTCACCGCCGGTTTCCGCCATGAGAGGGAATGTGGTGCGGTTATGTTAACGTGCGCCGAGTGTAGAGTAACGAATTAATAATAATTGAATGAAAAAGTGAGATAGAAAAAGGGGTTTTATGAGTGTTTTTTTTGTTTACTTTTTAGCAACGGTTGGAATCAGCATAACGTAACAGTTTGAGTTTGAAGGGTTTGGATTTGGATTTGGATTTGGATTTGGATTTGGATTTTGCTTTGCTTGTTTGTATTGTTTCACTTTCTCAGATACAGAGTGTTTTTGTGTTGTGTACAATGTACATTTATACATGACTAATAACGTGGCTTCTTCACATGATTTCATGCTTATTTGGGGAATTTTATTTTATTTTAATTTTAATGATTGATAGATTAAAAAAATTTGGTTTGTGAACGCGTGGATTTCGATGTTGAGATATGGTGATACTACGTGGAAGGGATCGCCAACGTTCAATTGATTTGGGATTAATTTATTAGTTAATTGTGATTATGATTATGTGTATGTTTCTGGAGCAGTCATAATTGATTCTGGACGTGTAAAATTGATTCTGACTTGTTTGGTTTCTTAAAAGTAGAATTGATTCTGCCTCCAGAATTGATTCTACTTGAAGCTAGAAATCGTAGCTTCTGATTCTAGAATTGATTTTTACACTAAAATTTTTTGTTCAACTCACTTTTACATGAATATATCCAAACATAAACCACTTTAACTTAAAATCAATTTTGGCCAAAAATCAATTTTACAGAATCAATTCTATCAAAATCAATTCTCGTCACCGCAAAACCAAACATTCACTATGATTATGAATGTAAAATCAATTTAATTTTTGTTGGATAAGATGGGATGAAAGTTGAAATTCATGAAGCTAATATCTATCTACTTAAGTTATTGGTGGTGACTAGTAGGTTAGGTGTATAAAGGTAGTGGGGGCACGTCCATGGGTCTCCTATGATATCGACCCTCAACGGCCAAGAACAACGACACATTCGTGTGTCCTACCATGAGCCTGGATTCCATTACGAGGACATTGTTATTGTGTTGTTACTTTACCATTTATTATCCTCTATTTATTCTCTATTTGGAGAGAAATAGACACATTAAAAATTAGTGGGACTCATTAAAAGTGGGTCCCACTAATTTGTGGACCCACTAATTTTTTCTTGTGTCTATCTCTCTCCAAATGAAGAATAAATGGATAGATAATAAATGGAGGGAACCTGAACTCACAATTTACTATGTCTATATGGGGTATGTTTAATGCATAATATTACTAGTATTAAGTACACTCGTATAAGTAGGGAGACATTTTCGTAAGTTTAGTTCAATTGATATACACATCATATTATATACTCCCTCCGTTTCTTTTTAATTGTCTTTTATTATCTTATTTAGCGTTTCTATTTAATTGTCCTTTTTGTATTTTATGGGTATGATTTGTCAATTATACCCTTTGTCAATTGCTCTTATCTTTTTCCATAAAACCAATTAATGCTATATATTTGGAAAATTAAATTTTTTTTTTAATTTTTGTTGGTACATACCATATAATTTTATTTTTTTTGTACATAATATATTAAATTTATTGGAAAGAGAAAATGTGGGCAAAAAAATAGGAATTTATTGGTGGATTAAAACGAGGGTATAATAGGAAGATAACGTGCAAAAATACACTTCCTTAATTTGATGTTATCATTCTAAAAAGACAATTAAAAAGAAACGGAGGGAGTATTATATATATGTATGAGTTGGAGTTTAAATTTAAAAATCTCCATTTTTTATGACAAAAGTAAAATAATATTCATTCATTCAAATTGATAGATTAAATCTTAAACATCATTTTTGTCCCTGTAAGTTCATAAATTTTTTGTTTTAGTCCCTGTATTTTTTTTTGTTGCAAATTAGTCCCTGCATGTGTAAATATTTTTTATTTTAGTCCCTAAAGCTGAAATCCGCAGGAAAATCTGCAGAAATATTCGTTGGTTTCCTGCGGATTTTCCTGCAGATTTTAGTTTTAAGGGACTAAAACCAAAAGATTTGAACATACATGGACTAATTTGCAACAAAGAAAGATACATGGACTAAAACCAAAAAATCACAAACTTACAGGGACGAAAATGATGATTAAGCCTTAAATCAAATATAAATACAATCACATATTCAATATTCGCTAAAAACGTAAAGGATGAATCTGCGAACAAACTCATCCAAGATAATAGCATACATCGGCAAAATGCCTACAACAAATAATATGCAAAATTTAAAATCACTGGAATGTCCATGTTTCCGGATCTGCAACGTTGATGCCCAAATCATTAATTGAATCTGCAAGTTAATCTTTCAAGATGAACTTAACGAACACCGCAACAAGACGGAAAATCAAACATCGTATCAAGACGACGAACAAACACAACGCCGAATGCGAACGACGAAATCACAAATACAAAAGAAAACAACAAAAATAATATATCAATCTATGTGAAAATGAGAATCATTTATTTAAATTAAAAACAATGAAAAAAATACGGATGGGTGGTTTTAGGCCAAAAACCACCCCCTTAATGGTAGAAATAGAAGAAAGTCAAAGAGAAAAAAGAAAATATTAGGGCCGGCGTGAGAGACGGAGGGGAAATTTAAAAATCTCTATTTATTTATCTCAAATGTTGAAATTTAAGCTGTTAACTACTTGATCAAAATTAGTAGAGCGACGTATAATAAAAACTAGTATTTCACGTATTTCATTAGTTTTTTTAGGCTTAGTTATATTTTGTTGATCTATTTTTGTTAGAAATTTTGTGTCACAATTGTAATATTACATGTGTTAGGGCAATTGTGTAATTAGCCAAAGCTACAGTGGTCTAATTAATAATAAGTCTATGGCTAAAAGCATAAATATCATGAAAAGTAATTTATTGTGTAGAGACAATAAGTCAATATCTAATTTAATGAGGGGCCAAATTAGAATATTGAAAACTAGGAAATAACCCTAGGTTATTTATAGGGGTTATGGTCCCCGACTGTAGACATAACGTGAAAACGGCGGCTCGGACAAAAGGTTTTCTCTTCATCCCCATCAGAGGAGAATCAAGGAGCCCATAAGGAACTCTACGGTTGGAAGATCATATGCCTGTAATCTCTTTGATCTATTCCGATGACAAACTCAGGTACGCTTCCGCTTATGCTTATGTTTATGGTAATTTTTCTTGATGATTAACATGATTGGATTCTAGGTTTATGAATCAATTTAATTCTAACAAATGGTATCAGAGCAAATCATGTTTAATCATTTAGAAAAGAAGGTTTTGTGCCGATTTCATTTTATCGATTGTAATTGCTTTTCGGTTTCTATTTTGGATCGGTATGGATATATAGTTGCCGTTTCATAATTATAAATTATATGCAACTATGGTTTTCGGTTTATGTTCATATAATGTATTGATTTTGGTATATTTCTCTTAATCGGCGTAACATGACAATCATGACTTTGTTGTTGGTTTTGACAATTACGATGCATATTGTATATACTGATATTTTCGGTTTAGATTTCCAGTTTGTTAGTATGATGAATTAAATGGTTCAATCTTTATTATAAACTATATGTCTCAGTGCATCGTATATTCAAGATTTATTGATTGTTGACTATACATGTTGTGGCTTCCTGATTTATGTACATATATGTTGTGCATATGTGCTTCAGTTTAATGTTGTCAATAGTTTTCTTATGGGATTTATATACAAGTCAATCATGTGCCAATTTTGGATCTAATTGGAAATACAGTTTGGTTCTGATTCTATTCAGCAGAATGTTTGTCTTGAATTATTTGTGCTATAAAATATTCTGTTTCAACTCAGGTTTATGGTTTAAAAGATAAAATCAAATTGATAGATTCTTTTTTTATGGTGCTATTTGGCAATTTAGTATTTTTTGGTTTAAATTTTTGGTCCAATTCCCATTCAGTTCAGTTACTATGGCCTTCAGTTAATCTATTTAGTCTTATTGTTCACAGTAGAACATGATAAAGCTTTATATAAAGTATTACTTGAGGTTTATGGCTATCATTATGATTCAATTCGGTTTTATTACAAAACCAATAGTTTACTGTTTGTATGCTGCAATTTGGCATTTTTGGTGAATTCTTGTGACCAATTTGGCATTTTTGGTGAATTCTTGTGACTCATGAATACATAGTGAAACAAATTGATTTATTGTTTTGGCTAAGGAATTATTTGTGTTATTTTCTTAAGATTCTGTGAAACAATTTTCCTGTTTGATTCGATTTCTTCTTTGTTTCATATGTTGCATGCCATAAGTTCAGAACTAAAGCTTGTTCATTTTTTTGGGTTTCATCTTTATATAATTTGCTTTAAGAAATCTTGTTTCAACACAACTTTAAGTATAACAGTTTTCCAAAAATAAATTGACTGAAACAAGAATAAGCATTTAATCTATGAGTTACTAATATTTTAAAACAGTGGCTCGTATAAATTCAGACTTAAGTTATGGAAATTGCAAGCTATACTTGCAAATTTGGTAATAATTCTGGTTAAGTAATTTCATAAATTCAAATATTTGACGGTTTATATATTTTGAAATAAGTTAATTGAAGCATAACGTTGCCAAAGTAACCTCTTTTGTGGAAATCAATTTATTTTGAAATATAAAAGGTTAAGGTTGTGTGCTTGTAACTTATGTGAATATCTAACCGGCCTAAAGGAAGGTGACTATTTTACAGAATTATAAGTGCACCTGTGGTGATAAACGCGTGATAATTATTCGGTTTTACGTGTGAATAATACGTTGGCCTAAAGGAAAATCTATTATTTGACATGTTCTTATTATCAGTGTTTGATTACTACGTAAAGGTATCACTGAAAAGTTAATGTTTTGTCCAAAGATAGAATGTTAATGGATTCCCGATATCTTGTGATGGGATTTACCATTGTTTGAATTTAAATTATTTTTGTATTGAGGCTTATTTGAGCATGTTTTGCTTGATTTTTGTTCTCTCTTCGGTTATGAATGACCGGTTGAAGCTTACTTCCAACATCAATTTAGTTAAATGGCTCAAAAATCAAGTTCTAGAAAGTAAATTTTTTGGTAGTTCTTGAAGTATGGATCTCAACGATATGTTAAGGATTGATTTTCCCTCACCTCTTACGGAATTGGGAAGGTGAGAGAGGTCAAATTGCATATGTTTGATGATCGTAAGGAATGCCATTCTGGAAATATTTTTGGGCAAACTATCTGAAAAGATAAATACGGTAACATATTTTATTAAGGAAATTGAAAAGAGGTTTGTCAAGAAGGAAAAGTGTGATATACCTACGTTTTTGGGAAACCTTAATTCAATAAAGTATAAGGATAAGTTGCAGATACAATGCCTCAAAAGGAACAACAACATAAATAATTTAAGTCTAGTAACAATAGTTGTTTCTTTTGTGGAGCTAAAGGATAAAGAAGCATTGCTTTAACTGTCAAACATGGCGTGTTAAAGTAGTATATAGTTCTTAATTTGGTTTGTTTTAAGGTAAATTTAACTTTGGTACGTAGACACACATATTAGATATATTCTAGTGCTACAACTCACAACAGTGTGCCTATGCAAGATTTTATGAATTGTCGGAAACTAATTGATGGTGAAAGATACATCTATACGGCCGACGATAAAACAGTTCAAGTTGAAGCAATTGAAAATTTTCGATTATTGATAAAGACTAAATTTTATTTGGATTTTGATGAAACCATTTTTTAATTGTTTTATTTTCAGTCGAAATTAAATTAAATTTCTATTTGAATTTTGATGAAACCATTTTTGAATTGTTTTATTTTCAGTCGAAATTAAATTTAATTTCTATTCATGTATAGAACCTATTTGGTTTTTCTTAATTATTTGGGAATGGAAATTTAAATTATTTCAAAATTCAAAATTAGTTGGTTCTGGTTCTTTGTCGGCTGCAATAATCTACATTTAATTTGACACAAATGCTTCATTTAATTGAGAAATGAGAATTCAGGTGCATTTGACAAGAAATTGGGTGACATCTCCAAACGGATATTAGAGAGACTTGTGTCAAATGAAATCTCAGACTCATATTTAACAGAAAAAGGAAAACAAACCAATAAAGGAGATATGAGGCCAATAAGACTTCTGGTGTCCTTGAGCTTATAAATATTGATATTTGTGTGTCATTCTTTCTGGTTGTTTAGAATGATAAACAATATTTATAATGTTCATAGACGATTTTCTATATGGTACTATTTATCTCATTCTTGATATAAGAAAGTTACTGGACGTGTTCAATTTTTATTCAGGCTAGAGTTGTGAATCAACTCGACTAAAGAATCAAAGGAGTTAAGTTTAACCGTGGTGATAAATACTATGGTAGATTTAACAATTCAGGTGAACAACGTCCAATATTTTTTATTTATTTTTCAATTAAAACTGCAACACATGTCCTTAATATGGTTCCAATTATAGCAACTACAAAACTTCCTGGCTATTTTATGGGATACTCTAAAATGATCCCACAATTAAGTTTGGTCTTTTGAATCAGGAAATGCCGGTTCTTTGAGGATGTCGAGTTTGCAGGGGGAGATATGGATATGGACCTTTTTTTGAAGAGGAATATATTGATATTCCCATAGGTGTTTAACTCCCCATACAAGAAATTGTTCCAGAAGAACAAACTCTTACACCTCAAGAACATATGTCATTCAGGAGATCCACGGGAGAAAAGAGAAATACAATACCGACGACTATATTGTATTCTCTTCAGGGACATAAGGTTAACATTGGAATGATGGATGATGATCTAATCAGATTTCATCACGCAATGGAAAGTTCTAACTCTCAAATGTGGTTCAATTCCATAAATAAAGTGATGAAATCCACAAAGGACAATGACATTTGGTATCTTTTCTCGTTGCCATAAGGTGCGAAATGATTCGAAAGGCAATGAGAAGAGGTAAAAGGTTCGTCTTGTCACAAAAGGGATTTACATATAAAGAAGGCATTGATTATATAGAGACTTTCTTTTCGGTTTCTTTGAAAGACTCTTTTAGGATCACTATGGCATTAATGATGCATTCAGAACTTGAGTTACATTCGGTGGATCTAAAGACAACGTTTCTGAATGGTAACATTGATGAAACAATGTATATGGTGCAACCAGAAAACTTTATTTCAAAAGATTTAAAGTATATGGTTTGCAAATTTAAGAAATTCATCTATGAACTCAAGTAAGCATCTTAATTGTGGTATTTCAAAATTCGCCAAGTGTTCATCTCGTTTGGTGTTGAGGTGAATTTGGTTGATGATTGTACATACCATGAGTTCAGCGGGAGCAAATATATTCTATTGGTTTTATATGTCGATAATAAGACAATAAATCATGTGATACCCCTATGGCTAAGGGAGACAAGTTTAGTCTCAATCAGTGCCTTATGAATAACTTTAAAGAAAAGTTAATACAAAAGATTTCTTATACAAAAGTTGTAAGGAGTCTAATGTATGTTCAGTTTTGTACACGTTTGGCTATTGCGTACAATTTTTTGGGATGTTGGGCAGGTATTTAAGAAATTTAAGATTAGACCATTGGAAAACAGCCAAATGGGTCATACGGTATTTAAAGAAAACAAAATATTACATGCTCATATAGTGGAGGTTAGATCAGCTTGAGATCATTTGGTATACTGACCCCAATATTGTTGGATGCAAAGATAATGTATTATGATGCATCCGATCATAGAACTTTGTCACGGGGCTGCGCATAATGGATAAGGATTTAAAGGACCACTAAAGTTATTTGTGACAATAAAGATTAAGTTCAGAGTGAACAGTTGTCTATAAAGCATATATGTACAAACTCCATGTTTGCGGATCCGCCTACTAAAGTTTCCCACCCAAAAGGTTTCATGAGCATATTGCTCGTGTGGGTGTTAAGATTAAGTAATATCCAGTTTTAGTGGGAGTTTGTCATTTTTAATGCTTTTATGATATAGACATACTTCAGTTCAAGTAAGGCTTAAGAATATTTTCTGCAGAAATAAAATTTTGGTATTTTACACTCTGATTTTGTTTAAGGTTTGATCTCACTAAGGATTAAGGAGGACCAGTTGAAAATCGACATATACAGACCAACTTTATGTGATTTTCATGCTGCACATTTCATGATGGATCTATGTCATTTAGTTGTGTCACTATTAGTGATCATTGATGAGTTTAGTTATGATTGATATAACGAAAATCACCTTGGTTATATATATTGACATGACTAATGGACGAGATAATTTGGATATGCTTAAGGAATATAATGGCAAATTTTGAGCTCATAAAGTCTAACACATGTGTAGGATTACATATGTGACCAGTGGGAGATTGTTAGAAATTTTGGGTCACAATTGTAATATTACATGTGTTAGGGCCATTGTGTAATTAGCCAAAGCTACAGTGGTCTAATTAATAATAAGTCTATGGCTAAAAGCATAAATATCATGAAAAGTAATTTATTGTGTAGAGACCATAAGTCAATATCTAATTTAATGAGGGGCCAAATTAGAATATTGAAAACTAGGAAATAACCCTAGTTATTTATAGGGGTTATGGTCCCCGACTGTAGACATAACGTGAAAACGACGGCTCAGACAAAAGGTTTTCTCTTCATCCCCATCGGAGGAGAATCAAGGAGCCCATAAGGAACTCTACGGTTGGAAGATCATATGCCTGTAATCTCTTTGATCTATTCCGATGACAAACTCAGGTACGCTTCCGCTTATGCTTATGTTTATGGTAATTTTTCTTGATGATTAACATGATTGGATTCTAGGGTTTATGAATCAATTTAATTCTAACATCTTTATCTTAGGTTTAGTTGGTCACTTATTATTTGTTTCTCATATACGACAATTTTCCTACTATATATATAAGTGGCAACTAACTTATTGTACCGACTACCGACATGTTTTTGTTTAGGCTTTCAAAATGTACTATTTTGATACTAATTACAAACACAACAATTGGATATTCATGACCAAAAAAAGTATTGGTCATTGCATCAGTGATTACCAAAAGGACCAAAGTCAGTAACGTATTTAAACAACTCCTTTTTACATCTATATATTATATGACATATTGACATCTATATTAGAGTTATTTGTGAGAATAAATGTATGATTTTCTTTCTCCCTCCCTTTTCACATGACATCAGTGGTCTATTTGGATAAGATTTTTTTTTCTGAAAATTTTGGATAAGAACTATATTTGCTGATTATTGCACAAACATTTTATCAATAAGTTTACATAAAGCTAATATCATAAAGCTAATATTATACTGTAGTAAACGATAAATATTCTATTTAAATTGACTTATTTTAAGCTTATAATTGATATGATAAAATTCAAATTTCTTTCTGCTCTAAATTATTTCTTATTGTTCTTAAGAAAATAAAAATAACTTTCAAATTTATACCATCTAATCTCAATCAAGTGTCATTGGTGCGGTTGAATGTGGGAACCTACTAATAGCAAGAATCCCAATTCTAACTCCTACCCTATTCCATCCTCAAATTTTCTTTCCTTGCTACTTGTCTAGATCCAAACAAACGTGTAAAGCAACCCAAGAAGAATATGCTATTGGTTGGAACTGAAACTGGAAAGTAGTTTTAATGACTTAGGAAGCAAGACAACTTCATTGTGGGAGTTGGAGTTGAGTTACAGCATCTCCCTGGTATCACCATCTAGATTTGAAGGAAATAAATAACTTTCATCAATGTCTTTTTCCACTAGAAATGCAATGATGCAAAAACTATACTGGCCACCCCAAATGCCTAAAACTTCATTTTCTTGTTAGATCTCACCAGAAAAAGTCAAGTTAATATGAATCCAAATACTCTACAGTTTTATAGTAAACTAAGGAGATCTTGGCCATTGAAATTTATTTTTTTTACATTGAATATTTAAATAAATTTAAAATATCAATTTCTAAGTTCTGGGTATAAACTGTACTGCATCCAAATTTGTAGTGACACAAATTTACAAACAAACTTCAAAACAAAATTGTACAAATTCATATGATATAGTTTTCAACAACTAAACTATTTATTCATTGCAGCCATTCCCATCCCCTCTCAAAAAAAATCCAGATCTAATTTTTTTAAAATTGCTGACACAATTGTCTTCAGTATTTAATTTGAAATTAAGGGACTATATATAACAGACAGCATTTGCCAAATCTTCGTCAATACATTTCCGGCCAAAAGACCCTTTTCACGAGTTTAAAATGGGATGTAGATGGAAAATTAAGAGAATTTTCATCCAATAAGGAAAAAAAGTTAACAGTCGTATGATACTTCAGCAAACAAACAGCTCACCTCATTGAGTGCCAGGCTCATCCTTGTCATTTGTCTGTGGAGTGTACTGGCTGGTTGACGATGGTGAGTAACCAGGTTCACTTGGTGAGTAACCCGTACTGGGACTGCAAATAGAAAATTAACAAAAACAGAATCAAGGAGAATACACTCCTGAGTAACCCGTACTGGGTGCCAATGGGGGCTAGTTGACCTCCAATTTCTTTTCCTGAGCTTCCCGAATGAGTTGTTTCACTTTATCCTTAGCCTGTGAAATAGTCTGATTAATAGTCTCCATGGTCGAGGCATCAGCAATTGTATCACTAATTCCAATGCTAAAAGCATTCTGTAAAAGCCAGTAGTTTACAAGCCACTGAGTATGGCCAAGGAATTTGCAAGCTGCGTCAGGGCCAAGGCAACCTCTTCCCTGTATTCATGTACACATTCAGTAAGAAGAACAAAGAAGAAAGGAGCTGATAACAACAGTTGTCATAGCCACTCAAATTTACAATTATAATAATATGAAATTGTTTATCTGACTCAACTGAGAGTTCACAGTTTGAGTCAACAGAATAAATTCCTCTACCAATTAATAGAGATTGTAATAATAATCTAATTCTGTTGGTAATTTCAAGTGGATATATATATATATATATATATATATATATATATATATATATATAATGAAATGAAAAAAGAGTAAAGCTTGGAAAAATGGAGAATAAGTAAAACAGTGTATGGAAACACTTGCCTCACTACTGGAAGATGTGTCCATCATTACAGAAGGTCTCACAGGTAGAGGAGGAATTAGGAAAACTTGTAAAATCAACCAGTCAGGACGGGCATACTTTGGATTCAAGCCTAACAATTGGCAGTCCTCGTCACTTATCCTTTTCAGAAAACCCAGAACCTTCAACGGACATAACAAGTTACCAACTACGTTAATTTCTGCAACAATGAACAAAGAAGTGTTCATACCAGAAATCCATAATCTAAATCAATTACCCTTTCTGCGGAAAGAGTCTGTTTCCTTTCTACGGGTTCAGGAAGCTGTTCCTGATCGTAACTTTTCTTCCTTAGAGCTTTATACTCTGCGATCATTTTCATCCCCTCAATAGTGATCTTTGGCAAACTTTAGCCACAAATCTCAGAGAAGGGGCCATTTCCTTTCTTCTATCAAGAATCAGAGTGAAGTAAAACCATTGGAATATGTATGATATCACAGATATGAATATACAGGTCACAGACAACATAAGAACGTCAAGTCATGGTCCTCCGTTGATATATACTCATCTACTGTAGCATTACTAACATTTAAAATTTAAGGTATTTGAATTTACCTTTTCATTGTTACTCTAAAGCTAAGATGATGAGATCAAACTGAGAGTATGTCCAATCATAAAGTGTCAAACCGATTTCATGTCGGATAAGTTACACTTGTCTCTAATGTGCGCAGATAAAGTATTCAATATAATCTGAATATTTTCAGTTCTCAGCTTCCCTGGATCGTCCGAGACAAAATGTTGTATCTGATTTTGTACTTCAATCCAACTGCAGCCGGGTAGCTTTCCAACTCTTCTCTCCCTCATTAGCACCCTTAATCTTTCAACCTCTTCCCACCTTCCAGCCTCGGCATGCATGTTTGACAAGGTAATATAATTGGAGGCGTTATGTGGCTCGAGTTCTAAAAGCCTCACGGCAGCAATTTCACCAAGTTCCATGTTCTTGTGTACACGACAAGCCGCGAGCAGTGAACCCCATAATCCAGCATTCGCTTTCACTTTCATCTCCCTCACTATGTTGAATGCTTCCTCTAACCTACCCATTCGGCCAAGCAAGTCAACTAGGCAGCTGTAGTGTTCAGCCAAGGGTTCAATAGCAAAATCGTCAATCATGCATTTAAATAAATCCAAACCCTGATTGGGTAAACCGGCATGACTGCAAGCTGACAACATCCCAATAAAGGTAACCTCATCAGGTACCATCCCTTCTGATAACATCTGTTCAAAGGCCCAAAATGCCTCATTTGCATATCCATTCAAAGCATATCCTGAAATCAAGGAATTCCAAGAAACAAGATCAACACATTCAATATCTTTAAACACTTGTTCAGCACTTTGTACTCTTCCGCATTTTGCATACATGGCAATCATAGCATTGCTGACAAATAAGTCGTTTATGTAACCACTTTTCAGGATGTATTCATGCAGTTGCTTTCCTACTTGCAAAGCAGCAAGATTAGCACATGCACTTAAGGAACATGCAAAAGTTGATTGATCAGGTTTCTTTCCTTCCTTCCCCATCAAAATCAAACTCTTGAGAGCTTCCAAGTATAAATTATTTTGAAGGAAACCGGTAATAAGAGAATTCCAGGAAATAATATTCCTTTCCACCATGGCCTCAAAGATCTCTGCTGCTCTGTCCATCTGTCCCGACTGAGCATATCCCGAAATCATAGTATTGCATGAAACAGCATTCTTAACAGGCATTTGTCTAAATAAATTGAGAGCTTCACCCATTCTTCCACTCTGGCAATAGCCTGCAATCATGCTGTTCCAACAAATTGCATCACGTTTACCAAGTTGACTGAAAACTTGACTAGCCTCGTCTATCCTTCCATTCTGTATTAGTCCCGACATCAACGCTGTTTTCGCCGCTATGTCTTTGTAAGGCATCTGATTGTAAATTTTGTGTGCTTCATCAAGCTTACCAACCCGAACATACCCATTAATTATTGTAGTCCATGATACACAATCTTTATAAGGCATTTCTGTGAACAGCTTAACAGCTTCATCAATCTGTAAGTCTTGGACATAAGCTCCAATCATAGCATTCCAAGAAACCACATTCTTACAAGGCATTCTGTCAAAGAGTTTCCTAGCCTCCACAATCTTTCCGTGTCTAGCAAACCCGCACAACATTGTAACCCAAGAAACAGCATTAGGATTTGGAATCCTCTCAAACAATTTCCAAGCAGAACTCAAGTCACAACTATTAACAAACCCAGCCACCATCAAGTTCCACGAAACCACATTTGTCTCTTCCATCCTCTCAAAAAATTGCATAGCCAAACCCATTTTTCCATTCTGCGCATAACCAGCTAACATAGAATTATAAGAAACCAAATCCTTAACCGGCATCCGTTCAAAAACTTTCTCAGCATCATCGAACCGACCGTTCTTTGCATAACCAGCAATCATTGCATTCCAACAAGCAGTGTCCAACTTATCAGGAACCAACTCAAGCAACTCTCTAGCTTTTTCAAGCTCCCCTTTACGTGTATAACAAGTTATCATTAAAGCCCATGAAAAATTATCTCTTTCAGGCATTACATCAAACAAGTTATTAGCTTCTTCAACCATGTTGTTGTGAAGATACCCAGAAATCATAGTGTTCCAAGAAATAAGGTTTCTTTGAGACATTTTATCAAACAGTTGCCGTGCCTCACTAACTCGACCGTTTTTCGCAAACACTGATATCATGGAATTGTATGTGGCATGATTTTTGTGGATTACATTTGAGAAGACCCTTTTGGCTTCTTCAACTTTTCCTTGTTTTCCTAGATGGATAATTTTCTGGTTTTGGTTGAAGACATTTTTTCCTTGTTCAACTGTTGATCTTATTCCAATGTCAAGTTTCATTGAGGCCTTAGAACGCACCTTAAAGTTCTTTTTCTGTCACAATTTTTCAACCGGGTCACACTTATTGCTTATTTGATGTGCAATTTTCACCGTTTTGTAATATTTTTGGAAGGAGATAAATGTAAATGTATTTGAAAGTGTTTTTTGAATCTAAAATATTCGTAAGCTTTTCGTCATACAAAAATACGTTTATATTAATTAGTTTATCAACCATCAGCTATAAGCTATTAATCTATCAGCCATCAACTATAAACTATCTTATCAGTTAACCTTTATTTTTGTCAAATAGAGCCTATGTCTTGCGCCTAGTAATAGAGGTAACATTTCATCAAATTTGATAGCTTAACATATTTGGGACCCTTTTTCCCACCTCCGACATTCGTTTCAAATTATCTCATCGAAAAAACATCAAATTTTATTCGTCTAAATGAATATTTTTAGATCATGTATATTGTCTTTGGATGTGCACTTTTAAAAATGTGGGATTTTTTAATTAAGAGAATGGAGAAACAAGGACACTTTACCTCATAATTTTTTTTTCTTGACCACCATGAAAATTGAAAGGTATACTTACTCTTCTGCGTGAAAGTGTCCATTAAATTTAAATTGCAGCGCATGAGTCTAAAATCAAAATTATTAAGAAAAAAATCTCTAATATGTTTTGGTGTGACTAAAACAAACATTAAAATAAAAGTTACATTCTTATTCTTATAAAAATTCTCTAATATCTTTGCTATAGATGCACTATAAATGAAAGTTACATTATTCTTATTATTATAAAAATAAAAATGTTACATTCACCTTTCTGATAGTGTTACATCAAAATCATACAATGATCCTCTCCCACTAGTAAATTTCTTCATAGTATCCAAAGTTGGAGGAACACTACTCACCATAGCTGAATTCTTCTCTTCACCACCTTGCTTCCCTCCCTCATAACTTCCCTTAGAAATCCAAACCAAAAGCTTCTTTTCATGACACCTAACAGAATCATTGTTTTTGGTTGAAACTTGTTGAACCCCTTTATGTAATTTCATGTCCTTTTTCTTCTTCTTCTTCTTCTTGCTCTTAACTTGACCCATGCATGAGACTTTAGGAGAAGTTGGTTCTTTTGGACTAAAACTAATTCCCCTTTTGTGCTTTCTTCTATGTTCTTTAGGGAACAACGAAACACCGTGTGTCGTAGGCGATCGACAAGGACTAAGAGTTGGGTTTTGAAATGCAACTAGTGACATTGGTTGTTTTGATAGAAACTTCAAGAATGTGGCTTTAATTTTGAATAGTTTCTCCATCTAGAGTTTATGTGTTTTGTAATATGCTTTTTTGAGCTCAATGGTTTTGAATTATGAACTTTTGAAGAGTGAGGCTGTATAACTATATAAGGGACATAAGAGGTAGCTAGAAAGAATAATTCATGTTTTGAAATCACCTAATCAAAAATAAAGAAAGATTATGGTTGTGACATTGGTGATAGAAAAGTGGCATGCTAGTTAGAGTGAGAGTAGAAAAATTGTATGATGAAATAAGCATAAGTTGCCGGCACAATATAAAACATAATTTGAAATAAGTTGATGCGTCATTGTGACATTGGAATAAGCCATTTGTTTGGACATATAAATTTAGGCTTAATTAAATTTAAGCATGACTTTTTTATATATATATTTTTCAAAAATCTTAACGCAATGCCGTTGAATGGAAGGATATGTTGAGATAAGTTAAAGTTTCAACAATTATCGGTTCATAAAGCATATTCTATGTTGCTTTTGTTTTCTTTTTTCTTTTTTCATTTTGTCTTTTTGAGAAACTTGTGTAGCTTGTACCGCTCAATCTATTGAAAATTTGAAAGAATAACACACTTTGAATTAACAAGTATATTTAACAAGTCCACTAAAGCCATTTAGCATAACTTAAAATTAATTAATTACCATCATCAACAATAAAGTGGTCTAACTAATAAGAGTCTTAGTCCCCTTAAGTATATAGTCAGAGATTCGATTTTTGGTTCATGCATATGGAGACAATTTGGTTGGGAGAGAAGAAAATTCGGTTTAGAGGAAGAACTCACCTTATGTGCCCCACAGGTTCTCACACAGAGATTAATAAAAAAAGGGTTCCGCTAACATGTGCCCTTGGGGCACATGATAAGATGTATTTAATTAGGTAATATCTCACTTAATTTATTTAAAAGTAGCATTAGTCAAGTTTACTAATTAAATGATATGATCCCAAAGAATTAAAAGATATGGCTCCCATTTAATCAAGCTTTAATTAAAAGATACAACTGCCAAAAATATTTAATTAAAAGATATGGCTATATATATATATATATATGTACTTATTATATTGCTTTGAATCCTTTCAATGAATTTTACTTACATCTCCATTTTACACAAGCTTTGATTTTGAAGATGATAGTTAGCAAACGAAAAAAAAAAAAAAACCGATGTATATAAATTTTTTGATGATTATGTTATAAGAAAAAAAAATCTTGAATAGGGTATATGTAACGAACAAAAAAGTGTTATAAAAAATTCCGCTAACATGTGCTTTATAAGGAGATGATTATGTTTTAAGAAAAGAAAAAAAATCTGATGTATGTAAAAGGAGATGATTATGTTTTAATTAGCTAATTGTTAAAAAAAATGTTTTAATTAACTAATTAATGTAGATGATTATGTTTTAATATCAATTAAGGTGGAGTGAAGAATGAGTGGATATTAATTAATTAAATGCACCTTATCATGTGCCCTTGGGGCACATATTAGCATTTGCCATAAAAAAATGGTCATGCTAAACAATACAACCGATGCACTTGATAAGTATACCAAAATAGAAATAAAACATAAAGTTAATATTGATAATGACAATTTTTTACATTTTCAATGTATTGAATGTATCAGTTTCAAGATAAAATTTTATTTATTTATGTGCTTAACTAGTGCACCGGGTGCACTATTTAGCATTTTCAATAAAAGAATTATTATTTTTTTGAAAGAAAGGTGCTTATAGCATTTCATTAGTCATAAATTGTTCAATACAATGAGGTACATCAATGTAAATAGTGTGACTAGCAGAGAAAGGGGCAACCCGCGCTAAAACGTAAGCTACCTCATTGGTTTGTCTCCTGTTGAACTCAACCCGAGAGTTTGTAAAAGATGAAGTAAAGAGCCTTCTCATCAGCCATAACTTGGCCGTGATATCCGGCCGAGAATGATGAAAGGCTTTAGTGATGATTTCAAAATCTAAGGAAAAGTCGATGTGATCAAGATTCAAGTCACGAAGCCACTGTAGCTAGGGTTGGGAACAGGTCAGGCCAGGCTTTGATAGGCCTGAGCCTGACCTACGAATTTTTTTTAAGTTTAAGCCTGGCCTATGGCCTATCAAATGCATTTTTTTTGGTCTGGCTTGGGCCTGCTAAAAGCCTGGTCTGGCCTTGTAGCCTGTTTATGAGTCTGTGTTACATAAAACCCTCTATATAGTCTTTTTAAATATATATATATATAGCTAATTAAACATGCCTTAAAGCCTATTTCACTTTTAAATTTTTATAATTTCTACAACATTAAGAAAAAGCTAATAAAATGATTAGCACAAGAATTAAAATCTAATAAAATAACAAATATGATTACGACAAAGTCTATTAAGTATGCCATAATACAAATTTTTTGTTGAACACTAATGTTAATCGATGTAGTTAGCAACAACAAAAATATACACTATGATTTGCCTTCGTAAAAAAAAACAAATATATTTTGTTTAATAAATATTTTGTATTTATATAAATAATATTTATTTTTTATACAAACAAGATGATATAAGTAATATTTATTATATAAATAATAATTATAAAATATAAACAGGCCAGGCCGGCATATCAGGCCTCGCAGGCTTTTTTAAAGCTTGAGCCTGACATATTTATGCAAACAGAATTTTTTCAAAGCCTAAGCTTGGCATTTTTATAAACAGGCCAGACCAGGCCTAAAACAGGCCAGGCCGAAGGCCCCTGGAGGCCGCCTGGCCTATTCCCAACCCTAACTGTAGCGCAAAGAACAGACCCATGGCCTTGCCAAGGGGAACCGAGCACTTAGAGGGGAAATTGAGAGTTTTTCCGGAAAAAAAGTACCTTCTGCGTCTCGGATACACATCCCGATGCCCGTTTTATTCAAGGATTCGGAGAATGAAGCATCGACGTTGCATTTCAGCCGGCCACGAGGGGGACGTTGCCAAGCTGTAGTAGACGAGGCTGTCGGGGCCGTGCCATGCTGGGCACGTGGAAGACCGTGAGGCGGGGGCCCTAGGAGGTGTCGTGTCCTGATTGACGGAGTTCGCTGAGGTCCAATCTTCAATTAGATGAAGAATTTTGTCGATCACTTGAGCTACTGTTTCATCGACGTCTTGCCAAAGTTTGAGATTTCGATGTTTCCAGAGGCTCCACAGAGTGACTATGAAATGCTAAGAGTTTTCTACATTATAGTGTTGTAGAAGGGCAAAAATGCATTCTGCCATTGATCCCGTGTTATGACGGATCTGTTGAATGACAGTCCAGAAACCTAAATGTTGCCAAACCTGCACAGAAAAAGGGCAATTAAAACATATATGATCGAGATCCTCCTCTGGCTCGTTACAAACCACACACGTCAGAGGACATTGAACGCCCTTATCTTGTAATCTCTGTCTGGTTGGAATTACGATCCTGCAAATACGCCAAACCAGGTTCCTGATCTTAGGAGGCACTTTTAACCGCCATATACCCTGCCAGTAGCCTTCCCGACGGAGGTGGGAAGAATCAGTAAGTACCTCAACACATAACTTGTACGCACTTTTGACCGAGTAGAAACTAGTTTTCTCCGCTTTCCACACCAGTATGTCATCAACAACTGGGTCAATCAACGGAGTAGTCAGGATCGACTGAGAAACGCCGGGGCTAAAGACTTGTTGGATGACACCCAAGTTCCAAGTCTTATTAGTAGTATTGATACGACTTTGAACGAAAGGGCCCGTTACCAGACGCGAGGTATCATGGATATCATCAATACAACCCCCATCTAATAGCCACAGTTCTCGCAGAATAGGTATAGTCGCGCCAAAACCAATGCACCACCTGGCCCCACCTCGCACTATAAAACGAGCCTGAAGATACTGCGCCAGACATAACTGGGATTGTGTCCCGAGGAAGCGGTCAAATAACTGCCCCGAGGAAAGTACCGAGCCTTGAAAAGTCGCGAAACAAGAGAGTCGGTATCCGTCTGGAGTTTCCAGCCCTGTTTGCCCAGCATTGCTGGATTAAATGTTGTGAGATCTTTGAAGCCCATACCACCGTGAGACTTATGCATCGTCAATCTTTCCCATGACATCCAGTGAATACCTTTGTTACTAGAACCACCGCATCCCCACCAAAAGGAATTCATCATATTTTCTATATTAGTAATAATGGTACCAGGAAGAAGAAAAATACTCATCACATAAGAAGGGATATCTTGAAGTACCGATTTGATCATGACTTCTCGACCCGCCTTAGAAAGGCATTTACTACTCCAAGAATTGATTTTTTGCCAGACCCGGTCTTTAACATAGGCAAAAACAGCCGTGCGATTTCTCCCGATCATCGAAGGTAAGCCAAGATACTTACCAGTTCCGAGAACAGCTTGAACCCCCATAATAGCAGTGATAGAATTCTTGAGAGTATCTAAGACGTTCCGACTATAAAAGATTTCTAATTTGGGAAGACTAATCGACTAGCCAGAGGCTGCCTCATACAGGCTCAAAATGTTCTTCATGGTTTGGGCTTGCCTTTCACAAGCTTTGAAGAAAAGAAAACAATCATCAGCAAATAACAAATGGGTAACCCGAGGGACACCCCGACAAATCGCAGTACCTGTAAGGTCACCTGTAGCTTATGCGCGACTAATAAGTGAAGATAGTCCTTCAGCGCATAAAATAAATAGGTAAGGGGACAAAGGGTCCCCCTGCCTCAAGCCGCGTCCAGGGATAACAGGACCCACCGTCTCACCGTCGACCAACACCGAGTAATCCACTGATTCAACACACATAGCTATCCAGTGAATCCATTTAGCGCTGAAACCCATGCGAACCATGACAGCTCTGAGATACTTCCAGCTCATGTGATCATACGCTTTACTGATATCAAGCTTGAGAGCAACACAACCCGCTTTACCTTTAGTTTTCGTTTTCATGTAGTGTACAACCTCGATGGCAACCATAGCATTATAAAGGATGGATCGCTTCGGGACAAAGGCTGACCTAAACCTCTTTAACCAAGGAGTAACCCATAGCACTATTGGTTCCTCCTTCCTTGATAACTTTAACAACCGCGACGGGTCCACATTAAGTTCCACTTTACGAAATCCCAATCTCCAAGCATAACCCAAACCTTCCAGAACACCCCACAATTCAGCCACATACGCACTACAAGTTCCTAAGGATTTAGAAAAGCCTCTGATCCACTCTCCATGATTGTTGCGAGGCAGCCCACCACACACAACTAATTACGATCCTCTCTTTACAAGCCCCGTCAGTGTTAAGCTTTATCCAACCATCCTCAGGCGGCTTCCATCTAATATGGCTAATTAAACGATGGACCTGAGAAGCAACAAGACTAACTACACGACTAGAGTAGTACTCCTTAACTTTCTGCAAAATATGGTATCCATCATTTGTAGGACGCATGAAGTTGTTGTTGTGTTGCTCCATATTTCTCCAATACCATAAAGGAGTGGCATGTTGTTGCCCACACATCTCTCCAAAACAAATTACCCTCTATAAAGTAATCAGCCATGATATTAATTTGGAACCAATAATTTGAATTTCCTTCAAAGAAAGTGTCACGAATATCATTAGGAACAATAGCCATCCAAACCTCCCATTGCTAGCCCACAATCTCTAAGCACGTGAAGGCTTGTTTCTTCCTCTCCACAATAATCACAACAAGCACTTCCAAGTCCCATTCTAGTTTTAACTTGCTTGGTTAATAACCTATTATCTTTCACAAGCCACATAAAACATCTATTTCTTTCAGTTATTTTCAACTTCCAAATATTAAGCCAAATTTTCTCATCATCAAGCTTGTTGAAGTCACATAAAATCTCGTACATAGTAGCAACCGAAAAATTAGAATTGTTGGAACCAACTCCTAGTTGGATATCCTCACCCTTGTCTACTTGAGGAGGCAAAATAGCATTTATTCTGAGACATCCAATCATTTAACAAGTTCCAATTCCATCTGCCATCATTATCAACCAATTCACTTACTTTAACATGTAACAAATTTTATGGTATATTAATGTCTGCTTCTGCCACACGCAAGCCAACGTCAATCCACGCATCATGCCACGCTTCAACACCAGTGCCATTCCCAATCGCCCAGAAGCAATATTGTTTTAAATTCGGACGCGGCTTGACAATGTTCTTCCATAGCGAGGAGGCTGAAGCACGACTCACTCCTTCTTCTTTAAAATTCCGACAATCATATTTTCCTCTTAGAACATCACTCCGCAACTCATGAGCCCCAGTATATAGCTTCCAGCCCAGTTTAGCCAGACATGCTTGATTCATTGTGTTCAATCTACGCATTCCTAATCCTCCCATACATTTGGGTTTTGTTATTATATTCCAACTAATAGCATGGTATTTTCTACTCTCATCAGTATCTCCCAAAATAAATCTCCTTTGTAATTTCTGAATTTCCTCTAAGCAAGCTTTAGGAATACGGTTGGTCATCATATGATAAATAGGGATTGCTTCAATCACACTTTTAGCTAGTGTGACTCTCCCTGCAAAGATGATTCGCCTTCCAAGCCACCAATCTTGAACTTACTTGATCAATAATATACTGATAATCTTCACGGTGAGGGGCTTTACCTGTTACCGGAACACCCAGATACTTCCCTAATTTCATAGTTTCCCTAAATCATAAAATTTGGACAAGCCTATTACGAGTAGCTCCATCCACATTTTTGGAGAAAAGATGTTGGTGTTATCAGTACTAACTTCCTAACCAGACATATAGCAAAATTTATTCAACACGTTCATCGTATAAATCATCTGACGATCAGTTGCTTCACCAAACAAGAGAAGGTCATTTGCAAACATTAAATGTGACACTGCCGGACCATTTCTTCCAACCTTCGTCGTCTGCCAGATACCATTTTCCACTCCATGCATAATTAAATGAGATAATTTATCCATACAAAGTACAAACAGGTAAGGGGAAATAAGATCTCCATTTCACATTTGTCTCGACACTTGTAACAGAGTGCATAATAATATTGATCATGTTTTCCACCAGATTGATTTCATTCAAAATTCTCCAAATGAAGCCCCAGTTTAGCTTATCGTAGGCTTTCGAAAAATCACCTTTGATCACAAAATAGCCTTTTCTCCCTTTAACTTTACCCATGCTGTGAATCATCTCCTGAGCTATGATAATATTTTCGTGGATATTTCGTCCAGGAATAAAACCAACTTGAAATGGAAAAACTAATTTAGGAATATAAGCCTTCAACCGTTCCACTATAATCTTACTAACCATTGCTTATGATTTCTATTTTTCATCATCATCTTAATTAACTCCTGCTGCTATTACATTTTTAATTTAGATCATAAAACTCAAATTATACCATCTCAAATTTAGATGAAGAATCATATTATGCATAAAGAATTCAAATTCCAGATGAATGAATAAGCTGAAACATCTCTCAAATTTGCATTATGAATTGCATTTCATCAAAGGCATATGTCATCCCAAGAGTTACATTTTTAGGGTCATCGAGGCTACACTTTACCATCCCACTTTTACTTTGTGAATAAGGAATTCATATTGCAGTACCATTTGGGCCTAGAGTCATCAATGGCTCAAACATATCATTTAGGATCACCAAGACTTACATTTAACCATTCCAGTTATGTGATTGTGTTTACGCCAAAAGAGGTAGGCGGTTGTCGATAATAAAAAACTGCTCCTTTTATAGTAGAGTCGAAAGAGTTCATAAAGACACTACACAAATTAAAGAGTTATTTAAGGAAATAAAATCAAATAGTATAGAGATTAAATGTTTCAACAGTGTCAATGCCAAATCTATTTGCAATTTATAGGACTTAGGCATGAATGTGCAGCTGCACTTGATTTATCATCATAATGCCAAGAATAACCAAACATAAACAGCCATAAAAGATAAAATAAAACCAAGTCCAAGTCTACTAAACAGCATCAGCTTCCAATCTATAAATTCCAAAGTAATACTGCAGATTGCTCAAGTACAATAGTCATTTCATCAACAAAAGTAAATGCAGTAATTATAAAGCCTGTCGAATTGAGCTTTCACTCCACACTCTGATCAAGATTCAAATACACCCTTAGACCAGAATATAAAATGTATATACTAACTTGACTGAGTATAGAAGAATAAAAACAAAGCAGCTGCCAAGCCCATCTATTAATCCAGAATATAAAAATGACTGGCTGCAAAATTTAGCAAGAATTAACCATGTGATAATACCATATAAATCAAACTCAGCCAAATCGTATTATCATCCAAGTAGCACCCTGTACCTTGCAAAGAATCATATCTCTTTGCTTTCACCATATCATATTCTGCACTCTTTCCACTTTACCATGTAGTTATGATTAAGTAGTTAGAACAAAAAAATCAGTCACTAATACACAATTTGAGTTAAAGGAAAGTGCATGGAATTACATGTGCCGTAGCAGTAGTAAATTGACTTCATGCACTTGGCCAGTTTTCACACGCACAAAACCAAAAAAGAGCAGAACCAAGGGACACCAAATAAGCTGTCGCAATTATCAAAAATGTAAAAATTGCTACCTTTTTTAAGCAGAAGATTGGATATTCTTTCTTTGGAGAATTTGCCTTTGAAATCATATGCTTCAAATTTCCTTTACCTTCCTTTTGTTGCTGGGTACTTAGTTTTAAGCTTGTCTTGAAATTCTAGTAGTGGTTAACAGCTTCATCAATTGTGTTTATGGATTCAAATGAAAATATTTGAAGATTCAAGAACCCTACTACAACAGTATATATGAATATATGCTATATATCAATTGCGACCAACCTATATGGTTAGTTTTATGCAGCTCTGTCCTTAAACCATAAACACAGACTAATAGAATTTCAAGAACAGCTTAAGATTATTTCTATTTTCTATTTCTTTCTAGTCGCATTTTTGATGTAATCACGGTTGAACGAGACAGATTCACTTTTAAGCTTGAAGAGTTGAAGTGATATACGAACGTATGCCACAGTTTTGCTCTCATTAAAATCACTCCGAAGACATTTCCGAACACGGCAAAAAAATTATTGACATAAAGAAAGAAGCAACCAAGGAGTCTCTACAATATGTTGTTAAAAAGAAAGAAGTGCTTCTTGGAGGTAATATTACAAATCCAGTCAAGATTGATTTGCCAACTATCGAAGAAAATCAAGACGAAGCTACTGATTTTCAATTAGATACGGCAAATAAAAATACAAAACCTGTTGCACAAATACAGCAGCTGCTGGTGCCTCCAAAACCTGTCATAAAAGTAGCTATTCCGTTAAAAATGATGATAGACAGATAGCTCAAACTCTTCCTACTGCAGAAGTGGTTCCGGTTTTACTTGTTGACGGTCCGATAAATCATAAAGCAGCCAATGCAGAAGCTGTTCCATATGTAAAGATGGACAATCCGATGCCTTTTGCAGCTCCAATAACAGTCACAAATGATGTCATGCCGGTTTCTAATAATAAAATAACAAATGTTAAAGCCTCAACTTCCTTTAGTATGGCTTTGCATAATGTTCGGGATGAGATTGCGCACGGCGACATTCACAAGGAGAATGTGGTTGTCCAAAAAATTGATAATAATAGTGATGAAACAAAATTGACAGTTGAAATTCATGAGTCGGATAATGAAATTGTTCTGGAAACTGAGCAAGTTTGATCATGAATGAGGATTTTATGAATGAGAATTTTGATCATGATGTCCAACATGATATCCAAGTGCTTAAGCAAGTTTGGTCGGATATGGTGGAGGAGAAACCGTTCACTCCATTTGTGTCTAAGGGACAAAAGAAAAAGAATAAAAAAATAGCGAGGAGCGCAGGCCAACAATATCACACTCGTTCAAAGGGTGCACCACCTCATATGTCATTATGAAGTTCCTATTTTGGAACGTGCGTGGGTTTGGTAACCCCGAGTATAGAGTAGCTTTGAAGAATTTTTGCACATCTCATAAGCCTGATATCAATTTTATAGCTGAACCAATGATTAGTTTTGATTCTGTTTCGAACTGGTTTTGGAGTATAATTATCGCGAAGGTAACACTTGTGCGAACAAGATTGAAAATCACGGTCACTTGCTAGACAATATTCTTTGGTGGGATTCAACTCCGCCTTTTATTAGAGATGACTTTTTAGGAGATCGACTAGGAATTCCTTGTTTTCGAATAACAGTCTTAATAGGATAGCTATTTCATCAGCAAAGATTTAAAAATATATCTGCACAAATTAAATGCAGTAAGCATGTTGATTTGAGTTTCCATCCCATATTCTGATCAAGTACTCATTAGCAACAAGACAAACCATACCCCAGCTACAACAACATTGACATTATCGATTCTAGTAGGTGAAAATATTTCAAGTATCCAAACCCCAGCTACACATGAGAAAATGTATTCGCGGTCAAATCTGCGCAGAAAAAAGTATAAACTTGACCAGGTATAAAAGAACAGAACCAAAACAGAAGCAAATCTCATCTATTACCCCGACATATTAAAATGTTAGGCTGCAAAATTATAGGAATATCCAACTTCACCAACTTCAAGAGCACGAGCAATTTACGTGCCATGGACCAAACTAAATTTTGCATTGTGTAACACAACATCTACTTCCATTTTCCATTATCAAGTTCATTGGTAAAACACAGATTAGTAAATTCTTGCAGAGTGGAAACTACACTGTAACAAGATTGATATTACATATGAACTACATTGTAACCGATTAGTAAACTCTCATACTACAAGAAAAACAAATCCACAGGTTTTCAGGTATAAATCCCTTAGTTTACAAGAAAAAACAGCCAGCCCCAAGACTGCAACAAGATTGATACTGTATAAGAATAAAGAATCATCGAATAAAAGCGGGAAGAGAACTAAAACTCAAGGTCAGGCCATGATGCACATTTGCTCAATTAAGGTCGTTTATTTTTTAAGATTGAATAATAAGGTGTTTTTGTTTTAGCAGAAGATTGAATGTTCTTAAATCATCAAGAATGAAAATTCAGTATACGGCATCAATTGTAAACCAAATGTTGGAATGAAAACTACAAAATGACCTTAGCAACCAAAAGTCCAAAATAAAATTCAAAATCTTGGTACCAAACTGGGTCTCGGGACAGAACATTTGCTCAATTAAATGTTTGAACTTTTTGTTTCTGAATCATAAAATTGAATGCCCTTAAATAATCAAGAACGAAAAATTCCAAAATTGTCTTTCTTTCAAAATATTCTTTTTGTTTTTCCTCAAGCAAAAGATTGAATGTTGTTGAATAATCAACAACAAGAAAAATGGGTATCTGGACATACGTGAATGCAAATATATTGAATGAAAATTTAGAAATTACCATAGCAAACGAGAATCATAGCACATTTGATGAATGATACCATAGATTCCTGCAACAACCAATGTTAATTTGTCATTCTGCTTTATTATGCTGTAAAGAGTTCCACAACAGTCTCCTTGTCCTGCATGATGTTCCAAATCAATGAAACTTCTTGACTAGTATCAGTTATTTTATTGACCGATATTCATAGAGGTTTGATCAAGAAATTGATCTTACTCGGAGGTTGCGACAATGCGTGTTTCGTTATTTTCTTGTTCTTGAAGAAAAAAAGAATGAAACAGATAGCGCTTAAACTAATTAAGCAGCATAAATGAAATTCCTGTGACATTGTTTGGTGAACATGCTAATTGCAAACTATCAATCATTATTTTGAAAGTTACAACTCATGCCCTGCAAACCTTGTTTAAGTCATTACTCTTTATTATGAAACGGGTAATTTTGTGTAACATTTTCCATGGTCATATCACTGACTCATAACAGGAAATTGATAATGGTGTACCTATTGGTGCAGTTGTAACAACTCTTGAGATTGCAAAAGTTCTGAAATATACCTACTATTTTGGCACATTTGAAGGAAATCATGTTTGGACAGTTGCAGGATTAGCTGTTCTGAATGTATTGAGAAGAATAAACTTCAGCAAAATGCATAAGTTGTTGCATGTTGATCATATTTAAAGGAGTGTCTTAATTCACCAATATGGAAAAGCACGAGAGTAAGCTTCTTATTCTTTCAACTTGCTATGTTGTTGAATGTTGGAACATACATCTCAAATCTACCAAAAGCATAATGCCATTCACCAACAAACATATGGTTCAGTTATAGTTCCAAAATTAAACCAAAAAATATGTGACACAAACATTAGAATTATAGAAGCAAACAATTCAACCAAGCAGCACCAAGGAATGTACTGTCACTCCATAGAACCAGATTGATAAACCAAGGGGACACATAGATACTGTCCTTGAGGATCACGAGGCTACACTTTACCATCCCATTTCTTTTTATTATTTTTTTATGGTAAGTTTAATGGTACCATCTCAAAGATACCATCTCAAACAATATAAATATGAATAGTGTAAATATCAAAATACATATATCATTTAAATGGCTTAAAAGACTAGTTGAGGTGATTATGCCTGCCATACCTTTCCCCTCTATCCAGTTTCAGTCAGTCATTTTTTCTCTTGCTTTAATACTAATCATTTTCTTTGGTACTAGGAACCTCATCACTTCCGGTGTGGCTTTGACAGTATTCTTCCTTGGTTTGATTGCCGATATAGTGCAAATAGTGGTGTTCCTCTTTAGTTTGATCACCGATTTGACAGGGTTTCAATAATAAGGATAAAGGAGTCTGATCTTCATGCCGACTGGCTCGGCTATGTTTTTTGTAGTGTTTCAGGTGAATAATCATTCTGCAGTGTCTGATTCTCAACATCAATCGCTTTCCTCAACACTGCCACATCCTTTTTATCTTTCTTTTGAAAGTGAACATATGGAAGAATGCTTTGAAATGCCACTTAATTTGGAATGGAGTATGGTTGATGGAAAAAATTATCTTTGGACAATCTATATCTTTCAGGAACACTGCCATTTTGTGAAAACAGGAGCGCAAATCACATTTAAAGCCAGCCAAAGATTGATTATGAAGGAATGGGGACTACACATGCTAACCAAGAAAGACATAGAGGACTCAAAAGAGATACCACTAATAAAAAAGGATCTTAGAAAAGATCATCCTATACCGGTCATTGATAATGTAGAGGAAACCAACAGCAAATTTGAGCCTAAAATCCAGCTTCCTTACAACTGGTTATTATCTGACGAAGATGAAGCCGTGATTAGTGAAACTAAGCGGAAAGAAATTGATCTTTCTAATCTAGGCCTTTTGACAGATTAGGTAAACCTTGTTTATCGAAGAATTTCTCTTCAAATAATATGTTGAGGACATGTTTCCTAATTTAACTATCCATCAGTTCTGTCAATCCCTGCTCATATATGAATATGTAGCTGTAAAGTAGGAAGTTGGATTGCAGTTATGGCTTCTCTGATATTTAATTTGGATTGACATCCATCCTATTTACCCTCTTCAAGTCTTCTTGTCAGCTTGTGTAGCTAAGCCCAATAATTTAATTTACACTGGAATTTGTCAAATAGGGCTACATGGACAAATGTGCAGTAGGATTTTATACTTCAAAGTGATTATTGTTTTTATGCCCTTTTCTTTGTCTGTTTTTGACAAATATCCCATTTATACTTTGTGAATAAATAATTCACATTGCAATTGCATTGGGTCAGCGATGCGATGACTCAACCATACCATCTTGGATCATCAAGGCTACTTTTAACCATTCTTGTTATGTGTTATGAAAAGAGAATTTTGCTGCATCATGTATTGACAGTAAAACAAGCAGCAGTACTTTGTTGCAAACTATTAAAGGAATAGCTGACCCAAGCTCAAGCTCATGACAGCTTACAACAATAGACTTTCCCCCACCTTATGGAACACTCCACACACATTGTTATAAAATTTATACCAAGCATCATCTTAATTAACTCCTGTTGGTATTACATTTTTCATTTTGATCATAAAGCTCAAATTAAACCATCTCAATTTTAGACGATGAATCATATTATGAATAAATACTTCAAATTGCAGATGAATGAATAAGCTAAAACATCTCAAATTTGCATCATCAATTCATTTTATCAAAGGCATGTGCCATCCCGAGAGTTACATTTTGAATAGATGCTATACTTAAGGGTCAGTCGAGGCTACACTTTACAATCGAGGGTAAATAAAGAATTCATTTTGCAATACCATCTAGGTTTAGAGTCATCAATGGCTCAAACGTATCATTTAGGACCCGCCAAGGCTTACATTTAACCATTCCAATTATGTGACATGTTTACGCCAAAATAGATAGGCGGTTGTCAATAACTCTATAATTTGAGTATATTTATTCCAATGAAAGAATGCTCGGAGAGTCTAGAGAGTTCATAAAGACGCTGTACAAATCATATAGCCAATAGAAATTGGACTTAAGGGTCATCGAGGCAACATTTAAGCGTCTCTGGAATTTATATAACCAATAGCAATTGGACTTAAGGGTCATCGAGGCAACGTTTAAGCATCACAATCATCAAGGCAACATATAACAAGCTCATCATTTATATAGCCAATAGAAATTGGACTTAAGGGTCATCGAGGCAACGTTTAAGCATCTCAAAAATTTATATAACCAATAGAAATTGGACTTAAGGGTCACCGAGGCAACATTTAAGCATCCCAGTCATCAAGGCAACATATAATAATCTCATCATTTATATATCCAATAGCAATTGGACTTAAGGGTCATCGAGAGAATATTTAAGCATTGGATTTAACCATCCCAATTCACATAACGAATAATAATTGAACTTATGAAACATCGATCCGACATTTATCCATTTCGGTATGAATTTACACCATACAAAAGCTTTTAGAAACCTAGAACACTTTGCAATTTGCAAGATTGCATTTGGGTCATCAAATAATAAAATACACCCAAATATTATGAACAAAAATTCATATTAACTCACCCAAACAACATTTACACTATGAATATTTACATAATTCATATTGTCAAAAACTGTCTTTTTAAAATATCTGCGCCAAACAGGGTCATGTGGTCTTTGGGACAGAACACATTAGCCAATAAAGGTCCTTTTGTGTTTTAAGATTGAATAATAAAAGATGAGTATCTCAACATGCAGAAACAAAACCAGTTTAAGATTGAATAATAAAAGATGGGTATCTCGACATACATCAATGCGAATATGAAGAATGAATAATAAGAAATTACCGAAGCAAACAACATTAGGGCTTACTCGTGTGTGTGTTCCACAACAGAGGTTGCGACAATTCATGTTTCTTCTTTTTTGTTACCGATGATGCGTCTTTTGTTATTTTGTTTGGTCTTGAAGAAAAATAGAATGAAACCAAATTTAGCCAACAGATAGCGTAAGAAAAATTTTCTTTCTACCCCAACAATTAACCCTTCACCCCTACATTTTTTATAATATTCCCGTTTTACCCTTTGTTTATTATATTCTTTTTTATAATTTTTTTTCAAAGTGTTCCGGTATCAATAAAATAAGTTTTCTAGCCATAATTACAAACCGGAACAGTTTTAAAAGTGTTTCGATATCAACAATTGAATACAAATACAAACCGGAACATTTTCATAATTAGAAACCGGAACAGTTTTAAAAGTGTTCCGGTATCAACAATTGAATACAAATACAAACCGGAACAGTTTTAAAAGTGTTCCGGTATAAACAATTGAATACAAATACAAACCGGAACACTTTTGAAAATGTTCCGGTATAAACAGTTGGACACAAATACAAACCGGAACACTTTTAAAACTGTTCCGGTATGACAAATACAAACCGGAACACTTACAAAAGTGTTCTGTTTCGAGAAAAATTTGTTTTTTTTATTCATACCGGAACACTTTTGTAAGTGTTCCGGTTTGTATTTGTCATACCGGAACGGTTTTAAAAGTGTTCCAATTTGTATTTGTGTCCAACTGTTTATACCGGAACACTTTCAAAAGTGTTCCGGTTTGTATGTGTATTCAATTGTTCGTACCGGAACACTTTTAAAACTGTTCCGGTTTGTAATTATGAAAGTGTTCCGGTTTGTATTTGTATTCAATTGTTGATACCGGAACACTTTTAAAACTGTTCCAGTTTGTAATTATGGCTAGAAAACTTATTTTATTGATACCGAAACACTTTTAAAAGTGTTCCGGTTTGTATTTGTGTCTAAAAAATATATTTTATTAATATCGAAACACTTTGAAAAAAAAACTATAAAAAAAAATATAATAAACAAAGGGTAAAATGAGAATATTATAAAAAATGTAGGGGTGAAAGGTTAATTGTTGGGGTGGAAAGAAAATTATTCATAGCGTAAACAGTAAGACAGAAGAAGATGTGTGCTTATAAAGGCTATATCATGGATATGGGCTTTTGTGTTATAGGGCATCGGCCCATTCAAAAGTAATAGTAATATCTATTTTGATATCTATTTATAAAAATAGATATTTTTAATCTCTCAAAAAAATCTCCATAAAGTAAATAGAGAGATTAAAATTGAATAAATATTTTTAAAGAAATCGTGATTTTTTATTAGAATTCTGTTTGGATTTAGCTTATTTTTGAACTTATGAAAATAACTTATGCAAATAAATAAAGTTTTATGTTGATTAATAAGTTTTCACTAATAAAAGTTGTATTTTATAAGTTTTTTTAATCATAAATTATCTTGTAAAGTTTATAATAATACATAAAAGCTTATTTATTTGCATAAGATATTTCGTATAAGCTCAAAAATAAGTTAATCCAAACGGATCCTAAATATAACCCATGGTATTCAAAGAGTTTTTTCTATTGATAATGTCTGGAAGTTTTTTTTTTGAAGCAATAATGTCTGGAAGTTAAACATATAAAATTCTAAAATTTCATAAATGTATAGGAGGTGTTTAAGTTTTATAAATTTGAATGTGTAAAATCCTTAAATTTCATATATGTATAGGAGACGTTCAAATTCTAGAAATTGAACATGAAAAATCATAAGTTTTCATATATGTATTGAGGGTCCTCGAGTTCAAAAACTCAAAAACAACGTCTGAGTTTAGAACTTCAATATGATATTTTTGAAAATCGAGAGGGCGTAAAAATAAATTTCCATGAATTAATTCAAGTGATAAGAGTTTTGGGTTTTTTAAACAAGTGATCAAAGTTTGATTTTTGGCTCTTACATATTAAAAAAAAAGTCGGTCAGGAGAAAATAATTTAATTTGTGTGTCCCACAAATTTCTCGGCAAAAATTAATTAGTACTAAATGCCAGTAGAAAATTTGTAGCAATAACATTGTAAAAAAGAAAAGCTCTTATAGTGTCTACATTACTTAGCTAATAAGCATAAAATCTAGAGACTTTGATACAAAAAATTGTCCCATAGCAACATAGTTTATCGCTGAATTAATTCGCAGCGGCCAAAATAAACTGCATTAAGCACCAAATCTTCCAAATACACCACATAGGTATTAAATTTAACATGTTCAAAGTTCTTGAGGGTATGCTAGCAAACACATTCAAATTGCCAATATGCATTCACTACAAGAAATATGATTTTTTGCAACAATTTTTTTTGTTAAAAGTTGTTACAAGTCGCTGGCAAAACTACCCAAAATAGTTTTACCAGCGACCTGTAACAAAAAAAGTTGTTGGCAAAAATCATATATCTTGTAGTGATTTTTCTAAAACATAAAAGCCATTGTAAAGCCTGACAATGTGCCATATCACATATCAGTACATATAAGTCGGAGTATTCAGTCACAAAGCTAGCAGATGAGAACACATCATTTTTCATCAAACATTGTGAAGATTTCACATATACGAGCAGTCAAGATCAGGACTTTGAAACTGTTTAATTTATATATGATCAGTACAACTTACTAACTTAGTGTATACACAATGACTGCATTAGCCCAAGAGAAATGTTATCCGGACAACTAAAAAGTTGTCAGAGAACTACATTAGCGTGGGACCCGCCACCTTTTTCTGTTTTTTATTATTTGAGTCTGGCCTCAATTTGCGTGCAAGAAAGTGGTTTCAAACTAAACACGGCATGAAGGTGGTTTCAGAGCAGTGTGAATTTTTTTATGTGGCACAGAGGCATCGGTTGACATGGATGCAAGATGTGTGATGATAGCGTGCAACCATTGGTTGACATTAATGCAAGGTATGTGGTTATCTCGATGGCTGATGAACTTCCAGAGAAAGCCAACATGGAAGTTGCACCACAAACTTTCAGCAAGGTTTCAGGATGAAATTCTTAGGATGACTTGGTTTCAAGTGAAGAAAATTCTTGGGATGACTTGGTTCTGAGTGTAGTAGTGTACTTTTTATGGTGGAGTATGATAATTTAATTTGTCGGTATAAACAATGAGAATTATGATTGTCGGTGAAGACAATGATTGTCGGTGTCTAATGAAGATTGAAAACCCTTACAATCAAGGTGGAGATTGTTGGGGTTGATTGCAATGTAAGTCTCACATTGTTAAGGAAGGAAAAAAGGTCAAGAAAATTATATTTGAGAAGTCTCACATTGCTTAGAGAAGTGAAGAGTGAAGGAGCTTCATGCTATATATACCTCAAGTTCCTTATTTCAACACACCACACTTGTAAACACTTTAAGTTTATATTTGTGTTTGTTTTTTTTCTCTTATGCTCTTGTTTTAGAGTATTTGAGATGTAGTTTAAATATTTACTTTGGAGAGTGTGGGAGTATTGCGGTCAAAGGGTTGTTGAGAGTGAAGTCTATATGTTGTTACAATTTTCATATAGTGTTTATTCTCTGGTTGTCGATTTAGACAACGGCCGTGGTTTTTTTCTCCGATTTTGGAGTTTTCACGTTATATTCTTGTGTTATTGATTGTGTTCTTTTATTTTCTTATACCGATTTTTTTCCAACAGTGTCAACACCCTACAATATTTTACTTAAGATTCATTATTTTTTTTTCATTTCTTTTTCTTTTGACTAAAAATAGAGAGTTCTTATAAATATTAAAAAAAGTTAAAATATTTTGAAATCTTAAAAATTTATATTTTGAGTCTATTAAAGTTTTTTAAAATCCAAATTGAAAAATGGCTTATTATAAAAGATTTTCTTATAAGTCAAAACAATCTTATAAAATTTTATAAAATCTCCATATTTAACTCCTAAAAATTTAAAATTTTGACGGTGTATCATAAAGTACTTGATGAAAAAAAATTACAAAAGCATGTATGTGTCACTATTGTGCTGCAATTATATCTCAATCCCAATAGAAAGGGATAAATCACACTCACATCTATATATCTTCCCCGATGAACAATGAATTGAAGTAGTGGTAACACTTTTTGTTTTATGAACCATGGAATATGAGAAAGGATTCTCTCCCGTGTATATTGCACCGGAGAGGGAGAAGTTGTATCCTAACTCTTAAAACTTTGTTTTCTAATTTTTAAATTTTATTTTTTTCAATCCAAGAGTTGTGATTGAACTGGAGGTGGTTATGTACATGAGAGAATCCACTCTTGATGGAATATGGTTAAGTAGTTGTTTTCTTGGTAGGTATCACCCCTATTCTGACAATGCAACCGCTATCCTAAAAGGGTCTGGTTATGGTGCATAAGCCCAAAGCTTATGCACCATGCATAAATTGCTATGCGCGCCCCCCAGTTTGCTACGCGTGCCCCCCATTTTCTAGCACACCCCCCAGTTTACTTTTTTTTTTTTTTTTAGATTTCTAGCACACCCCCCATTTTCAATTAAATAATTACTTTTGTTCCTTTGAAGTACATACTATAAGAGCCCATTTTTCAATTAATTGTGTTGGATGATTATAATATATAGCCATATTTTAATTTAAAATTACATACTAAAACATGTACTATAATTATGGAAACCATAAGAGATCTACTTTGGTTTCACATACAACACTACTGAAACCATTAAGTCACACTTATGGTTTCAGTTAAAATATTTATTTTAAATTAAATATGAATATTTTATTAGAAACCATAAGAGGGCTATTTTGGTTTCAGATACAAAACTAGTGAAACCATTAAGTCACACTTATGGTTTCAGTTATAATATTAATTTTAAATTAAATATAAATATTTTATTTGAAACCATAAGAGAGCTACTTTGGTTTTCAGATACAACACTGGTGAAACCATTAAGTTATACTTATGGTTTCGGTTAAAATCATTTTAAATTAAAATGAATTTTGACATAATTAAGTACATTAAATAGTTTTGAGTACAGGTCTCTGAAACCATTCCACAGCACAAATGGTTTTGGAGTACACATATTTGAAACCATTCTACAGCAGAAATGGTTTTGGCGCATGTAGTAATGGGGGGCGTAGCAATGGGGGGTGCGCGGAGTAAATGGGGGGCTGGGGGGTACTTATAGTATGTACTTCAAAGGAACAAAAGTAATTATTTAATTGAAAATTGGGGTGTGCTAGAAATCTAAAAAAAAAGTAAACTGGGGGGTGCACTAGAAAATGGGGGGCGCGCGTAGCAATGGGGGGCGTGCAATGGGGGGCGCGCTTTGGGGGCGCGCGGAGCAATTGGGGGGGCAAGCAGTTGGGGGGAGCGCATAGCAAACTGGGGGGCGCGCGAAGTAAAAAGAATCCAATGGCTGAAAATGCCTTATGCAAGGATGGCCTTATGTATAATAACTTGGCCTATCCTAAAAGTGTTTAAAATCCAACTAAATGAAAATAAATTTTGCAAAATTTTGTTCATCGTATATTATGAACATATAAAAGAAAAATATTATTATAGAATTTATAAAATTACTCATCCTTAACATATTGACACATGGCCCATTATTTTTCTTTTCTTTTTCTTTTTTTCCCTTAATTAATATATTACATTTTTTTATTATTATTATTATATTTAAATAAGTTGTGTTGTTCCTCAAATATACTCGGTCACATCTTTTGGTCTTTGCTTTAAAATCAACTTATATGTACAATTTGAAATTTTGAATTTTTTTTCCGCAGAATGTTAATTTTTTAAGTGTTAAATAAGTTTTTGTTCATTATAAATATCTTAAAGTGCAATTAAACCAATTAAAATCTATTGAACCACATTATCCTTAACTAGATTTGATTTGTTTTGTTTTTTAAAAAAAATAGTAAAGCTCAAATCTTGCTTGTTTATGTACAATACATAGATAAGTTGTTTTCACTTTCACAATCAATGGTCATGTAGGTTAGAAGACTAACCAGGCAAAAACAAAAACCACGCCAAAAAGGCAAAAACACACATCAACTTTTGACATTCAGGCAGGGTATCAATATGGGGGATTTACCATTTGTGTTTCAACTATGACCGGAAAATTGTTCATTCAACCTCCGTATCATAAACTTTGATTCAGACTTCATAAAAGTGCTTTATATAGTCTCTATATCATCCTTAACACTTTACATAGACATATATTGAAACAAGAAAAAATGTTCAACTTATAATGCAAAACTTCAAATCGAACTTGACAGACTATTCTGAAGATATTGTCAACAGAATCAAATCAAATCAAATGTGATTAATACAAAGTAAACTAGCAGAAATCCTTCCCAGCAGAAGCTCAAGTCCCGTCTACATATTAGCGAACAAATCAATCTGTCTGCACATTCACACCCATCTTAGATATTAGCCAAAGGGAGGGGGAAATGCCAAATATGTATACATCGATGCTACATATTACAAAAACTAGTTGTATGAAAATCACATTCATTATTTGGATAATGCAAGCAATTCATATTTTTCTTTGACAGAATTAAATGGTGGGTCAGCACTTTCCTACACTCTTCCTGCTGTTTATCGTTGCAGCCATTCCCATCCCCTCTCAAAAAAAATCCCCAGATCTATTTTTTTAAATTGCTTACACAATCACCTTCAATATTTAATTTGAAATTAAGGGACTACATATAACAGACATTTGCCAAATCTTCGTCAATACCTTTCTGGCCAAAAGACCCTTTTCACAGGTTTAAAATGGGATGAAGATGGCAAATTAAGAGAATTTTCATCCAATAAGGAAAAAAATTAACAGTCGTATGATACTTCAGCAAACAAACAGCTCACCTCATTGAGTGCCAGGCTCATCCTTGTCATTTGTCTGTGGAGTGTACTGGCTGGTTGACGATGGTGAGTAACCAGGTTGACTTGGTGAGTAACCCGTACTGGGACTGCAAATAGAAAATTAACAAAAACAGAACACGCTCAGTTATATGCCTTCCATACCATTTAGCATTTTAAGAATCATCTATCAATAAGCATACCTAAATTGCGGCGAACTTGGGCTATAATCTGGGCTTGTACCAGAATTATATGGGCTACAAAAATGTATAAATATGAATAAGTAACAGACAAAAACTTTATTCTGTCAAGTTTTAATAACAAATGAAGAAAAAAAAATATTTCTTAACTTTAATAGATGGAAGTTCACTTACCTGCTGGGACTGTAGGTTGGGCTCGATGGAGAATAAGATGGAGATGTTGGTGAGTATGATGGAGACGTTGGGCTGGAAAACAAAAAAATTAGGCATTTACTTGGTGTAAAGAATTACCACAAAAGAAAAATGCAATTGATATAAAGATAGGCCAGACTATATTCAGACTCAGCTACTCAACCACCTAATCATTAAACAACATGGAAAATCCAAAGGAAAGTAGCTTTTATAATTACATAATGTAGTGGTTCCTCTTCAAACCAAAGTAGTAGACTTAAAAATTGAAGAAACAAGTTCCAAGTTTGTGGGAAATATTTTAAGCATTTATAGGTTCCATTCATAATATCACATTGGTGCTAAAAAAATACTATAAATATCCCAGAGAATGACTCACCTATAGCTTGGAGATGTAGGACTATATGGACTTGATGGAGACAATCTTGGACTGCTTGGAGAATATGCCAATGAAGGACTATACTTTGCAGACTGTGGGTTGTAACTTGGGGAAGTAGGACTATAAGATGGCGAAGTGGGGCTGTATGAAGGAGATGTGGGGCTGTACCCAGGAGAGGTGGGGCTGTAAGCAGGTGATGTAGGACTATATGACGGAGATGTGGGGCTGTAGGAAGGTGATGTGGGGCTATAGGAAGGTGAAGTTGGACTGTATGATGGAGAAGTTGGACTGTATGATGGAGAAGTTGGACTGTATGCAGGTGAAGTGGGGCTGTATGCCGGTGAAGTGGGGCTGTATGCAGGTGAAGTGGGGCTGTAGCTGGGAGATGTAGGACTGTAGCTAGGAGAAGTTGGGCTGTAGCTGGGTGAGGTGGGGCTGTAGCTGGGTGATGTGGGAGAGTAGGAAGGACTTGTAGGTGAATAAGCTGGGCTTGTAGGACTATATCCTGGAGAGCTAGGACTGTATGTTGGAGAGGTAGGACTGTACCCAGGTGATGTAGGGCTGTACCCAGGAGATGTGGGGCTGTACCCAGGTGAAGTGGGGCTGTATCCAGGTGATGATGGACTATAGCCTGGTGATGATGGACTGTAACCAGGAGATGAAGTAGGAGAAAATGCCATACCACCAACATATGGTGAAAACTGTGCATCATTAGTAGGAGACAGCCGGAGATTTGGGCTCAACAGATAACTTGGAGACATCAAGCCTTCATGATATGGAGTAGCAGATATTGGGGAACGACCGGGTGTCATGCCAAAATCAAGACCTTCCATATAGCTAGGTAGCTGGAGCTCAATAGCATTCTTTAGCATCTCATCATTAAGTAACAGGGCACATTCACCAGTGCCAATGGGGGCTAGTTGACCTAACATAATATTTTCAGTTACACCCCTCAGGTAATCTGTCTCGGCATATACCGCAGCATCAAGGAGAATATCAACAGTCTCTTCAAATGAGCACCTCATCATTGGGCCAGTTTCATTCCTGTTGATACCATGGCGTGTAATTGCCATCAAATGTCCACGATATGTCATGGTATCACAAAGAATAGCCAGGTGCCTGTAATTGACGTAAGACCCATCAAATGAAATGACAATACGCAATTCATCCAATAGAGACCGCCGAACTGCCTCGATACCAAGAACTTCAATAACTTCAATCAAGTGGTTGCTTGTGGTCCTTCTTGCATCAACATCTTCATGGCACATTACAGCTAAAAGGTTGACACCTTCGGTATCAAGCATCCATTCCTCATGAGGCTTAAAACCTTCATTCTCATCAAACTTCTGAATTTTCGTATTTTTTAAGAAAACTTTGTTGATATCTGGAATACCTCGTAAGGTCATTTCAGTCAGCATGTTGCTTTCTATTTTCTTTAAGAATACATCATCTTCGGCAGATTCATCCTGAATGTCTCCCTTGGGTGCTTCATCATTCATAATGCGGATTCGAAGTATAAGTTTTTCAGCATTGTCATCATTAAATATGCATGTCAAATCATCATCAAATTCAAGGTTGATCTTCTCGGCAATGTCAGCCATACTCAACTTCTTATCCACCATCATTTCACGATTCAGTTCTATGCGAAGCAACCAAGGTGAGATTTTTTCAAGAGCAACTTCTTCATCGGGCATTTCATAGTAAGACTTGACAAAATCAACATCCTCTTCTATTATAGTACCCATTGGGTCCGGATCATACCACACCTCTGTGGCTTGAGTCACACTCCGGAGAGTGGTATATTCTAAAGCACACTGCACACTCTTGGCTCTCTCTTTAGTCTTACAAACCTCGGGTTTCAGATACACAGACAGAGTAGGTGTCTTGATTCTCTTGGCAACATTAATAATTTCCCTTAACCTAGGAACACCAAGTGTAACATTCTTAGCACTGACACCAGCATAATGGAAAGTGTTGAGAGTCATCTGAGTAGCAGGTTCACCAATTGATTGCGCTGCCACACAACCAATCATTTCCCCAGAGGCCACAAGTGATTGCAAGAACCTTGATTCTATTTCTCCTACTACCCATTCAAATGCCTCACGAGAAAGCCTGTACTCCTCCAGGACTCTCTTACTGGCAAATGTGCTACGAAGCAGAATGTTGAACAGGAGAGTGGCATTTTTCTGAGCCTCTTGACTTAATAGGTCTTCCCCAGGAACTACTCTAAGTCGCTCCTGGAGCTTATCAATAGCTTCCACAATTTCCATTGGATGCATATCAGAAGGTCTTCTGAAGTCAACCTTAAAGGTCTTCTGTGCATTCCAGATAAGCCTCTTAAGGTTGACAGGTAGTGGCAGAGAACTGTCACCGGTAGTGGCTATCTCAGTTGCAAGTTGAAACCTATCGGCATCAAGCTTTTGAACTTCCGCCTCAAACACATTCCGGAACTCTCTAATTGTTTTCAAGTCTTCTACAGGTTCTTCAAGCATGTATGTAGGCTTCCAGTTTTCATCATCAAATTCATACCTAAAAGCCCTATCAAAATCTGTTTTTTTCATTTTCAGTGAATCCAGTTTCTGTGTTTCTATCCAAACAGCATCCATACCATCTTCACCATAGAGAAATTGTATAACATCTCCCAAAGAATTCCTAACTGTGCCATCATATTTAACCATGATGTCCTCCATAGCCTTTACAAGCCGCCTCTGAATGTACCCAGTTTCCGAGGTCTTCACTGCAGTATCAATAAGACCTTCCCTACCACCCATGGCATGGAAAAAAAACTCTTGAGGGGTCAGTCCACGGAGATATGAGTTCTCCACAAACCCACGACTCTCAGGCCCATAATCATCTTTTGTAAAGTGGGGCAATGTCCGGTCTATGAACCCAAATGGAATTCGTTTACCCTCAACATTCTGTTGGCCCACACAAGCAGTCATCTGAGATATGTTAATGAAACTTCCCTTGGAACCAGCTGTGACCATGGCTTTCAGATTATTGCTCTCAGATAAACTTTTTTGTGCACTATTTCCGGCATCATCACGAGCTTTATTCAGAGTCTAAAATTATCAAATATCATAGAAAATCAGATTCATCCAAAAGAAGTTTTCAATAAATATAACAGTGACAAGAAATATCATGCAAGTACCTGATTAACTCTATTTTCAAATGAATCCATCATTGTCCGACCAGGTTCAGCCTCCAATTTTTTTTCCTGAGCTTCCCGGATGAGTTGTTTCACTGTATCCTTAGCCTGTGAAATAGTCTGATTAATAGTCTCCATGGTCGAGGCATCAGCAATTGTATCACCAATTCCAATGCTAAAAGCATTCTGTAAAAGCCAGTAGTTTACAAGCCACTGAGTATGGCCAAGAAATTTGCGAGCTGCATCAGGGCCAACCTCTTCCCTGTATTCATGTACACATTCAGTAGGAAGAACAAAGAAGAAAAGAGCTGATAACAACAGTTGCCACAGCCACTCAAATTTACAATTATAATAATATGAAATTGTCTATCCGTTCACAGTTTGAGTCAACAAAATAAATTCCTCTAATTCTGTTGGTAATTTCAAGTGGGAAAATATATATATATATATATATGTATATATATATATATATATGTATATATATATATATATGCAGGAGCTGTATACCAAATGACATGAATGAGACTTCCAGTGCCTGTTCCTAGTGTCTTTTTGCAAAGAGTACCGGTAAGTAGTTCTCCCTTTTCAATTCTGACCATTGTATCTCCAGGGGTTATGGGTCCCCTTTCGTTCTCATTGTGCCAGCTAGAATATCTAATTAGATTTATCTGCTTGGGAATAATCAGATTGAAAACTTGTTTCCCAGTCCACAGTGGTTCTGGTTTCAATATTGTAGGAGCAGGCACTTTCCCATCAAAATCTTCCCACCACATCAATATATTCATAAAGACATCCTGCAAAAGGAAAGGAAAAAAAAAAGAATTCTAAGTGGCTTGTACAAGAACTTGAAGCTGAGGTAAATTGAAATAACAGAAAAATTCACATGATATAACCTTTGAAATGAATGTATCTCTCTTGGTGATTTTTCTGCATCCTAAAAGTGAATCTTGGACAATTCCCATGACTGGCCTGTTTGCCTGAGGTGACACAATGCATTTAGGCACCATCATCAGCTCCAACACCTCAGCTCTGGTTTCAAATGACTGAGGAACATGCATATTCATTTCATCACCATCAAAATCAGCATTATATGGTGAGGTAACCGACAAGTTAAGCCGAAAAGTAGAATAAGGCATGATTTTGATCCGGTGCCCCATGATAGACATCTTATGAAGACTAGGCTGACGATTGAAGAGAACAAAGTCTCCATCATTCAAATGACGCTCCACCTAAAACCATAACATCAAGAGTTGTTAGAAGGCTGAGTGAAAAACTTCAAAAAAAAATAAAATAAACCATTGCTTAAGAACAATGCCTTGTATCCAAGCTCCAAATGGTGATCGCTACTTTTCTTCAAATATCTGAGATCAAGCCTTTGCCCATCATCACGAATAATATACTTGGCACCAGTTTTTCCAGGTGGAGGATGGGGTCCATACTCAACAAGTTCCTTCAATCTGTTTTTTCATTTAGAATATTATTTTGTTAAATTAATTGAAAACATGTTAGGAGACAAGCAACTGAAAAGTCATATCCAAATGACACCTTTCAATGTTGTAAGGAGTCACAGTCTCAGGGTATGTAAGATTCAGAGCAATACTCCATGGCACTCCCAATTGATCAATATTGATGGTTGGATCTGGTGTGATTACTGTTCGAGCAGAAAAATCAACTCTTTTTCCCATCAAGTTGCCTCTAATACGGCCTTCTTTTGCTTTAAGCCTGCTACATATTGATTTGATTGGCCTTCCCGATCTTTGAGTAGCCTGTGAAAATAAATGATTACATAAAAAATACTATGCCGATTATGAATAATTAAAAATCAATGAATATTATAACAAGCAAAGCAAATATCAGTGTCAAATTTAATGCCAGTTTCCAAAACAAGTATACCCTTGGCAATCCAGGTAACTCATTATCAAAATATGTGGCTATATGAAACTGCAACAGCTGAGCAAACTCTGAAATAATATGTGCAGGAGAACCATTCCTCTCCTGTCTCTTCAGATTCTCGTTGTGCCTGATGATCATGGCCAGCTGATGAGTTAAATCATCCTACAAACAAAAGAGACAAAATATCAGTGTTGAAATAAAACGTTAATTAAAATTTTCACTGAGAAAGTCATGAGTCAACATTATCGGTATCAAAAGATAATGAAATGAAAAAAGAGCAAAGCTTGGGAAAATGGAGAATACGTAAAACAGTGTATGGAAACACTTGCCTCACTCCTGGAAGATGTGTCCATCATTACAGAAGGTCTCACAGGTGGAGGAGGAATTGGGAGAACTTGTAAAATCAACCAGTCAGGACGGGCATACTTAGGATTCAAGCCTAACAACTGGCAGTCCTCGTCACTTATCCTTTTCAGAACACCCAGAACCTTCAACGGACATAACAAGTCACCAACTACGTTAATTTCTGTAACAATGAACATAGAAGTGTTCATACCAGAAATCCATAATCAAAATCAATTACCCTTTCTGCGGAAAGAGTCTGTTTCCTTTCTACAGGTTCAGGAAGCTGTTCCTGATCATCACTTTTCTTCCTTTGAGCTTTATACTCTGCGATCATTTTCATCCCCTCAATAGTGATCTTTGGTTGCTGAGCACCACAGCCACCGCGACTCTTCTTAACTGGCTCCTCGGTATCTTGACCGGGAAGGTCAATGTCATCACCACCTTCACACTTGGTTTTGTTTTTGCATGCATCCAAAATCTTTCTCAGCCTATTTTTGGGATTCTTGATCCTCAAAGCTTGCTTAAACTTATGATCGTTCTGCACAAAAGACAATAAATATATAGAACCTAATTTCACTTTCCTACACATACAAACACATAATAAAATATCAAATATCAAATAAGAAATAACAAAGCACACAGCATATAATAAAAATAAGCATCTTAGTTCTTTCTATTATTTGACCGTTAAAATCGAGATTTTAAGCAAAATTGGTAACGTAAGTCGTGGAATCGTAAAATTGTAACATTAATAGTAAGATATACAAATTCATAAAACTCGTATATATGTGTATTAAATAGCATTAGTAAGACAAAGAAAACCTTATATCTCTTAAAATACTTGTATAAATTCAAATTCATAAGCATAGTTCCCAACTAAGAATTGAAACTTTCCAAAAAAATTCTCAAACAATCATACAAGTGCTTACGCCAGTAGATAAACTCAACAATCTTACAAATGCTTACGTCAATAGATAAACTCAAATAAATCAATTCAAACAGACCCTATATACAACTAATCAAGTTAATATTATTTAACACACATTCCCTAACTACGCGCGAAAATGACATCAAAAGTACCTCATCAGCAAGAATCTTAGAGCAGTTAAAGCAAACACAACGCATTATAGAGAGAACAGTCTTCAAAAATCCAATATGAAACATAGGCTTTGCAAGCTCCAAGTAACCAAAATGACCAGGACATTCAGCCATACTAGCAGTACAAGTTTCACATTTCATTTTCCTATCAATAGTTCCAAGTCTAGGATCACTTAATCCTCCAATTTTCGGCTTTCCTCGTTCCGTCGTTTCTCCATGCTCAATTTGCACCACAGCCATTTGCCTCTGAAAATCAATCAATCAAACAAACACACACACACACACACACACCAATCAACCATCAATTCTTTCACAATCATGATAAGTTACAACTTACAATGCTTCCAATTCAACTATTCTATTCATGTTCAATAATCATATTCAAGAATCTAGGAAAGAAGATGAAATTATTATTGAGGATTAAGAAAATTACGATCTCGTCGGGGCTCAGTATACCGAACTGAACCATGCGGACTTTGGAGACCTCCGCCGGTGAGAAAGGGAACCGAATATCCATGGCGGTGACGAAGTTCTAGGGTTTCGGAGGGAATAATGGATTAACAGAAAAAATTCAAATTAAAATTGATATAAGGGTAATTGAAGTATTTTAATTCAATTTTTGAGGTTTAGTTTCAGTTTTATGTGACTGTAAGAAGAGATCGGCTTCAAGAAGAACCTCTCTGATTTGAGGAATTCTCCTCTCGATGTAAAGAGAGAATGGGAGCCCTATGCCTTTATTTATAGACAGTATCGTGCGCCGTTTTTGCTATCATGCTAATGTTGTGCTCTTAACGCGATCAAATACACGGTTACGATTGTGTGGCTTCGTTTTCAGGGTTCGCATCCATTACTTAAATTTCTCTTCGACTATTTATAGCGAATGTTATAAGCAATATATTGATTTGTGTGATATATTTTATTTTAAAATTTTTGCTTGGATTGCTCTTAAGGAATAAGTGATAATACATTGACAAATTTGTGGAGAATAAGCCATACAAATATTTATTAGAAGAACTTTTATATTTCAACTTAACTATCAGAAGAATTATGGTCGGTGAAATGCCACATGTATGTATTTGTGCGAATAACGATCTGGATGTCGTAATTGACATTAAATGTCAATCATTCTGATGTCGTCCGTTACAAAAGCGGAAACTTATGTGATCGTTAATAAGACATGTGGTCCTGGGCCAACATGTGAGTGGGTCAAGCATCACAATGTGTTGGGTTGAGCACGACGCTAAAGTGGACTTATGCCCAGTCTAGAATAATACTCTATAAATCAACCAATGCACTTCTTCCTTCACATTATTTAAGGGAAGGGACTGACAAAGGCTTGTTCTTGTAATTGTGTATATGGTTGATCAAAGGTGCATAAGGAAGGTAGAGAACAGAACCTCTTGCAATCCATGTTAAGACCTGGGGATGGACAATGGGAAAGGTTTGAACATAATAACCTAATCTAGCTCAAACCATGGTTGGAATACATATAGACCCATTTTCCCCCATTTTTCTCTTAGAAATTGGACTGATTATAAGTCACACAAATAATGGATTTTTGGGTTAGTTTATTCAGGTGAACTCTGCAATAACCACTAAAATTCCAAAATACGGCAAATCCATGAAAAACAGTATGAGATTTAAGAAATAAACAAAAATAGGCGAAGATGAAAAAGAAGGAGATGAATGAATGGTTGTGTTCATCGACTATCTCCTTAAGCCTGCAACATGAGTGTTTCTTCTTCGTTGGCAAATCAATGTAGTGAACATGGCAAATCATTGAACCAATCGTGAGTAGGTGAGAGAAGTTGGAAAGTAAAAAAACCAAAATTGAGAATTGAGAAAAAAGAAGAGAGAGAATATTGAAAGTGATGTTTCATCAATGATTTTAAGACTTTGTGTATTATCAATGCGTTATTGACTTGTGAAATGCTAAAGCGAATACTTTTGTGTATTTCCAGTACGGACGGGTTCGTTTTAACCCAATTGTCCGTTTTGAACCAACCTGGTTTGGTTTTTTTGTTCGGATTGTGCGAGTTCGACCCATTACGGATCCTTGTCCACCCCTATTAAGACCGATTGAGAATCTGATCCGAAAATAATGTAATTAATGTCATTTTGACAAGCAATGGATAGACTATTAGTGGTACCAATGAGCTTAACAAATAAAATGGTTGTGGCTCTGCAAAATGTCAAAAAGGTAGCAGACCCACTACTCACCACAATGATCCATAAATAAACTACCAAACTTAACATTTCGTGTGTTTTCAAGGATATTACTACCATCAACATTAAGTTCAATCACTCTAATGAGAGACAAATGTCAAGACACTACTCTTAGAGAAGTTGTGTGGTGTATGTATTGTGAGAGGAGTGTTTATTGTGAGAGATGAGAGAAACAAATGTAAATCATAAGATGTAAATGAATTGTCCTGATTAAAATATCCATATCCATAATAATAAACATGCAATGAGCCATGAAGATCTTTTCTATCTTCTCTCATTGGACGTTTCATTGTCGACGTCCAATTCATGGTATCCACTCATAAGGAGCAACATTAACTTTTCACAATTGTTTCCAACGAATAGACATAAATTTCATTGAAATATCTCCGGATTTTGAGCTTTAAAAGGATTGTGTGGCGACAACTTTAATTTAATTTAGTCCATGGTTGATTTAGTTTCTAAAGGTGAAGTGTGCTTCCATGAAAATCTAATTCCACGTGTTGGTTCTACCGACGATCAAACGTCAAAACATCCTACAATTAATAAACTAAAATATCCACCTCTGTACTAATGTTATTATACACCTCTATACTAATGTTATTATCGAACCAACCACCATCTACACCTCCCTCTTTAATATTCCACAAATCTTTCGACCACGCCGATGTATAACTCGTCCCCTCTTCACTGACCCCTCCTCTTCATTATACTCAGCAACCAACACCTTATACCATAATCTCACTCTAACCACATATAACCTCCAACATCATTTACCAACAAAAAAAAAACATTAAACTTCATCCTTCAAACCCCCCAAACACACCCTTATCACGATCTAAACACACTTTATCCCACTTAAATATAAGTGCATCCCTAGAAGGGTTGGGCCACTATATCCCACTCAAAGAAACATTAAATGTAAGTGCATTATTTCATAATTTCAAACAAAAACAAAAGTAGAAATTTGCTATTTAGGCCCATGTTGATGCTCTCAGCCCCTCAAAAAATTCAAAAATACCCCCACTTTTGCACCCATGATAGTTTGGTTTCTAGGAAACGAATCTAAATATTTTCGTTTCGTAGGATACGAAATTGTGAAAACGCACAAGAACAGAGAACAAGCATAGGCCTTGGCACTCATTTTTTGCAAAAAACCACAATTTCGTATCCTAGGTGACAAAATCCACAATTTCGTATTCAGGTGACAAAATTTCAAAAAATGGATCTTTCGGTAACTACGGGACAAAATTGTGTGTTTTGTGCCCATATGTGCGCGACAAGGGAGACCTGCTATGTTTTAACATAATTTCGTATCCTAGGTGACAAAATTTCAAAAAATGGGTGTTTCGGTAACTATGAGACGAAATTGTGTGTTTTGTGCCCAGATGTACGCGACAATGCAGACCTACTATGTTTTAACATAATTTCGATTCCTAGGTGACAAAATTTGTTTTCTTCATTTTCTAGGATACGAATGTCTTATTAAAAGCATTTTGGTCACGAAGGGGGGCCTTAGACAGGGGCGGAGCTACCCATGGGCTTAGTAGGGCCATGGCCCGCCCCAAGTTTCCATTTTTTGTTTTTTTATAGGTGTATAGAAATATTTCTGTTTAGAGTTGTATAATATATATTCATGTTTGCTAAATTATAGCAACAATTTCGTGTGTTGCAGTGGTACTGATTTTCGTCTAGATGAGTGAAGTATGTGAGTTTGAATCTTGCGTGGTTCATTTTGCCATTTTATTGCTATTTTAAACAAAATAATACTATAAAATTGCAGTATGTGGGATTCGAACTCAGATCTTGCTTGTAAAAACATCATCAACAAAAAAAAAAGTCCAGTGGTTTTCTCTAATATATTTTCTCTATTATTATTAGTTCAAAATATATATATTCATATTATAAACAAGGAAATATAAAAAAAAAAGTTACGCTCCCCCCCACCCCCCAAAAAAAATTAAGTCTAGCTCCGCTACTGGCCTTAGAGTAACATAGTGAGCGAAAAAATCAATTTTAAAAAATGTAGGTGCATCCCTTGAGGGGTTGGGCCACTACATTTTTTTTACAGTCCAAAATTGAGTTTCTAAGAAAAAAATTAACACATCATGCTTGCTGGTTCTCAAGAAGTATCAGCATGAATAAATCAAATTGCAACAAGTGTGTCCTGAACTTCAAATCTTAATAAAATGTTTTAAATAGTTTAAAATGTTAAAATTTTAAAGAGTAAATTACTCTCCTCTTCCTTAAAAGATGTTTAAATTACAGTACCCTCATCTCTTATGTTAAAATATACACTTCTCTCTTCTCTCTTATACACAATATATTAGAGAAAATTACAATCTCCTTCCTTGAAAGAGATTAAAACCTACATTCCCCTTTTTTTAATACAAAAATCATTTTAATACAATCAAACTTCGATTGTAAATATTTTTATTATTATTTTTTACGCGCATCATTAAAATATAATGTTAAATGTTTTTATTCATTGTGAAACTATAAAAAATAAAATAAAAATCTCGGATAATTTACTAAACTTGATTAAAAAACTATTATATATGAAATTTATATTCTAAAATAATAAAAATTTCAAAGAAAGAAAAATTAATTTCCTTAATGATGACTTGAAGTTTTTAAATATAAAATAGTGGTTTAAAATTAATTGTTATCACAAAAATATTTATTTATGTTAAAATAGACTAAAATGTATATTTTAACATAATTGAAGCTTCTTTCAAGAGAGAAAGCGTAATTTAATAATTTTAAATGGTAAAATTTAGTCCATATTTTAGGGTCCGTTTGGTTCGAAGTTTTTGGAGGGGAGGTGAGAGAATATTTTAAATTTTGGGAAAGTAATTTACTTTTTTACTCTTAACCTTATAAACTCAAAATAAGGATTAAATTATAATGGATATATTACGTCAAAAAAATAATTTAATGGATATATAACAAAAAAAAAATCTAATGAGTAGAAAACCTAAATTTTTTTTGTTGTAAAAAAAAATAAAACCTAGAATTTTAATATTCCAACAAGGATAATTTTGAATTTTAATAAAAAAATGAGGGTAATTTTGTCAACATAATAAATCCCTCCCCTCACCTCCCCTGCCCTCCCCTCCTTCTCAATTGAACCAAACAGACCCTTAGAGTTTCCACAAAAATAAAAACACCGTTTAATTATATTTTGAATATTTTTATAAAATTATGTTAAATGCTTGTAAAAAAAAAATTATGTTAAATGATTCATTTATCCAACCAAAACCCATCCGCTTATTATCATATTGAGGTCTAACGCAAATTCAATTAAATTTAATTGAGTAAGATAACAAGTTTAGCCAAAATTGATCCGATCCTACTTGTGAAGACCCTTAAACCCAACTATTATGACATTTTTGTACTAAGTTAATTGAGAGATCTAGAGCAAATCTGAATTAAAAATTGAAAAACCTAACCAATTGCAAGCTTGGAATCCACAAGAGTATGCTAATCTTTAATGGTGTTTTTGATTTGAGGGAGAAATAGAAAAAAGGAAAAAATATAAAAATCGATGAATGAATTTTTATCAAAAGTTAGTCCAAATTTATTTATCGATTTCCATTTTTTTATCTCTTGTCTATTTCTCTCTAAAACCAAACACACCATAAGTTTTCAGTTTAAATTCTCTCAACATCACTTTTTATATTGGTTTAGTTTATATAAAATTTTACGCCAACTTTAAGTAAATATTTTGTTAGTAAACGGCAAAATTGTTCCTTAAATTAATCAGTACATAAGCAAGTCAGTTATTTTAAGAAATTATAAAAGCTCCACCACTTGAGTATACATTATGCTGGCGCCCCTTGAATAGTTTGTGGTTGTGCCCATAGAAGTGTTCCTCCCTCCTAAGAGGTCATTTGCCTAGGCCATGAGTCTTTAGGGTGGACAAAAAAACCAAATCGAACTGGCAAATTAAACCGAACCGAACCAAAAAAAACTGAACTATAACCAATAGTTTTGAAACCAAACTGAGATAGTTCGATTCGGTTCATGATTAACAATTCAGTTCAGTTTAATAGTTTGGTTTTTTTTAATGAAAAGTTAGTTATTGTTTGGTTTAAAACTATAAAACCGAACCACTTTAACAATTTAGTTTTGTTCGTATATTTTCACCACCAGTATAATCTATTTCGGCGATGAGTTCTAACATCAAATAATTTCAGACTACTCCCAATTACAGTTGTGGAAAATGAAACTGTAATTCAGTATCTTCGTGTCATGATCCCCCATCGACCCCATCCAAAATTGTTCCTTAGATTAACCGGTACATAAGCAATCCGGTTATTTAAAATTTTATTTTATTTTTGGAAAAATCTTCCGTACTAGATGCAATGAATGAAATATTGAAATTACAACACGACAAGTGCCACGTTATGCATATATTTCCTATCTTGTTCCGCCAGCTTCATCCCCTTCTGGATTTTTCTATGAATTTTTTCAGATACAGATTTCAGCCACTCACTGTCTTACTCTTCACTTCTCTTCTGTCACTGAGTCACACTCACATTATTTATCTTATCATAGCACGTTACTAATACAAAAATACACATTTGCATTTGTTTAATTAATTAATATTAATAACAAAACTATATATATATATATATATATATTATATAATAACAATTACTTGGTGTTGTGTTTCTCGTGCAACCATGGCTAGCAACAACAAGGAGAAGGAGAAAGACATTGAGTTTATGTTTATCGATGATGATGTTGAGGAAGGTGAACAACCTGAGAAGATAGAGAGTGAGAGTGGCAGTGAAAGTGGTGATGGCAGTGATGATGGTGAGGGAAATCATAGGGATCAACCTCAATCTTTCACTTCTCAGATATGGCCTCAAAGTTACAAGTAAGTTTGATCAATCTTCTTCACCATTTTCTTTGTCTTAATTTTGAAAACTTGTTAGGTTATGGCCATTTTTTCATTCTAATACCTATGAAGCACCAATTAGAGTAGTAATTAGATAAAATCACATAATTGAAAGTAATCACATGTGTCCGGGACTGAATGTCTGACATATCAGTCACCGGACACATCTTTGATCAGAAGTGTCGTTACTACAGAGTTAATCTTAACAATGTATACTTGTTTATGATAGTTAGCGAATAAACCACCAAATTCATCTATAGAAGACTTTTAGAAGGACTGATATGAGTAAAATTTGAAACAGTCTGATACCTTTTTGAAGTATTCATTCAAGGTCACATGATCTATTTGAGAGCATCCTACAAAGTCGGGGAGTAATTTGATGGTTTACTCGATAGTTGATGGGTGTATGAGATAGGATATTTATTAAATTTGTGTATTTCTTCAGCACCAACACTTAAGATGAAAAGCTTGTGACAGTGTCACAATGACATGTGATTATGTTCAATTAATTCGTCTTTTTTCAAATTTTTACTGTTGTCTGTGTCAGTGTCGTGTCTGTGCTTGCATCAAGTGAATGAAACTGGATATTTTTTTAATTTTTATTCCTACTTGTTTATAACAGGGAGACTACAGATTCTTACACAATTGCTACAGCTCCAACTTTTGGGTCAATGCTAAAAGGACCAAGTTTTATTTATTCAAGTTTTACCAATCGTTCAAAGAGTAACTTAGAAATAGATGGAAAGACTCCTTTTCTATCATCAGGTCTTGATCAAGGCACTGTTCAAACAACAACATGGTGGGAGAAAGGTTCAATGCAAAATCTTGTTGGAGAAATGCCTATTGGTTATGGTTGCAGCCTCACTCAAACAGTTTTCAACGGTATGGTATATATTCATGATACTTTTATTTGACACGCACATGATAATTTTATTTACTTTTTATGTATTCATTAGGTGTAACAATACAATGGATTGAATCATTGGTTATTTTGTTTGAAATACGTGATATGAGGAGTTTTGATTTGTCTGCAAATATATCTATGCATATGTGATTTCGATTGAATTATGAGGCAATGCTTTATGACTTTGCAGCGATTAATGTGATGGCTGGAGTGGGACTTTTGTCTACACCGTATACAGTGAAAGAAGCCGGTTGGGCGGGCATGGTGGTGATGCTTATTTTTGCAGGTGTTTGTTGTTATACAGCCACCCTTATGAAACGCTGCTTTGAAAGCCGAGAAGGACTCACTAGCTATCCAGATATAGGAGAAGCTGCATTCGGTAGATATGGCCGTATTTTTGTATCTGTGAGTTATCCTATTTCTTTATTCAATATTTGTGTGTACATAATGCTTTTTTACCAATGAACAAATTAGCGGTTATATTAATCACTGTTTACGAATGATATTTGTTGCAGATCATTTTGTACACTGAATTATATGTAAGTGCCGCAACCATATTTTACATTTTGTTTGGTTTTCTGACTCCGCGCACACTGTATGTTTAACAATCTTTTCGTGAGTGCAGTCATATTGTGTGGAATTCATCACCTTGGAAGGAGATAACCTGACTGGTCTGTTTCCGGGAACATCCTTAGATTTAGGTGGTCTCCATTTGGATTCCACGCACTTGTTTGGAATTCTGACTGCACTTATTATTCTCCCTACTGTTTGGTTGAAGGATCTCCGAATAATCTCGTATCTATCAGGTTCTCTATATTCTAAAAGTGATTAGTTCTGTTTTCAAATTTTACAACTTGCCAGCCATATTCTCATTAGATAACTTCAATTGTGATCTTCAGTTGGAGGGATTGTAGCGACAATATTGATTATCATTTGTGTGTTCTCTGTCGGGACAACTGTTGGATTCCATCATACTGGTCAAGTGGTGAATTGGAGTGGCATTCCGTTTTCTATCGGTGTCTACGGGTTTTGCTTTGCAGGACATTCGGTCTTTCCAAATATATACCAGTCTATGGCCGACAAAAAACAATATACAAAAGCATTGATAATATGGTTTGATACCTAACTTTTCTGTCCCCGTAACAAGATATCAATGTGTTCTTTGCGAATCTCTGATTTCTCGACTCATTTCTTTCTGTACAGTTTTGTTTTGTGTGTTTTGATATATGGAAGCGTCGCAGTCATGGGATTTCTCATGTTTGGTGATGGAACTTTGTCTCAGATAACATTGAATATGCCGACAGGTGCATTTGCTTCCAAAGTCGCGTTGTGGACAACAGTAAGTTTGAAATTTTGTTGATCTCTCAAGTTCTCAACGCTATGTTAGTAGGTTCAATCTAGAGAAAAAATTATTTATTTCTAATGTTGTGTTCCTTGATCATTTTTCAGGTAATTAACCCATTGACTAAATATCCTTTTTGCATAGATTGAGTGTTTAGGATAACAAAACAATTAGAGACGGTTTAATCCAATTTAGGAATAAGTTCAGGTTGATTTTTCCTTAACAATTAACACATATGCTTTGTTGATGAATCCACTCGCAAGGAGTCTAGAGGAATTGCTTCCGGAAAGAGTTTCAAGTACTTATTGGTGTTTTATTCTTCTTAGAACAGCACTTGTCGCATCTACAGTTTGTGCTGCTTTTCTGATTCCGTTTTTCGGTAAGTTATACTAGTTGCTATTTCGTTAATTCATACGTCATTTGTATCTTTGGAAAATATATAGTGCACGCGATCATGCAGGAACTTGAAAACTAATGTCAACTGTATTCTTTGTTATTATATTCTTATTTGCAGCACTATCTTTATTGTATGTACTACATCAAACATTTTTTATGACATAATATATGAACTGAATGCCTGATGCAGTTTTATTGTAATTTCAGGACTTGTGATGGCTTTGATCGGTTCTCTCTTCAGTATGCTGGTGGTAAGCAACTCATTTACAATTTTGTTGTGTGTGTGTCCGTCCTAGTTTTATTATAAAAAAAAAAATCACGCGTGTTCGCCTACCAGCTCATGCATTACTAGGATAGTTGGTTTACAGCAAGGTATATATTAGAGTTTCTGGTCTAGAGTTTGGCGCAAAATCTAACACTATTGCTACCATCCTTCCGATAAAAGGTTCAATTTAAGTAGTCAATATTTCTGATGTCCAGATTAGAAAAGCTTCATTTTCATTGAGACCAAGAGAATAATGACTTAACTAGTTCATTGTGCTTACCTTTATTATTATTGCTCAAGTCTCGTTCTTGGAAATGATATGAATCTCATCTAAATTGGGTAATGTACAATTTTTCAGTCAGTGATAATGCCTAGTTTATGCTTTATAAAAATTGTGGGGAAAAAAGCTACAAAGACACAGGTAATATAATAATGCTACTAAATATTTAATTTAATCTAATTTAATTTTCCTACTCCAATTTTACTAAACTTATTTTTCCAACACTATCAGGTTGTCACGAGCCTTATAGTTGCTGCAGCAGGAATCATTTGTGGACTCATTGGAACATATTCCTCTTTGATGAATATTGCTGATAGTTACTAAAGCAATTGATCTCTTTATGATAGAGAGAGTTTATGCTGCTGAGTTTTCTCTCCTGTTTTTTCAAGGACTTGAGAGACAAATTTGAGGGATTAATAATAGTTTAGAAATTACTTGCTATATTTTTGTTTCTCTATAGTTTATACACTAGATAAAAAAGATATTGATATAATTCAGAGTTATTTTATTTGTAAGGAAGTTGAAGTTACAATATATTTATCAAACCTTGCACTTACTTCATCCATATATTTCTAAAAGACTCTCTCATACGCATATACTGTATTTTCAACGCTAAATCACTTTTGTTTCATGGTTCCTCCAACTTCAAAGACAACACAGAAACTTCCTCTAACTTTTTCTTCTTCCTCTACGATCAAAACCAGATTAGGACAGTCATTGTCGTTGTTTTAGGATCAAAATTAGATCTTGATTTTTTTTGAAACATCTAAATTGTATATATATAAAAACGGGAGGCTGCACCAGCACAAGAAGTGCATAGCAGGCCACAACAATACAAATAACAGTCACAGTACAGAAGAACAAACACACCCCCTCGCCACACATGGCTAAGGAACAGGAAGCAAAAAAAAAAAAACAAAAGGGAAACAGACACAGATAAAACCAGAAACACACTAAGCATCCATACAACAAAGCGGTTCATGGTTCCATTCAAAAAAAAAGCATGGGTGTCGTGTCAACCTTCCCAAAAACCAACGCCAAGCAGTGACCTTTATCAACTCAGCCACCTCCTCCACGGACAACAATTTGTTATTGAAAATCCTGTCATTTCGAACCTTCCACAAAATCCACACCGCCGCATGCCAAATCAAAGCGAACCCTTTCTTCCTTTTTTTCGAGCTTGTATGACCCAAGAACGACGCAAAGGAGATGAAGAGATTCGGTGGGTTAACAAAATAAATCCGCAGCCACCTACACAAATTGTACCACACAGCCGACGCCACCGGACAATGTAACAAAAGATGAACAGAATTTTCAACTGCTGCACCACACAACAAACACCCGCTCTCCTCCCCATTCAGCCCCACACCACGCCTCAAAAGATTCGACCTTGTAGGGATTTTATCCAACAGCATTTGCCACGAAAATGCGATCGCCTTCAGCGGAGCCAAGCTCTTCCACACGCCCCGAAACACGAATTTCTGATCATCAGAGAACGGTATCACCTGGGTAGCACACCTATTGAGAAGATCATAGCACGTTTTCACCGAAAATACACCACTAGAATCCTCCGTCCAAATCCACTTGTCCCCGGCCGACGACAACACAGCACCCTGGAGCTCAGTCATCAACTCCAACCGCAACTCCTCTTCCCAGACAAAAAACGATCTCCGCCACCGAAGAGACCACGTCCATATGTTATCCTCCCAATAACCAGCTTCCACTATCTTTACCTCTTTCATGCTTGAGATTGAGTATAGACGGGGGAAACGATCCCGCAAAGGATTATTTCCAAGCCAAGAGTCGGACCAAAAAGAGGTTGTACTGCCATCACCCACTTTTTTCACCGTGGCTTGCTCGAACCACCTCCCATCTCCTTGTAAGCTGCAGATATCTTTCCACCACGTGGAGACCATCCTAGCTTCACCGTCCATTTGTTGAATGTGCTCGGACGCCAAATGAGCACCATATTTGGATATTAACAACGCCTTCCAACAACTTTGGCCGGGATCAAGGAACCGCCACCGCCACTTAGCCAACAAACTCAAGTTGACTCTCCTTAGGTCCCTCACCCCCAAACCACCATCTTCTTTCGGTTTTGTCACTAACTCCCACTTCACCCAACAAATCTTCCTCTTTTTGTCTAGCCCACTCCACAAGAAATTCCTTTGTATTTTTACCACTTCTTTCCACACCTTGGCCGGCATCTTCATAAAGGAGAGATAAAATATTGGGATCGCACTCAACACCGAGTTCAACAATACAATCCGCCCTCCTAGACTCAAAAATCTATTCCCCCAAGAATTAAGTCTTTTCTTTAGAACATCTATCATTGGTAACCAAGTCGACAACCTACGCGGATTCGCCCCCACCGGGAGACCAAGATAAATAAACGGGATCCTCCCTATACGGCAATTAAGGAACCGGGAAGCCATATCCATAAACTCTTCCGAAATATTCACACCCACCAAACAACTCTTCCAAAAGTTAACTTTCAACCCCGAGGCGCGCGCAAAACCTCTTAACATCGCCTTCATAGTCCACAAGTTTTCAACCTTTGCTTCCCCGATAAACACGGTGTCGTCGGCGTATTGGAGGTGAGAGACCGGCATATTTCCTCTTCCCACCGAAAAGGGGCTGAACCGATTTAAGGACACCGCTTGCCTCATAATAGCCCCGAGACCCTCCGCCACTAAAAGGAATAAAAAAGGAGCTAAGGGATCTCCTTGTTTCAAACCTCTTGTAATATTAATTTCTTGAGTTGGGCTCCCATTGATTAACACCGACATTTTCCCGGAACACACACAAGCCTTAATCCACTTGATCCATAACTCACAAAAACCAAACCGATGGAGCATATACACCAAAAAATTCCAATCAACCGAATCGTACGCCTTTTCAAAGTCAATCTTAAAAATTAAGCAATCTTTACCGGACTTTTTCGCGAAATCCACCGCCTCATTAAGAACAAGAACCCCGTCAACTAAATGGCGACCCTTTATGAAGGCTGATTGGGAGGGAGCCACAATAGAACCTATCACCTTTGCCAATCTTGCCACCAAAACCTTCGACAAGACAAGAGCTTATAAATGCACCCGAGCAAAGAGATTGGACGATAATCCCCCAACGATTCCGGACAACTAACCTTTGGGATTAAAGCAAGGAAGTACGAAAGAATTCCCTTCGGAAGAGTTGCATTACCATGGAACTGATCGAACATAATCCGAACCTCCCCCCTCATTAAATTCCAAAACTCTTTGATGAAGCTAAAGTTAAATCCATCCGGACCCGGACTTTTGTTCCCATCACTATCCTTCACCACCGTTTCAATTTCTTCCAAACTAAAAGGAGCAATTAGGATCGCATTTTCAGCCGCTGACAGTGACGGGAATGTGACACCATTCAGAGTAGGACGAACACCTTCCATGGCCGTGAAATGGTTAGCAAAAAATCTAACCGTTTCCGCTTTAATAGCTTCCACACCTTCAATCCACCCATCCGACACTCTTAAAGCTTTTATAGAATTTTGTCTCCCGCGATTTTTAACACAAGCATGAAAATACTTGCTATTAGCATCTCCCTCTCTCAACCATCTCGCCCGGGACTTTTGGAAATTAAGAGCATCCTTGCACTTGAGCAGCTTCCACAATTCGTTGAACCAATCCCTACGGTGCTGCACCTCTTCATTCGATATGCCCCCCCGCTTCGCTTCTCAAATCCACCTCCTCAATGTCAATTCTAAGTTTAGAGATCTTAGAATCCACAGCCTCGTACTCCTCCGAACTCCACTTTTTAATTTCTTCCTTCAACCCCTTCAATCTTTCTTTGAGAATATAACCCATCCATCCTGTGAAGTGCTGCTCCCCCCACACCTTAGTCACCAAATCTTTGAATTTTGAGTTCTCCAACCAAAAGTTTTTGAACCGAAAAGGACGAGGACCCCAATCATCATCATTGTAACGAAGAATAATCGGACAGTGATCCGATACGTCTCTAGGAAGAGCCCACACCATTGGATTATTCCACTTATCCACCCACCCATCTGAAAGAAGAAACCGATCTAGCTTGCTCATCGAGATACCGTTAGGATGAACCCAAGTAAAGGTTCTACCATAGAGAGGAATCTCTATCAGCTCCATACCTGCAATAAAAGCATTAAAATCAGAAATATCAGCCCTATACCTAGCTCCAGACACATCTCTCCAACCCCTACTTTCCTCCTCTGCCCTGATTGAGTTAAAATCTCCTACAACGCACCACAAATCCCCACCGAACCCCCTCTTCGACATCAGTAACATCTCCCACATACTCCTCCTAGCTTGAATCTCACACTTCGCATACACATTCACCACATAGCACACTCTTTGTTCAGCAACAATGAGCAAGCACACACCTAAGAACCCCTCGCCTGAGAAAGAGAAAATAAAGGAAAACTTATCTTTATTCCACAGTGACACAATACCCCCACTGCTGCCTACTGAAGGAACAAACAGCCACCCACCATTGCTACCACCCCACAAGCTTCTACATAGACCCTCATCAATTGTCTCCATTTTAGTTTCCTGGATAGCCAAAAAATCCACCCTTTGGTCCCTCACCAGCTCCCTAATTTTATTCCTCTTCACTCTACTCCCTAGCCCTCTAATATTAAAAGAGCACACAATCATTAAATACATTTTCTCTTCTCCCAATCTTCAATTTTTGTTCTATCATTGTTCTCCAACACCACCCCATGTTCAGCTTCAAAGATTGTGTTCCCTGAGAAACAGAACCCCAATCCTTCCTGAATGTCAATAATCTTTCTAGCCTCCAATAATTTCCTTGTTTCCTCCCCCCCCATTTGACACAGACTCCTCCGAGCCACCACCCCCATCAGTAGACAACATCTCTTTTCCACCAGAATAATTTTTCTTCAGCAAAGAACGCTGTGGTGCAGTCGAATTAGAAATCGATTCTACTCCTGGAACAGCAACACCCTTCCCTGCTCTACCTTCCTTCCGCCGCTTCTTACTACGTCCACCCATCTTGTTCCCGTTGACTGCTTCGACAAATTGAATGCATTTAGGCACACATGGTTTAGGACCTTGCCCCTTCTTCGCTCTTTTTTTTTCAACAACAGGATGAAATGACGACCCCTGTTTTCCCACCATAACGTCATCCAGATTTTTCTCCTTAACATTGGGCCTACATTCCTGGGCCTTCACCACTAACCCAGCCACCCCTTCAGTAAAGATACAGCCTTCATTACTCGCCCCACCAAGGCCCAAAACCTGGCCTACACCTTCTAAACCCCCATTCATAACTGATTCCACCTCCACCTCTGGGTTTAAATCTTCCAAAGGCCCAAAGCTGTTCGGCCCAACAGAGATCGGACCAAGTTCCTCACAGATTGGGTCCACCGAACCAACATCTACCTCCAAGTTCGAATTTTTAAAAGGAGAGGTAGGGACCACCAAACTAACCACCTTTTTATTTCCAATAGTCAAACACTCCTGTTGTCCTTCTACCCGTTGCCACTCGTCACCATCCATCCCACACCCCAATGAACCTTTTGGCTCCTGTTGACGTTGAGAATCACACCCATCACATGCACGCCTATCACTACCTACCACAGATACCTCTGCTCCTGCAAAATGAGAATTTCCCAACTCAATCATAAAATTCTCTGACCCCCCATCCCTTTTGTCCAACTCCTTCCTCGTATGATCGAATTGTCCCTCTCTACCTTTCCCATCCGCTAAGTCAAACCCCTCTGCTTCCACGTCAGCCATGTCCCCATCACCATCCAGATCACCGGCAAGCGCCACAGCTACTGCGACCGCCTCTCTTTCCGCCGCAGACGCCACCGATGATGCCGCCGTCACCCAGTCATCCACCCTTCGCCCACCGCTATTCACACCTACCTCCTGTCTCTCTCGTTCCTCCACCACCGATATCTGAAATATTTTATCCATCACCATAATGCTAATAGATGCATCAATGAAGGCCATACTGGATGTTGATAGTTTCACCCTTGCAACGTCAAGTTTTGAACGACTAGCAGTAGCTTCATCCAACTCCAAAAACACCCCAAACCGTTCTGCCAACGATCGAAATAATGGTTCATCCCAAGCATGTAGTGGCACCCCCCTGCAACTCAACCAGACATTCCTTCTATCCGAATAAAGGTCCGGACTCCATTCCAATATACTTCTAAACCATCCAATCCACCATTTCATATTCAGCCCTATTGCCTCTTTGATCGACTGCGAGGTAGAGCTGGATAGTAATATCATGTTCCCTCCCATATATGTTGAAGTTATCCAACCATACCCCTCCATTACCAAACCTTCACGAACTCTGTCTGCATCCTTATCATCCATCAGGAACCCTACAAAACTTGCACAAAGCTTGTTCCATAGGTCTTCCTTCACCTCTACCACAATGTTCTTTTGTTGTTTCTGCATATCCTCCCTTCTGACCCCCTCTGGTTCCACACTAACCTCCTTGTTACGCTGCGCAGACAACACCATCTTGAAGGATTTTCCAACCTCCACCATACCCGTACTGCCCTTTGCATCCCCCACCTTGTGTTTTGTATCAGCTGCACCTCCTCCAGTAAGGTTAGACTGTTTTGCTCCTCTAGCTCCCCGGTTAAATCTGGATAAATTGATACGGATCTTGAACGACCCCCACCACACATTGCTCAGCCTTTCTTCTAGCTCACGAACATTAGTCACCTCTTTGAATTTGACAAAACCAAATCTATGGCCTTTGTTGTCAAGTTTCCGTGGAATATACACTTCTCCCACTCTTCCGTGCTTGCCGAATAAACCCCATAGCTCCATAACCTTGACGTCACTTGGAAAATTAGTGAAATAAAAAGAGGTTGTTGTTCGATCAAGGTGATGAACAAAACCCTTTGTCTTCTCCGAATCTCTTCCACCACAGTGGGAAGATTTCCCATGCAACTCACGTCTGAGTGGCCTCCCTCTCTCCACACCCTCTCTCTCTACTTTCTCTCTCATGTGATTATTTTCGGTTTTACCTGATAATATTTCTTAAAATTAGATCTTGATGACTACAATGAACAACAACAACCCACAAATTAAGAGTTCAATTGGTTTGTTGGACAAAATAGTATGTTGGAGGAGAAAAAATAGTATGTTGCAAAGGTTAGAAAAACCCATTTAATTAATATATATGATAATTACAATATAATGGAAAGCAAACGGATAATGAGTTGCGCCGCTAATTCTTTTTACATGACAAAAAGATAATATCACTAAACTAAAATGATGTATCGATGAATAAATTTACAACACCTATGTTAATTAATAGTATTAAACAATGGCAAATTTTACAAATCTAACTTTACTTAACTACTTAAATGTTCAAAATATTTATGCATTCTAATATATAGTGTTGATGACATCAAAATCAACATTGATTGAATTTGTATTAAATCGAAACTAATTCTAGATTTGTAAAATCATGAATACTAAACAAATCATGAATATTCACAAAATGAACAAATGAAATAAACTATAATAAGTCAAAAAATAAAATACATTGTGCTAAAAACGAGAAATTAAAATAAATACGCAAAATGGTCTATTTGGATTGACTTTTTTTTGTTGTCAAATAGTCTATTGACTATAAATTCTCCCTTCAAGGTGAATAAGTGGGATGATCATGGTTTAAACCTCAGTCCCCTGCATATATAATGCAACGTCCTACCTATTAAGCTAAGTTCACAAGACATATTGATTTATTTTTGAGCTTATGTGAAACATCTTATGCAAATAAATAAAATTTTCAAGTTAGTTTACGATAAAACAACTTATAAAGATACAACTTTTATCAGTGAAAATTTAAGAATTAACATAAAATTTTATTTATTCGCATAATTTATTTTCATAATCTCATCATATCCAAACATGCTCAAAATAATATTTATTTAATTAAATGAGAATCAAAAAATATTTTAGAGAGGTAAAATCTAAAAACTCGTTTGGCCTAGCTTATTTTTAAACTTATGCAAATAGCTTATGCAATTTTTATGTATTATTACAAGTTTGTTAAGGTAGTTTATGATAAAATAATTTATAAAAATTCAATTTTCACTAATTTGAACTTATAAAATAGCATAAAACATAATTTATATTGCATAAGCTCAAAAATAAGTTAGGTCAAACGAGCTATAATTTGCCTTAAGCTATTTACAAACAACCGCAACGCGTTTTCATACATATCTTAGGTTTCATACATCTCGTTGAAAATCAAATACCCTTGTGCAACTAGTCGGGTATAAAGTTGGCATCACGTTAATCACAAAATGCCAAACTGAATGATCTAAACTATGAGAAATTCTAATTCTAATATGAACACAAACTCAAATAAATATAGTTTAGGCACATTCACAATAAAAGATAAAAATTAAAGAAAAAATGAATAAAGTGATATCGATTAATATGACCATTTTAAAAAAAAATTATGTGTGTGTCTAAGTTTGTGCTTAAATGTTTTATGTCTATGTAAGAATAGCTCCTAAACTAGCTAATTTGTTCTTAATGAAAATAAAAAATACGAAATTTTGATTAGATTCAAATTCAAATATAAATAAAAGTATTTTATACAAGACATTCTTAAAATCACTTTTGACTTCCTTATTGTAAGGTTCCGTTTAGCCTGGACCCTTATATGTATTGGTTCATTTTGGACTCATCAATTTTAACCATTGATCCAATATGGCATACAAAATCAAAATCCTAATTAGCTCAAACTACAAAATAACTTGTCATTCAAATTTTAATCCAAAATCAAATTAACTCAAACTCTAATCATATTAAAAAACACCAGTTTAGTGAATGTGAATGTTGAACCTGAAGCTTGAACGAAGCTTGAGACCTGAAGAAGACGATGAAGTTCAGAGAATGTGAGAACCTGAAGAAGAAAACGAAGTTCAGTGAGTGAGAATCAATCGGATTTAGGGTTCAGAGTGTGAAAATTTCAATCGGATTTAGGGTTCAGAGTGTGAAGATTTCAGAGTGTGAAGAAGAAGAACGATTTGGAAGATTTCAATCGAGAATGAGTGTGAAGATTGAATCTGAGTGTGAAATCTGAGTGTGAATGAGAGAAAACGAGTGAAGAGAACGAGGGAAGAAAGAGCGAGAATGTGCGAAGAGAGAACGATGAATGCGTGATAACATAAATTAAAATTAAATAAAAAAGGTGAAAATGTCTACTTTTAGTGACGGTTATTGGACGTCTCTAGGTATAACCATCTCTACTTTGAAAAATGGCGGTTGGTATAGGTCAGTTTTCTTGTAGTGTCTCCACTCCGCTTTTTCAATTACAACACATGAACACAACCATTTATCCATCTGCAGTAAAAAAGAAAACTCTTTTCTTCCTCCATTTCATAATCATATTTCTCACACTTCATATTAAATCTCATTTTATTTGTAAAAAAACTCCAACGGTGGAGTGGAGAGAGACAAGCATAGAAGAGAGTGATAGCGTGTGAATAGACTATCATAAAGTTTGTATACCCTACTAGATATCAATGGTTAAAATTGATGAGTTCAAGATTGACTTGCATTGACCAGATAGAAGCACCATCATCTGCTATGCTGCACCTTCCAACCACACTTCCTTGTGTCACTTTAGAGTTGCATTCTTCTGATACTTGAAATTTTTCTGAGAAATCAAGTGACTTTGTTATCTCACACTTTCCAAATTCACCAATATCTTGGTCTATATTCACTACCACATTCTCCCTATAATTATAGTATAGCTAATATGATAAGCACTTCTCAAAATGTGTTGTTTGCAGAGCTGTATTAACAGTTGCGTAGTTTGTCAACATGATTCTAAACTTCTGCTTTTATGGTAATAATAATATTTAATTTGCTAGTTGCTGCTGATCACCTCTCATGTTGATTGACTTATTTTTCAGGCTTTGTCTGAATTCATAACTCCAACGATGTGCAATTTTAAAGTCTCAGCTCAGCTAATACTTTGCACAATGGAGCTTCAGGTCTCCAAGGAAATGTTTACCACGTAATGTGTGGTTTTGTAATTTGTTATGTTATGTAGCTTAGGTAACTCTTTTTTTTCTCTCACACTTTTCATTTATATGTATCAAATACAATAAAAAATAAGTAGAACTTTGCCTAAGGAAGATTCGACAAAATGTATGAAACCAATAGATGTAATAAGTATACCGGCTTTTTCCTCCGAGCTCATTTGTAACCATTTATGAGAGGCCTTTACATTATTGCATGTTTTCAAGGCTATGAAACCACTCTTGGTAATGAGTTTCCAAAGGCAAAATAAATAAATTGTCCTATGGTTTTTCTGAAATGGGAGTTAGTCCAGTGAGAAGAAGATCAATGTAACTTTAGTCCCAATTTTGAGTCTGTCTCAAATAATAACTCAAGAAGTGGTTAGAGTTCCCTATATTTAACAAAATACTCGATTAGTAACCCACATTAATCGAAATAAAACTTGTAAAACTGAGCAAACACTTCAAAATTTCTCAATTGTAGTCAATATTCATCGAAGTGAATGTGATTGAGTTGTGGATCAGGTTTAACTGCAGTTCCTATATCAAACAAACATAAACTATAGTGAAAATAAACTTTTTACCATAAACTTTATGAACTAATTTACCAAACACAATCCATGTAAACAAGCCTTTTTGTTTTGTTCAAACATCACACAACTTCAATAATTACTAATTAATTAATGCAGCAATAAGTTATTATATTCTATATAGACTAGAATACTACTTAAATATTGTCTCAGAGAATACTACTTAAATAGAACAAATATTTCTTCACACCACCATTACACATGCATGCATAACACTTAAAATATTAACAAATATTTCTTCCCACTGCCTTCTTAAATTCATACATTAAAAGTTAGTGCATCGATCCACTAAGATGCATATGCATAGCGTATAACTTTGACAAGATAGCAAGGCTGGCGGTTCCCATGGTAAGATTATATCTTTCTGCAAGTCACAACACAAAAAAATTAGCAACAAAAAAATGCAAAATGGTGATAAAGTATATCTCCAAAAATGAAGATAAACATCTAAAAATATAATATTATCACATATAGTTTGTAGATTACAAAGCTATATAGCAAAAACATTTTGTTTGTTAACCTATGGCAAGCTTTATAAACTTAAAGATTATAGAATAAACATATTATATGACTCAAAACAAAAAAAATATGTGTTGATCAAACACAATAAATCATGGCAATGACACACAGCACTGCAATACTAAAGGAGAGCATGGAATTCAAGTTCATTACCTATTCACCATTCTAAAATCTATTATCAGTCTATGACAGCCACTACTACCATAATCATCATTTTATCCCACATGTAGCATATTAGTTATCCTACTGCATAGCTCTAACAACAAAGCCACCAAAATAAGATAGGACAGAAAAAGAAAGAAAGAAAAGAAGAAGAAAAACAAGAAAATGATCATTTAATTCAGTCTTACATTATTATAGGGTCTCCATTGTTATATAGAAACTAGGTGCCGCGTTCAATGTCAGGTAGCCGGTCGCTGCCAATGTAACTGCCAGAACAACGTTTCTCCCAAGAACGCTTACTTGTGTAGAACACTTTGCCGCGATAACATTTCCTCAGTAAACCATCATTGTGTTCCTCCCAAGGAATCTCATTTGAGTAGAACACCTCCTCATCCTCTTTCTCTTCATCTTCATCTTCATCTTCATCTTCATCTTCATCAGGGGGACAGTCAAGAGCTTGGCTTCATGTGCAGAAAACATAAAATTAAATAACCTTAGAACTTTTCAAGCACTAGAGGTATCACAATTCACAAATGGTATGCACATAGTACAAAGCTATACATGAAAAACATTTATTCATGGAAAGCTTTATAAACATAGTGATTGATTGGCACATAAATCAGTCAAATAATAGAATTAACATGCATCAAGCGTAAATTTGAGCACCTTCTTGACTTTTCCAACAATTCTTCTTGAGCTTCTTGAGCTTCTTGAGATTGATCGTTTCCAAACTTGCGAAAGTAATCCATGAGGTCATCTTGAGAGATGCCGAAGTCGATAACGCCATAAGAAAATTGGCGACCATAGGGATGGTTGTCACAAAACCATTTGAACATGTAATCTTTCTCTCCCTCTGAGGAGAAGACAATGCGATAATGGTTGCACCAATCTTTGAACCCTCTTTGAAATTTTTCTTCGGAGACCTTGTATTCACAAAAACATGTTTGGAGGTGAAAAATAAAAGTGTGATAAGAATGCATGTAAATTGACACAGGTTAAGTAAAACCTACCCCTTCAACAGGTGGTCGCTTTGTTCCAAAATAATTACTTATTTCATAATCGGGTCTTGACAGTGATACTGAAAGTGATAAACATGAAAAGGACAATAATCAAACATATATAAGGAGATCAATAATAGTGCAATGAAGCTAAATAAGTAATACCTGAACCCCGAATTGATGCATTTGATAGCAAGCGGTTTTTGGGATAAGAACGTCCTCCTCGGCCTCCGATAACTCTGGAAAGAGTCCAAATTCCAGAATCCAGTTTCCTATCAAAAACTCCTTCATATATCTGAAAATAGCCAACGAAAATTTAAAGGGAAAATTACATTGATCTCCCTCGTGGTCTCTTTAAACAACACAAACACCCCCTCTATTTTATTAGTAGACATTAACCTCCCCTAAAATTTATTAAAATAGATAGATAATAACCACCCCTTACCACTTAACACGGTTATTATTCTGTTAAATTCAAAAGAATAAAGATAAGAATGTTGTCTGTTATTGTCAATGCAGAACAACAATCCAAATAGTGATTTTAATTGCTAACCAGCAAGTGATCTGAGTAATTAAAATACAAACCATACAATGTAGAACAATAATTAAAATAGTGATCTAATTTTCAATCCCCAAATACAAACCATACAATGGCTTCCAGAAAAACTGTTTCTATCTCCTTAAAAAAAAGAACTGTTTCTATCATCAACCCCATACCGCTCTCTATATATTCCCAATTCAATATCCAATCATTGACGGAAGCTAACGAGGTGAGATATATTTACATAAACCTCAGGGGAGGTTAGTGTAATTTGCCCAAATTTAAAATACAGACTAAGGAGAAAGAGAGAGAGAGAGAGAGAGAGAGAGAGAGAGAGAGAGAGAGAGAGAGAGAGAGAGAGAGAGAGAGCATACAGATCTGGAGGCGTCACTGATTAGATGAGATGAAAGAAGCCTCACACCATTGAAGGAGCGAATCATTCTGATGGATGGTTGAAGATGATTTCCAAAAACCCTAACCTTTCCCTTTGCTAGTCCAAGAGCAACACACAATGAATCATTTTTGTTTTTCGTGGCCGGGTGGACTTATGCATCAACGATATATTTGACCCGGTGCCACATAAAGTTTCTTTTTTATCTTGTAGAGAAAGGGGTCCAAGTCCAAAGAAAATTTTTCATTTCAGTAGAGATGGCAATTTACTTATATCTAGTGAGTATTCATAAAAAATACCTATGATAGGTAGGATAAAAATCCGCATTAGTACCCACATTTTCCGAACTTTTTCAAGGTAAAAAATAAATTTTGAGGGATGGGATGAGAATACTCGATTAGTACCCACATTAATCTTTATCTTTGTATAATAATAATAATAATAATATTAATAATTAATAATATAATAAAACGAGAGTAACTAGAGACACCCTAAACTCTAACCTAATATGAACGATCTAAATTTTAACACGTGGAAAAAAATATTATATCAACGACTACGGGATAAACATTAATAAAACAAAAAAAACTAATAATCAGTTACGAAAATTATGTATAGATTCAACTTAATTGAGGGTTGTAAATACAAGCACCCTCAAAGTATTTTTCTCTCACTATATTTTTTTGTTATAATTATATATTTGTCTTCATATAATTTATTTTGTTTCTATATTTATTTTGAATTTCTAATTTGTATGTATCAAATCTAAAATCGTTTGTCTATGTTTGATTTGCAGATTTTTTTTTTGTTCGTTTTGTTATAGTATTACTGCTAATCTATAGATTTTGTTACCGTTCTATCATCATGAAGTTGTTATTGTTACATGTAACATCCCAAAAATTTATATATATTTGTTTTTAAATTTTCTTAATTTATTATGTATTCAACGGGTCCGGTTATGGTGCATAAGCAATTGCTTATGCACCGTGCATAAGGTTATATCGGAACACTTTTTATAAACTGTTCCGGTATGCATAAGGTTACCGAAACACTTTTATGCATACCGGAACACTTTTCTCAACTGTACCGGAACACTTTTTGCATACCGGAACACTTTCCTCAACTGTACCGGAACACTTTTATGCATACCGGAACACTTTTGATGCATACCGGAACACTTTTGATGCATACCGGAACACTTTTTCTCAACTGTTCCGGTATGTATATTAAATCCGCGCTACGATTATGACACGTGTCCGTGGGATCTGGTGGCTAAGATTCACTTATGCACCATGCATAAGGATATTGCTTATGTATAATAACTTTGGCCGTATTCAACTATTAATTATCATATGCTTAGAATTATAATTATTTATTGTTATTGTTTTATTTCAAATATTATTATTTATTTATTAATATTTACCTTTTAAATTTAGTAATATGATGAACTATGATTATATATAATAGGTAGTGGCATGAAAATAGGGAGCTTTGGGTATTTGATAGGTATGGATCATGAATAGGATATAGTTTGACAAAAAGTTTGTCCATTTTTATAAGACCCCTTTACAATTATCAATGACATTAATTATTTAATTTCCAAACTTACCCTTATTTACTTTGCATAGTTTTTTTAATAAAATTAAATTCTCTTTTGTTTGATACAAAGTACTACAATTTATTGTAAGGGTAAACATGTAAAATTAACATAATTTGCCAATGAATTTAATACTAAAATCCACTTTCTTAATACATGTGTTTTGTCAAACTAGTTCCTATAATTAGGGACGGAGGGAGTGTATTAAGTGAAACAATGTTCCTCCTCTTTCATTATATGACTCGACATTTCCTTTTCTTTTGTCTATCCACCGATTTTGTTAAAAACCTCGTAACCTCTGCCACGATCGACTCCCTCACATCTATTTTGATTGGTGTTAAATAAGTGAAATCACTACTTGAAAGCATACTAATTCATGCTGCGACCGTTTCCCGTGTGTCTTCTTAAATCAATTACCCTCTCGAATATTCTCTAAGTCCCACAAATTACCTTGCAAATAACAGATACATAGCCACTTTATCATCTCAAGTAATTATGAAGTTTTGTTTTAGGTTCCATTCTCCACCAATTCAATTTGCGTAAGTTCACTCTCATTAACCCTTTTATTCAATTTTTCTATTTGCCTTATGAGAACCTCAATAATAACCAATCTTGTTTTCATCGAATCTGCCACCGTAGAATTGTGATGGTGCATTTGTTAACCGTCGGATCGTGCTCAATTTTGATCACTGGCTTCTAGGAGACGTGGTTCCTTGGTTTCAACGGTCGGATAGTTGGAACAACTCTGAAGCGAGAGATATCGACTATGCACTGTAGCTACGAATTTGAGACTTAAATTGCGTTAGAAAAGCGGCTACGGCAAGGGCTTTTTCCCCATACACTCATGCACTTAGAGTTTATGTTATAGATTAATAATGAAATAGTTAACCGATAAAGAAGAATAATGATAGAAGGAATGATAGAATTATTTTTATTACATTTTATGCTATTTTAATATACTGTAAGAGATGTTTGTGGCTCATTGTGGTTGTTGGTATTGTGGTTGTTGATTTGTTGTTGTTGTTGGTATTGTGGTTGTGGATTATTTTATTTCTGGTTGTGTATGTTTATGGTTATAAATTAGGTGGTATTTATGATTGGTACCAAAGGTGTTAATCTTGTCTCTTAATCAGTTAATCAGGTGGATTAGAGAGGTTTCGATTTTGTTGGATATTCAATGAGAGAATATCTATAGGGTGCATAGCATGGCATATAGCGGTTTGATAGGTTGGCTCGGAATAATACTCAAGGGGGTACCGAACCTTAATACCCAAGGGGGGTATTGTGTCCAGGTGGGACACTGTCCAAGGGGGACTTTTTACTCTGCGGAGATGTTGATATCCGGATTATTGTCTAGTTGCATTTCATGCATTATTAATTGGTGTAAGGTGTCATTAAAAATAGTTTCTTGAATCGATTTTATTTGATTTCTTCTTTATGGCCAAATATTTTATTATTATTTTATGACATTTACATTCCGTTTGGCATGATTCAATTTGGATAAGGAAATTGACCCTTACATTAAATATGGTTGTAGGTACCAAAGAAATATGAAGTTGATATGTTGCTTGTACGTGCGCGGGGATAAATAGAAAGAGTTTTTATTATTTTATACTTGTAAATTCAAATAAGGCTCCTTAACAATTTTATTAGTCTTTAATTTTAAATTTAAGATATTTTTAAGTTGATGACTAGTAGCGTTTTTGGATTTATTAAGTTTCTTAAATGTTTACAATAATTGAATATTTTTTTGAGAACTCCGATGTTACTCGTTTCAAAATGACTTAAGAAAAAAAAAAGGTGTAGAAATTTTTCTATTAATTAAGAGAATTAGTCATAATATCTCGGGTCAAAAATAGGGGATGTTACATTACACAACCTCTATTACCATGAAGTTGTTATTATCGAGTAAGTTTTAAACATTATGCAACCTTATTTATTTATTTGTTTATTTACTAGTTTTTTAGCCCGTGCATACGCACGGTTCACTGAATTTAATATTGAATCATATGATTTATGTTCATGGTATCGTGTAAAAATACTTTAACTATTTAGCTCCCTGTGACTCTCAGTAAAAGGAATTACTATTTTGATTATTAAAGCGAGACTTGTTCTGTGAATTTATAACAACGAAGAAAACATAAATACAATATCATTCAGATTCTTTGAAACACCTCAGGATATACAACATTGGTAGTCGATGTCTGCGCCTTTTCATTTTCATCAACAATAAGTATTTTTAATCCATCTCTAGTCCTAACCCTTGACACAGCAACATAAAGTTGACCATGTGTGAACACTGGCCTAGGTAGATAAAGCCCAACATGACCCAATGTTTGACCTTGACTCTTATTGATTGACATTGCAAAACAAACACACATAGGATATTGACGACGTTGAAAGCTAATAGAAACATTAGCATCTGATGGCAAAAGTCTCATACGCGAAATATATACGACCTCACCATCATTATTACCAGATACAATCTTTCCACCAACAACATCATTTCCTAGATAAGTAACCGTAAGGCGGGTACCATTACACAAACCAGATGAAACATCAATATTTCTGAGCAACATGATAGGCACACCAACCTTAAGAATAAGTTTATGATTGGGTAGTCCAGAGCATTTTATTTCATTTAGAAATTCAGTTGTAATCCAACGATGATCAACAACAGCATCTCCATCGCACCTCGAAACAGTATCACAACTCAGATATTCTTTAGCATCACCAGGCATCAGAGACAAAACATAATTATTAATTTCGTCGACAACCTCCAAAGTGGGTGCAAGTATAGCACGAGGTTCAAAAAAACCGGGAACAAACATGTTTTTAAGAATATCAGGGTAAATTGAATCTATAATATCACCGATTGGATTCGTAACATTATGTATCAAAATGTCTGGAGGAATTTCAACAATTGACTCACCATCCTCAACACGACCAATCTTTCCATCACCTATGTCAAGAATCCATTTAGCAAAAGTAGCAATATTTGCATTTTCTTGTTGATTAGATGAATACTGCAACCTCATATTTTTCGAGAGTCGTAAAACCCGACACTTACGCCACAAATGGGAAGAGTTAAGAGTAGCATGAACAATATCAGCTCTAGTACCTTTGGGAACAACAGGCAAGATCTGCCTAAAGTCTGCACCGAACACAACAGTCTTTCCACCAAAAAGCAGGTTGCCATTCTCAACATCAACATCGCTCATAATATCTCGAAGAGTCCTTTCAAAAGCCTCAAATGCAAATTTATGAATCATAGGCGCCTCATCCCATATGATCAAACTGGTCATTATCAAAAGTTGCGCCTTGTTACTCTTTTTCTGTATCCTGCAACACGATTCCTTGTTTAACACTAACGGTAGACCAAACTGTGAATGGGCTGTCCTGCCACCGGGAAGTAGTATAGATGCAATACCACTTGATGCAACATTGAGTACTATTTTTCCCTCCGATCGAAGCTTGTATGATATTGTCTTCCACAAGTAAGTTTTCCCAGTGCCACCATACCCATCAACAAAGAACATCGATCCAACACCGTTATCAACAACACCAATAATCTCTTCATATGCAGACAGTTGCTCGGAATTTAAATTAGATACATGATCTTCAAATAAGCTCTTCATTTCAGAAGTATCATACTTGAATTCATTCTCTATCAAAACGTTGTTGAACCGCCCATTATTAGATATCAAAAGCTGAGGCATAAACTTATAATCTTCGAGACACTTACCATTCTCGCGAAGAAAATTATCAATGTCAAGAAGACATAGCTGTTTGTTTACAGTAAAATTTGGTAAACAAGCGCTAGTCTAAGTATTTTAAACTTGCGAGATTGACTAGAAATCTCAGGACAATTTTATGCTTGTTTTGTTAGAGAAAATAACTTGATGTTCATTAAAGTTTAACAAACATTTGATTTCTTAGTTTCGTTCGAAATTAAAGACAAAATATACTGATTTGAATCGCCTCAGAATCAATACATTTTAAAGAAGAATAACAATAAAAATGTAGATTTGCAGTAAATGAACTTGCATTAAAGATAAACTTGCGAATACAAATAAAAAATGGTTCACAAACCGTACATTTTCCTCTGTGATTCCTTTCTTTCTTACGCTCGAGTACTCAGAATACTTAGAGAAATTTAGTAAACAGTTTTGCGACCCTTTTTCCTTCTAAGGAAACACTATATATACTTCGAGGCTTTCTCAACTGCCTTGATGATCTGAACGCTCCAGATTTAGTCTTCGTGCCCCACGTTCTTCAACCACGAAAAACCGCTCCTCTTCGCGTTTAAACTTTGGGCTCATTTGTTTCGTTTACTTTTGGGCCTAATTCTTTTGGCCCAATAAAATGATCTCCTTCGAAGTTTAAACGAAAACTCTATTAAAGCCCAACTTAGCCCCAACTATTTCGCCTCAACACGAAGGATCGAAACACCGCTTCGAAACATTACTTCGAATGCTCTGTAAAATAATTATTCCAATTAGATTTCTGTTTTGGTATTAAACTACCATTTCATTTGACTGACCCTTATGTTAGAATTGAAAATATATGCATATATAAAATTCTAGCCCAACAAATTGCCCCCCAAAAACGGCACTTTCGATTAGATCACTTCGAATGAGATAGTGACGTTTTTGAAAAGACAGGTCATAAATGCTTCACGATTTCCAACGGCGGCGTCATCAGAAACAATTCTTTTCACTTTTCAAATCACTTCCCCCATGACCATCATTACCTCCTATTTTCTCGTGAAAAGTGGCACACGTGGCAATCTGGGAAGTCGAAAAGAAAAATAAAAAGTAATCTTTTAATTTTCTGAGTATTTTATTCCTCAACTTCTCTTTCTTCTAGCTATAAATAGCTAATCTAACCTCAGAAAAAACTTTCCATTTCTTTACCATCACTTCTCTTTGTTCATCTCTGAACTTTACACTTCTTCTTCAACATTCTTTGCTGTGTTGAACTCTCTCTTTCCCTCATCAATGGCGTCAAGCTCTGTTACCAAAGACCCTCTACCTTTGGCCGGAAAATGGACCAACGGTGACTTGAAGCTTTGCGGTCCTAACCGCGTCTTATGTCCGGTTCTGAGATTGAAGAAAACTTGGGAAACTCAGGTAATGTTCCCTTACTCTCTCAATGATACTATTTATGCTTTTGGTGGTCCTCAACCCGAAGAAAATAATCGGAATAAAGACACCATCGACATCTTCCCAATTTACACACCTTGTGCCCCTAGAGTTTATGCCAATGAACCCTATAACTTTAGTTTCATCAAAAAACCAAATCAGGTTTTTAGGTCCGCCCCTTATGTAACTGACACGTACAAGAACTGGTTAGCCAGGGTCCAAGACGATTTTGGTGGCATATGGCAAAGCTATGGCATTTTTGACTTTATTCAACTTTCCAAAATCGAAATCAAGTATAATCAGGAAATGCTTATAGCTGCTTTGCACTTCTTCGAATCCTCAACTAACACCTTCCATTTCGAATGTGGAATGATGACTCCCCAGACCAACGAAGAGCTCTTCATTCTAGCTAACCAGGCTGAAACGTTGTTGGAGCAATACTCGAAACATTTTGATCAATTGCAGCTTAACTCCAAAGCCCAACACGCCAAGCTGAAGCTTAAGGATCAACATTTTGCGCAAGCTAAGCAACGCAATGATGAAGCCAACGCAATGAAGGCTGCATCTGCTGGTGCCTTTTTGCAAATGACTGCCTGTGAAGAAAATATTTCATGCTGGAAGGCAGAAATTCGAGAGCTTGAAAAGAAAATAGCTGAAGAAGAAAACAAAAGGGAAGGATTTGCCTCTCAAGCTGCTGCAGTATCCAGAGTTAGAATCGAAGAGCTAGCCCAAGATGGTCTCAAAGAATATAGCCAAGGGTTATTGGCTAGTCAAGACGCAGATCATTTGGCCAGCGAGAACGAAGTCCTGAGGCGCAAGCTTGTTAATTTTAAAGAACAGTATCAACACTTCAAGAACGCCAACAAGAAACTTGCTAGTTAAATCCTTCGATTTCTCTTTTGGATTTTTCTTTCTGATGTCAATTTCTGATGTAAAAATGGCTTTGTTTTTCTCGAATACGTTTTGTACTCTTTAGCCATTATTTGGATAATGCTTTATGTCATTTAGACATTTTTGTATGTTTAATGACAAATTGTCTTTTCACCATTTGAGCCTCAATTATGTTTCGAATCATCTAATGCCTACTATTTCTTTGCATGAGTAGTTTATATTTCTCTCAAATAGTCCACATTTACATTTTACTGTTCGTTGCTTAATGGTTCAGAGCGTTGGTTTTATAAATTTCCTCTTTTGCATCATTTCCAAGAACCACAGAAAAGCGAACAGTCAAAAATACCGTATCGAGACAGTCAAGTCAAAAATTGCTGACAACAAAGCTCATTAAATGAACTATCTTGATGACTTTTGTTGACCCAACCAACCCCAATGATACTATAAAATAGTGGTCTTTCTCATCCTACCTATCCATGATAATTTAGTAAACTTACCAAAGACTCGAGTTATGGAGAAACCTGTTAGTAAGGATGCTTCAGGCTCCAAAGGTAAGAGCAAGAAAGGTGCAGAGCCTTGGCGTTGTGAAGAAAATAGGCTGCGCTATGAAAGGAACAAAGAAGAACTAATCTTAACCGAATCAGAAGAGGAAGAATTGGGCTCTGATCTGGAGGAATTTCTCTGGACACATGAGGAAAGGCTGGATGATTATCCTCCTGAGGTCCAGGAACTTGCTGACATAGCAATAGCCCTTTATAGGGGTAAGATAAAACCAGAGGATGTGAAGGTTCCCAAACCTAAACCTCAGCCTAAGTGAATTCGTACTTTCCTGATGTACCACAATATCCCTCTATTCCAATAAAACAATATCATCCTTCTTGCTTTTTGAATCGTGGCGAATTTTAATTATTGCCATTTTAATTATTGTTCTTTGTGCATTCCTTTTCGCTTCGAATAGAGTAGGATTATATTTATATATTTTTTTTTTTTATATATATTTCCCATCTATACAGCACATTATTCGAAACATCACTCTCTATGGCAAATTACTCTTTTGCCATTTGCACGTTGTTACAGCACATTAAAGTTTAGTCAAACCTTCCTAATTGATAGGACAAGACGGTTACTAACAGTTTGAATTTGATTCCCTGAAACAAACGTTTTCCAACGCATATCCAATACGGTTAGTTGGGATCGTTCTTTGCCTTATTTATTGCGAGGGTTATTCTATTATAAATAGGCAGTGCCTTAGCCTTACTTTCCATCTCATATCGCAAACGCAAAGAAAAGAAAGAATACTCTTAAACGCATGGCAGGCGAAGGGAAATCTCAAGTGAAAAAGAAGACTAAAAGCTCTTCTTCCAAAGTTAGAACTAGGCGAGTTCTTCCTCGAAAAGCAAAGGCTCCTCAACAGGTTCCACAACAACAACAACCTATATGTATTTCTTCTGATGAAATTGATGAGGATTGGGCTGAGTTTCTGAAAACTTATAAACCCTCTGATGAGGAATTTCTTGATAATTCCTTTGGTGAGGAACAATTTGATTCTCCTCCTTCTGAAGGGTTTGAAGTTGTGAAACCTCACAGCTCTCCTGTCTCTCCTTCTGATTTTGACGAAGATTACGTCGAATATCTGAAGACCTATCTGCCTCCTGACGAGTATGCCGATGATGAGCTACTTCCCTTTGTCATTCAGCAGCGTAGGTCAAAGGGAGCAAAGCCTTCGAAAGGCAAATCTATGCCAAAGTAGCTGGGACAATCTTGTCCGTAGAAATAAATTAGGATTGGCATTAGAGTCTGTTAGAGGCTAGTAGCTTAGCCTTTTTATGTTTTACAATTATCTTTTATTTTGATAAGGCTGTATGGACCTTTGTCCTTGAACCTAATGTGTTGGCAGCTTTATTTGCCATTTTAATTTAACGTATTTTTAATTTAACCTGGATCTATGTGTATCTCTTGCAATGTTGGTTTATATTTTTTCAAATATTTACCATTTATGTTTACTGAACGTTGTTCAGGGGTCAACTCTTGAATCTCATATGCGCCATTAGAAAACACTTGAACAATTTTGAATGGTCCTTCCCAATGTGGTGACCATTTTCCAAAGACTCTGTCTTTCCTATCCATGGGCAGGATGACTTTCCAAACCAACTCTCCCACGTTAAAGGTTTTGCCTTTAACCTTCTTATTGTAAGCTTTAGCCACTCTAACTTTTTGTCTAATTAAAACGTCTAAAGCTTGCAATCTTTCTTCATCCAAATCAACCAACTCATCCATCATGAGGCTTTCATAATGTTCAATAGGAATTTCCATCTGTCTTTGTACCCTCATGGATTGCACCATGATTTCGACAGGTAACACAGCGTCATGACCATAAGTTAATCGAAACGGAGTTGAGTTTGTAGATTCTTTAGGAGAGTTTCTACAGGCCCATAATACTTGATTCAAAGTATTATGCCAATTCCTTGGTTTCTGAGCAATATGCTTTTTAATCAAACCAATAATAATTTTATTGGCTGCCTCAACTTGACCATTTGCTTGTGCGTAATAGGGCGTTGATGTCAATAACTTAAAACCTGCTTCATTAGCAAAATTTTTCATTTTTTGCCCAACGAAAACTGTTCCTTGATCAGTGGTAATAGTTTCAGGTAATCCAAATCTATAAATAATATGATCTTGGATAAAACCAATCACAGTTTCTTGATCCACTTTTGTTAAAGCTACAGCCTCGATCCATTTTGTGAAATAATCAATTCCAACTAAAATGAAACGATGGTTTTTCGATGATGTAGGCCTAATTTCACCAATTATATCTAAAGCCCATCCTCTAAAAGGCCAAGGTTTAACTATCGAATGCAATTCACTTGCAGGAACATGTTGAATGCCTGTGTGTTTTTGACATTCTTGGCAGCCTTTAGCAAATTCTATACAATCCTTAAGCATTGAAGGCCAATAAAACCCTCTTCGAAACAATAACCATTTCATTTTGTGGCCTGCTTGATGAGCGCCACATGAACCACCATGTACGTTGGTAATGGCTAAAAATGCTTCATTTTCACCAAGGCATTTCAACAAAATCCCTTCAGGGGTTTTCTTGAATAACTCATTTCCAATAATGGTGTAACTTAAGGCTTTGTATTTTATCTTCCTATCTGTGACTCCTGATGGATTTTCCAAATAATCTACAATTGGCTTTCTCCAATCAGAATCACTCAGATTGTCAATGACAAAAATTTCTGTTATGAAACTTTCGAAATGCATGTCAACATGTTGGAAATTGTCAAAATTTTCAAAATTTCCCTGAAAATCATGTTTATCTGCCCCCAAATGTTTTGGCATTGACAATTGTACATCAGAAGAATCGCTCGAGATCATTTTATCCTTGATTTCGATGAGCTCTTCGAACTCATCTTTTGACATCTTATAACCAGAAGCGATTTGTGCTAAATCGTTGGCCTCTTGATTTTCATTTCGAGGCACATGTTGAATAACATAAGACTCAAACTGTTTTAGCAAAGAAAAAGCAATCACAAAGTATTTCATTAAGTGCTCTTGGATGCATTTATACTCTTTTGTCAATTGCTTAATTACTAATTCAGAGTCTCCTCTTATTTTAATATGTCTTGCCCCCAAGTCTAGAAGAATTTCTAAACCTGTAATCAAAGCCTCATATTCAGCTTCGTTATTCGAACAAGACCCATTAATTTTGTACTTAAATTTTGTGGGAATTTTATTTGGTGAAAGTATAAAAACCCCAATTCCTGTACCATGTTTATGTCTAGATCCATCGAAATACAAACTCCAGGGTTCGATGTCAACAGACTCTATTGGAACTTCACTTACTGAATGATCAGCAAGAAAATCAGCCACTATTTGGCCTTTAACAGCTCTCAAAGGTTTGTATGTCAATGAGTATTCTGTTAGAGCCAATGCCCATTTTCCAATTCTACTATGCAAAATTGGTTTCAATAACATATGTTTAATAATATCAAAATGGGAATAAACATAAACATCAACTGGTTTTATATAATGCTTAAGTTTGGTACAAGAAAAATACAAACAAAGGCAGAGTTTTTCTATTACAGAATATCTAGTTTCAGCATCATTTAAAACTCTACTTAAATAATAAATGGCTTTTTCTTCACCATCTTCATCTTCTTGAGCAAGCATACTCCCAATGGTTGTATCTGATGCTGAAATATACAACTTCATTTCTTTGTTTCGAATTGGAGGCATTAGTGTAGGAGGATTTGACAAATAAGCCTTGATATCATCAAATGCCCTCTGTTGATCGAATCCCCAATGAAAAACCTCATCTTTCTTAAGCTTTAACAGTGGAGAGAAAGGATGTGCCTTTCCACTTAGATTCGAAATGAATCTTCTCAGGAAGTTAATTTTACCAAGCAAAGATTGAAGCTGTTTCTTCGTTGTTGGAGATTTTGTCTCCATGATAGCCTTTGTTTTATTCTGATTGATCTCTATGCCCTTTTTATGCACAACAAAACCAAGGAAATCTCCTGGCTGTTCGAATGAACTTGCACTTGAGCAACCTTTCAATTTCTGTCTTGATCTTTGTCATGATTTCTGGGGCGAACCTCCTTGGAAGCTGCTTCACAGGTTTTTTATCAGGTCGAAGAGGTAATCTGTGTTCGACCAATTCTCTGCTTAATCCTGGCATTTCATTGTAATCCCAAGCAAAGCAGTCTTTGTATTCCTTGAGCAATTCAACCAACTTTCCTTTCAACATTGGATTAATATTGGCGCTGATATAAGTTGGCCTTTTAATAGAGCCATTTCCAATATCAATCTCTTGTAAAGGATCTTGGGCCTGCATTTTTCGACTTGAACTAATTGGATCTTTTTCGAAACCCAAGGGTTCTTCGTCATAAATGCAATCTAATCTTTGGTTATTGCCAGCATTCGAAGCATTGGCACTTGTTGCCAATTTGTTTTCTACATTGTCATTGGCTTCAACAGCCATATCATCATTATTTTCAATAGCTTCAATAGCCATTTTTATTCTATTCTCGGCAGCATAAGCCGTAATCCTGCTCCATTCGGGGGACTTAAACATCAGCATTATTTTCGATGTCTTCCCAACCGGAAGCTGGTACAGGTGCATATCCCATTTGGGGTCCATCAACAGGCTCCCTCTCCCAACTGAAACCATGGGTAGGATGCAACTTAACAGAATGGTAAACACTATCAGGACTTACCATGTTTGGATTGAAGGCAGCATCTTGTTCTCCACATGGAGCAATATTTGCCAAATTTTTATCAAAGTTTTGCAAGGTCACTGTGCTCGAATCAGCCAAATAAGCACTTTGATCAGCCTCAATATTTTCAACAAGGCCATCATCTCTCCACAAAATTAGCCTTTGGTGAAGGGACGAAGGGACAGCACCAACCCCATGAATCCATTCTCTGCCTAACAGCAGGTTGTAGTTTGGCCTAGCAGCAATCACCATGAACAAAGTTTTCCTAATTGTGCTGCCCACACAAACCTCCAATTGTATAGCACCAAGGGAGTGGCCAGTTTTGCCCTCATAATTGGCTAAGACCACATTGTGAGAATGTAAGTCAGTGTCGAAAAGACCCAACTTCTTAAGCATGAAGTGAGGCATGATGTTAACTACAGCACCACCATCAACCAGGATTTTGTTAACCCCCACATCATTCACTTTGGCTTTAATAAATAGAGCTTTTAGATGGTTTCTCATCCCTCCATCTGGCCTTTCGAAGACAGCATCTTGTGCCTCTACGCAGCCATTCTCCATAACATAAAAACACACTGGCTTATGATTAGCCAATTCAAGAGCCTCAAACTCTTCTTCGACCTCCTCGATCTCTGTTGGAACATCATACTCCAGTGGTAAAACTGACACCACATTCACCAACACATCGAAATCAGATCCATCATCTAGAAGATCATCATCTTCCATGAAATCTTCTCCTTTGTCAGCATCCTTCTCGTTTTCAGCATCTGACTCTTTTATAGGAGCTAGCTTTTCCTTAGTTGGTCTTTCGACCATTTCAGCTTTTCCCTTATCATCAGATTTGCCCCCAGCCTTACTATCTTGAGCAGCCAGCTTCTTCCTACGCTGGAACCTACGCCATTGGGTTCGAGTCATGGGATTCTTACCCTTATAATTATTCCTATAACCATACTTGTTGGCTTCAGTTGCAGTTTGGGAGTTAGGTGGTTGAGCAACCACTTTCGAACCAACTTGTGGTTTCGAGCCAGCTGTCACTTTTGATTCAGCAAACACCTTCGAAGTTCCAGCAGTGAACTTCACATTGACGTTGCTAGAGCTTCCTTTCTCCATCCACTTCTTGTCGAAGGCCACATATTGGCCACTGACCCACTGGTTTGTAGGTGCTTTGTTGGATGGTTTGAAGGTTCTTTGAGGGCCAAGCCTCTGATGAACAGATAAGCCTTGATTGTGAGACTTACTCCAATCAATCTTCTGATATGGCCAGCTCTTCTTATTTGGTTTAGAACTTGGCCATTTTCTTTTGTGATCAGCATAAGGCAAAACTTTCTTCAGGTTTGTCACTGCCTCCTTATCACATACAGCACTGCAGCGAGGACATAGCATGACTTCAGCGTTGCTCAACTTACACCTATTGAGGAAATCTACTAATTCCTCTTCAGCAGCAGGGTAAGCCTCTTTCACCTTCTGGTCATACTCTCCCTCAGGTATGGCTTTGACAGCAGCAGCCACATCAGCTTCACTGATCTCAACCATGTTGCAATCCAGTACATCAACCATGCTAGCATCAGCAGTTGATAGTGGATGAGTATCCACTTTCATTGGTGGCTTAGTTTTTTCAGCAAACTTAAGCCTTCCTTCGTTCAATGCGCGTTGAACCAAATCCCTGAAAAGAACACATTGGTGAGTTTTATGGCCTAAATAATTGTGAAATTTACAATAACCTCTTTTCTTTCTTTGTTCAATAGGAGGTATTTTTAAATCTTTTTGAACAACTATTTGACCATCAGATACCAACAAATCAAAAATTTCATCACATTTAGTAATATCAAAAGAATAAGTTTTAGTAGCGTATTTCTCATTTTTAGGTTCGACAGGATTTTTTCCATTCGAAGGCCTCAACAATTTACAAATATAAGGAGGCCCTGGTTTTAATTCCGCCACATTGATATCACTATCATCAACATCTACATACTCATCTTCAGTTTCATATCCAAAATCATTATCATAAGAATCTAAAAAAGCAACATCCTTCTTTTTGTGAAACTTAGAGTTTCTGGCTTTTTCAGCTTTTAATCTTTCGATTTGCCTAACTCTATCAGCCAATTGAGACATGTCTCGAAGATATTGAGTATCTAGTTTTTTCCTAATCGAATAGTCTAGACCACCTGCAGCCATTTCGACTAGTTCATGTTCAGGCACTGATGTAAAGCATCGAGCCTTTAATAATCTAAACCTATTCAAATAATCATCAACAGTTTCTTGTGTTTTTCTTCTAACACTAGCCAATTCCTTGAGACTTATCTTAGTTTGGCCCATGTAAAACTGTTCATGAAACAACCTCTCTAACTGAATCCAGTTATGGATCGAATTAGGAGGCAAAGTTGTAAACCAAGTGAAAGCATTTTTGGTTAATGAATTAGGAAAATATTTCATTCGTAGGTTTTCATTATTTGCCAAATTTCCAGACTCTGCTAAGTATCTAGCAATGTGTTCAACAGTTGACTCATTAGTATCTCCTGCAAACTTAGTGTATTTTGGAACCTTCCAACCTCTAGGTAACTCTGTTTGCAACACATATTCAGACAATGCAGAAACAAAGTTTGGCCTTCGAGTACCAGTGTTAAGGCCATTTTGGTTCAGAATAGTTTCGACTAAAGTTGCTAAGTTGTTAGGTGCAGCGAAATTGTTATTATTCTGAACATTTCGAATCACATCATCAGGGTCTTGATTCCTTCGAACCATTACCACTGGAGGAGGTTGGTTAACCTCATTTTGATATTGGTATTCCTCTTGACCTATTGGCACCGGCTCTTGCTGTTGTGTAACTTGAGGAATTACATGTGGTGGCCTTGGATTAAACGGAGTAGCAGACATAGCAGGTAAAATCATTTGTGGTGCCACATAATTAACCCTAGGCTGAGTTTGAGGGGCTGGAGTGCCAAAAAAATCAGCAATTCGACCCATTTGATAGGCTAACATTTGGTAACTGTCATTGGTATTTTGGATCAAAGGGTTGAAGACAGTTCCAATTTGTTGTGTTAAGAGGTTAACCATATCATGGTTACTTTCATCCATTTGTTGTCTTAAAGACAACACAGATGCAGTAGTTAAAGGCGTTGGGGTGACTCTAGGGGTAGTATATCTCTCAGGTTCAGAAGTGGGTATTGAAGCGAAACCTTGAGTAGGTGTTGGTATAAAACCATATAAAGGATTTGTGACCATAGGCCTCGAACTACCCGTGACTGAGTGAAACGCCATGGTTGTAATTGGTATGGTAGTTCCGGGAATATATCCAGAACCACTTGGGCTAGGAATTGGCGGAGTAGTTGTAATACTCGCCGCGTTCGAATCTGGAGGGGGAGAAGAACCACCCTCACTGCTCGAAGAACTTATAGCTTGACTGGTAGTAGACCCATGCATTTGATGAGTTCTAGCCATAACCGCTAATGGCAGTTACTAACACAGAAAAACTTAATTTACAGAAACAAAGCACAAAACCAGTCCCACTGGGCGTGCCAATTTGTTTACAGTAAAATTTGGTAAACAAGCGCTAGTCTAAGTATTTTAAACTTGCGAGATTGACTAGAAATCTCAGGACAATTTTATGCTTGTTTTGTTAGAGAAAATAACTTGATGTTCATTAAAGTTTAACAAACATTTGATTTCTTAGTTTCGTTCGAAATTAAAGACAAAATATACTGATTTGAATCGCCTCAGAATCAATACATTTTAAAGAAGAATAACAATAAAAATGTAGATTTGCAGTAAATGAACTTGCATTAAAGATAAACTTGCGAATACAAATAAAAAATGGTTCACAAACCGTACATTTTCCTCTGTGATTCCTTTCTTTCTTACGCTCGAGTACTCAGAATACTTAGAGAAATTTAGTAAACAGTTTTGCGACCCTTTTTCCTTCTAAGGAAACACTATATATACTTCGAGGCTTTCTCAACTGCCTTGATGATCTGAACGCTCCAGATTTAGTCTTCGTGCCCCACGTTCTTCAACCACGAAAAACCGCTCCTCTTCGCGTTTAAACTTTGGGCTCATTTGTTTCGTTTACTTTTGGGCCTAATTCTTTTGGCCCAATAAAATGATCTCCTTCGAAGTTTAAACGAAAACTCTATTAAAGCCCAACTTAGCCCCAACTATTTCGCCTCAACACGAAGGATCGAAACACCGCTTCGAAACATTACTTCGAATGCTCTGTAAAATAATTATTCCAATTAGATTTCTGTTTTGGTATTAAACTACCATTTCATTTGACTGACCCTTATGTTAGAATTGAAAATATATGCATATATAAAATTCTAGCCCAACACTGTTTCAACTCATCGGGTGATAAAGTCAAATCTAGAAAAAAAACAAATAAAAAGCTAAGTATCTATTTTAACAACACAGACACACAAAGTTCTCAAAATTATTAAAGAAATTAGTACGATCATGATGAGACACACTCACCAGGATTATTGAGTAATCTACGCTTATGCAAAACAATATCATCAGTCAACAATTGCCACACATTCTCCCAGACATTAAGGGGATCGCTCATAGAGCTTGAAAGCAACAACTTGGCAAACATTCGACGAAGTGACATACCAGATGCAAGAACACCAACCTCATTGATTGCACCAATGAATTCACGATCATCCTCAAGCAAAAGAAGTGCACTACACGCCTCCCGATATGAATCATACACATGACCATTAACCATCTTCAAGTCAGCATAACTTTTGCAACCAACCTGAACATTCAACAACAATCTCAAATAGAATAAATCTTGATTGCTATGTGGTATGAATGTTAACCGACCAACTTAACCACCCCTCTTCCGAGGCCTCCAGGCCCGAAGATCACTATCATACGTAAATGCGGTTGGAAACTGGCTGTATGTCAAATGCCGACCTTGTGGGTACCTTTTATTAGCCTCCATCCATGCAAGAAACATTGTATCCTTGTGTCTATTACGGCTTAAAACAGAAGGCAAATCTGATGAATCCTTGAAGACAATACTCTGCATTCCTTCATCATGAAATGTTAATCTAATCACAGCAGGATGCCTATTATGAATCTTAAAAGCAAAAATTCTCCATATAGATTCAGAAGGACTCAAAAATCTACAATCATAATACTGCTTAATCTCATCGACACACTCATCATCACATGTTTGCAAAGTAGCAGTGACACGATCAACACCTTTATTGATATATTTAAATAAATATTTGATGCAATTTGATTTGTTGCAATATTCGATATTGACATAAGCCTGGTATTTCATGAGAAGTTTTGGATTATAGGGAACAACACTTCTATTATCCAAAACTATTTCCTTCTTAGTCACTGTATGACCAAAGTCTCTACGCCTGTATATAGGATATCCATTAGCATCAAACGACGTTGTGTTTACCCATTTTTTGGGATAAAATTTTGAACAACGATCGTCCTTCATACAGGGGGATCCTGTGTTGGAAACTCTGCATGGACCATGAATCATAAAATTACAAACAACAGAATATAGCTTAGGAAAGAGATTCCTATCTGGTAACTCAGCACAAATAACAGAATCGATTGACTCAGCCGATTGAAGTTTATCACGCGAATCCAACCACAAAAGAATATGTGCATGAGGTAGACCCCTTTTTTGAAACTCAATAGTGTACATACCTGTCAATAAATAATAATCGATAATCAGTCTACATAAGAATTAAATATTAAACCATATTATTAAAATAAAAGGCGCTTACTTGCAATAACCCTCCCAAAAAATTTACCCCTACGAAAATCTGCCATCATCTGATCCAATTTTATCTGGAATACTCGACAACAAATATCTGGTCTATATATTGAGTAGGTGCGAGAGCTATCCATATGACGTTGAATTTCAGGCCATCTAGGATTACATGTAAAGGTCAAGAATAAATCAGGGTAACCATATTTTTTGCATATAGCCATTGCATCTTGACAGTTATTAAACATGTAACGCTTTCCTCCAGTAAAAGACGAAGGTAAAACTATTCGAGATCCAATTGACGATGCAACGATATCACCTCGACTAACAGCCTCCTCGATTCCCGACAAGAAATCGGAACGAATATTCGATTGATTTTGTCGTATAAACGATAACCTTTGCGATTCAATCATTGAATACAAATCAACCACGAATTGTTGGAACAATCTCCGACTCTTATGAATAACAGAATCTTCATTAAACCTCTCCATTAGTCGAAACGATATAAATGCACGAAGTGAAACACGAACTCTTTTCTTTTGAGTCTTGGTCTTTGTTAGTGAATTTAGTGGAATATTCTCCTGATATTGGTCCTCACCATAGGGAAATAACAATGGATACTGCAATGGTATATATTTTGCATGAGTCTCATGAAGTCTTTTAAAATATCCTTCCCTATTACGAACAACAATATCTCGACCATCCTCGTCATCACCAATGTCTCCAACCACCAGGGCAGCGACCTCATCAATAGACGACATATTATATGTTCGAGGATCATGCTGGCGATTTCGAAACAACCTCGATGTAACAGGTACACTATCATTGGTCTGGATATAATCTCGAACCATCCTGAAACTTTGGACCAATCTATTATGAGCATCCATCACCTCAAGTATCTCGTGTGCAAGCAAAGAATCAAGAGGATACTTAGATTCAAATGAACTGTGAAATTACAAAAAAAATGTTAGATTCATTAGTATAAAATCATAATAAAACACAATAATATGGATAGATGAACATATCTACAAAAAAAATAGAATTTGATAACACCTGAAATGTGATAGCCGATTGGGAACCTCATTTTGTGTATCGTATATATATAATTGCGCAAATCTCGGAGGCTGACCAACTCTGGGAACCAAGCTGCCCATACGATGATAATTCTGACCAGATATTACAAAATGCGGTGGGCCAGGGCTATCCTCTCTGCTGCAATCGATTTGACCCCCCAACGACGTAAATGAAAACATATTGTTATAAGATCTTATATTAAACAGGAAATTAGAACTCTTGGGATGAACACCATTGAAAAGATTTCTAAGCAACGACGGGGGTTCCTCCATGAACGGTATAGTTACTTTGCCCTTTTTGCAGCACAACGAAATTTTAAGGACGGATTTCCCACGACTTTTTTCAGCTCTCTCCTCATACCAAATACGGGCACCGCACTTATTGCAACAGATGACCATGTCACCGATATCCAAATACTCTAATAAAAAATTGAAAACATAGTATAAGAAGCAATACATCATAAATTCAAGAATGACAACTAATCAAAAGTAACCTACCTTGTGCTTCACCCGGACGATATATCTTAAAATTTGAATCTTCATATTGTATACGATATGAATTGACATTGCGCGCTAAAAACACAAAAAAACATATAGAGGAATGTCAGATAACAAAGAAATAGTAGCATGAATTTAATTATAAATACATTATGTTAATAAATATATAAAAATACATTGATAATATTACATGAGGAAGGGTTATTAGTTACGTCCAAATTATCCTTTCTCAAATATGCCCTTCCCGCCTTCGAACGATTAACTGGAACAACCACAAACACATGAATTAAATTCATTCCGATGTCGATCGGTCAAACACATTCAATACAATATTAAAACAAAAAACCATACGTCCACGCCTGATACTGATCTTTTCAACAGCCACTCGCGGCTTCAGGCGTTTTAATCGCAATATTTCTTTTCGCAGAAAACGCCGCTGCCGGAATATACTATAACGAATTTGCAACTCATCCATTAGGAGTCATATAAATTTAATGCGATACATATACATATTTATATATATGCAATCCAGTAGTTGCTTGTTCAGCCGAGGGGAAATATCAATAGATTCAGGAGATGGTTTTCTAAAGTGAGAACCCATGGGGCTTTATAGTTTCTGTAATGAACGGATGAAGCATGTCAAACAATGCCAAATGTCACCACAAAAATGGACCAATCTGACCAATTAGTGACCTTATTGGTGGCATATTTGTCAGATACCTCGCCAACCAAAAACGCTGGAGTGAAAAAAAAAATTTATCTGTTTCATTCATAACACGCCACGACAAATCCTGGGCTGAGTTTATTCTTTTAACCCTTTTCAGTAAAAGATATCTTACTTGTAGAAAAAACAGCCCTACTTTTAATAGCTTTACCTTTATAGTTGATGCCAAAGGCTACAACTTACACCTATACAACATATATTCACCTGTACATCTACTTAGCCACATGGAACATGGATATACACGAAAATTGACCATGGGTGACTGTGACCACATGGGAAATCAATTGGAAACAAAGGTGCACATGGAAACAAACAATAAAATTAATTCAGGATGTAACTTTACGTGTGGATATATGCAAATATCGCCTCCCAACATATTGTCCACATTCAATGAAAATATAAAAAAATAAAAAAATGCAAATAACATGTATACCATGCGTGATACCCTCATGAGTTGTATTATAGCTGAAGAGCAAGACAGTAACCATGCAGACAACCATTTGCTTCTCAAAGCAAGCTAATCTATACATCTTAGACCTGTATGTGTATTTCTTTAATTTAATTATTAAATTAAATACTCAAATAGCACATATTGAAATCCAGAGAAAAGAGACACTAATCAATTTGAAAGGGATGCAATAATTTGAAAAATAGTCTGAGACATAATTTGAGATATGTAAGCCTTTTCCAATATTAATAACACAAGCAAAACTTAAAAAAATAAAATTGAGACAATCAAATTACAACTTTAATAGATTTTACTCAGGCACACCTAATAATCAAACAAAAAATTTTAAAAATCAAACGTGAATGCAGCCACGCAATTGAAACGTAAGTTAACACAGGGAAAAAAGCGCAAATAAATAAATTGAAGTAACCAAACCATATAGGAACAACAGATAAATAGAAAGCTAGTTCAATTGACATCAAATTATAAATATAATTCCAAGTGATACAAAACCCCTCAAAATTTTAATACAACACCTGTGAACGAATTATTCGAATCTCTATATAATTATCACCACTCAGTGCACTTAAAATCAATTTATCGCCAAACCGCAACCCATTTTCCTGAATGAATTTCTTCCAACCCGAATAAATAAATTTATCGTCGACATTTCTTGTAGACGCAAGAACGGGTGACCTGAAATGCTTCCCAGACGCAACATCCATTAGATAGACATAGGCATGAGATTTCTTCAAGTAGGTCCGGGTATATTCTCTGGGGAAATTCTGCAAGTATAAAAAATAAATAGATGACAGTCCATGTAGCAAATAAAACATGAATCTCACAAAAATTACAATAAATCAAATAACACTAATTATACCATAACATTTCTCCCCCTTGCAATGGACTGTGTTACACATATCTCCCATTCGAATGAAACTGGAAACCGACCAGGCCGCGATGGACTGCGAAATAATCCAACATAAGATATAGAATAATAGCTCAAAACCACCAGAAAAAAGAGGATAACTTTAAAACAAAAGGCTCACCGTTGAGCAAGATCCATCAAGCAACAAAATAAAAGGGATGAACTATGATGGAGAGAGACAGGTGCATAAAACAATGTTGAGCCACTTCCATTTATAAGGCAAAGATATATATTAAAAAATATTACTTTCTAGCATCACCTGACATAAACACATTAAAGGCATGGTAAAATATTTTAAAATTGACCATCTTCATTTATGTAACAGGAATAACAAACAGAGGAAAGTATTCACTTAATTTTTAAATATATGTGGCTAATAAACAAAATAACTAAAAGCCAACTGCAATAATGGGCCACTGAACATCACAATCAGGCGGGCCTTATAAAAAACTTAGTCCAGAAATAGCAAATAAGGTTTTCAAGGCCCACGCTGCAAGGGACTACCATGCAAGAACGTAACCAAACAATTATATGCCAAGCAGGAAGATAAAAAATTACATTTAACAACAGCATCAGTAGTACCAAAACAACGAACACGTTATATTAATAATATTGATAATATTGATACATAAGACACAAAATAGAGACGAACTCCATTTCCATTACATAAAGTCCAACAAAATAGCACATCTCCAACCACACATCCAACCATACAACCATCACAAACACCCAGCTTATTATTACATTATATATAATACTTAAACTTATCACCAACAAAGACCAACAAAATACACCAAAAAACATTACTAAAACCAATGCAACATTGCTAACAGTAATGCAGATATCCATTGCAAAACATTTGATGCCACAATTCAAACTCTAGCTCGCTTGGAACCATTGGAAGGACCAGCCTCATCATCCCTCATGTTTGGATAGGCGCCATAAACATATTCTTCAAGAAGATCAGTGGTTTGATGAGTAGTGCGAATTGATCTGCAAAAAGTCACTTGCTTCAGAGCGCCCATGGGCCTTGCCTTAACAACCTAACATAAAATGAAACAAAAAAAATATCAATCCACCACACAGAAAAATGATCACTAAGATATCTACATCCATGATAAAACATCACCTTAGAAGGAGTTTTACACAACCCCCGATCCGTAAAGTACTTAATAACAGAATCTTCGTTAGATACACGAAGAATTTCAAACGGGGATTGCATGAAATGAGGATCATGCGAAAATTTATTCACTATGAACATTATACTCTTCCCCATCATTTGACTAAATGCTTTATAAAACTCATCAGAGTTAATTGCCTGACACAAATAAAAATATAAACCGTGAATGACCGGCCACAATCCATCCGGAAAAAAAAACTAAACGCATCCAAACGTTGCTTGCCAAAACAGGTACACACCTTGATAGGAGTATTGACAGCAGCAATGTCAATCATAACATGATCAAACACATGGAAGAGTGTGTAGCCAGTTTGATCCTTAACTCCAATGGTTAACCTAACCCTATATATAATAAAAAACGACGCAAGGTTAAACAATAATACATTTATACTAATATTGAATATCAAATGAACACGAGATTAACACATTTCAACCAAACACCTACTTAGGAGCAACAATCAATTTTTTGGCATAGCACTTAGTGCAATGAAATGCTCCAATGTACTTCGTGAACAAATCAAAGCATTCACATATTGGGTACCACCACGGATCAAGATGAACGATGTCAACCATTCTTGCATTCACAATAAATGTTCCAATTTCAGGATTGCGCTCCAGCCCATGCAAAGTTTTGACAGGATGATTTTTAACAAAGTCCAAATTATGCGAGAAAGGAACGCGATTAGATCGACGACGCAGACCAAAGTAATTTGAACTCGCACTCAGGTATTCAATCAACCTACAAACATATACATTGCAAGTCACCAGAATGCACCACACACGTTACATTATAAATCAAGCAACCTAAGTAAACATGATCAAATTTACGTTGGACATACCCATTCCTAAAGTTGATCACCTCAGCAACATGTGGGTTGACATACACCTTAGTCACACCCTCGATCCCCTTTACCATCGTAGCACCTGAAAACCAAACAATCACACAACAAAATATATGACGAATTATACAACAACAAAAAAATGTATAAGACCACGAATTGCAGCAAGGAGTATCAAAAACCTTGAACAATACATATCCGTGCAAACTGCAAGACAATGATAGGCAGTCCATCGGTAGCAGATAGAACATTCTTGTGGAATTCATCCACAAGATCACCAGTTACTTCACACCAAAAACCCTTCCTACAAAATTAAAAAATTATCATTAAAATACAAAGTGTAAAAGAACATTCCATGACTAAATATAGGCTGGAATGATATAAAATAAAAAAATACCACTGATCATTTAGCTTGAATGTGACAGATCTAGTAACTCGACCATCTGGATAAAAGTTTTTGTCGTGCTTCACCTTCGTCACAACACCGACAACGTCTAAAATACCAGCACACAAAACCAATCAACCACGTCGCATGAAACAAACATAGCAACGCAATGAAATAATAAATCGCTATCTAAACATAGAACGATGAAGATAGATGAACTTACCAACCATATAGCCATAATTAAATTTTTTCAATAGAACGTTTTCAACAGCAATCAAGGAAAATCCATAAGAGGGAATGAAGCAGCTATCAGAAGGATCCACCTTGGTGTTTTCATTAAATATAAATATGAACCTATGATAACTCGCAACCAAGACACCAAGGTTATGCTTGACTGTAAATCCTGACATACGGTACACCCTCCCCTCAACGATCTGATCATCAAACTGAGAGAGCAAGCTACTTGGAATAGATGCCTGGATCTTATGGCCCTTGTATATGAAACACAAAAGACAAATATATAGATTATGAACAACAACAATATATCAGCTACAACAACACATAAGCTATCAAAACTAAACGAAAAATGTTAAGCCAGAAGCTACATTTTTCAACATAACCATAGCTATTACTACTCACACTTCGATCGATAAGAACCATATCAACGGATGCAATCGTCTGAGTAGCCGAACTATCGGTGACTCTCCACTTCCTCAACACCCTCACCTCATAAACCCCTTTGGTGCTGCTGGCATTCACAGTGATTATAGCCTGCACATCATTCGTAACACCAACATCCATCGCTTCCAAAACCTATGATATGCACTAAGATACAATGCTGCTGTTTCTGTCACCAAAGAAGCTGGACGGATCACTATATATATATGGTGAGTGGATAGCTTACACAACACAATAAATAAATTTTGAAGGACAAAGACACAAAACTCCCCCACTTTTTATGCATGTGCAACAGCGTATGTTAATATTAATTATTTAATTATATTTGATTAGTTTTTTAAATTATTTTATTAACAGGTTAACCACAACACTCCACCCTTTAGATGCTAGAGTGGCTAAGAGATCTCATAGACTACATAGACTAAGCAAAAGAGATATAGACAATACTTTTGAGCAAACCCTATCTATGACATCACCACTTAGACTCAAAAGTTAATAAACAAAATTTATCTAATACCTTTCCCACTAGAATATGAAAGGAACGTTCTTCTCCTGCATTTAATGAGAAAATATATAGGAACCATGGGTGCAAGTCACGACAAACCTCCTTGTGGCATATGAATCCTCATCAATATTTATTAATAACTAAACTACAATAAACACCCAAAGGTCACAATAAATTTTAAATTTTTAGTTCATCTAATGTGTTATAATGTTACACCTAATTAACTTAATCACCTATATTTACTCAAAAGAAAACAAATCCACAACCAAATATGCTACTAACATTCCTAATACAGACTACCTGCACTACATAATAGGAATATGCACTCACAAAAAAGGACACGCTAAGATTAGCATGTAACAAAAAAAATTCAATCACTACATACATCTAAATCATGCAAACACCCCAGGATTTTTGTTCGACGCTTGAGATGAATAAACGATTTTCTCCATATAACAACACATAAATGTATTAGAAACTTGCATAAGAATGTGATCAATAAAAAATATCAATGGGTTAAAAGAATCAGTCTGCATTTTTTTTACTTTGTTATTCATTTAAACGGGGAATCGCATTCCATTTTGATCGACAAAATAAGCAAATTTGCAGCAAGCAACCAACATTATGAAAAGACAGAATAACAGATATTAATTTTAAACTGCCATTGATGGAGGTAAAACACAGATGAACTGTAAATTAAGATACAAACATCAATAGAGTGGATATAGGAATATTATTAGATATATATATTTATATGGATAATCATGCACTGCAGGCCACCATGACACATAACATGAACTACAATGAACACCAAAATAGCATTACAACTGACTTAGCAAACTACACGACACAACCCAAAACACAGTTCCTTTTCTATCAGGACAATAAGACATAATCCAAGTTCATTCTACAACTTGACACCATAAAACACAGATTAAACTACAAAAACATCAGACAGTCAAGCATCATCACAATCATCCGAGCCAGAAACCTTGCTCTTCGACCTTGCCCTTTCAACATCATCATCAAACACCAACTTCCTCTTGACACACTCCTTTCGCCTGGAAGAAATAAACTTCCCAATAGAAATTGGCATGCCACTGCTTGAGTATGCTCTCCCACGCTTCTGGGAAGAAATTGGGATAACTGACTTCCCTTTGTCACCTACACAAACCTCCTCACAGTCCGATTGAATCTGCGAATAATCAAACAGTTATATCGCTACAAAATACAACAGAGTCGTCAAAACAAAACTAAGGATAATACAAATTATTATCCACCTGTTCACGATCAGAATTTGGTGATTGAGGAAAATCACCAGCAAACTCGGCAGAATCAAAGGACTCACAGGAAGAGTGATAAACATTATGACCATCGCTAAACTCCCTAGTTCCACCAAAAGCAGGATCTCCTATCTGGGAAACACGAAAATAAAATTTATACACACATCAGACAAATAAAAACCCACAAAACACCATGGACTATCATGCAAGGCACTTACGAAAGCATCAACATCAGGGACAAACTCATAAAAAAACATATTAACAACCCCAATCTCATTGCAAATGGACACAACGTCAAACGCAGGCAATGCATCACTATCAATAGGATCCCTTTTTCCAACCTTGCAAAGATATGCATCACCATAAAAACACTATATCTCATCGGGATAAAGTGAAGAGCTCTCTCCCTTAAAAATTAAAGAAAAACTTTAGTCATAATCAACACAAAACAGCACAAATACACACGAAAATATCGATCAAAAGACAAACCATAGAGAGCAGCAGAGGACATGTCTCAATAGCCAAGGTCTGAACATCCTTGTCAAACAATGCAAAGACAGCTGCATGATCACCATGTCTGACCTTCAATTTCATCCTAAATCTGATAGCAAAACAGCGAAATTAATTGACATACATACTGGATATTAGCAAAGCAACCATGAATTTAACAAATAACAACAAAAAAGAACAGACAAATGAAAAAAGTACCTCGGAATACTGTCCACCTGTTCACCCTTAAACCACATATCGACACCTTCGACAACAGAATCAAGCCACACGGGGACAACTGCAAGACCATCAAACACATAATCAAACAACTCGGGTAATTTCTTAACGGGCAATCCACCCATGAACCTCTCAAGCTTCTGCAAATAATTGTTGTTAATTGGCTCCATTCCTAAAGAGATTGTTAAAGATAAAAAGATGCTTATCTACTAATATTATAGACACAGTTGCTGTAGTGTGTGACTAAAGCAATTGAGATGCCACTCCAAGTAACACACATAGGGTATATATAAAAAAGATTTGTAAGGCCAATTAACTTTCAAATAAGTCATTGGGAGGGAAACCAACAGGATGCACGTGCAAATGTATCTAACTAAATTTTTAGTGATGATGTGTAAAATAGTAATTAAACAAACAATGAACAAATCAGGACACAAAATAAGTAAAAAAAATAAGGAAAAAATGGCAACAAAGATAAAAGATGGGCCCAATAAATTGCATATGGCAACAAATCTAACCAAGCCCAACAGACCCAAAATAAAATATTTTAGTAACCACCACATGGGCACCTTCATATTCACACCCGCCCCCCCACACCAAAAATAAATTAAACATGTATGCCTAATTTTACCCAACCTAGAGGGCTGATGTTCATGCAAAAATGATTGTGAAGGTATACATGAGTACTTTGGACCATCCAACCATTTGGTGGGAATCTAAGGCAATATTCTTTAAGGGTATAAACAGGAAATATGTGGGGGGGTGAAAAAATGGGTCGATGTAGTGGATGGGCTCATAAATCATGATTAGCAAAATAGGCAAGTAAAAATGCACCCCACAAAGCATAAACTCAAACGCATCCAACATGATGTGTTAAAAATGCTGAAACAATAAGAGAAAAACCGAAGAGCTTATTTTTTATGATTATAAGTTTATGCCCCCACAAATGTACCACACAACCTGAAACGTGGTCCATAAACATGGCACAATGTATCCTTCCACATATATATCACTATATATCAATGGCGTCACTGTTCAATCAAAAAGAAAGGAAGTATAGGACAAAATGTTTTTTTTTAATCAATACAGTCACTCATATTCTATATCATTTTATTCACACTTGATATATAGCCTATCATAGCAATATATTCTTTTTAATAGCACATTTTAGAAGAAGATTGTATAATTAGATGCAGGAAGCAACAAATTTTCTCATACTCATTTTTATGAACGGTTAGAAATGAAAGTAAAAAAAAAAAGGTCAAAACTTAGAAATAAAGAACTAATGTGTGATACGATATAAATATTTGTTATATTATAAGCACTAATGATCCTAAGATTCATCGAAGAATAAATTATGCAACTGCTAACACATAAGTAATGAAAATGGACATAGAATAATACAGGTTAGACCCTTCAACCACATGTATCATATCCACTGTTCCGGAAAGGATAAAAATGGACCACGATGGCAAACACATTAAATTTGAGACAAACAGGATAAAAATATGAAAAATCACACAACAACATTAACAAATACTCATTAATATATTATTAGATCCAAGAGAACATGAACGTGGATACAACTACAATGACTGATTAAATCCACATCCATATAGATAGTACAATACCACACATAATTAAGATCATTGATACCAACACAGCCATCACACCACACACTACATGCCTTATTTAAGAAGGATGAACTATTACACCCCATTACAACACAACACATAACAAACCCAGCTAACCATAACTTATTCTTAATACGACGACCATAGTATTTAACCAAACTAACAAACTTCGAGCTAATCCTTTTCGATCTTCACCTTCTTCCGACGCACACTGGACCGGCCCTTGGACACCCGATCAAAGTCTTTAGCCAAATTTCTCTTAAACACAGCAGGTGCATCACTGTCGGTGTCGTCGTCGTCGACACGAGCCATCGGCGGAGTAACTATAAGATCATCAACAAACTGCGAGGACTGAAGATCATCACCATCATCACTACCACAGCAATCAGTCCCCGAATCCAGGTCCACAGGATCAGACACAGCCTGCGACAGTAAGAACAAAAAATATCAAAAACACACACAACACATTTAGCATACACCACCACAATACAATTAAACAACACATTGCTCAAACCTTGTTAGGACTGGTAGGTGGACACTGATCACAGAATGACTCAATAATCTTAGATTCCATACAAATCCTTTTCACCCTGTATGAGCCATCAGAAGCTAAAGCTTGGCTAGAAGCGCTATCAACAACGAACAACATGTTCTTACCAGCCAAACTATCAAACTCAACCGGATGGGGTCCAGAATTAATGGCCTGTACAAAACATCAAGAAACAATCATTGAAAACCATCCACCAAGACGCAACAATTGAACGTACAAAGAAACACAACCAATTAAAAATGTCAGCTACCTTAGACTGGGCAACAAAAAATGAACATGACTTCTCCATTATGTAACTCATGTCGGAATCAAACAAAACAAACACGGCATTCGATTTCCCATCAGTCACTTCAAGCTTCACTCTAAACCTAGGAATAACTTGAAAGACGTGCTTATTGCAAGAACTGCAATAATATGCACCCGAATCAGGACTAACACTTTTATGGCACCTGCAAGCAGGATACCACCAATCCTGTCCTTGAACTACGCCAACAACCTCAGCAAAAACAACAACCACTCCACCATCAGTTGCACATAACAATTCGCCCAGTGTTTTTTTCAGATGCATTCGAAGGAACTCTTCCTCAGGTGCAGACTTAGCAGTCCCACCAATCAACGGAACAGTGGTATCCACCTCAATGCCATGCACAGCAATGCTGATTAAAAAACAAAATAAAACTACTCAAACAAACAAACAGAATATATATTGTATAACTAAGAGTGATCCCAAAAACACAAACCTATTTTTGAATGTCTCGACCTCAGGAATATCTGGATTAACAAAGATCTTAGTAGTGTTAATCACATTCTGGATAGATACCTTGTCTGCCACACACAATTGAACAAATAATTAGCTGTCATTGCAAAGATTAATTTACACAGAAAACAAACACAATACATCACCTCTAAAAATTTTATTTTTTGCGAATTGGATAACAACAATAGGCAGCCCACCAGCAGATTTACCAATCTTCTTACTAAACTCATCAACGTAATCACCAAACAAAGCACACTCACATTTACCGCTAATAGAAAGAATAATATGTTAGACCCAACGACACTAAAAGGAATACAGTAAGGCATAATCAAAACAAAGTAAACCACAACCACAAAATAATATAAACAAAAAAAAACCTATAATCAGTAAGCTCAACAATAAGCATCTTAGTGATCTTGCCATCCCTAACATATTCTCGCTCAGCAGACATACCAGTAACAACCGCAATAACATCTGTCAGATAACAAACAATCCAATTATTTTTTTATCATATACACCTAAATGCAACAAACCGGGGGTAAAATCCAATAGAATACTCACCAACCAGATACTCATAATCCTGAGTATGAGCACAAATTTCATCAATTTTAGTAAATGCTAGACCAAACTCAGATATACCAGCACCATCAGATGGGGTTAATTTAGTCCTAAGGAGGAAAATAATTTTGTAGGGATGCAGGGTGGTTCGATACAGACCACTTTGAGGAAATATAGCAAAGTTGGATATCTCATAAACCTGCCCCTCTTTGAGCTTAGTTTCATACATATACATCAGCTGCTTTCTAATGGAACCCTGAATTTTTCCACCCTACCACATAAAAGTCAAAAGAAAAACACAGCAATGTAATCAAAACACACATGAAACATACAACCAGATACATGCGAATTCACGATAGAGAGAAGCAAACACACGATGAAACAAATAGCTACCTTTTCATCAATCAGGACCATTTCAAGAGAGCTATACTCAGAAGGGTTCAGGAAGGCAAGAACCTTCCACAACCGCACAACCCTAACCCTTATAGAAAAATTATCCTTACCAGATGCGATATCAGCTACACAATCAAATCTGGATTCAACATCAGCCTTCTCGTTGTACACCATTCTGCGTATAATAAAAAGGATACTCTGCTCTTCTCCAAATTAATCAACCAGCTTACAGATTTGTGGTATTTATAGAATCCAAACACACACACACCGCAGCAAATACCTCCACGAGATAGGCCTCCCCACATAACACTTGCACGACATAAGCCCCCACAAATAGCTGATTGGCGTATACAATGAGAATGAAAAATCTGAACAACCTGACACACTCCATAAACCGACCAACCAGATGAATGCTTGCGGGACTGAAATAGCAGAAGAAACGACAAAATACACGCCGCACGCTGCCCTTTTTTTTTCCATCTAAAAAACGAACCAATGTTTTTGGAACAACAGGAGCGAAGAATGGGTATGATGTGGCACATCGGAATCAAATCTACAGTAGTTTTTTCATGTGCTCGTAGTGTCAAGATTATAGATATATTTTTTGTTTCACTCCTCTACTTAATGATTTATTGCTCTCTTTTTTATATGTTTTGATTTGATTTTTATTTCTCTTTTTGTTTATGTTTTTAGTATAATTATAGTATTCTTTCACTAATTATGTGTTTAATAATCATTCATCTTTTATGTTAATTCAGATAGTGGTCAATGCATAAATTTCTTTTAACTACTTTTTTCTCTCTCTTATTTTTATGTTTGGTTTTTTTTTTACATTTACATTTACAGGTAAATTGTATTTAAAGGCAGAAGATTTGAAATATTATTAAAACAGATGAGGACAAATTAGGTTTTTTAGTAGTAGTTTTTTTTTTATATATTATTAGTAAATTTATTTTATGCGTGTATTTATCTTTTTTGTAAAAAAAAATTATTGGTTTTCTTTTGTTTCTATATTTATGCATAAATTTGTATATAATATTTTTATTTTATTCTTTCTATACTTTTTCTATATATTTTACTGAAATTATAATGAAGGATACACAATTTAGAATATTATCCTATTTTTAAGAATAAATTCAACTATAATCTTTATTTTTATTTTTTTTGTTCTTATATGTTATGCATAGATTCATGTAGAATATTATCTTATTTTTATGCATAGATTCATGTAGAATATTATCCTATTTTTATTCATGTAGAATATAATCTTTATATATATATATATATATATATATATATATATATATATATATGTATATATATTTTTGTATTTATCTTATTTTTCTAAATTTTTTCTATAATTTATTTGGTGAATTACAACGAAGGATATAAAACTTATAATATTATTAAAATGGATAAGGAAAGAATAGTAAACTTAGTAGTAATCAACTTTATTATATTGAAATAAATAAATTAAAAGTATATAAAATCGAATGAAGAAAAATAGTTGTCATTTATCGTGACATACACTAATACCAATCAATATTTTTTCCCTTAAAAATAGGATTTAACCTTGAGAAATTAAGATATATACTTAAAAAAGATATCTTAAAAACGCTCACAAAGAGAACTTCTTTTAACAATGCAATAGGGATATACATGAAAAAAATATAACAACTGAATTTGTATTTTCTTTACAAGATATGAGTCCAATAAAAAAAAATAATGGTTGACTTAAAAATAGGTCTAATTTTTTGTCGCTTAACTTAATAATGATTTATTTTAAATAAAAATAAGTACAAATATGTAATAATAGATATATATTTCCTTACTAATATGGTTTGAAAATCAGCAGTACAAATATAATTTTTTTATGGAAGCAATAAGGATATACTTGAAAAATATATAACAATTATTTTACAAGATGTGCGTCGAATAAAATATAATAAGTAAATATTGTCTAAAAATAGGTACTATTTAAGTTCATATTATACTAATATAACTTCCGATATGATTAATTTTTTTCGTAATTTAGAATAACTAATATTAACAAAATATATTTATATAATATTTATTGTTTGTATGTTATGTTGAATAAAACTGAAATTATCTTTTTTTATATAGAAACTAAAATTATCATCAGTACTAAAAATTTATTGTAATATTTAAATATCCGTACCGTGCATCGCACGCGGTCAAAGTCTAGTTATATTATATTATATTATATTATATATATATATATTTATATATATCTTAATATAATAAAACGAGAGTAACTAGAGGCACTCTAAACCCTAACCCTAATATGAATGGTCTAGATTTTGACATTTGGAAGAAAAAAAATATCAACGGCCATGATAAAAACTTAAATAATCAATTTTTAAACCAATATTATGTTGCCACATCAATTAATGAATGTGACACGTCATGTGTTTAAAAAAAAAATTGAGATCTGTCAAAAAAGAGAAAATGGATAAACATTAATAAAACAAAAATAATTAATAATCAGTTACGAAAATTATGTATAGATGCAAAATTCTTTATTCATCACCACGTTTATCACACACAATATTCAATTACTCTTTTCCCGTTGCTACAGGTCCTAAATTCCTCCGTCTTTTTTTCTACTTTTCTACCTATACCAACGGTTTTAACCGTCACGATGCTTCTTTCACCGTTATTTCCAACGGATTCACACTTCTTAAGGATTTTAATGCTTCATTAAACGCTGATGTTGAAGGTGTTGATACTTTGTTGAAAAAATATGTTATTAACGTTGGTGAGGATCAAAGGCTTGATTTGAGTTTCATTCCAAGTAATGGAAATTCTAATAACTATGTTTTCATCAATGGAACTGAAGTGTTATCCATGCTTAATGATCTCTATTACACACCACCCGAAGATAATGGTTTTTAAACTTTTATTTTAACTAATTTTTATTTTATTTTTGTCTTTTTATGTTTATGCATCTTATCTACACACTTCTATTTTTCTTTTTTGACAGAAACTTTCTGTTTTTCATTTAAGTTATTTTATTTTTTGTTTTTTTGGTAACATAGCTTAATGGATTTTTTTTACTTTATATATACTAGCCGCCCGTGCCCGTTTGTGTGATCGATATTTTTTTTTTTGTGATCGATATTCTCTATTGTGCAAATATAAATAACTACTTAATCTCCTTTTTTATTGGAGTTAGTTAATTGATAACTACTTAACCTCCTTTTTTGTTGTGGCTACTTATTAAGAAGAAAAAATATATATATATTTTTTACTATACAAAATACTAAAAACCTACTTTTATGTGGAAGTTGTGCTTAGTTTTTTTTGTAGTTTTTTTAAGGGTAAAATAGGAATATTGAAAAAGTCATCCCAAAAATTTGTTTCCCCTTTATATTTTTAATCATGGTTTGATTTTTTAATTTTGTTTTTTGAAATTAAAATCATATTAACATTCTATATAAGTACTTTTTAATTTATATAAGTACTTTTTTGTGTACATATCCAAACACAAAAGGCTTATTGAGTATAAGAGCTTATGATGTAAGGTCTCATACTATAAGCTCTAATGTTATAAGCACTTGTATAAGTTATTTATCCAAACGGGCCCTAAATGCTTATTACTATAAATAATCACACATTATGAACATTTCTATTATATAATTGAATTGAATGATTGAACCCGTGCGAGCACGGGTAAAAAGTCTAGTTATAATAAAACGAAAGTAACTAGAGACACCTTAAACCCTAACCCTAATATGAATGATCTAGATTTTGACACGTAGAAAAAAATATTATATTAACGGCTACAATAAAATCTTGAATAATATGTTGTCACATCAATTAATGAATGTGACGCGTCGTGTGTTTAAACACACAATAGATGATGTGTCAATATATGATTTGATGTGTGTATAAAATAATTTTATACAAATCCCTAATTTTGTTATTATCTACTAATCCCTAATTATATGCTTTCATTTAATCCCTAATGTTGATATCTACTAATCCCTAATTATATGCTTTCATTTGATTATTGGATATACTCTATGAAATCTATTTTATTTATAGCCTTAAATTATGCATCTTTTTACGATAAATAGAAACCTTTTTATTTCTTTCTCTCAAGACCAGCGATGTATCTTTCACATTAATTAAAGTGTAGAATTGATTATTCTTTACAAACAGTGACACAATAAAGTTGTGTTATAGTTGTTAATGTTATTATTTGTGTAACAGTGACGCAAGGAAATGAAATGAAAATGATAGGTTTAAAATACATACCTCTTAAAATGATTAGCCAGTTAGAGTTTCGTGCTGATAACATATTGTGAAATCAATTTAAACAATAGCAATAATAATATATAGAGAGAAGAATAGAAGAGAGAAGAAGAAAAAAGAGAAGAATAGAATCAGTCTTATTAAGCAAGAGAGCACTTATTACATGAGTCATAGGTTATAATTATATTTATAGGCAAGTGTAATGGACCAATAACATGAGCTAGAAACCTATGTAGATATCCACTAATATTCATAACAAAAATGTCCCAAAAATCTCTTTTAATTTCTGCAACTTAAATGCTTATTTTTCTTTCGTAAAAAAAAAAACAAATGCTTACTTTTCTAAACATACAATGTAGTTAATGGTGTGTGGTCCAATTTCTTTTTTATTTTCTATTTTTATAAAGTGTGTTGCTAAGTTGTACCAAAGAAGAAAATAAAGTGTGCTGCTAAGTTTAATTATTCTCTATTTTACAATTATGATAATGAAAATGCACCAATAGTTATAGTTATTGTGAATAATTAGGTAAATTATTATTATCTTTCTTTTAGAGCCCGTTTGTTATAGCTTTTTTTGAAAAAAAATCACTTATTTTAAAAAAATAATCACTTTTTAGAATATTACGTCCGTTTATTAAAAAATAGATTTTTTTTAGAGGAAAGAGAAAACAATATTCAAAATGTGGAGATATTTTCTATCCAAAAATATCCTTATATAAATTTTAATATTCCAAAAATATCCATATAAAAAAGTAATTTTTATCAAGGTAAACAAACACAAATAGCTTCTGATTTTTTGTAAAATCTCTAAAAAATAATCTCTAAATTATTTAAGGTCAAAATCACTTATTTTTTAATCTATAACAAATGGGCTCAATCATATCATATTTTCTTAATATATACTGTATGTGTTCAACAATCTAATTAGATAAAATTATCATCATCTTTCTTTAATTCATCATGTTTTCTTAATAATGTGTGTGTGAAATTATCAAATGCGCTGTTGGACAAAGAGAAGTAGATAAATTTGATTTACCAGGTATCTTTTGTTTTTCCTTATGGCATTTTTCATTATATATTATTATTAGTATGTTAGCCCGTGCCGTTCATGGGATCATTTTCTTTTTTAATATTATTTATGTATTTGTTTTGAAATATAATTTGAGTAATTTGATTTAAAATTCTATGATAAAATTGAGTTAGTTATTAAATTATATAGGTTTAAGGATATTACACCAAAGAGAGATGAAGAGTATTCATTCGCTTCTCGATCATTCTACTTTTTTCTTTCATCTTCATCCCCGAGACTATATAGGAACTCTATAAATATAAAATAATTATAAACTTCATGGCCTTAAGACTTTTTGGCAGCATAGTTTTTTATAAAATTAAAATATACCAAGATTCTTTGATTGCAATAAATTCCTTTAAGGATGGTTGTGTGCTAAATCATCTCCAATCGACTCTTTTTTTCTTTTAAATGTTGTCTATGTCCTTTTTCCACTTTATAGTATTTAGAAGTTTGTCTATTTTTTTTTTCAAATGTCCATGAGATTAATTTTATTTAGTTTAATTGAGTATAAAAATACAATGTATGTTGCAGAATGTTAGATGAGCATAGTGGGATGTGAAGTACTCCCTCGATCCCCGTTCAACAATGCTGATAGATTCTCTCTCCATCTCCCAAGACTCTGTAGGGATTCCATCAACATAATAAAATAATTGTAAATTATATATTATTTTTCAAATCAATATTAACATACTTTGACCTTGATCTTATTCTTACAGTTTTCTTGTCACTGTAACACAAAGAAGTAATCTTCACGCGTGAGTGTCAAATGGGAAAAAATCTATGTGTAAATCTCCACCCACATTGATAAATTAACATCCTCAAAAGACTTGAACGAAAGTTTATGGAAAGTTTAAAATTGTAATTATAAAAAAATTCCAAAGATTATAAAAAACTAAAATTATATTAAATTATTTTAGGTTTTCCATAGATTCATCAGCTGGTGGTAATTCTAATGAAAGTGTTACAGACATAAAATATGGTTAACTCCCGCAATCAAAATTCAAATTTAATTATTTAAGGTGCATTATTTTTAATAGTGGGAGTGAAAAGTGTTATGCGTTGTCCTTTACTACACTAATGATAAATTCTCTCTCTCTCTCTCTCTCTCTCTCTCTATTTCTATATCTCTCCACACGATAATTTTCATTTTTTAATGATATTTATTTGCTTATATTTCTTTTTCTTTTGAAGGTTATCTATATCATTATATTATTTTGAATGTTGTATATGTTTTTCTTTCAATTGTTAATGAAATTGATTTTATTTAATTTATTTGAGTATGAAAATATGATATATGTTTAAGGATGTTATAGGAACATAGTGGGGTGGGAAGTACGCCATCATTCCATGTTTCTCGTTCAAAAACACTAAGAGATTATGTCTCTCTCTCTCTCTCTCCCCGTCTCCCAAGACTTTGTAGCGACTCAATCAATATAAAATAATTGTAAATTCTATACTATTTTTCAAATGAATATTAACAAACTTTAAACGAAAATTTATAGAAAGTTTAAAGCTTAAATTATTCAATTATTCAAAATTTCCATAGATTATATAAAATAAAAAATTATAGTAATTTATTTTAGGGTTTCCATAGATTTCATCAATTGGAGGTAATTACAATAATGAAAGCATGATGAAGTGATGAACACAAAATATGACTACTTTCACTGTCGAAATTCAAATTTTAATTAGTCAAAATATATTTCATACTATCAATTTAAGATTTCATATTATCAATTTATATGAAATTAGAGAAGTGTTTTCCGTTTCTACACCACTGAAAGATTTCATATTATCAATTTATATAATATTAGAGTTTCTAAAAAAAAATATATAATATTAAAGAAGGTCTAATTGAGTACTTCTTCAAAAAAAAAATTACATAAAAAAAAAACTCTTTAGATTGATAAAAATAGTATAAACTTTTGATTGTTGATTCGAGTAATAATAAAGTAGTTTTATTATAAAAATATACGGTTGTTTTTTCTACCAAAAAAGGATAGTAGCTTTCTATAAAATTAAAATACTATAAAAATTAGATTATTGTTGTCAATGAGATTCGAACAACAGACCTATACTAATAATAAGCTAGTTTTCTCTAAAAAAACAAAAAAAAAAGGGTAGAATTCCATATAATATTATAAAAATTGAATTTTTGTTGTCAATGAGATTCAAACCAAAGACCTCGTGCTAAAAGCTCCGCACAAGTAGAAGCTCTATAATAATGACACGTAAGAATATTTTCCTAAGAATGGACGAGAGAGTTCCGTGAGAATTTCGTAATGTATATGTCCACAATGCCACATCCTCATGAAGCATCTCTATCATTTTTTTCTTCAATGGTGAAACTTTAAATAACTCATTTTGGATCCCACAATTTTAATCTACACAGTACTGTTATACTATAAGAGGACTCCATATTGCTAGTGCTATCATAAAAAAGCAAAAAAAGTTAACACTAAAAACCAAAAGGTAGTAATATATTATTATTATTATTATTATTATTATAGTTGAAGGACTGTCAAGGCTTGGTTGCATTCTGAAACCGGCAATCTCTACACATTGAGTTTATCAAAATAAAGCAAGATAGGTCGCGTACCGTGAGAGAGCACAATGAACCGGATCTTCATGGAATATACTCTTGTCACATGTATCTGTATATTTAATTAATAAATTTGATAGTTCCACTATTTGAGGGGCAAGATTGGAACTAACATGATCTGATGGAACTATATTTTGTCATTACTTTAATTTCTTTCTCATTTATACACTACGCTGAAATAGGCAAGCGGCGGCGGTTCGAAGCAGCATTTAGCGGCGGTTTGTGCGGCGGTTGGCAAGCGTCGCTATATACGGCGTCGCTAGGTCAATCAGCGGCGGTTCGAGTGAACCGTCGGAATAACCGCCGCTAGGTCATTAGCGTCAGTTCTGTTAAAGTTTGCGTTGGTTTACAACCGCCGCTATTGGTCACTATTTTTGCAATATTTTAAAGCTTTTTGCGACGGTTTGAACCGCCGCTAAAATCCATTTTTTATAAAAAAAAATATAGGTATATTGTGGCAGTTCTAAACCCCCGCAAAACGTTAAATTGTTTTAAAAAAAAAAAAATCCTTGCAATAAATTGTGTATTCACTCAATTCTCATTAACTAAATTCAATAAACCTTTGTTTTAAACATTAATACATTATCAAATGTAATAAATTAAGCGAAAAGGTCTTCCTCTCTTTCATCCCTTATATCACCTTCCTCATCATCTCATAGCACTGCCTGTATGTTACAAAAACTTCATAAGACTAATTGAAATTTCAAAACAAATTGCATGACCATAACTAACAAAAACTCTAAATTATCATAATCAAAGACAAAAAAAAAATTGATAGCATCTCAAAACTCTAAATCATCATTATCACAATTGGAAACAAAACCCTAGAAAAGAAACAGAGTGATCAACAAAGACTAATTCAAGTGAAGTCTTAGTATCAACAAACCCTGTAAAATAGCAAAACTGATTCAGGTGAAGTCTTAGTACAATAATTAACAAAGACAATTAGTTTCAACAAGAATGATTATACAATTACATACAAAGTACTGTACCTCCATTGCAATGATCCATTCAAGACAATTGGCTCCATATACACAACTCACAGGATTGACACTTGTTTCAAGTCTAACCACACATTAAAACTTATGAAATTCAATTGCACAAAAACCTCATTAAAAGATAAAATACAGAAAGCGAATTAAAGTAAATGAAAACTGTAAAGAGTTCACCGGTATGGTGTGTGCCTCTGTCCATGAGATCATGTCAAACTTGATCTTCATCATGATGGTTTTTCTTCTCTACCAGTCTACTGTCTTGCCTGTTTAGTGTTTAGAATATTCAGCCTCCTCCTGAGATTGTGCAACTATTTGAGAAGTGGAAGCTCATATCTTTGGTTTCTTACTCTAGTGTGCCATCTTTGGTACCATCTGCAAAATAAATTAAATAGAGAATCAATGGAAATCAAAGTTGATTACATACAATTATAAGTTTCAATTAAATTCCCAAAATTGATCCAATGAGATACGTGAAACAAAGGACCCCAAGGCCTGCACCATCTTCTTAAGTTAACTATCCAAATTAGCTACACTACAACTAGCTAACATAAACCAGACCCAAAAATTTCAACAAAACCATACACAATTGAAAGCTCAACACCTTGTACTAACACGAAAACAACACAGACCCGCAAACACGAAAACACACAGAAACACACCAGCTAAACATTGAAATCTCGATTCCATATTGCAGACCAAAAACCACAGATGCTACAGTAGCACAACAATCGGAATTAGTCCCCTTATGCTTAGTTAGAACAACCCCTAACATAAGTTCGCAATTTCAGAATCAACAAAGATAATTTGATGCAAAATCACACAATAAAAATTTTAATTCAAGATAGCAACCCTTGATTAATTTTTTTTAAAATGGTGGTTTCTAAAGAAGGTGATCACCAAGTCCACAAAGTCCAAATCACAAAACCAATCAAGTTAACATTTTAACTTGTCATTGCCAATGTTTCCTCCATACTCAACTTTAAACTCGCAAGGTTCTAACCATAGATCAACATGTAAAAATCAAGCACCATCCTAACTGCTCAAAGTTGACAAATTAAGAGTTAAAACTTATGTGACTAGTGAGATTCATGTCATGAAAATTCAATAAGCAAATGGAAAAGAAACAAGTGCTTAACTTAATCAATTGGTGTCTTTTGAAATAATAACAAGCACATAGTTCAAAAGAGGCAAAGAAAGACACACAACAGTCACATGAGTTCCATTGATTAAGAATAAAGACTATGTAAATACACCCTTAAGGAAACACAAAAATTACCATGTCTTTTCATGGACGATCCCATTTGGATGGAAGCATCCTAGACCTCTTTACTCCAACTACAATACACCTATCTCAACAACACAAACCCAATTTAACCTCTCATTCAAAATACAAGATCTGCAAAACAAAACACGCAGCTAACACAAAAACAAAAATCGCCACTACAACATTAGTACTAGCCAATGATTCTTTACTCTTTGCATCACTAATATTGTGAATGATATCTACCCTATTTGTTTATGTTACTATCTAGGAAACTCTGATTCTATTATTGATTAAGATTAATGTTCACTATGCTCTTAAGCTTCCTTCTCTTTGTAAGGGTACTACACCTCCAGTTAAAGATCATAGAATTGGAATTTACAATCTTATAAAATATTTATACTATTAAAGATCATAGAATTCGAATTCACAATCTTATAAAACCACTAAAATATTTATACTACACCTTCAGTAACATGTCTATATATTTGAGTTTTACCACAACTTTTAATGAGCTTTCAAACACATAACATCAAACTGTAGAAGAATCCAAGAAATTAAACCACTAAACTCAAAAATCCTAAAATCAAACGGTAGAACAATCCACACAATTAACAAATTATCAAAACATCATTCAAGTTAAAACTATAAAATAGAGTTCAAGATTGCAACAAAGCTATATGAAATCTGGATCAAATTGAAACGGTAGAAGAATCCAAGAGAATTAACAAACTATCAAAACCCTAAAAATCAAGTTGTAGAAGAATCCGAGAAATTAAACCACGAAACTCAAAAACCCTAAAATTAAACTATAGAAAAATACACGAAATTAAAAAATTATCAAAACCAGAGAAGAATCATAAATAAACACATTGGAGAGAGAGAGAGAGAGGGAGAGAGAGAGAGGTGAAACCTGTGTTGAGGAGGAGCAATGGCGGTGGCAAGTGGAACTGTGGCGGCGGCGAAAAGCGGACGTTGAAGGAGGCGAAGAGCAGACGTCGAAGGAGGAGCTATCAGTTTTGTTTACTAAGAGTGAAAAATAAAGAGAAAGAGTATAAACAAATCTGTGAGGGAAAGTGAAAAAAAAAATAGGGATAGTAATTATTCATTGGCTAACAAATAGAGGCTGTTTAAACTGTCGGTATTACCCAGAAGCACACGCCGGTAATACCTGGATAGCCACGTCGGTTACAGAACTGCCAGTGTTGGTGGAAGCGGCAGTGGTTATGGGTCAACCGCCGCTATTTGACCGCCAGTATATACCTTTTTTCTTGTAGTGTAAGAAGGTAAGTGGTTATACATACCAGTATTGACACCAGAAATGTAGTTCATCCATTTCAACCCTGTTTCTTTCCACGGTTTTGTAACATTCAAAATCAAGATATGCATATCCTTGCAAACTAAAAATTCAAAAACAAGAACATGTTATGTTAATTATACAATTTATACTAACTAACCTCTTGAAATAAGCAGAGAACAATTACTAAATTTAAACAACATAGGAAACCTTTGCCTAAGCGATTGATCTCTTATATCATTTGTCATAAACATTTATAAATATACTAGCCAAAATTTCACAAAATATCAAATAGATACAATGCAATCAATTGCATTACACAATGATCTACTAACAATAATAGTTAACCAAAGATATAATTACCTGAGTTGGAGGCTTGAGTGCAATAGAATTTCCAGCAATCAGTGCAGGAGCAAATTTTGAGACAGCAAGATTGACAGGATATTTAAAAGGTGAAATGGTTAAAATCACTCCCAAAGGGATCTGAAAATCAATTGCAACTTAAGCCACATTATCAACCAAGCAAAAAAATAATAATAAGATAACACATGTTGTCATACCCCATTTTTTGACCAAATTAATCGTCCAATAAACCGGAATATTTCGTCGTTTCTGACAAAATTTCGGCAGAAAGGTATTTTAAAATACCTCGTCTTTTTTTGGTTTAGTTTTTATTCCATTTTATTATTTGTCTTTTGTTTATTTTTATTATTAGAAATTATTTTTTTTAGTTATTACTTCTAATAAGAGAGGGGCGCTTGCCCCCACATTTTAGTCACTTATTTAATTTTTATTTCTATTATATTATATTATTGTTTTTATCTTTTCTTCATTTTGGTCCAAAGTCAATCCAATCCAAGGCAAGATTAGCTCACAACACAGTCATACACTGCTCAACACAGTCAAACACAGATCAGAGCAAAAACCAAATGGGGAATTGTCATTCAATGTCCATAATTGCTTTTGATTTTCTTTCTTGAATCAATAATTTGCAAAATCAATATAAGAGAGGAAGAAATCAGTAACAAAAAGGGGGACAACACAGCAAAAAAGCCAATCGCAGAGAGCAAAAATTCCTCAACCTCAACCAAGAACATCACAACATCACGTAAACCATCACCAAGATCCAGAACCATTTTTCATAACCAAATCACTCCAAGCCAAAATCAAAACCGTAGCATTATCACAATCATAAATCCAAACAACCACAAACAGAAACAAACCGGAACCGGAAACAAAGAGCAACACAGATCGAAAAAGGTAGAAAGTTTGTGTTTTTTTTCTTTTCCAAAACTTAAAGTCTAGATTTCGGATTTCTCAAGCATTTTTTCTAAAAACTAATTTGAAATCCAAAATCTAGATAAAAAAGGATATAAGAAAAAGGGATTTTTTTTTTTAAAAAAAAGAGTTTTATTTGTCTCCGGTGGTGGCGCCGCCGCGACGGCCGCCGCACCACCACCGGAATCTTCATACGTTCTTCATGAATGATGAACAAGTGAGAGAGAGATATGGAACACTAAGAGAGAGAAAGGTGAAAGGAGAAAGAATGAAAATGAGATATGCTTCTGCCGTTTTTCTTTTCAACATTTATAGCTTGCAATCATGTGCGCGCTTGCTTACCGTGTTCTCATGCACCCTCAACATCCTGACTCTTGATCATCCATCACATGGTTCTGATTGTTTGGTTTGTGATCAAATTCTGGCTGTCTGATTAAATCAAACGGCTGTGATCAGCCTCTACCCTCTGTTTCTTTGCGCGCCCCCAATTACTCTATGCGCCCCCATCTGATTTTTTTGGTGAGACTAATTTTTTTTTTGCAGGTTTGGGCTTGGTCTGCATTTTGCTAATGCACCCCTGATCTACTCTTTTACCCTTTCTGTTTTGTTTTTTTCTTGTTTTTTTATATCATACATGCTCTTTTATTTATTTGTTTTATTTGATTATTGATAATTAGAATGTATTTAGGATCAATGTAAATATAAATGAGAATCCTGCATTGCATGCATATTTATTTATTCCGCTTTATGTCAAAAAACCAAAAACACCAAAAATAATAGCGTAGAAATTCCAAGAAAAAGGGGATTCTCATTTTGATCCAACGTCATCATGAAATCCATCGCGTTTATTTTATTACCTTTTGTCTATTTCATTCGCGCTTAACTTTTTTCCTTTTAAATAACAAAAAATCCAAAAAACATTCAAATACTCAAAAAACCATTTTCAAAAAAGAATCTCTTTTATAAAAAACCTCGATATTCGTCGAGAGACTTTTTCAAAACATTTTTCATAATAAATATTTTTGATTCATGTAAATATATTTAAACACTTTTTCTCAAAAAATAAAAAAATACAAAAACAAATTCAAAGACATTTTTGCCACTTGGCTTTTACTTTAAAATATTTTCAAAACTAAAAAACATCAACAAATCAATTTCACTCTTTTTACCCCGAACTACGAGATTTTGATCCTTCGGGTACGTAGTGCAAAAGACGCCGCGTCTTCCCAAATCAATAAAAATAACAAAAAGCTTTTTTCACTTTTTTTTTTTTAAACTTTTATTTACGTACATTTTTTAAACAAGCAAAATACTTTTTTAGCACAAAAATAAAATCAAAACAAGAGGTTCCTGTAGAATACTATAGACGTTTAGGGTGCTAGAACATTCCCTTTACGTAACTAACCCCCGAACCTTTAATCTCTTAATAAATAGGGTTATTTCGAACTTTTTCCCTTTTCCTTGGAAAAATAAAAGATCGGTGGTGAAATAAAAATTGCGATTCAATGCTCTTCAATAGCTTGACATCCAAAAATCACCGCGACAGAAATGGCGACTTCACTGGGGACTCCCCTAAAGAGGGTTGAACCTAACTTGTTTGAAATTTATTTTTGTGCTATTATATTTTGTTGCTTGTATGTATGTATATATGTTCTCTTGTGTGGGTTTCTTGAGTGGCGAGATAAGTCCCCCACCCGGACTTGAGAGAAACAATAAGATAGGATAGTGGTATAATCAAAGCGACATGTCCGAAGCATATTTCGGACCATGACACGCATATGATATAATCACACTTAGCTGAGGAAACTTGGGGTAGCGACGTTGACATGAGTAATCGTGTTCGGCGTTCTACTTTCGAGGGACTGACGACGCTATGGACCTTTAGAGTTACCTTTAACCCATCTTGACTTTTAGGACGTAGTGCGGTGACTAATTAAGAGTCAATCTTAAGTTGGTCGATACGCGATACTACACTCAAACGAGATCGTCTTGTGGATATTATTGGACCGAGAGTTAATCTTGTAAGCCGATAATATCTATGAGACGGTTGATAACTTTGGGAACTGTGTAGAACCCGTGATACAGGTACGAAGGAACTCTAGTACTCACCATATGGGAGGATTTTCACCTTTGACTCCAACATTATGAACTTAACCCCACCATGTTTGCGCATAATCATGCATTCATGCATTTATTCATAAAAACTTTTTCATACGATATCGAAGGACTTAAAGTAAATTTGTTGTAAACATTGTAGATATGGATATTGCGAAGAGAAATACCAAGAACTACAGTTTCAAGGAATGAGACTTGTCGAAGCTAAGGGAACTTGGATCGTTAGTGACTTCACCAGAAGATTTTCACAAGAATTATGGAAGATTGCTCGGTCTCCTTAATGTGAAAGTTGAGAAAGGGTGCTTGGAAACCTTGATTCAATTTTATGACCCACTCTACCATTGTTTCACATTTCCAGATTACCAGTTTGTCCCCACTCTTGAGGAATACTCCTACCTGGTCGGGCTACCCATACACAACCAAATACCTTTCAGTGGCCTTGAACCCACCCCTAAGCCCCTACACATTGCAAAAACCCTCCATCTTTCAGCCTCCCTTGTCAAAGCGAACCTCACGACCAAAAAAGATCCCATAACCCAAAAAGCTCTCATAGGCCTACCTACCAAGTTCCTCTACCAACAAGCCTTCACTTTTGCCGATGCGGGAAGTACTGACGCTTTCCACTCCATTCTAGCCTTACTCATATATGGCCTTCTGCTTTTCCCGAACATCGAAGATTTCATTGACATCCACACCATCCAGATATTCCTGACAAAGAACCCAGTACCAACACTACTAGCCAACACATACTACTCTATCCATGACCGCACTTCAGCTGAACGTGGAACTATCATTTGCTGTAGACCTCTGCTCTACAAATGGTTCATATCTCATCTACCCCAGACTCGCACTCGTTTAGCAAACCCCGATAACCTTCTCTGGTCCCAAAAGATTCTATCCCTCACCCCATCAGATTTGGTTTGGTATAACCCAGCATATGACACCGGAGAGTTCATCTTTAGTTGTGGTGAATACCCAAATGTGCCCCTCATCGGCATGTATGGAGGGATTACCTACAACCCCACACTTGCCAAGAGACAATTTGGATATCCGATGAAGACAAAGCCGGCAAGTCTCCCTTTGACTAATGAGTTTTATTCCAACCATAAAGATCACTCAAATAAGAGAGGGAGGTTCTTGCAAGCTTGGCGCGCCATTGAGAAGCTTAGTAGAGTCCACTTAGGAGGTAAGTCAAAATTCATTGATGGATCTTATACTCAGTGGGTTATTGATAGGGCTGCAGTCCTCGGAATGCCTTATCATATGCCGAGGCGTGTATCTTCTACTATGCCATCTGCATCTTTACCCGCACCTCCGGCCACTATGGAGAAATTTCAGGAGATTTTGGATGAGTTAACACGTGAGAAGAATGCTTGGAAGAGGAGATATGATGAGGCCAAGCTAAAGATTGAAGCCTTAGAAGGAGTGGTAGAGCAAAAAGATTATGACCTTCTGGCCCAGAGTCGGCTAATAGTCAAGAAGACCATCCAGCTCCAGGAGCAGGATGCTGCACTAAGAAGCGATCCCAAGAGGTTAAAGTATAGCATGGATTTGTTCTCTGGTCCTAATTCTGATTCAGATGGCCCGTCTACTGCGAGAGTTTGAGAATTTTTTTTATTATTGTTATTTCTCTTCATGTAATTTTCTTTTCAAGTATTTGTAATGGAAAAATGTTTGCTTCATTGTTTTTTTTAATTTGGTTATTCCTCTATAATGTTTACGTTAAATTTAGTATAAGCCCTTCGGTATCAAAAAAAGGAAAACTCTGCATGAATTTAGCATAAACATATCATGCATCATACTACATGCATAAGTTTCCAAAAATAAAGTCTCACTCTCTTCCCTTTCTCTCTGCCTCAGTTAAAGTGGCTCGGCGTATTCGATACAAGACGACCCGTATCTACAACACTCGGTCTAACTTAAGAAAGAAAATGAGCAATTTCGAGGAAGAGAACAACACACTCCGTGAACAGATGACCAGTATGCAGGCTGAAATTGAGAAGTTAACTACTATGATGGCCTCTTTGTTGGCCAATCAGAATCAGACACCAGCATCGGTTCCTCTGCCCAGTAGCGCACTTGTGCCTCCTCCTGCTTTATCCGCGCCTCTTAATGATCATCGTCTTGTTATGCCCGGAGGTTGCACATGGGGCCTGACCGAAGGTTTTCTTGGAGAGGGAGTCCGTCTCGGGGTGTCTGAAATTCCTTATGATCGACCAATAATGTCAATTCCTCAACTTGGAAACACTTTTCCTCATGTTACAGCGTCTGTTTCAGCACCAGTAGTTCACACTATCCAGCAAAATCAGATACCCATTTTCATGGTGAGAATATGGAAGGCTATGACAAGTTTGACGACTTACAGATCAAGTATGATGAAATGCAGCGGGAAGTGAAGGCCCTTAGGGGGAAAGATTTGTTCGGCCAAGATGCTCAGGAACTCTGTTTAGTCCCTGATGTTGTGGTCCCTCATAAGTTCAAAGTTCCGGATTTCGAGAAATATAAGGGGAGTACTTGCCCCAAGGCTCACTTGATTATGTATGCCAGAAAAATGTCAACTCAGACTAGTAATGATAAGTTGCTAATCCATTACTTTCAGGATAGTCTGACAGGCGCGGCCTTGAGGTGGTATATGGATCTGGATAGGGCTAATAATAGTTCCTTTAATGATTTAGCTAGTGCTTTCATCAGGCAGTACAACTACAATTCATATCTAACCCCTGATAGAGATGAGTTACGGGCCTTGGCACAAAAGGAGCGGGAGTCTTTTAAGGAGTATGCTCAAAGATGGAGAGAGCTGGCTGCCCAGATTCGCCCTCCGTTGGAAGAGAAAGAATTGTGTAGAATATTTTTGCATACACTCAGCCCTTTCTTCTACGAGAAAATGTGTGGAATGGTATCAAGAGGATTCACAGAAATAGTGGAAATGGGAATGTGCTTAGAGGAAGGAGTCCGACTAGGACGGTTGACAAGAGAGAGTGCTCCGACCAATTTTGCTAAGAAGTATGGTAACAATTTTTTGAAGAAGAAAGAGCCTGAAGTTGGCATGGTTGCTCAGGGAGGACCTCACCAAAGACACCCAACCTACCAACATGTCTCAGCCATCACACCCACACTCCAGCCACAAACGACCCAACCACCACCACTACCACAATACCAACAATCTTATCAACCAGCATATCTTCAACAAATATCTCCACAACAGCCCTACCCACAACAAAATCGCCCACAAAGTTCCCAACCACCATTCAATTACCCCAATCGCCAGCAATATCGAACATTTGACCCCATACCCATGAAATATGCCGACTTACTCCCTGCCCTACTTGCTAAAAATCTCGTCCAGACAAGACCACCTCCTCCTGTACCTGCGGTGCTACCCACCTGGCACCGTAGTGATTTAACTTGCGCCTTTCACCAAGGGGCACCGGGCCATGATGTAGAGCGCTGCTATGCTCTTAAGAAAGCCGTCCAGGATTTGATTCGTAACAAAGTGTTATCCTTCAAAGATGAGAATCCCAATGTCCAAACCAATCCCCTGCCAAATCATGGGTCCTCTGTCCACGCGATTCATAGTGGCCAAGCAGCAAGTGCCATCCTTTGTGTTCGAAAGATCAAGACTCCATTGGTTCCGGTTCATAGAAAAATGTGTGAAGCAAAATTATTCAGCCATGGTCATTCAGCCTGTGAGGTGTGCTTGAAAAATCCTCAAGGTTGTTCCCAAGTTCAGGAAGATATACAAGGGTTGATGGATAAGGGGGAGCTAGTGGTCACAAGAAAGAGCGAAGACGTCTGTGTCATAGTCCCATAGTTTAATACTTCCGACCATCTTGAGATGATTTACAACAGCGGGGAAGACGTTGTAACTCCACTTGTGATTCGCTTGCCGGGGTGTATTCCTTACACATCTCAAAGGGCTATACCATACAGATATAGTGCCACTATGCTACAGAATGGCGTAGAAACGCCTATCCCCTCTCTAACCTCTGTAGATAACATTGCGGATAGCAGCAAGATATTGAGAAGTGGACGTGTCCTCCAAGGGGCAGTCCCAGAGAAAGCAAGTGCGTCTGTTGGGGGAAAAGTATCGGTTCCGAACTCTAGCAAACCCGCCGTGAGGGAATATGAAGATTCAGACGAGGTAATGAAGTTGATAAAACGCAGCGAGTACAAGATAGTGGATCAGCTACTACAGACTCCTTCCAAGATCTCTATACTGTCTCTGTTGATGAATTCAGATGCTCACAGGGAAACGTTGATGAAGGTACTAGATCAGGCATATGTTGAACAAGATGTAACCGTGGGTCAATTTGGAAGCATTGTAGGGAACGTGACAGCCTGCAACAACCTGAGTTTCAGTGATGAGGAGCTCCCTGAAAAGGGACGGAACCATAACTTAGCATTACACATTTCAGTTATCTGCAAATCTGATTCTCTATCCAATGTGCTAGTGGATACTGGATCATCCCTGAATGTGATGTCCAAAGTTACCTTGGACAAGCTCTCCTACTGTGGTGCACATTTAAGGCCAAGTGCGATGATTGTAAAAGCATTTGATGGGTCGAGGAAGTCAGTGATTGGTGAAATAGACTTGCCCATTTCAGTCGGTCCATGTGAGTTTCTGATTACTTTCCAAGTAATGAATATCCAAGCTTCGTACAGTTGTTTGTTGGGTCGTCCCTGGATTCATGAGGCCGGAGCTGTGACATCCACATTACATCAGAAGCTGAAATTTGTTCGCGAAGGGAAGTTGGTGATTGTGGATGGAGAAGAAGCTCTACTAGTTAGCCATTTGTCGGCATTTTCTTTCGTCAGTGCTGAGGGTTTGGACGGCACATCATTTCAGGGACTATCCATCGAGGAGAAGGGTCCGAACAAGACTGAAACTTCGATGGCATCGTTGAAGGACGCACTGCGAGTTATGGAAAAAGGAGAGGATCCTAATTGGGGTCAATTGAGACAACTGCCGGAAAACAAGAATGGAACAGGTTTGGGTTTTACTCCGTCTACAAGAATGGGTAAACCAGGCGTGGTTCAAAGGCCTTTTGAAGACACCTTCCGTAGTGCCGGGTTCATCAATGTTCCGCCAGAGATTGGTGTTATTGTTGAGGATGGAGAAGAAACTGAACAAGTGTCTTTTGTGACTCCAGGAGGATCTTGCCGCAATTGGGTCGCAGTTGATATCCCTTTTGTCACTCCGTTATCTAAGTAATATGCTTGTCTTCCTGTTTTTTCAAAAAAATAAGAAAATCCTTTTGTCATGCCCCAGACATAAGTGAAATCATGTAGGGCTTTGTTAATGCTTCCGGTATTTTAATAAAAAATTTGTCGTCTTTATCACGACTTTTTTTTTTCTTATCTTTTATGTCCTGTATTCTGGAAAATGGTAATATAAAAAAAAAAACAAAATATATACATCTTTTATTTTTATCTTTTATTTCTTTTTTAACTTTTATCAAAACAAAAGTTTGCATCCACTTGTTTACTAAAAAATCCATCATAAATCATATGCAGACTAAGCATCAATGAACCCGTTGACCACAATGTTCCTAGGCCCTCTCCCAACTTTGAGTTCCCTGTCTATGAGGCGGTAGAAGAAGAGGATGAAGAGGTTCCATATGAGATGGAACGGTTACTGAATCAAGAGAAAAAGTCCATTCAGCCTCACCAAGAAGCCGTAGAATTGATTAATCTGGGGACTAATGAAGAGAAGAGAGAAATCAAGATAGGGGCACTGTTAGAAGCGTCTATCAAAGAAAGGGTGATTGATTTGCTCAAGGAATATGTTGACATCTTCGCATGGTCGTATCAAGATATGCCCGGTTTAGATCCTGAGATTGTTGAACATCGTTTACCCCTGAAGCCAGGATGTCCTCCGGTGAAACAAAAGTTAAGAAGATCACATCCCGATATGGCTCTTAAGATCAAGGAGGAAGTACAGAAACAGATTGATGCAGGATTCCTTATTACATCAGAATATCCTCAGTGGTTGGCTAACATAGTGCCGGTACCCAAGAAAGATGGCAAGGTCCGGATGTGTGTCGATTACAGGGATTTGAACAAAGCCAGTCCAAAGGATGATTTCCCATTACCTCACATTGATGTATTGGTTGATAACACTGCCAATTCCAAAGTTTTCTCCTTTATGGATGGTTTTTCGGGGTATAATCAGATCAAGATGGCTGTCGAAGATAGAGAGAAGACTTCTTTCATCACACCTTGGGGCACTTTCTGTTACAAAGTAATGTCTTTCGGTCTGACAAACGCAGGTGCTACTTATCAAAGGGGCATGACTACTCTCTTCCATGACATGATGCACAAGGAAATCGAGGTGTATGTAGACGATATGATTGTCAAATCTGGCACCGAAGTAGAGCATGTGGAATACTTGTTGAAAATGTTTCAGAGATTGAGAAAGTACCGACTCCGGTTGAATCCTAACAAATGTACTTTTGGTGTTAGATCTGGGAAGTTGTTGGGCTTCATTGTCAGTCAGAAAGGTATTGAGGTTGATCCCGACAAGGTCAGAGCCATCAGAGAAATGCCAGCTCCACAGACAGAAAAGCAAGTCAGAGGTTTCCTTGGTCGATTAAATTACATCTCCAGATTTATTTCCCATATGACTGCCACATGCGGGCCAATATTCAAATTACTCCATAAGAATCAAGGGATCGTATGGACGGAGGATTGTCAGAAAGCCTTTGACAGTATCAAAGAATATTTAATGGAGCCTCCAATCCTTATCCCTCCAGTCGAAGGGAAACCACTCATCATGTATCTGACTGTGCTAGAAGACTCTATGGGTTGTGTTCTGGGGCAACAAGATGAAACTGGTAGAAAAGAGCATGCAATTTACTACCTAAGCAAGAAATTCACCGATTGCGAATCTAGATATTCCATGCTTGAGAAGACTTGTTGTGCTTTGGCTTGGGCTGCCAAACGTCTCCGCCATTACTTGATTAATCACACTACTTGGTTGATATCTAAAATGGATCCAATTAAGTACATTTTTGAGAAAGCTTCTTTGACTGGGAGAATTGCTCGTTGGCAGATGTTATTGTCTGAATATGATATTGAATACCGTACTCAAAAAGCGATCAAAGGAAGTGTCCTGGCAGATCACTTGGCCCACCAACCAATTGAAGACTATCAGTCAATCAAGTTTGATTTTCCTGATGAAGAGATCATGTATCTGAAGATGAAGGATTGCGACGAGCCGTTGTTCGGGGAAGGGCCAGATCCCGAATCCAAATGGGGCCTAATATTTGACGGAGCCGTTAATGTCTATGGTAGTGGAATTGGGGCAGTCATCATTACTCCTAAGGGTGCTCACATGCCTTTCTCTGCCAGATTACAGTTTGATTGCACCAATAATATTGCAGAATACGAAGCATGCATCATGGGTATTGAAGAGGCTATTGACTTGAGGATCAAAAACATTGACATCTATGGGGACTCAGCTCTTGTTGTTAATCAGATTAAAGGAGAATGGGAGACTCGTCACGCCGGTTTGATTCCTTATAGAGACTATGCGAGGCGGTTACTGACTTTCTTCAATAAAGTTGAATTATATCACATTCCTCGTGATGATAATCAAATGGCAGATGCTTTAGCTACTTTATCTTCAATGTATCAGGTTAATCATCGGAATGAGATCCCAACTATTAGTATTCGGTGCCTTGAAAGGCCAGCATATGTGTTTGCGGCTGAAGAAGTGGTTGACGATAAACCCTGGTTTCATGATATCAAAGTTTTCCTTCAAAATCAAGAATACCCCTCTGGGGCATCTAACAAAGACAAAAAGACTCTGAGAAGATTATCCAGCAATTTCTTCCTGAATGGAGATGTGTTGTACAAAAGAAACTTTGATATGGTTTTGCTTCGGTGTGTGGACAAGCATGAGGCTGATTCATTGATGCATGAAATACATGAAGGATCGTTCGGAACCCATCCTAATGGGCACACAATGGCTAAGAAAATATTGAGGGCTGGCTACTATTGGTTGACAATGGAATCTGATTGCCACAAGCACGCCAGGAAATGTCACAAATGTCAAATCTATGCGGATAAGATTCATATACCGCCAACTTCTCTGAATGTTCTCTCTTCTCCCTGGCCTTTCTATATGTGGGGCATTGACATGATCGGTCGGATTGAACCAAAAGCGTCGAATGGACATCGTTTTATTTTAGTGGCTATTGATTATTTCACCAAGTGGGTTGAAGCAGCATCTTATGCCAATGTCACAAAACAGGTGGTGGTCCGTTTTATCAAGAATCACATTATTTGTCGCTATGGTGTTCCCAACAAGATTATTACAGATAATGGAACGAATTTGAATAACAAGATGATGAAAGATCTGTGTGATGAGTTCAAGATCGAGCACCACAATTCTTCTCCTTACCGGCCTCAGATGAATGGTGCGGTTGAAGCAACAAACAAGAACATCAAGAAGATTGTACAGAAAATGGTGGTCACTTACAAGGACTGGCATGAAATGTTACCTTTTGCTTTACACGGGTACCGTACTTCAGTGCGTACTTCAACATGGGCAACCCCCTTCTCCCTGGTGTATGGTATGGAAGCAGTGCTCCCTGTAGAGGTTGAGATTCCGTCAATGAGAGTCTTGATGGAAGCCAAATTGACTGAGGCTGAATGGTGCCAAAATAGATATGATCAACTGAATTTGATTGAGGAGAAACACATGGCGGCTTTGTGTCATGGGCAGTTATACCAGAGAAGAATGAAACAAGCATTTGACAAGAAGGTTCGACCTCGGGAATTTCGGGAAGGTGACCTTGTGCTCAAGAAGATTTTGTCCTTCCAACCCGATTCTAGGGGCAAATGGACACCTAATTATGAAGGCCCGTACGTTGTCAAAACGGCATTTTCCGGTGGTGCAATGATTCTTGCAACTATGGATGGTGATGAACTCCCTCGTCCTGTGAATGCTGATGCAGTCAAGAGATACTTTGTCTAATAATAAAAGAACAGCTCGCTAAGTTGAAAACCTGAAAGGGCGGCTTAGGCAAAAATGAGCATCTCGGTGGGCTGAAAACCTGAAAGGGCGGCCCAGGCAAAAATTAGAGACACAAACAGAAAATAATTATCCTGATAGGTCGAAAACCCGAAAGGGCGGTCTATGCAAAAGTTAAGGAATACGACAAGTAACTGCATCGAGACAGTCATCACTTATCTTGAGGCACTGCAGCTGGCAGAAACACTTTCAATTTGCGGCATTTTAGACAGTGGAATTCGAAGTTGTTAGGGAGAATAGCGGTCATTGTGTTCAATGTATCTTTCCCACATAATTATCATTTTCCAAATTTGTAATGATCCGTGGGGTTGTGCTTTTTGCCAATCTCCACTCATTTAATCAAACTTGAGCCTGTGCCCTCTGTTTGGAATTCACATTTATTGGCATTTTATTTCTTTTTCTTTTCTAAAATACTTGAAGCAAAAAACTCAAAAATAATATCAAAACTTTTTTTTTCGATTGTTTCTTTTTGAAAAAACGCAAATGACAAGCATATTTCTTAGATTCATGAGTCGTATCAGCATATACCAACATCGCCCTAAGAGCGGACATATCCCACAAAACAGATACAGTCATTGCTAAAAAAAAAATGAAGAAGGAAAAAGAAGGGAAAGCTCGTTAAGTCGAAAACCTGAAAGGGCGGCTTAAGCAAAAATGAGCGCCTCGGTGGGCTGAAAACCCGAAAGGGCGGTCCAGGCAAAAAAATTAGGGGCAAAACAAAAGAAAGTATATATTCCCGGTGGATCAAAAACTCGAAAGGGCGATCCAGGCAAAAGTTAGGGATTCAAAAAAAAAAAAAAAATCTAAAAAAATAAAAAAATAAAAAACAAAGCATGACTGATAGTGATTATCATGGTTCAGTGTACGAAGTGGCGACTTTTGCTAGACTTTCAATCAATAGGCTTTGCCCCAAGAGGCAGTTGTTTGTACCATGGATTGGCATATTACATCGGGCTTCGCTCCGAGAATCTGATTTGTCTCACGTGTAACGGTGTTATCCCTGGTAAAGAATGCTGAATGGATGTACGGATACGTCGGGCCACTTCCCATTAATCCTGTTCCGTCACAGTCACAGTCTCACAAATACAAATATCATTCATACATACATACATTCATACAGTCATACATATGTTCATACCTGTATTCACATATTCATGCATACATGTATATAAATATTCATACATGCATACAACATTCAAACAAAATCATTCATACACGCTGGCATTGAACCTCTTGTGCTCTGTTTCAACTGTATCACAAAAAAGCATCCCCAGTTTGTCTGGTCTAGAGATGTCATTTTCAAACACTTTCACACAGCAGTTTGTTCACAAATTTGCTTTCAGAATTCCCAAAGAAGTCTGCTCCAGCAAGTCTGGTCAAAACACTGTCTTTATTTTCGTCCTTAAAACCATCCCACAATGTTGGTGGACATTGTATTTACTTATGTCCGCACACAGGACTTTACTGCTTATGTCCGCTCACAGGACTTTATCGCATTTTGTCTTTACTTCTGTCCGTTCACAAGACTTTACTGCTTATGTCTGCTCACAGGACTTTATCGCTTTCTGTCTTTAATTATGTCCGTTCACAGGACTTTACTCGCTTCTGTCCATACACGGGACTTTACCGCTTTCCGTCTTCATTACTTTTGTTTTCCAGCAGATTTGTTTCATCCACAATCGGATAATCTTCATGGTCAAACACTCACAAGCATATCATTCATAACATTACATCATAACATTTTGCAGTTTAGTTCGGTCAAAAAATGGTGTATTTTGTATTTAAGTCTCTTCTACCGTCAAATCAAAACAAAAACATCATCAAAATCATCTTTTTCTTTTTTATCTCCGGTAGAAGAAACTTAAATAGGGGCATCTGTCATACCCCATTTTTTGACCAAATTAATCGTCCAATAAACCGGAATATTTCGTCGTTTCTGACAAAATTTCGGCAGAAAGGTATTTTAAAATACCTCGTCTTTTTTTGGTTTAGTTTTTATTCCATTTTATTATTTGTCTTTTGTTTATTTTTATTATTAGAAATTATTTTTTTTAGTTATTACTTCTAATAAGAGAGGGGCGCTTGCCCCCACATTTTAGTCACTTATTTAATTTTTATTTCTATTATATTATATTATTGTTTTTATCTTTTCTTCATTTTGGTCCAAAGTCAATCCAATCCAAGGCAAGATTAGCTCACAACACAGTCATACACTGCTCAACACAGTCAAACACAGATCAGAGCAAAAACCAAATGGGGAATTGTCATTCAATGTCCATAATTGCTTTTGATTTTCTTTCTTGAATCAATAATTTGCAAAATCAATATAAGAGAGGAAGAAATCAGTAACAAAAAGGGGGACAACACAGCAAAAAAGCCAATCGCAGAGAGCAAAAATTCCTCAACCTCAACCAAGAACATCACAACATCACGTAAACCATCACCAAGATCCAGAACCATTTTTCATAACCAAATCACTCCAAGCCAAAATCAAAACCGTAGCATTATCACAATCATAAATCCAAACAACCACAAACAGAAACAAACCGGAACCGGAAACAAAGAGCAACACAGATCGAAAAAGGTAGAAAGTTTGTGTTTTTTTTCTTTTCCAAAACTTAAAGTCTAGATTTCGGATTTCTCAAGCATTTTTTCTAAAAACTAATTTGAAATCCAAAATCTAGATAAAAAAGGATATAAGAAAAAGGGGTTTTTTTAAAAAAAAAAAGAGTTTTATTTGTCTCCGGTGGTGGCGCCGCCGCGACGGCCGCCGCACCACCACCGGAATCTTCATACGTTCTTCATGAATGATGAACAAGTGAGAGAGAGATATGGAACACTAAGAGAGAGAAAGGTGAAAGGAGAAAGAATGAAAATGAGATATGCTTCTGCCGTTTTTCTTTTCAACATTTTTAGCTTGCAATCATGTGCGCGCTTGCTTACCGTGTTCTCATGCACCCTCAACATCCTGACTCTTGATCATCCATCACATGGTTCTGATTGTTTGGTTTGTGATCAAATTCTGGCTGTCTGATTAAATCAAACGGCTGTGATCAGCCTCTACCCTCTGTTTCTTTGCGCGCCCCCAATTACTCTATGCGCCCCCATCTGATTTTTTTTGTGAGACTAATTTTTTTTTTGCAGGTTTGGGCTTGGTCTTCATTTTGCTAATGCACCCCTGATCTACTCTTTTACCCTTTCTGTTTTGTTTTTTTCTTGTTTTTTTATATCATACATGCTCTTTTATTTATTTGTTTTATTTGATTATTGATAATTAGAATGTATTTAGGATCAATGTAAATATAAATGAGAATCCTGCATTGCATGCATATTTATTTATTCCGCTTTATGTCAAAAAACCAAAAACACCAAAAATAATAGCGTAGAAATTCCAAGGAAAAGGGGATTCTCATTTTGATCCAACGTCATCATGAAATCCATCGCGTTTATTTTATTACCTTTTGTCTATTTCATTCGCGCTTAACTTTTTTCCTTTTAAATAACAAAAAATCCAAAAAACATTCAAATACTCAAAAAACCATTTTCAAAAAAGAATCTCTTTTATAAAAAACCTCGATATTCGTCGAGAGACTTTTTCAAAACATTTTTCATAATAAATATTTTTGATTCATGTAAATATATTTAAACACTTTTTCTCAAAAAATAAAAAAATACAAAAACAAATTCAAAGACATTTTTGCCACTTGGCTTTTACTTTAAAATATTTTCAAAACTAAAAAACATCAACAAATCAATTTCACTCTTTTTACCCCGAACTACGAGATTTTGATCCTTCGGGTACGTAGTGCAAAAGACGTCGCGTCTTCCCAAATCAATAAAAATAACAAAAAGCTTTTTTCACTTTTTTTTTTTTTAAACTTTTATTTACGTACATTTTTTAAACAAGCAAAATACTTTTTTAGCACAAAAATAAAATCAAAACAAGAGGTTCCTGTAAAATACTATAGACGTTTAGGGTGCTAGAACCTTCCCTTTACGTAACTAACCCCCGAACCTTTAATCTCTTAATAAATAGGGTTATTTCGAACTTTTTCCCTTTTCCTTGGAAAAATAAAAGATCGGTGGTGAAATAAAAATTGCGATTCAATGCTCTTCAATAGCTTGACATCCAAAAATCACCGCGACACATGTCAATTCACCGTGATCATTTAATTTACTTATCACTAAATATTACTATTACAACTGAATGTGCCAATTTATTGACTTTATAAAGTATAATGTCCTATTGATTTTCTAGTTCTAATTAAAATGATTAAAGTATATAGTAATAATTGAATTGAAAATTAAAAAGTAGCATATGCATATGTAGTTAAAATAGACCTTGGATGTGAGACAAAATTTGGCCCTTCACTCCTTCTTCAGCACAGTAAGAAACCAAATCACCAGATCTTACAACCTTCATGGAAAAATTACAAATATTTCTAATTATCATCATTGGAACATTTGTGTACGCTAATACTTGTTATTGCCATTATTATATTTAATATAGTTATAAAATAATGATGTTTCAAGCAGATTCTAAGAGCAAACTTATGTGTTTTTAAAAATGCCAAAGACCCCTAAACATATAAAACTAGTGTTGTTAGCTAGGTTGACAGCAACAAAGACATAATTCTCTACAAGGTTGGGCCAAATCATTGTGAACTCTTCGATCATAACAAGTAAGGAAGCATCCAGAAAGGCCAAGCAAGGCAAAAAACAATAGAGCTCCTGCAATTGAAAATGCCAAAATGAAATTCAGTATAATTCACAAGTCACAACAAAACTAGTAACATTTTATATGTGGGAGGAGGAAAATCTGAACTCAAGGAAAAAGGGAGAAAAAAAGAAGCAAATTCATGGAAACAAATATTGTGTAACAATATTAATAATCACAACTCTAATTGTCGCTTACCACATATATAGTAGAAGCTCATAACACTATCAAAACCCCAGAGAATACAAGGCCAGCTCAATAAAAAAGCTAAGAGTATAAGACCTGAATTTTGGAATCATACAAAATATTAATTTCTCAACTTCCCAATTTCAAACTCAAGAATTTCTAAGATCCCTTGTAACAAGTAAATATAAAAACTATCAATTATGAACCATGTTCCTAAAAATCAGATTCAGAATCATAACTATACCAACCCTAATTTTTAATCAAATCCCAAATTTCGAAACAGGCACGAATCTGACCTGTAAGAGATATCCAGAAACAGTTGGAACGGAGAAAGAGGGATTTCGTGACATCTCATTTTGTCTTCAGCTCGACGGTGGGTGGTGCTCGACGGTGGGTGGCAGCGGTGGGTGGTCTTCACAGGGTTTCGTGAGAGAGAATGAGGGATTTCACGCTGGAGCAATTACGAAAAGAGAAAATAGATTGAATCGATAAGAGAAGGAATAGAGGCACCCTGAGGGTTAGGGATTGAGTCGCTTCAATCGTTTTATTAAACTTGAAAAAGTTAAAAAAACAAAAACAAAAATGCAAACTGCAACCAGCGGCGGTTTGAACTGCCGGCATAACCACCGTTAAATGTGGAAGCGGCGGCGGTTCTGACCAACTGCCCCTAATTGACCGCCCCTATTTTCTTTTTTTCTTGTAGTGATAATACTTAATATAAATTTTATAATAATTTGTTATAAAATAATAGAGAAAAAAAAAACGTAGAAAATAAAAAGTCTAGAAACAACTGCAACTATCATCATCCTCCTCCTCCTTGACTCCTTCATCTACTAAAATAGTATTCCTACATCATCTACATTTATTCTTCATCTCAATTCCATGTCTAAACCCACATGAAAAATAACTTCTCCAACTCCAAGATCTATAAAACACCCACATGAGTAAGGTCAATTTAAGAAAAATAACATCAGAACTATAGTGTTGTTCCCTTCTACAGTGTTCTTCAATCCATTTTTGCGAGGAAAAAAAATCGTTCTTTTACCTTAAAGTGTTGATTTTAGAGGATTCTTTACCGTCCATGTTTATTTGGAAAAAGCTTGTTCTTGATTTTGAATTTGGGGTTTTTAACGATGAAGAAGGTGAAGAATAGAGCAGACGAGAATTTTGTTTTTAATTTTGATTTTGGAGTTTTTCTAAGGTGAAGAATGAAAAAAGCTTGTTCCTGATTTTAATTTTGAGGTTTTTAACCTTGAAGAAGGTGAAGAATGGAGAAGATGAATTCGAGCGCATCTGGGTGGTTTTTTTTGTTGTTGTTAATTTATAATTTTCAACTTAATATATAACAAAATTATTTTTTGGATTTGGATGGAGATGATGAACTCATGAATAATGATCTAATTTTTTAACATAAATATATTCTTTCTGTAATTGATTTATAAGGGTTAAATAAATATTTTTTTAAAAAAGACAAAAAGAAAAATGCATCTAAAATTTATTTATTGTATCGGTTAAATTTTCAATTTTTGTAGGTAACAAGTAAGTCATTTAAATTGATAGATCTTTTAAATTTTCTAATTTGTTGGACCGTTACCTTTCCAATTATTCTCCATTATAAAAATTTATTGCATCGTTACTTTTTCAGTTATCATGTTGCACAATGGTCATTAACATTCACTTCTACCATGGTAATTAATTAGATTGGGACAAAAAGATCAAATGGTTAAAAATAGTTAATAAAATTCAAAATCTCCAATTAAAATCGGTAGTTTTAGGCAAACTTCATGACACTTTCATAAAAATTAGGTTTCCGATGTGACGCTTATTACAATCTGTCTAACCATTCAGAGTCCGGTAATAAAAAAAGCTCATTCGTTTGTCAGTTCAATTAGGTGATATTGAACGGTCGGATTGATTAAATTTGAAATCTCAAATCAAAATCGGTAGTTTTAGGTAAACTTCATGACCCTTTTATTAAAACTAGATTTCCGATGAGACTATTATTACAATATGTCTATTCATTCAGAGTCCGATCATCAAAATTAAAACTAGATTTACGATGAGACTGTTATTACAATCTGTCTATTCATTCAGATTTACGATGAGACTGTTAGTCAAAATCGATAGTTTTATTCAAACTTCATGAACTTCGACTGAAACTACCGATTTTGATCGAAGATTTCAAATTTAATCAATCCGGCCGTTCAAAATCACCTAATTGGACTAACAAACGAATGGGAAAAAAAATTGATGGTCGGACTCCGAATGGATAGACAGATTGTAATAACAGTCACATCGCAAATCTAGTTTTGATGAAAGGGTAATGAACTTTGACTGAAACTACCGATTTTGATCGGATATTTTAAATTTAATCAATCCGACCGTTCAATATCACCTAATTGAACTAACAAATGCATGAAAAAATGAATTTTCATGATCAAACTCTGAATGGATAGACAGATTGTAATAACAATCACATCAGAAACCTAGTTTCGATGAAATGGTCATGAACTTTGACTAAACTACCGATTTTCATCGGAGGTTTCAAATTTAATCAATCTGACCGTTCAATATCACCTAATTGAACTAACAAACAAATGAAAAAAAGAATTTTGATGGTCGGACTCCGAATGAATAGACATATTGTAATAACAGTCACATCGCAAAGTTTTGATGAAAGAGTAATGAACTGAAACTACCAATTTTGATCGGATATTTTAAATTTAATCATTCAGACCGTTCAATATCACCTAATTGGACTAACAAACGAATGAAAAAAATGAATTTTCATGATCGGCACCGAATGGATAGACAGATTGTAATAACAATCACATCGGAAATCTAGTTTCGATGAAATGGTCATGAACTTTGACTGAAACTACCGATTTTGATCGGAGATTTCAAATTTAATCAATCTGACCGTTCAATATCACCTAATTGGACTAACAAACCAATAAAAAAAGAATTTTGTTGATCGAACTCCGAATGGATAGACAGATTATAATAACAGTCACGTCGCAAACCTAATTTTGATGAAAGGGCAATGAACTTTGACTGAAACTACCAATTTTGATTGGATATTTTAAATTTAATCAATCCGACCGTTCAATATCAATTAATTTGACAACAAACGAATGAAAACAATGAATTTTCATGATCGGACTCCGAATGGATAGACATATTGTAATAACAGTCACATTGAAAACCTAGTTTTGATGAAAGAGTCATGAACTTTGACTGAAACTACCGATTTTGATTGGAGATTTCAAATTTAATCAATCTGACCGTTCAATATCACATAATTGGATTAATAAACGAATGAAAAAAAGAATTTTGACGGTTGGAGTCCGAATGGATAGACAGATTGTAATAACATTCACATCGAAAACCTAGTTTTGATGAAAGGGTCATGAACTTTGACTGAAACTACCGATTTTGATCGGATATTTCAAATTTAATCAATCCGACCGTTCAATATCACATAATTGCACTAACAAACGAATGAAAAAAGGAATTTTCATGTTCATACTCTGAATGGATAGACATATTATAATAAAAGTCACATCAGAAACCTAGTTTTGATGAAAGGATCATGAAATTTGACTGAAACTATCGATTTTGATTGGAGATTTCAAATTTAATCAATCTGACCGTTCAATATCACCTAATTAGACTAACAAACGAATAAAAAAAAAATATTCATAATCGGACTCCGTATTGAATTGACAGATTGTAATAACAGTCACCTCGGAAACGTAGTTTTGATGAAAGGGTCATCAATTACAAAAAGAATATATTTATGTTAAAAAGTTAGATAAGTGTTCATGTTCATCAGTTTATCATCTCCGTTCAAATCCAGAAATTAATTTAGTTATATTATTAAGTTGAAAATCATAAATTAACAACAAAACCACCCAGATGCTTGAGTTCATCAATCAGTACACCTATAATCTTGCAGATGAGTTGGATGACGATTTCAAAATAGGAATCTATGGAGAGAAATGAAAAAGAAAATCCTTAAAATTGTTTACGGAAGCTACAGAAGCAAATGTGGAGTTTTTGATCCAATGGTTCCCAAACGTGGTCAAGCTCTTTTTATTTGCTTGCTCTTTTAATTTCTTCTCATGTCAACACCAAGTTTGGCTTTCCATTCCAGCATTTTCCTAAAGCCCCAAGATGTGGGGGGCAAATTCCTCTTTTTTATTTTTCTTATTTTTTGTCAGATCTGTATTTATCCGGCAAAGGATCACGCGACTTGGTTTCCTTGTTTGTTATTTTTGATAAAATGTTGTAAATGATGATTCATGAGGAAGAAGTCGTTGAGTATGGTGAAGCCACCCAGATATGGAGTTTTCAAATTCATGGCTCATGAGATTGAGGACAATGATAATGGTGATGATGATAAAGTGGATGAAGATGAACCCAGATCTAGGGAATGATAACGATTGCAAGCTTGAGATCTTCAGATCTGTTAGGAGTAGGAACTAAGACCACTAGACTAGTGAAGATAATTGTGTTTTTTATGCAATCTGATTGTGTATTTTAAACTACCCCTCCGTCCCAAAATAAATGACCTGATTGACTTCGTTTACGCTTACCAACGTAAAACTTTGATTGCTAATATCTTTAATTATTTATTATTAAAAATTATAAAAATTGTATATTTTGAAAATACTTGTCGAGACAAATCAAACACGATTTCATATGCTAATATTTACAAGTATATATAAGTAGAAAAATAAGGTTAAAGTAGGTTAAATGAATAGTACATTAAGTCAAAATTAGGTCACTTATTTTGGGACGGAGGGAGTATAACTATTTTAATTGATGAGAAATACCAATGTTGACCCTCTAAAGGTTGAACTATCAAATTTATTAATTAAATATACAGATACATGTGACAAGAGTATATTCCATGAAGATCCGGTTCATTGTGCTCTCTCACGGTTAGAGCTGTCAAATGGGCCAGCCCGGCCCAGCCCGGTCCAGCCCGGCGGGCCAGCGCGTATAAGTGGGCGGGGCTGGGTTGGCCCGATTTCTATATGAGCTGCCAAATTCTAGCCCGGCCCAAGCCCTATTGGACCATGTAGCCCGATGGGCTAGCCCGACCCATATATTTTTTAAGCGCACGCCAAAAAGGATCAATGACACAACTGACAAAATAATTACCACATAAAACAAGCATCAAATCAACATTCATACAAAATATATCTACCAAATAAAGATCCATGCACATGTAAGAGTATTTGTGGCAACATACAAAGTGCATCCTTAGATAATCAAAATCAAAATATATTACAAAATAGTTAACTTCTTGGCCTAAGCCCCTTGAGCACTTGATTCATCATATCCCTCATGATTTTGTATGCAAATAGATCACAAAATTAGGATTTTGAGAGCTGAAGAGGATGAAGTTACTTACCTCGGAGCCCGGAACCGCGAGAACGACTGAAAATGGCAGAGTGATTGAGGTTGGTCGACGGAGGAGGGAGTCAAGGAGAGATGCGCAGAGAGATAGTTCTTCGATGGCAGAGGAATTGTTCTTCGACGGCGGAAATAGTGTGTTTAGGTTTTCATTGTGTGAAATTTGGGAAAGAAAAGGAAAAGTAGTGGGCTTACTTTAAAAAAATGGGTTTTTTTTTAACTAAAAACTTTTTTTTTTAAAATTTTAAACGGGCCAGCCCAAAGCCCGGTGGGCAAGCCCAGCCCGATCCATTTTTTAATTGGGCTAGTTGGGCTGGGCTAAAAAAGGCCCGGATATTTTTTAACAATTTTTTTTAATGGCCCGGCCCGTTCCAAATCCATGGGCTAATGGCCCAGCCCATTAGCCCGGCCCATTTTGACAGCTCTACTCACGGTACGCGACCTATCTTGCTTGCGCACAGGAGACGGGGCCGAGTTTTGCATATGCCATGTGGCGGATGAACCATAAATTTTCGCCCACCGGAGTTGCTCTTACACAAATTCAACCAATTGCCAAAATATATTGATTATATTTTTCATTTTTTAGGAGCAAACAACAAAAAATTGGAACATTTCTATTCAGTATTTGGAATTGGAACATGACAAAAATTGTGGTCACTCATTTAGGAGCCTTCAACAAAAGAAAGAAAAACAATGCAAAAAAAATGTGTAAAAAGAAAGACCATCATTCATCCATGAATCACAAAGCAGACTTTCCCTCTTCTTCTTCATCCTCAAAAAAACGAAGATGTTTCCCTTTTGGTGTTGGTAATCCATGAATCAGCATTAACACTTTCATCTTCCTCTTCTTTCACAATTTCATCATCACTATTGTAAACAAACCTTGTGTGTTTTCCAGCAAATTTTGGAACTACCTTTTCATTCACTTCAATGTTGTTTAATCCTTCACACAGTTCATCAAGCCCTTCATATTCTTCATCTTCAACATCATAATAGTCTTCTTCTTCCTCAACAATTTCTTCCTCCACATCATCTTCATCATATTTGCTTGAGTTGACTTGCATTGACCAGATAGAAGCACCATCATCTCCTATGCTGCACCTTCCAACCACCCTTCCTTGTGTCACTTCAGAGTTGCATTCTTCTGATACTACTCACTCACTCATAAATAAATAAAAACCTCTCTTCTCTTCACCCTAACCCCATAATTTCTCTAACCTATAACTTCATACCTAATTCTTCTTCTTCTTCAACCTTACTAATCGCTCCCGCTATTTATCGTTCCGCATCGCAATTCTACAGTTCAGTAGAGGGAGCGGTTCGGTTCTGTTACATACCGTTCTTTTTATTAAACCCTAGAAATTTCATCACATTCAAATCAGTGATAGGTTTAGGGTTTAAGCTTTTTCGTTTCTATCTACATCGTCAATATGAGTCCCGTTCAGAATTTCGAGCAACATTCTCGTCATCTCGTTGATTCTGAACTCAGTATGCTTTCTCTTCTCCCTCTCTTTGTTTCTTACTGTTTAATTCTTTCATAATTGAAAATTCGAAGTAGAATGCTTCATATTTTGGTTTTGATTGTGTTTTTACTTGTTCTTAATTCTTGCTAAGTTAAATTGCTGTTGGAAAATTGTTCAAGTTAGTATTGTTCAATTGCTTTTGGTTTGCTATTTTTTGAGGTTTATTTATGTGTTGCATTTGGTTAATGTTTTTTTTTTGTGTGTGTGGTGGAAACAGCGATACAGGCGAGGTTGCAAATGGTGATGGAGGTTAGGGATAGTCTTGAGATTGCTCATACTGCTGAGTATTTGAATTTTTTATAGTGTTATTTTTGGGCGTTCTCGGGGATACTGTTGCAAATTACGAAGCCACAGTTTGTAGACAATCCAGAGCATAAGCTGAGGAATATTGTGGTTGAGATATTGAATAGGCTTCCGCACAGTGAGGTTCTTCAGCCTTTTGTACAGGACCTTTTGAAGGTTGCTATGCAAGGGCTTACAACAGATAATGAAGAAAATGGGTTGATTTGTATTCGTATAATCTTTGATCTGTTGAGGAACTTTAGGCCAACTTTGGAAAATGAAGTGCAGCCTTTTCTGGATTTTGTATGTAATTTACCAAAATTTTAAATTGACTGTTAGTCATTTCTTTGAGAATATGGCGATGACAGGGGAGGATGTAAAGCCGATGGATACTTCACTTTCGGATCAAGGTATAAACCCTGCCACCGGCTCACAGCTCAATCCAAGTACTCGATCGTTCAAGATAGTTACGGAGAGTCCACTGGTGGTGATGTTTCTGTTTCAATTATATAGTCATTTTGTTCAAGCAAATATTCCTCAATTATTGCCTTTGATGGTCACTGCTATATCGGTTCCTGGCCCTGAAAAGGTTCATCCACATCTGAGAACTCATTTCACCGAACTCAAGGGTGCACAGGTCAAGGTAGGTTCTTATGGTGGAAATGTAAAGATGAAAATCTATATGATAAAACAAAGAAAAATTCATGTTTTTTTTTTTTCTCTCATAGGAATGTACCTTAGAGAAGCATGTGACTCGAATAAACCATGGATTTTGAACGTCAGGATATGCTGAAGGAATTGTTTTATTATCTATACTCAGTACCGTTCTTGCAACAATTTGTTGTTTTAAATGTAATTTTAGAAGAGGAGAGAAGTTGTAAATAAACCAAAAAACTATACGAGAGTGAATATGGATTTCACAATTGCCATTTAATATGTTTCTGTTCCTCTCTGTGTTTGCCCACCAATGGCACTAATGTTATTCTTCTGCCAGCATAAGGAATATGGATTTCTACTGCACTAGCAGAATTAGTATTAGAAACTTTATGCCTCCTTCTGGTGGCCAAAAGGAAGTGGAATTATATCCTACTTTATGATGGCTATTTTTCTGTGAATAAATTAAAAAGCACATATTTTATCTGTTGCTTATTGAGTAATTTATTTCCCTAATCCTCCTAATACTATCTATCACATGTTTACTTGTTTCATTTTTTGTTATTGCAGACAGTTTCTTTTTTGACTTATCTGTTGAAAAGCTATGCCGATTATATAAGGCCACATGAAGAAAGTATATGTAAAAGCATTGTGAATTTGCTTGTAACATGTACCGACTCTGTAACCATTAGAAAGGTGATACCATTGTTTATTTTGCCGTTTTGATATTGAGTTTCACTTTCTTTGATTTAAAGCCAAAGTGTTGGATGCAGGAGTTATTAATATCCCTGAAACATGTCCTTGGAACTGATTTCAGGAGAGGCTTATTTCCTCTGATTGACACTTTACTGGAACAAAGGTAACTATGTGATATATTAAAAGATATTGATGCAGATATTTTTACGGAAGAATTTCAGATAAGGAACCCCCTGTTAATGATATTTTCCATTAGTATAAATAAGAACTACTGCAATTGTCTAGTGGTTATTGTGTAAGATTATATTGGCTTAGTGTGACTGTAATAATCCCTCTCTCTGAGTGTTATTATTATATTATTATGTCATGTTGAGCATTCTCTAATGTTATAGATTTTCAAACTTTCAGGAATCTGGTTGGGACTGGGCGGGCATGCTTTGAGATGTTGAGGCCCTTGGCTTATAGTCTTCTGGCAGAAATTGTACATCATATTCGTCAAGATCTGTCTTTATCACAAGTATGCCTTTTCTCTTCATCTAAATATAAATGTTTTTTATTTTTTGTAGTAAATGGTAATCTGTTGGCAGAAGTTTAAATATTTGACGGGGGCAAAGATGATTAATGATATTTGTATGTACATTGTTTTGAATAGGGAGACATTATTCTTGTCCCATTATATTTCTGCAAATATCTTAAATCGGCAGTGTTTCCATTGCACACAATCTTTGCTAATTTGAATTCAATATGTCTGCAGTTGTCACTGATAATTTACTTATTTTCAAGTAATATGCACGATGCTTCATTATTGAGCATCCACACCACTTGTGCTCGCTTAATGTTGAATCTGGTACATACCTTACTCTACTTAAAAATACATTTTATGTTGTTATTCTCTATTCCAATTTCTATCTTCAATCCATGATTTTTAGGTCCAAAGGATTTATACAAAAGGACCGTGAATGTTGTTGATATTCACATATGAACTATCTTGGTGCCTTTTAGGTTGCAGAAGGGTATCCTTCAAGCATGAAAAAGGCCCTCCTGTTACATTTTCTCAACCTTTTCCAATCAAAACAACTTGGTCATGACCATTTGGTGATTGTAATGCAAATGCTGATTCTTCCAATGCTTGCACATGCCTTTCAAAATGGCCAAAGTTGGAAGTTGTTGATCCTGCAATTATGAAAACAATCGTGGACAAACTTCTTGATCCTCCAGAAGAGGTATATATCCTGCTATGTTTTATTTCTAATGCAACGCTTCCTAAATGATTATAACTCGGTGTCTGATACAACTTTTGAAGCTGGTACATGTCTCTCAATGCATCATGTCTCTTTTGTAGATTTTTTGCAGAATATGACGAGCCTTTAAGAATAGAACTATTGCAGCTTGCAACTTTGCTTCTTAAGTATCTTCAGAATGATCTCGTTCATCATAGGAAGGAACTAATAAAGTTTGGGTGGAATCATCTTAAGCGAGAAGATACAGCGAGCAAGCAATGGGCATTTGTGAATGTTTGCCATTTTCTAGAGGCATATCAAGCTCCCGAAAAGATAATACTTCAGGTATGGAAACATTGACTTCTGTTCAGAGGTTCTTTAACTAATATCTTGTAAACATGTGGATTACATCAACTAATTTGCATGACTGGGATATTTTTCGTTAGGAAATACAGTTTTTCTAATCACTTGGCTATACTTCCTTTTGTTTTTATTTTCATCCCTATTTTGAAAGTGTAACCTTGACGAGAAGGATAATATATCCTTTGGAGCTAGTACAAAGTCTGAGTTTTCAGCTTATATTGGGAAATATCTACATAAGTAGTTATAGTGCTGGATCATTTCTTGCAAAATTGGTTCCCTATGGGATATGGCTATTCTGTCTACACCTTTTTTCTTCTTTAGTTACTACTTACTAGAGAATATTATACTTTAAATTTTTAGGTTTAGTGCGGTTAAAAACGATTGACATTTACCTTTCATGATTATTCTCTTTCAAGAACAAACATTTTATATCATGTAAACATCCCTGAGTTTCTATCCCTTTTTATGAGCTGTTTTTTGGGTTTGATTTAGAAGTTAAAGATAGTCTTTATTTTTGTGTTTTGTGATTTCTTTGATATGCATGTATGAGTGATTGCCTCTAAATTGAAAATTTCTGGGCCTATATCATAGCAGTAGTTGGTTTTATATGAAATCTAAACGTGCTTTGAAAATCTGTCTTTATTATATGTACCCATCTCAATTTCATACGCACAATATCACAGACAAAGCACAAGCACCCAAATACTGATTTGCGACTGCAGGTTTTTGTAGCTCTTCTCAGGACCTGCCAACCAGAAAATAGAATGTTGGTCAGGCAGGCTCTTGACATTCTAATGCCAGCACTGCCGCGACGCTTGCCCTTCGGTGATTCTCGGATGCCCATATGGATTAGATACACTAAGAAAATACTTGTTGAAGAAGGTCACTCAATTCCGAATCTTATTCACATATTCCAACTTATTGTCAGACATTCAGATCTCTTCTACAGCTGCAGAGCGCAGTTTGTTCCGCAGATGGTGAATTCTCTGAGTCGCCTTGGATTACCATATAATATCACAACAGAGAACGGACGTCTTGCCATTGAACTTGCTGGGTTAGTTGTTAACTGGGAGAGGCAAAGACAAAATGAGATGAAAGTTGTTACTGAATCTGATGCTCCGAGCCAAATCAATGATGTCTTTAATGCTAGTTCTGCTGAGTCTAAGCGATCTGTGGAAGGGTCCATATTTCCTGACGATACAACTAAGCGAGTAAAAGCAGATCCTGGTCTTCAACCCCTTTGTGTCATGTCACCTGGTGGTCCATCATCAATTCCTAACATTGAAACACCAGGATCTTCTAGTCAACCTGATGAAGAATTTAAACCAAATGCTGCTATGGAGATGATTATAAATTTTCTTATCAGAGTGAGACTTACTTCTAATATGCTTTTTTAGCTTTTTGCTTAGTATTGGTGCTGGCAGGTTAATTTATAGAAAGCTTTTTTCATTTGAGTAGAGCCTATATACAATATTTTTCATTTGCTTTCCCCAGAAAGCCTGACAAACATGTAGTTTGAATTTGACGATGTTGACAAGTACATTCTTTTATTCAAATCTCACTACATAACTTGTGTAGCTCAGATCTGCATTTGTAACGGACAAATAGTTAAGGATAACCTGTTATGTATGAATGTCTGGGCACTTCTATTTTGGGGCAAAAGTTTAATCAGTTAATTTAAAGTTCCTCATTGCATGTTTAACAATCCTCCTGAATCGTTTTGTTTATGAAGATGACATTGACGATTAACTTCAATTTCTGGAATTAGGTTGCTCTGGTTATAGAACCCAAGGACAAAGAAGCAACTGCCATGTACATAGAACCCAATGATTTGTGTTGCTTTTCCTCAAGAGGCAGCTTCAACCCCTGCTGATGTTAAGTTGTTGTACCAGAAGGTTGACGATTTGATACAAAAGAATGTTACCTACCACTGTCACAGCTCCTCAAATGATGATAATAATGCCGGTGCAATTAGTTTTTTATTGCTTGTCATTAAAACCTTGACCGAGGTTCAGAGGAATTTCATTGATCCTTTAGTTTTGGTCCGTCTTCTTCAGCGGCTGCAGCGTGATATGGGTTCATCTGCAGGATCTCATTTAAGACAAGTATGTTGAATTTTTCCCTCATATATTGCTATATTCTTTATTTATTTATTCATTTTAAATTTGTGACCTAAAATACAGTTCTGATAAATGTTAAAACTAAATTAGAATGCAAAATAATTATGGAGTTAAAAGTCTAATCTAGAGGAAAAATGTGTGGGGTACTCAATACACATGCATATGTTTATATTATAATGTACAGTGTAAGTTGTTGAGTTGACACTACCCTCTTTTTAAATGTGTGGGTCATCAATACACATGCATACGTAATAATATAATTCTGCCTTTAATAGGTAATCATGAAAATGTGATCTGTACATTAGTTTCAAACAAAGGCGATTTGACTCAGTTAACTATATATCATACATGGTTCTTATTTATATGGTAATGCAAACATTTCCTATGCCCTTTTGCACTGTCCCCCGAATGTGTGTTTGTTTGACTTCAAATGTTAAATCAAGTCTACTAAAGTCATTTTCATTGTGATTTAGAAAATGTAATGACTTCTTACATGATTTGTTTTTGGTTTTCAATTTTAATATATACCAATATTGCCTGACTCTTTCTATTTCAACTTTCAAATTTATTTGTTTAAGAATTTTGTCCAATTTTAATAGGGTCAAAGAACTGATCCAGATTCAGCAGTCACGTCTTCTCGTCAAGGTGTTGATGTTGGGGCAGTTATTTCAAATCTAAAATCAATCTTAACACTTATAACAGAAAGAATGATGGTTGTTCCCGAGTGCAAGCGGTCTGTATCTCAAGTATTGAATGCTTTGCTCTCAGAGAAAGGTGTTGATGCCAGTGTACTTCTCTGCACACTTGATGTGATTAAAGGGTGGATTGAAGATGATTTCACTAAACAAGGAACTTCAGTCACATCAAGTTCCTTTCTCACTCCGAAGGAGATAGTTTCTTTTCTTCAGAAGCTTTCACAAGTTGATAAACAAAATTTCACACCAAGTAATGTGGATGAATGGGATCAGAAATATCTTGAACTTCTTTTTGGGATTTGTGCTGATTCAAATAAGTAAGTAAATCATCTTAAGTATAATCTGGTATGCTTGAATTGTATTGTGTTTGATTATTTTTATTGGTTTCCAGATACCTTTTATCCTTGCGTCAAGAGGTTTTCCAGGAAGTAGAAAGGATGTTTATGCTTGGTTTACGAGCTAGAGATCCTGAAATTAGGATGAAGTTCTTCTCTCTGTATCACGAGTCTCTCGGGAAAACTCTTTTCATCAGGCTTCAATACATCATCCAAGTTCAAGATTGGGGAACTTTGAGTGACGTCTTCTGGCTCAAACAAGGCCTTGACCTTCTCTTGGCAATATTAGCTGATGATAAACCTATTACACTAGCTCCAAATTCTGCCAGGGTTCAACTACTTCTGGCACAAGCTCTCTTCTTGAAACATCTGGAATGCAGCACAAGGTTAATGATGCATCTGAAGGAGCTGAGGATGCTCCACTAGCATTTGAGACCCTTGTCGTTAAGCATACTCAGTTCCTTAACAGCATGAGCAAACTCGAGGTAAACGAACCGATGTTTAGTGTTTTTTTTTTCTTTTCTAGTTCAATAATTGTCTCACATTTGCAGTTTTTTCTATTATATCAGTAATGTGTCAACAGAGCATGTATTTATAAATATTTTATTATGATACATAAATGCTAATATTATATGCTATTGACAATAAGTACAGATGTATTTACGAAGAGGGAAGAGTCAAAACACAAACTTCAGAGATAAAATCAGGAACTGCCTAGACTATCTGTGTAAAGAAAGATTCTAGTATAGGCACAACTATAAATAAAATGGTGTTAGGCACACTCACACAAACAAAAAAAAAATTAAAGAGAAAAGAAATAAAATGATGCTGATTGATGTGAGTATATTATTTTTGTTTTAAATTTTTGGATTTGTGTGTGTGCCCAAATATATTTTATTTGGCTTTGTGCGTATGCAAGCCTTGCTCTTATGTAAACTATCAACACACAATAAAGTATAATAGAAAAAAATATATTCCAACAAAAAATCGTCAACATTTTTTTCCTTTTAGTTTGACAAATTGTTGATAAGTTTTAAGCACCACAGTTGGTGGCAGACATTTTACAGTTTTGTACTTGCACAATGGTAACAAATTTTCCAGGTGGCTGATCTATTAAATCCATTGAGAGAGTTGGCCCATACGGATGCTAATGTTGCCTACCATTTGTGGGTTCTGGTATTTCCAATTGTCTGGGTTACATTGCATAAAGAAGAACAAGTAACACTTGCTAAACCTATGATTGCACTTCTGTCTAAAGATTACCATAAGAGGCAGCAAGCTAGCAGGCCAAATGTAGTGCAAGCACTATTAGAAAGGGCTTCAATTGAGCCATCCTCAACCTAGAATGCCAAGCGAGCTCATCAAATATATTGGGAAAACGTATAATGCATGGCACATTGCATTGGCTTTGCTGGAAAGTCATGTTATGTTATTCCCAAATGATTCCAAATGCTGTGAGTCTCTGGCTGAGCTCTATCGATTGCTCAATGAAGAGGATATGAGATGTGGGCTTTGGAAGAAGAGATCCATCACTGCTGAAACCAGGTCAGGGCTTTCTCTTGTTCAGCATGGTTACTGGCACCGAGCTCAAAGTCTCTTTTATCAAGCCATGGTGAAGGCAACTCAAGGAACATACAACAACACTGTGCCCAAGGTTGAGATGTGTCTATATGGGAAGAGCAATGGCTATACTGTGCCAGTCAACTTAGTCAATGGGATGCACTGGCAGACTTTGGCAAGAGTGTCGAGAATTATGAAATTCTGCTTGATAGTCTATGGAAATTGCCTGATTGGACATATATGAAGGAGCATGTTATTCCTAAAGCTCAAGTGGAAGAAACTCCAAAACTACGGTTGATTCAAGCATACTTTGCACTTCATGAAAAAAATACAAATGGCGTGGGGGATGCTGAAAACATGGTGGGTAAAGGGGTCGATCTTGCTCTAGAACAATGGTGGCAGCTGCCAGAAATGTCTGTTCATTCTAGGATCCCCCTTCTACAGAAATTCCAACAATTAGTTGAAGTTCAAGAGTCAGCTAGGGTCCTAATAGACATTTCCAATGGAAATAAACTCTCTGGGAATTCAGCAGCTGGCGTGCAAGGAAACCTTTATGCTGATCTGAAAGATATCCTCGAGACGTGGAGGCTAAGAACTCCGAATGAGTGGGATAATATGTCTGTTTGGTATGATTTGCTTCAGTGGAGGAATGATACATACAATTCTGTCATTGAAGCTTTCAAAGATTTTGGTTCCACAAATTCGGCACTTCATCATCTTGGATACCGTGACAAAGCTTGGACTGTCAACAGGCTTGCTCATATTGCTCGCAAACAAGGCCTATTTGATGTTTGTGTCAGTGTACTTGAAAAATTATATGGCTACTCGACATGGAAGTACAGGTATAATGATAACTACCTCTTTTGTGAACTTCTGGTTAAAGGTTTAACAAAAAACTGCTTATTTTATATATTATGTCAATATCTATTCAAAGCCTTTTGAATTATAGACGGGGCTAGTCTTTTGAATTATAGCAAACCCTGATGGTTTGGAAATTATGTTAATTATCTCTGATCTACTCTTTATTATGTATTTACAGGAAGCATTTGTTAAGATAGCTGAGCAGGCAAAGGCATATTTAGAAACAAAAGGAGAAGTTACAGCTGGCCTTAATCTGATCAACAGCACTAATCTGGAGTACTTTCCTGCAAAGCACAAGGCTGAAATTTTCCGCCTGAAAGGGGATTTCTTCTTAAAATTGAATGACTCTGAGAATGCAAATCTTGCTTATTCAAATGCTATTACTCTTTTAAAAAATCTGCCTAAGGGATGGATAAGTTGGGGAAACTATTGTGATATGGTACTCACTATTATATTTTTTAAGCTTTACTTCTATTACTGTTAACTTGAGCTTCATACTTATTCACCATCTACTTTGAATAGGCTTACAAAGAAACTCATGAAGAATTTTGGTTGGAATATGCTGTCAGCTGCTTCTTGCAAGGCATAAAATTTGGCGCGTCCAATTCTAGAAGCCATTTAGCTCCTGTTCTTTATCTTCTTAGTTTTGATACTCCTAATGAGCCTGTCGGGAGGGCATTTGATAAGTACTATGAACACGTTCCACATTGGGTTTGGCTGTCTTGGATTCCACAGCTCCTACTCTCCCTTCAGCGGACAGAAGCTCCTCACTGTAAACTTGTTCTTATGAAGATTGCAACCTTGTATCCTCAGGTAAGTGTTATTTTCTTTTTTCCATTGCGAGTTATTTGAACCCTAAATTTTTGTATCTAGAGTTTCTTCTCCTGAATGTCAGGCTCTGTATTATTGGCTGCGCACATACTTGCTGGAATGACGTGATGTTGCCAATAAATTTGAACTTGGAAGAATAGCAATGGCTCAGCAAAGAGCACAACAAAGTGTTTCTGGTACTGGTGGAGGTTCTCACGGAGGCATTGCTGATGGAAATGCAAGAGCACAAGGTCCAGGGGGGAGTACCATATCATCTGATATTCAAACTCACCAAGGATCCCAGTCCGTTGGTGGAATTGGATCTCATGATGGTGGAAACTCACATGGGCAAGAACCTGAAAGGTCCACAAGTGCAGAAAGCAACATTCACAATGCAAATGACCAACCATTGCAGCAAGGCTCTGCAAACCTCAATGAAGGTGGTCAGAACACTTTAAGGCGTGCTGGGGCATTGGGTTTTGTGGCTTCAGCTGCCAGTGCCTTTGATGCTGCAAAGGATATAATGGAGGCTCTTAGGGGCAAGCACACTAATTTGGCCAGTGAACTTGAGGTGATCTTATTAATAGTTTTTAATTTGCTTTTATATAACTAGCAGTAATTGTATGTGGTATCACCCTCTCCACCATATCTCCTGGTTCCATACTTAAATGGGCTGCTATCGGTCTCAAAATTGAACTATATCATTATTGGTAGCCGGTAGCACTTGGGATTAACTATTGAAAAATTGTATGCATTTATTGAACGGACATTGGTGGTGTTGAGAATTGAGATCTCACATCGACTAATGATATGGTCAAATTATTCCTTATAAGACTTGGAAAATCTTCGCCCCTAGATCTAGCTTTTGGGGTTTAGGCCTAGCCCTAATTCTAACAAATCACAACTCTAAGAACACAGGCACATGAAAAGGAGCAGATTTAGTGTCAACTTTATTGCTTCTTGGCAGCTCATCCATTAAAATGATTTGTATATATGGTATGAATTGCACTGGTGTATATCAGAATAAGATTTGGACCGTGTCTTTCCTAAACTAGATCATGGTTCCTTTTGCAGGTTCTACTAACAGAAATCGGTTCCTTTTGGCTGTGGTTAACGCTTTACTCCACCGCTGCTACAAATATCCAACAGCTACAACTGCAGAAGTTCCTCAGTCTCTCAAGAAAGAGCTCTCGGGTGTTTGCAGTGCATGCTTTTCAGCTGACGCTGTAAATAAGCATGTTATTGATGTTGAAGTTCCGGGGCAGTATTTCACTGATCAGGTGGCTACTACATTGGATTTATTTTATTAAATAGTGCCAAGTCCTTAATTTATTACCATATTGATTGGGATGAAAATAATCTGTAGTTAGCCTGAGTTTTTGGCACATCCTATACTGATTCTCAAACATTTATTTTATTTTGTCGCAGGAAATTGCACCTGATCATACTGTGAAGTTGGATAGGGTTGCAGCCGATATTCCAATTGTACGGAGGCATGGCAGCAGTTTTCGGCGTCTGACTCTAATTGGTTCTGATGGTTCCCAACGCCATTTTATTGTACATACGTCTTGACTCCTAACGCTAGAAGTGATGAACGCATATTACAGCTTTTCCGTATGATGAACCAAATGTTTGAGAAGCACAAGGAATCTAGACGCCGTCACATATGCATTCACACACCGATAATTATTCCTGTTTGGTCCCAGGTTAGTATAATTTTCATTAAGCTCATTGTTTCTTTTTCTTTTATTTTTATTCACACATCATTGCCTACTTATAAAAGGTTCCGCTAATCATGCTTGAAAAATTGTATGGTCAGGATCGCATGGTAGAAGATGATTTGATGTATAGTACATTCCTCGAGGTCTATGAGAATCATTGTTCAAGGAATGACCGAGAGGCGGATCTTCCAATAACCTATTTCAAGGAGCAGTTGAATCAGGCTATATCTGGGCAAATATCCGCAGAAGCTGCTGTTGATCTTCGTCTGCAAGCCTATAATGAAATAACAAAAAATCTTGTTAATGACAACATCTTTTCACAGTACATGTACAAAACCTTACCCAGTGGCAACCATACATGGGCTTTCAAGAAGCAATTTTCCATCCAGTTGGCTCTTTCAAGTTTCATGTCCTTTATGCTACAAATCGGTGGGAGGTCTCCCAACAAGATTTTGTTTGCAAAGAACACTGGAAAAATATTTCAAACTGATTTTCATCCCGCATATGATGCAAATGGACTGATCGAGTTTAATGAGCCTGTCCCATTCAGGCTAACAAGGAATATGCAAGCATTCTTCTCCCATGGAGTGGAAGGCCTTATTGTATGTATCCTCAATGTGTGCTGCTACACAGGCTGTGGCTTCACCTAAGGTGAGAATTTATTCACATGCACATTTTCAATATTTTAATGTTATAATCTATATGGATGACGTATGACTGGTTTGTTCTTAAATTGCTGTGTTGCAGCAAAGTCAGCATCTATGGAATCATCTAGCAATGTTTTTCCGTGATGAACTACTGTCTTGGTCTTGGAAAAGACCACTTGGGATGCCCATGGCCCCTATGGCTGCAGGTGGTACTATGAGCCCTGTTGACTTTAAACAAAAGGTTATTACAAATGTCGAACATGTTGTTGCAAGGGTTAAGGGAATAGCACCGCAGAATTTTTCTGATGAGGTGAGTAACTAAAGTTGTGTCATTGTTATTTTTTAGAATGTTAATCTCTTGGTCTTGGCTGTATGACTTTTCTCCTTATAGTGTCTAGTATTTACGAAATTAATGATTGATATAGGAGGAGAATGTGATGGAGCCACTCCAATCTGTGCAGCGGGGTGTTACCAAGTTGGTGGAAGCTGCGTTAAACCCGAGGAGCTTGTGCATGATGGATCCAACATGGCATCCCTGGTTCTAAGATATCTGTAGCAGTACTCTCTGTACATATGCACATATTCCAGCTAATGTAGCAACATTACTATTTGTTTTGAACCCAACTGTAACTTGGGTCCCCTATTATTCCTCCTAAGTTTTGTAGAACATTAATTACAGGAATATGACCGAGAGTAGGTCCGTAGAGGTCATTGTTTTATGGAAATGTACTGGGGTTTGCCCTTGTATGCAATGTGTATAACAATTTAAATTATATTCCTTATCAAATTATTGTATTCCCTGCTATTTTGGGTACTCGAATTTAGAAAGTTGTGCTCAAATAATCATTTTAAAATGTTTTCCTTTAATTTTTTTGTTTGTTTGTAAAATCAGTAATCATTTGTTTATAATCAAAGTTCTTTAAAAATTATTTTCAAATGGAAATGAAAGCAAGTTATTCTAATCTATATATAATAGTAGAGTATACATAAATTTTGTCTTAAAAAAGAGAGATTTTACAGAATTTTTAAATCAAACATGTCAAAAAAATCTTATAAAAATGTAAACTAAGACATACCGAGAAAAAAAAATGTGCATGTTAGATAATAGATACTACTATTTTAAAAGAAAAACAAAAATGTCCCAAAAATCTCTTTTAATTTCTGCAACTTAAATGCTTATTTTTCTTTCGTCAAAAAAAAAAATGCTTACTTTTCTAAACATACAATCTAGTTAATGGTGTGTGGTCCAATTTCTTTTTTATTTTCTATTTTTATAAAGTGTGTTGCTAAGTTGTACCAAAGAAGAAAATAAAGTGTGCTGCTAAGTTTAATTATTCTCTATTTTACAATTATGATAATGAAAATGCACCAATAGTTATAGTTATTGTGAATAATTAGGTAAATTATTATTATTATTATCTTTCTTTTAATCATATCATATTTTCTTAATATATACTGTATGTGTTGAACAATCTAATTAGATAAAATTATCATCATCTTTCTTTAATTCATCATGTTTTCTTAATAATGTGTGTGTGAAATTATCAAATGCGCTGTTGGACAAAGAGAAGTAGATAAATTTGATTTACCAGGTATCTTTTGTTTTTCCTTTTTAAAGGAAAAAGAATGAATATATAGTTTATGGCATTTTTCATTATATATTATGTAGATAAAGTCATAAAATCAACCATAGACTAAAAACTCCGAGACACAGGGGAGACAAACACATTACACAAATTCAACCAATTGCCAAAATATATTGATTATATTTTTCATTTTTTAGGAGCAAACAACAAAAAATTGGAACATTTCTATTCAGTATTTGGAATTGGAACATGACAAAAATTATGGTCACTCATTTAGGAGCCTTCAACAAAAGAAAGAAAAACAATGCAAAAAAAATGTGTAAAAAGAAAGACCATCATTCATCCATGAATCACAAAGCAGACTTTCCCTCTTCTTCTTCATCCTCAAAAAAACGAAGATGTTTCCCTTTTGGTGTTGGTAATCCATGAATCAGCATTAACACTTTCATCTTCCTCTTCTTTCACAATTTCATCATCACTATTGTAAACAAACCTTGTGTGTTTTCCAGCAAATTTTGGAACCACCTTTTCATTCACTTCAATGTTGTTTAATCCTTCACACAGTTCATCAAGCCCTTCATATTCTTCATCTTCAACATCATAATAGTCTTCTTCTTCCTCAACAATTTCTTCCTCCACATCATCTTCATCATATTTGCTTGAGTTGACTTGCATTGACCAGATAGAAGCACCATCATCTCCTATGCTGCACCTTCCAACCACCCTTCCTTGTGTCACTTCAGAGTTACATTCTTCTGACACTTGAAATTTTTCTGAGAAATCAAGCGACTTTGTTATCTCACACTTTCCAAAGTCACCAATATCTTGGTCCATATTCACTACCTGCCATCAAAATCATGTCTTAAGGTTAGTTTATTAGAGCTTATAAAAAAACTGATTAATTAAGTCATATTTCATATCTTAATGCAAACAAGAGACTATTATTTGGCAAGTTTTATAATTTTAACACAAAACTCTCCAAATTATATTTCAGCCAAATCTCAGAAGAAATTGAGAATTTTCAAAAAAAATAAAAAAATTCTATTAGTAAAGTTTGTGTATAAAAATGACTGTTTATGATGATATCAATTCTAAAAAATATGGACTTATCTATGACATACCAAATACCATTGAACTTATCTATGACATTTTTTTTTTTGAACTGTTAAAACTTTTATTAAAGGCACTTCAACGCACAAGATGTACATCTAGGCCAAACAGTACAGAGAGAGCAATACAGGGGTCACAAAGGACCTGGAAACAACCGACCAGACCAATACAAAGCAACAAAAACTCGCGGCCAGAAATACAGCAGCAAAACTGAGCCTAAACAATACAAACAGCCTACAATAACAAGGCCTCCACACCCAAAACCTGGACTACAAATAAAAACTACCGATACAGTAAAACAAAACTTATCTATGACATTAAACTTGGAGTTTCTCAAATAATGCAGGACCAAAGTAATAAAAAACTATACTGAAAAAGTGAAATAAAAATTATAAAGAGTGTATTCCATGAAATTCTCTTAAGTAAAAAGATGAAAAAAGAACCTGAGAAATTGACTGTTGTTGAACAACAGAAGTGGCAGTGCCAGAAAGATTCTGAATTTGAGAAGTTGGAGCAAGAATCTCCAAAGCCTCTTCTTCCACCATCTGCATAAGTGTCTTCACCTGACCCCTTAGCAAGGCCTCACCAGATCCCGGCGTGTTCTTCACACGGCTTCCTCTCTGCTTCCCGGACGTTGTCTCAAGATTTCCGCCATTAGCAAGCCCCACAATTGGAAGGGTAGAGGATCCTACTACTAAGTTTCCACCATTTGTAAATGTGGATCCAGACATGGAGTTCAAAAATGTTGGATAAAATCCAACATCTCTCACTAAATTGCTTTTCATCAAGAAAAAGCCGTCGTCTCCCCACTCTCTTCCCCAACTATTTTGAACCACCCAATAGTCCATGCCATTCTTGGAACCGTACCCTACCAGGAGTACGGCATGGTTTACTCTGTTGATTCTTTTCACTTTACCCCGAATTTTCGGATGAGGAATGGTAGCAAACCAATGATCAAAAATCTGACCCTATATAAATTATTAAGTTTATTAAGATAAGAAACAAAAAAATATTAAACTAAATAAGAAAAAATACACCAAATAGTTTTATAGATATAATAAGTTACCTTTTTATATTCTCCAAGTTCGATCCCCGCGCACATGTATACACTAATGGGTCGCTTCAATAGTGCCTTCTTTAAACTTATCTTGTTTATAAGACATTGCTCGAAGCCATCAATGAAAACTCGGTGATTTGCCTGCTCACATGTATGTTTTAAAACAAATTAAAAACAAATTAATTTATAAGGCATGCTAAATTGAGATAATGTGTAGCTTGAATATACCGTTTTGCGACATGGACGCCAACGCATCTTTCTATATGATTCATAAGGATAGACTTTTTCTAAATTAATCCCATAGCTTGATATATAGTCGTAACCCCTATAAAGCGACCCACTACCATCTTTCCAACGAAAAGAGCAGTCAAGCAGCTCTTGTTTTGAAAGCGTTACAGATATGCCTCTGTAAAGCCTAAGAGCTGCTTGGATTGCATGTGTTATAGCAAAAGTCCAACAAGTACCTGCATATTTAACAAATATTAAAAATATATTTGTTAGACTTTATAGAGGTTACTTTTCAATTATATATTCACATTGGAAAATCAATTACAAGTGATTCCTTGGTCTCTTGACTCGGTGAGCACGCCCTCATGATTCCGCCAATCATGTGATAGAGGAAGTTTTCGTCTAGACCCTGCAAAAATAAAAATAACAAATTCAAATTCATGATAAGTTTACTCTAAAACTTAAATGTAGATGTAGTATTCTTAAACAAATATCATATATATTGTGAAGTCTTATGGCAAAGAACATATAGTAACTGGTAAGGCCTCATGACAGAAACTTCATAGTTTTCAATATGGTGAAATATACGAACATAAGTTTATTTCTGAAACTTTGAGGCGTTTAATTAATCAAATGGATTGTAGGCAGATATACATATTAATTAAATACTCAAAGTCTGCACAAGCCAGGACATCAACCATTGTTCAACAATCAACATGAAAGTGATAAACATGAAAAGGACAATAATCAAACATATATAAGGAGATCAATAATAGTGCAATGAAGCTAAATAAGTAATACCTGAACCCCGAATTGATGCATTTGATAGCAAGCGGTTTTTGGGATAAGAACGTCCTCCTCGGCCTCCGATAACTCTGGAAAGAGTCCAAATTCCAGAATCCAGTTTCCTATCAAAAACTCCTTCATATATCTGAAAATAGCCAACGAAAATTTAAAGGGAAAATTACATTGATCTCCCTCGTGGTCTCTTTAAACAACACAAACACCCCCTCTATTTTATTAGTAGACATTAACCTCCCCTAAAATTTATTAAAATAGATAGATAATAACCACCCCTTACCACTTAACACGGTTATTATTCTGTTAAATTCAAAAGAATAAAGATAAGAATGTTGTCTGTTATTGTCAATGCAGAACAACAATCCAAATAGTGATTTTAATTGCTAACCAGCAAGTGATCTGAGTAATTAAAATACAAACCATACAATGTAGAACAATAATTAAAATAGTGATCTAATTTTCAATCCCCAAATACAAACCATACAATGGCTTCCAGAAAAACTGTTTCTATCTCCTTAAAAAAAAGAACTGTTTCTATCATCAACCCCATACCGCTCTCTATATATTCCCAATTCAATATCCAATCATTGACGGAAGCTAACGAGGTGAGATATATTTACATAAACCTCAGGGGAGGTTAGTGTAATTTGCCCAAATTTAAAATACAGACTAAGGAGAAAGAGAGAGAGAGAGAGAGAGAGAGAGAGAGAGAGAGAGAGAGAGAGAGAGAGAGCATACAGATCTGGAGGCGTCACTGATTAGATGAGATGAAAGAAGCCTCACACCATTGAAGGAGCGAATCATTCTGATGGATGGTTGAAGATGATTTCCAAAAACCCTAACCTTTCCCTTTGCTAGTCCAAGAGCAACACACAATGAATCATTTTTGTTTTTCGTGGCCGGGTGGACTTATGCATCAACGATATATTTGACCCGGTGCCACATAAAGTTTCTTTTTTATCTTGTAGAGAAAGGGGTCCAAGTCCAAAGAAAATTTTTCATTTCAGTAGAGATGGCAATTTACTTATATCTAGTGAGTATTCATAAAAAATACCTATGATAGGTAGGATAAAAATCCGCATTAGTACCCACATTTTCCGAACTTTTTCAAGGTAAAAAATAAATTTTGAGGGATGGGATGAGAATACTCGATTAGTACCCACATTAATCGAAATAAACCTTGTAAAACTGACCAAACACTTCAAAATTTCTCAATTGTAGTCAATATTCATTGAAGTGGATGTGATTGAGTTGTGGATCACGTTTAACTACAGTTTATGTTTGATTCTGTGGTGACGAGAATTGATTTTGATAGAATTGATTCTGTAAAATTGATTCCGGCCAAAATTGATTTAAAGATAAAGTGGTTTATGTTTGGATATATTTATGCAAAAGTGAGTTGAACAAAAAATTTGAGTGTAAAAATCAATTCTAGAATCAGAAGCTACGATTTCTAGCTTCTAGTAGAATCAATTCTGGAGGCAGAATAAATTCTACTTTTAAGAAACCAAACAAGTCAGAATCAATTCTACACGTCCAGAATTAATTCTGACTTATATATTGTCGTCACACCTCTATCCTCTCCAAAAGTTGTTAAACCTCCTTGAAATTTTATGATATATTCATAGAAAATATTACTCAACATATATACAAAAATACAAATACTAAATTTTTTTAGGCAAAAAATAGTATATAATTGTTTATTATAATATTTTTTGATACCTCATTTCACTTTCAAAATATTTGTACTTGTACCAAATAGAGGTCTTCAGAATGGCCCAAGAGAGAGTCTTAACCAATTTAGAGCACAAATCAACGCCTCTATCAATTTTGAGTTTGGGAAGCTTCTAAATGCGCCTAAAACACTTCTCCCATACTTCATTCATGCACTTTCTAAAACTGCTATAAAAATTGGCGCGACAAAAATGCCTTTGACCATTGTTTTGTTGATAATATATAGAGCACTCTTCTAAATGCGCCTAAAACACTTATCCTATTTCTTAAGGACACTTAAGGATCTATTTGATACAAACTTAAAACTTAAAGGATCTATCTGATATAAACGTAAAACTTAAAGGACCTATCTGTTACTTTAAAAACTTAAAGGACCTATCTGATATTTAAAAAACTTAAAGGACCTATATGATACAAACGAAAAACTTAAAAGAACCTATAGATGCATTTTGCCTTTTGAAAAACACTGCATTACTAAAGTGTGCGGTCCAATTACATCCCCTAAATAAAACCATTTCATTACCACTAAAACCCTAAAGCTTTGGCCTCGCAGCCGGAATCCGGAAGAAACAAACTCTCAATGTAGGCTTTTGATTCTACCCAACCGAAGTCTTGAAATTTGGTAAACTTTACGGTATCATTCTTGGAATCATAAACCACCCACTTCAATTTAAATTTCTCCTCCATTATAGAAGGATATGTGATTTACTCCAAAAAAAACCATGACTGAAATTGACCTTATAAATTTGGCTTAAATGTACCTTTGGTTTCTATATTTTCAAAATAAAATGTGATCTATTCTAAAAATCGGTTTTTTAGTTCCCACATTTAACTTTTTTTTTTTTAAACTTTGGCCCTCATCTCATTTTTTGGGTCATTTTTTCATGATCCTATTTGCACATATAGATATACTTTTGCTGAGACGAATATTCAATATGGCCCAATATGCACTAATTATTTTTTGCCATGATCTCTGTGGGTAGCAAATATTTCGAACCAAATTAATCGGTTTTGGTTCAAATATTTTGATCGATTTTTACCGCACATTTTTTTCTGATGTATTTCATACTATTATAACCAAATGTTATATAACCAAAACACGTACTAATTGGTAGTTTGATTATATAACCAAAATACTCAAAATCAAGAACTAAGACTAAAACATATTATATAACTAATCAAATTAGCTCTTGTGTTTGATTATATCAATACTAATCTAAAAAATGAGCTAAACTATAAAGTTACAAAGTAAAAAAAAAAATGAAATGAGAGGAAAACAACTCTCGAGGGTAAATTGGGAAAAAGAAATCACATAACCAAAATGAAAATAAAAAATCACAAACAAGTAGAGCAGATAAATGTTTGAGAGTAAATCGAAACAAAAATCAAAACAACGCTTGATAAAAGATTGTTTGCGGCTGTGACTATGAGAGAGAGAGAGAGAGAGTTTCTAAGTTAGTGTTTGTAATGTGAGTGAGAAAGATATTTTTCTTTTTTACAAGTGGTTGGCCTTGGTTTATTTTTTAATATATGTAAGTTGTCTAAAAAAATTATTAGCTTAATAATATATATATATATATATAGGGGATGACTCCGTTGAGAATATTTTGTTAATGTGAGAAACGAGAACAATTAATTAGAGTAAGATTTTAATTAATAAAAATCAATAGATCATAACCCCTATCACCGAATTTTGAATTTTCTTGTTGCCATAAGGATTGGACTTTCAATTGCAAGTTTATTGAACATGACTTTTTTTGTGCAAATATTGCAACCCTTATTACCCCTGCTTTTTTGCCATAACCTCTAATATAATCAATTGTCTTTTTCTCAACAGTACTACCACATAAAATTAAAGAAAGATTGAATAAATTGGGAAATTGTAGGTTTCAAACAAATAAAATCTCATGAATATAGTTTCATCGAGATCGAATTATGTTACTTAGAGTACATGACCAATAGAAACAATAAAACAATATCGATTTTGAGCATTGGATTAATAGAGGAAGAAGTCAATGGAATTTTTGTGTTCTTTAAAATAACTTGTAGGATCGTAGCAGCAAGGAAGTAGAGAAGGAAGGCAAATAAAGTGGGGAAAAAGGAAAACTGTGTTCTTTTCACCGGTTATAGTTTGATTTGGTGTATGAAGATTAAGATTAAGAAATTAATATGATTGTTGATTTTCATTAATTAGAATCTTACGATTATAATTGATTATTCTCGTTTCTCACATTAGCAAAGTGTTCTTACTAGAGTCGTTCCCTATATATATATATATATAGGGTTGTTATTGTTAACATACTCCTACCTAAAAATATATGGGAGTATGTTTTTTTTTTGAATATACGGGAGTATGTTAGCAACAACTATTCCAACTATACATTTACTTAAAAACCAATTATATCTATACACACCAACATAACTCATAAGATAGTTTTATAAATTTGTATTTTATTCTAATTTCAAAATAAAATATTAGCAACATACTTCGTTAATTTTAGTTAATGTCTCATATTTGTTTTTTTTGTTTCTTAATTAGTTAATCCATAACTTTAGAAATTAATTCACAATTCATTAATCAACGATTCTATTTTCATCAATCCATCAATTTCTCTTATAACTTTCTATTCCCACCTAAAAATATGTGGGAGTATATTAGCAAGCCTACTCTCACTTGTTTTTGACTAAAAACCCAACACTTTTATGTTAACACTACTTAAATACGTGGACATTATTGTAATTTAATAAATTAAGTTAGTTTTAAAAACACTCTTATTTTGTTGTGTAAAATAATTTTATACTATCAATTAATCACAACTACGTTTTCTGTCATGTTACCCATTTTAATTCATTTTCTTGATATGACATAAAAAATTGAATCATTTTTATTAGTTGTCAGTGTAAAATTAATTTACACTAACAATGTGTAAATTGGATTCTACAAAGGGATTCAACTTTGCGATTCGGACGGTACCATTTTCCATCTCGAATACGCCGATGATACACTTTTTACTGGAGAAACGTGGGTTCATAACTTGTGGACGACGAAGGCAATTTTGAAATGGTTTGAGCTTATCTCTGGGCTTAAAGTTAATTTTTTCAATAGCAAACTTTTTGGAATTAATGTTGAAGAGGGCCTTCTTGCATCGGCCGCCTCTTTCCTCAAATGTGTTGTTGGGCGGTTGCCGTTTATTTATCTTGGGCTCCCGGTGGAGGCGAATCCTAGGCGTTTGGCTACTTGGAATATGATACTTGAGGTAATCCAAAAAAGACTTGCATCGTGGAAAAACAAATATGTTAATCTTGGAGGTAGGGTAGTTCTTCTAAATTTGGCGTTGGCGACCATTCCAATTTCCTACCTCTCGCTATTTAGAATGCCGGTAGGCATGTGGAAAAATCTTGTTAGGTTGCAAATGAGGTTTCTTTGGGGTGGGGTGGCGGGAGCTTAAAGAATTAGTTGGGTGAGTTGGATTATGGACGCTATCACTCTTTTGACCAAGTGGAAGTGGACGCTATTATGGGAGGGGCAATCTATTTGGAAAAACGTTCTTCGGGATAGGTATGTTGGTGGAGAGAGTGGGGTTGGTTGGATGTCTAGACGCTTGCCTTCAATTAATGCGTCTTCTTGGTGGAATGACTTAATGTCAGTTGAAATAGTTGTCGGTTCGGATCGGCCGGCAACGGGGGCGACACTAGCTTTTGGCGTGATACATGGGTGTGACCTCAACCTTTGAAGGAGGCATTCCCAAAGACTCTTATTTCAACTCAAAAGGAGTGTAGTGTCATGGAGGTTGGTCGATGGGCTTTGGGCTGATGAGTGTGGGATTTCAAGTGGAGACGTAACCTTTTTGTGTGGGAGGAGGAGCGCCGGGATATGTTGGTTAATCTTTTGACACCTATTCAACTCACTAATTCCATTGATGAGTGGAAATGTCATTACTCAATCGGAGGTATATTTTCGGTTAGCTCTCTCTATCGTTATTTGTCTGATATTATTATTCCTCCTCCTATCTCTTTGGAGACGGATCTTATTAGGGATTTGGGCTTTTGTGGAAAAGCTTGGTACCATAAAAAATTATTGTTTTCTCGTGGCAACTTTTGTTTGGTCGGTTATCAATAAAGGAAAATCTTGCCAAACGCGGAGTAGTTGAAAATGGCTCTGAATCATTTTGTGTGTTGTAATGGTAAGCATCCAAAAATTAAATGTGGAGAGGCATGTAGTTGTGTGGGCTATTTGCAAAACGAGAAATGATTTGATCTTCAATTCAAAAGTGTCGGTAGTTAATGAAGTTTTTACTAGAATAACTATGCACTCTTGGAAGTGGCTAAGTGAGAAGAAGTTGGGTGGTGTTTGTTCTTTTTATGAAGGGACAAATATGTCCAATGGATTGTATTCGTAGATAGAGGATGGTTTTTATGTTTGAGAGTGCTTTATCTTTATTTGTAATTTCTTAATATTTGTTTGTATCAAGTACTTTTGGTATTTAATTCCGAATTGTGGGTATAATACCATTTGTATTTTTTTCCGTTGATATCTATATACTTTCTCTTTTGCCGTTAAAAAAATCAACAGTGTGTATCTTTAAACTCTTTTTTTTGTCCCATTTGTTATTTTTTAAGTGGTTTATTGGTTAGAATTCCATTGAGAATAGGTGGTACGTGAATTCCATTGACAAGGTTAATAGGTATTTTGTCCCCACTATTTGGGCAAATTTTGGTTTATCCCATGTATGTTTTTTTTTTTGACCACTATAATTTAAAAATTCCGTATTTTTAACTCTGACCACACATGTTGGCATACGATTATAAACTTTGGTGATGTGGTATGTCTATTTGTCTTTTTTATATTTTTATTTATTTTTAAACCCATAAAAGGTAATAATTATAACATTTTGATAATTGATTTGTATTTCACCTGAAGTTATTTGTAATCGACTATTATTTACTTATTTTGAATTTGAAATATGGAAATGGAAAGATGAATACTATAAAAGTTATACTATATTAACTATTAAGGATATTAATTATCTTCTGAAGTTATGTTTGAATTTATATTGGGCAGTACACATAAAAGGTAATAATTAACTTATAAAATTAAGTTTGATTCGATATTCGGTAATTAGAATTATAAAAATAGGTTGGGCTATCGGGCCGGTCCATTAGCGCTATATTTTTATATAGACTGGGCTTTAAAAAAATTTGATTGGGCCTTGTTGGGTCGGGCTATCGGGCCTATCTTTTTAATGAGCCGTCATGGGCTGGCCCACGGGCTTTGAGCCGGCCTCTTAAAGAGTTAAAAAAAATATTTTAAAAAATTCTAAAAATAGTTTTAGCTTAAAATAAGAAGTTTTAGTTACCATAAAATCTTTAGATAAATAAATAACAAAAGATAAGATTTGTTAGTTAGAAGATGATTATTAAACCAAATTTGTTATCATTATATTTGAAAAAAAACTAATAACAACTTAATCGATCATTATAAATAAAAAAGTATAAGAAAGAAATTAATCAAATAATAATTGGCCACGGAATAAAAGAAACAAAATATATCAACCTTCGAGCACTAGGGCTATGTTTGGATTGATGGAAAGTAATGGAGCGTAGTGCAATGGAATAGAACATAATTGAACGGAATGGAACATAATCGAATAGAGATTCCATTCCATCGTTTGGATATTTTATGACGGAACAAAACTAATTTCCCACTGTATTGTTTGGAAAGTGGACGGAATGAAATGATTTATAATTTTTTTATTCTAATTTTACCCTTTATTCATAAAACATTGATATTCAATTTAATAAAAACAAGGAAGAAATAAAGTTACAATTTTTTATTAATTATTTTTTAAAATAAAAATTTTGAAAATTAAAAATAGGATCTTCCTTTTACAAGACATATTCATCAAGATTCATCATTGTTCATTAGACTCATCAAGATTCGTCGTTATACATAAAATATTCATTAGATTCATCATTGGGGGATTTTGATGAATTATGGAGAGTAAGTCAAAAATATAATTTGTTTTATTTTACACAATTATATATATTTTGTTTGTTATCTCTTGATTTCATTGATTTTGTTACAAATCTAATATTTGTCCTTCATCCAATCCTTCCTATTCTTTTCCACCACTACTACTTGTGTCTCGTGCAGTCTCTTCATCATAAAATAATCATCATTATTATAATTGTTGTTTGTTATTAATTATTTTTGTGAAATAAATTTTTGGGGGGGAATGAAAGAGTTTGGTCTCTAACGCGGGAGAGAAGAAGCAAGAGTTGTACTTGTAGAAGAGCAACAAAAGAAGACGATCAAGAAACACACGCTCCAAAATAAGGGAAGAATGAAAACATCAGTTTATGAAATAAAAATTAGGGATAAAATAGTAATTATATAATTAATTTGGGGAGAATGAATAATTGGATAAATGAGTGATATTGGATGGAATGTGTACCTTCACACTCCATTTAATTCCATCAGTTTTTTACAAAGCACATAATCTAACTCCACTTCATTCCGCTCCACCACTTTCCATCAATCCAAACATAGCTTAAAGGTAATGATAAAGTTGCTTTTAATGTATTAGCATATATGTATATATTAATGTATATTAACATTATGAGTTGCACCAATATATATATATATATATATATATATATATATATATATATATATATATATATATATATATATTGAATTGTTAGGTTAAAAGTTTAGTTTGTGATGTAAGCTTGAAATTTATTATCTTTGAGGGTGTATTTTATGAATCATCATCCACATATCTCTCGACTTTTGCGTGGATATTTTGTAGTATTTATTATCTCGTGAAATTCAAATTCTTGTACAAATTCAAAAAATGTAGTTATGTATACGGACTATTGAAATTCAACGGTTTTTTGAAAAGTTTGTCGTACGTTCAATTGAAGTTGTCAGAAAAAGTATTAAACGGTTTTGAATTTTTATAAAAATTTATAGAGTTGATATACTCAATGAGATATTTGAATTCAATGGTCAAATTTAAGAAATATAATGCCGATATCGAGTTATTAAGCAGAGTAAGTCGATAGACACTTACTCCTGAAGTCAACAGATCCCTTATATATATATATATATATTGAAGGGATCAAATTATACCAGTGTACCTTTTAAAAAATTACACTTAATAATATCGTTGATCTTGATTTGATCTTGTGGCTATTAATTTTCACTTATAACACTCACGTGCCTCCCATCGATGAATTAAAGATTCACTTTTTTTCTATTTTTGCAAAACTCTCCCATTAATGAATTGAAGATTCACCTCTTTTTTCTATCAGCTTCATCTTTGACCGATGCTAATATGCCTTCTAACAAAACAAGCAAAGTACTGTAGTAAAATAAAATTAAATTTGTGCATCGAAATTCCAAACCCATTTCCACTAATTGAAAAAGGCATAGCTTAAATTACAAAATCACGGCCACCACTTTGTTTTCTTTAAAGAAATAAATAGCTACTGCTAGTATTTACTGGAAATTTGTTTTAACATGGGGAAATGAAGGGCATAGAAATCGAAACAAAGTGAGATAAAGAGAAATTAGGGTTTGCTATTGGTGGACTAGGCCTTATCGAAAAATAGCTCTGGAATCAAGCTCTTTGCCACAATCAATCATGCATTGCGGGTATGCAAATGGTTTGTTTAACCATAAAACTCACCAGGTTTGATTTATGGAGGAAGTCAAATGAAAAGTTTTGCAAAAAAAAAAAAACAAAAGGTAAATCTTTAATTCATTAATGGGAGAGTTTTGCAAAAAGAGAAAAAAAGTGAATCTTTAATTCGGAGGCACGTTAGTGTTATAAGTGAGAATTAATAGCCACAAGATCAAATCAAAATGAAGGGACATTATTGAGTGTAGGTGTAATTTGATCCCTACCCATATATATATATATATATATATATATGGTTTTGCTATAACACACCCATTGAATTTTATAAAGGTGTGCTACAGCATCATTCACCTTTTTATTTGGACACCAAATGCCTCTATTTTCCACTTTGAAAATCAGTAAAGACAAATAGACATAATTGTAATTTTGTAAATTGCATGCATTAATTAAAAAAAAATAATTCACAACTAAAGAGAGAGAAAAGGGTAATTCACAACTAAAAAAAAATATATTAGTGATTAGCAATTGGAGCTTCTTATAGATTGTGCTACTTTACTTGAAGAAGATGAATGTGAGGGAGAAAGAGAAAATGGGTATTGGGTATGAAAATGACTTTAAAAGCCATTCAATAATTCACAACTAAAGAGAGAGAAAAGGGTATTTAATGTCTAAATGAAAAAGGTGAATGATGTTATAGCACACCTTCATAAAATTCAATGGGTGTGTTATAGCAAAACCCATATATATATATATAATTTCTAAAATATAAGTGACGTAGTGTATAAAAAAATAAAAATAATAAGTGACGCTATTCTGCTATTTTTTTGTATAACTAATTAAATTAAATAAAAAAAATTGTTAAAGCAATTGTCCCGTGTACGATTTTTTAGTAATAAATTATAATTAATAATAAAAAATATTTATTATTAAATTATTGTTTTATTAAATCAATTGTCCCGTGTATAATTAGATTTTTTTATTAAAACAATTGTCCTGTGTATTATTATAATGTATATTAATCAATAATATATTCATCAACAATTTTTCCGTGTATTATTATAATATATTATTCAATTCATTTTTTTTATTTTATTTTTTTTAGTACAAATTCTTTTTTTTATTAAAGCAATTGTCTCGTGTATGATTTTTTTTTATTATTAAAACAATTGTCCCGTGTGTTATTATAATATATATTCATTTTTTTTAACGCAGTATAATATATATTCATCAATAATATACTTCTCCTGTATTTTTTATATAAGAGTAAACAAAAATAGAGTAGATTTTTTTATAATAAATAATTTAACTATTATATAGAAAAATAGTAAATTGAAAAATATAATTTATTTTTTTACGAAATAGAAGATTTGAAATATTTTTAAGATTTGATGAGGACAAATTAAGATTTTTAGTAGTAATACCTTTAATATATTGGGCCCATCTTAACTTGACTTATTTTTAAGCTTATGAAAATACTTTATGATTATAATTTATAAATAAAGTTTTATGTTATTTCATAAGTTTTTTTTACGCATGTGAATTCATAAGATTTCACTAACAAAAATAATATCTTTATAAATTGTTTTCACAAATAACCTTAAAAAACTTATAATAATACATAAACGTTTATATATTTGCATAAGTTATTTCGCATAAGATCATAAATAAGTAAATCCAAACGGTTCCATTGTGTTTTTGATTTTGTTTTTATGTTCTTTTATTTTTAAGCTCATAAATAAGTATCTTCTTTTATTAGGCTCTTCTATTTTTATTTTTTATATATAAATTTTTATATGTTAGATTGAGTTACTATTTTTTTATTAAAAAAAATTTATTATTTTTGGCATGTATCTTTTACGGTGATTTTTGTTTCTATTTTTATGCGTAAATTTATATTAATTAATTTTTTTTGTTCCTATTTTTTAAATTAAAATAGATTGGATTATTTTATTTTTTTTTAGAAGTGGTTTCTGTTGTTATTTTTATTGAAAGATTTATTTCATGCTTATTTTTTTTTTCTTTTTCTTTTTGTTTGTTTAGAGATGTGGTTTTTAATGCTATTTTATGGGAAGATTTTATGCTTATCTTTCTTTCTTATTTTTTTTATTAGTTTAGAGTTAAAATTACATTTAAAGGCGCAAAACTCGAAACACCGTTAAAAGTGATAAGCACAAATTTGGATTTTTAATAGTAGTTTCTTTTAATACATTGTAAGTAGATTTAGAGTTAAAATTACATTTAAGGGCGCAAAACTCGAAACACCGTTAAGAGTGATAAGGACAAATTTGAATTTTTAATAGTAGTTTCTTTTAATATATTGTAAGTAGATAACAACACTTTTTTTTGTCATTTTTTTTTATTGTTTTTACAAACGACACTATTTCCTTTTTGAATAATATTTATCGTGATCAAACATATTCAAAAGTAGAGGTATTCGCGGCGCGGTATGGTTCGGTTTTGAGCATAAAAATTATCCTAACTGCGAAATAAAATTGCATGCGGTTCAGTTTGGTTCGGTTGATTTTTAAAAAGTCATTCAAACCAAACTAATACGGTTAGGGTTGGTTTAGTATCCGCGGTTTATCACGATATAAAAAATATGACAATATTAACAACCTGTTACAAAATAAACATCGAAAATTGTAATTTATTTTATTGTTTACATGTCATAATATGCATATACATAAATTGCATACACATAAAAACTTATTTTATTACCAACAGTATAGTTCTAAATCGCGTGATATTATATGTCTTGACAACCTACTGTGTTTATGGACTCAATTGAGTTTGGCTTGCTAAGTTGGACTAAGAAATAAATTGATTGCTACTAGTTAATATAGTTAAGTTAATTTTTGCGGTTTGGTTTGGTTTGATTTTCTTAAATGGAAACTGCAAACCAAACTAAACTGTGCGGTTTAGAAGAAAAATGATCTGTGCAGTTTAAACTAAATGCGGTTTTTTGCGGTTTTTAGCTTGGATTGGTTCGGATATGGTCACCCCTACACAAAAAACTAATTTTAACCAATCCAATGTTATGAGAAAATTAATTCAATTCACTAGCTACTACACTATAATGTTATGCTATGAGATCAATGTACTAGAAAAAAGAAATATATTATCCAATATAAAACCTTGAGCTGAATTTAAAGGGAGGTTTAACATGCTTACTTGGTGCTTTTAGGGTAGCAGTACTGGTAGCAGTAATGGGAAAAAGAAAGTCATAGATCGATCTGGTTGCATAAATTAAAAAAGTAAGAAAAAAAAAAAAACAGGGGAGAAAAAGAAAAGAGTAGACACACAATGAGTTGTTGACCAAGAAATTAATACCATTTCTCAAAAGTTCACCAACTCGACTGTCCTCCATTGACTACAAACAGGGCTTCACCTGAAGAGGTTAAAATCACAAAGCTATTAATATTATTATTATTATCACTACAACATATAACTTTGGCGAGAAATATAATGAACAAATAACGCAGATAAATTCGAAGAACAACCAAATTTTATTAGCCACAACCTAAGGCATAAGCTATACCTACCTACCTGTGGGAGGGACAAAACGCAGAAAACCAAAGCAAGAAACAAAACAATACTGAGGCACTAACAGACACGCACCTGCGATAAGACAGGAAAACGGAATTGAAATAATTTGTATAGACAATACTTTTTCACATGTTCAATTCAGAAATAAACAAAATAAGCTTAATTATCTCTGAAGAAAGAAAATTGAATGAAATCGAGATAAATTAACAGAAGCAAAAGACACACACCAATCGTTACATTACAATTCTTACTTTTGGTCGCAGTCTGGAGACAGACAGCCAGATCCATAGCCAGGTTTGTTTGGTGATAAAGAGAAGAAAGCATGGATTAAATCATCAATCATTCTGTTGCAATTCTCAGTTTTGGTCGCACAGACAGATCTATAGCCAATTATGATTGCTACACTCTTCCATCTGAACAATATAAGGAACAAAATAACACCAAATTATAATTTAACCTTTCCCCTGTTCAAACAAACAAAAAAAAAAGCTTGATTATCTCTAAAGTAGGATAATTGAATGAAATTGAGATAAGCAAGGACACGCACCAATCATTACGTTACAAATTATAATTTAACCTTTCCCCTGTTCAAATAAACCAAAAAAAGCTTAATTATCTCTAAAGAAGGATAATTGAATGGAATATCTCTAAAGAAGATTAATTGAATGGAATTCAGATAAATTAGCAGAAGCAAAGACACACACCAATCATTACGTTACAATTCTGACTTATGGAGGAAAGAGATACACTCTTTTGGTCGCAGTCCGGAGACGGCCAGATCTATAGCCAATTATCATTGTCATACTCTTATATGGCAATAGAAAGAGAGATCGGACGGGGAGAAGAACCATAGATTGAGTGCAGAGCCGGGGGAGAGAGGCAGATCGGGGTTGGGGTGGAAGAAACGGCTGGTTTGTTTGTTTGTTTTGGGAGGAGAGATAAAACGTGTAGAAAGAAAAGAAAATCAGGGTTGAGTTGAGGAGTATTTTGCACCGTATTGATCCAAATTTTTTCACTTTGGGCTTTCTATGTCCTACATGTCTCACTATTTTTGGTAAGGCTAAATTGCACTTTTGACCCCCTAAGTTTCAGAAAGTTGCAATTTTAGTCCCCTATGTTTCAAAATAACACTTTTAGCCCCCTATCTTTACTCTTTTTTGCAAAAGGTTAATTTTTAAAGGAAAATACAATTTTAATGAGTAAAACATTAGTTGACTTCTAATCTTAAATTTATACTTTGTAACGAATTGACATTCCTATTTTCTTTTTATAAATAAACAAAATGTAAACTTAAGCGTATTTTTTATGACAAATTTGATTTCCATATATTATTCTTTTCATTAAATAGTAGCTAGAATTATGTCTAAATTTCTACTGAAAAAATAAAAACAAAATGCAAAGATAAATTTAATTTATGTGTTTGGAATGCAAGCACGACGTTAACATAACATGGTTCAAGATGTGTAGTTTAGACATAATAACACACCACAGGCATGTTAAAATATAAATTACTGAATAAGTGGATTAAATCTGCAAACAATTTACTGCATGTTATATATACTTAATTTCAAAATGTATATTAAGTGGGTAGATTATGAGGCAGTAACTTGCAGTGTATCAGACTTGGTGTTTGTGGTGATTTTAGCATTTCTTGTGCTAAATCACTCTTTAATAAATTGCTTTGCTTTTCCAAAAAAAAAATGTATATTAAGTATAAAATTGACCAACTAGAATGACATTTTTTTCAAAGATACTTTTATTTTGTTCTTGAGTTTCCAATCATACAATTTCGTAAAATCAACCCTAAACAAATAGTTTTTTGTATTCAATGAAAAAGATAGATATACTTTAAACAAACAAAAAAATTTGCTATATTGTACAAAGAATATAAAATACGAGTTTATGTGAATTCATCTGATCAATAGTTCTATGTTCACTACAAGACATATGATATTTTTGCAACATTGTTTTTGTTAAAAGTTGTTACAAGTCGCTGGCAAAACTAACTTGAGTAGTTTTACCAGCGACTTGTAACAAAAAAAGTTGTTGCCAAAAATCATATTTTTTGTAGTGGTTTTTAAAATAAATATATGCCTAAGTAAATTATAGCAAAACTCGTATCCAACAATTGAGTTTAATTTGTTGTTTATTTTTGACATCAAACCCCTTTGCAAAAGAGAGTAAAGATAAGGGGTCAAAAGTGCTATTTTAAAACATAGGGGACCAAAATCGCAACTTTATGAAACTTAGGGGGCCAAAAGGGCTATTTTGAAATATAGGGGGCCAAAATCACAACTTTCTAAAACTTAGAGGGCCAAAAGTGCAATTTAGCCTTTTGGTAATTATGTGATTTTTTTTTTGACAAATTATGTGATTATTTTTTATTAATGTATTGCGATTATTTTTCTACAATTTGTATTGTAGATTTGCTTGCATCATCATCATTTTTATAAGGGTTAAATATGTTTTTAATTCCTAGATTTTGACTTATAGTTAAGAATAGTCCCTACATTTTTTTATGATTTAAAAAAACCCTACAATTTTTTCCGTAATCAAAATTGGTCACTGCCGTCAATTTTCTTAATAGAACGCTGACGTTGCACAATTAGCCAATAACATGGTGACATGTGTCTTTTTCCATCAGATTTATTGTGCACATTTCCACACCAAATCTTTATTTCTACATTTCTTCCACCAACACAACCCCATCTTCATCACCACAAACTCAATCAAAACTACAACAACAACCCAAACCGAAGTCATGGTAAAAGACACATGTCATTATGTTATTGGCTAATTGCGCCTTATCAACGTTCTGTTAAAAAAAATTAACGGCGGGGATCAATTTTGATTATGTAAAAAATTGTAGGGTTTTTTTAAATTACAAAAAAAAAAAAGTGGGGACTATTATTGACTATAAGGCAAAATATAAGGACTAAAAACATATTTAATCCTTTTTATAATTTTTTTACGAGAGAGTCAATTATGCACCCATTTTTTTAGCTGCACCCCTCTATTTTACCTGCTATAGCAGGTTGCACTTTTTTATTGGCGAGTGATGTCCACAAATTTGTAAAAATAAAAATAGTTTTTTTAAAAAGAGGGGTGGTTGATTACGTTTTTCCCCTTTAACTACAACTTCATCTTCTTCTTTGCAGAACAATGAAGAACTTGCTCTCAACTTTTTCTTCAACTTCGTATATAATTCATAAATTCAAATTTATCACCAGAAACAGATTATTCTTTTTTACCAAAATGGAGTATTTTTTTTAAAGTTTATTATCAAAGGGGTGTAGTTTTCATGCAACGCCGTGAATAAAATTTCAGAATAAATATGACCGGCTCTCATCATGTTAACTGTTATGTTATCTCGATCTATAAAAAGACTTGTGGACCTTATAAATGTAGTCCTGGCTAAGGCTAATATGGGCAATGCGCGCGCTCCTTTTAAAACTGAATTCAAAGACTCTGTAAGATTGACAGTCATGTGCCTGTATCTTTTTCCTCCATCATAAGTTTGAGTCCACTTTTCTTTAGGGATCTTTTCTAACCACTCAGCAGCTTCTTCGAACTTTGGCCTCATGACAGTAAGTTTCGCCTCAAAACGTGATTGTTGCATCTCGTAGCCTACAATAACAAAATTATTAATACAATGTTTTTAATATAAAATGAGAATGAGTTAAAATATAATCAAGGAAAAGCATCAAGATAATGCAAAAATACAAAAAAGACAAGAAAAAGCCAAAAAAATGAAGAAATTGCGCTTTCATTGTAGCACGATGGCTCACATCCCATCGTACCACGATGGGAGATACTTGCTTGCTAAGAAATTAGAAGTTTTATTTTAGAAAAAAATCTTCTCATCGCAGCACGATCACATGAATTGGCGACCAATCTGATGAAATGCACAAGATTAGTTATAATTTTGAACTAAATCTTCCCATCGTACCACGATGAGCCCATCGTGACACGATGGCTTGCTGAGGCCCAATACGAAAAGTATAAATAGAGCTCTCATTCCTCATTATTTTTCATTCATAAATTGAAGAATTTTCTTTTCACTAGAGAGATTCAGAGGAGCTCTAAGGACATAGTTTTCTCCCCTTACGGGATAGCGACACTCAACAAGGTATGTTTTCTTTAGGCTTTTATGTTAGATTATTTTTGTAATTTAATATTTAGTCTTTTGTAATAGATGTCTTAGGTTGTGGTGGAGAAGATAGACTCCCCTATGAATATTTGGGTCATGTGATTGAGTCAAAGTTATAATAAATTGTTATTAAATATTTTGTTTGTTATTTACTTTCTTGCACTTTAACGACACAGATAAAAATTGTTATTGCTCAAGTCTCTTTCTTGGAAATCTTATATATGAATCTCATCTAATTTTGGTTATGTACAATTTTGATAAATAATGCCTAGTTTATGCTTTTTAAAAATTGTGGAGAAAAAGGCTACAAAGACACAAGTAATAATGCTACTAAATATTTCCCTCTGAATCTCTGATCCTTAATATAAGAGATAATTTACTTTTTAGATACATTGAGTAATTAATGTATTTAGTACATTAGTTAGTCAATGTGTTTAAAAAGTAAATTTTCTCTTATATTAAGGACCGGAGATAGTAATTTAATTTTCCTACTCCAATTTTACTAAACTTTTTTTTCCCGACACTATCAGGTTATCGCGAGCGTTGTAATTGCTACAGCTGGAATCATTTGTGAATTCATTGGATCATATTCCTCTTTGATGAATATTGCTGATAGTTACTAAAGCAATTGATCTCTTTATGATAGAGTTTATGCCTGAGATTTGTAAAATTACACTTAATCCATCCAGAAATTTCTTGTGAGCTATAATTTTCTCTCCTGTTTTTTCAAAGACTCGAGAGACATATTTGAGGGATTAATAATAGTTTAGAAATTACTTACTATTGTGTCAAAAAAACAATACTTACTATATTCTTTTGTTTCTCTATAGTATTGATAATTCAGAGAGTAACTTGATAGTTTATTCATGTGTTAAGTGTAATTTTATTTGTAAGGAAGTTGAAGTTACAATATATTGGTTATATGATAAGAAGACATAAGTTTGAATTTGACATTTTTAAAAGTCTTGTATTATTTAAGTAAATAAAATACATTGTACTAAAATGTGAAATCAAAATAAATACGTAAAAATCACATTTATTTAAGGCTTAAACTAAACTAGAAAGAATCACAATGTTATGCAACAATGTTATGTAGATTTTGAACTAAGTTGTCCCGTGTATGATACCCAGAGAGAGGATGACATTCATGTATTTTTTGGAAGTGTAGCACCCGTGAGTGCTGGTCGGCAGCAGGTCTGTCACAATTACTGCAAAAATGCATCGTACCAGCACGAGACAGTCATAGACATGGTGTTTGAAATATGCAGAAAGGAGGACAATGTGACGGTAGGGGGAGTAGCATCGTTATTTTGGTGCATTTGATATAATAATCAAAATGACAAGATCTGAAATGATAGTATTCAGCTACCGAGCCAAATAGGCAGAATGGCGTTCGTCGTCCGGAATGAGTGGTTTACCGTTTAGTCCACCAGTTGCAATGCATAATGTTGTTCCTGTTGAGGATGTTGGGTCGGTTCGCTGGGAGAAATCAGGAGCAGGTTGGATAAAATATAATGTAGATGGTACGTTTGTAGCGGGTTCTGGTGTCACTTTTACGAGTCTTTGTTTTCGTGGTACTGATGGACAGTTTGTAGCTGGCTTGACCCAATGGCAATAACCTGTTTACTCCGTAGTGGAAGGCGAAACTTGGGCTTTATTACATGCTATGAAAGAAGCTATCGTGATTTTGAGCGAGTTCAATTTGAAAGCGATTCAAAGTTATTGGTTGATGCCAGGGACGTCTCTGACTATTTGGAAGCCCCGAGCTAATAATAAAAATAGACCCCGAATAAAAAAAATACAAATTTTTTTTAAAAAAGAACTTCATATAAGTTCTGCATAAAAAAAAGTCATCAACATTTTGCATAAAAAAAAAGTCATCAACATTCTGATTATCAAAAAGAATTTGTGGTTCTTTTTATTGAGTTAACTCATCAAGTCTTTTCTTTTTCTTATGCTTCACACATCTAATCTTACGAGGCAATTTAGGAGACAGATAAATAATAAAATCAAATTAAGAATATGAAATTTCTCACTATTCTTGATCAATTCTACAACGTTGAAGTTGAGCCAAATAGTCAACGTTGAAGTTGAATTGATAAATAAAAAATTAAGAGATAACTAACAAATAAAACTAATATTTAAACGACAAATAAAATTATCAATTAAAAAACATTTACAAATTGTGATAAGCTAAGGAAGCAGTGCCACAAGTGAGATTCGAACTCACAACCCAGAACACACAAGGACGCATGCGCGGACCGCTAGACCAACCAACATTTACTTATTCTCCAAACAACTACTTAACCAATGTTTTAAATGTTGGGCTTAAACAAAAAAAATGAGGCTCCAATTTTTTGGAGGTCCAGAGCTCAAGACCTGGTTGCACTGGCCCAAAATCGGGTCTGGTTGACGCTATCCATTCGAGAAGACGAGGCAATTTAGAGTTTAGTTTAATTGTCGATGACATTATTTTTCTTATGTCATTTTCTTACATAAACTTTGAAGTTAAATTTGTTAGGAGACAAGCAAATTTGATCATTCACACTCTTACTAGGACTATCAATATTTAGGTTAATTTTTATATATTTACGATTATTCCTTTTTGTATTGAATATTTATTAGTTAATGATATAAGTTAAATTTGGAGTTTGATAGTGGTTTTGGATAGGCTTGCCGGTGGCTTAGGTGTTTGGTTGGCCTTTAAATTTAGCTTATACCTTGTATTGTGTACATGTGTCTTAGTTTCTTTGTTGTTTCTATTGTTTTTTTTTGTTGTCTTCTCTTTTGTATGACTTTCGAGCACATGATTAGGTGAGAGTTCTGCAACCCTTCATTGAAGGTGGATAGTTTCGTCTTGCTATGATGCTAGGTTTAAACTTTTTTTATTGTAAGAGTTGGCGTACCCTTTGTACCCGCTTTAATAAAAAATATTTTGGTTATTGAAAACAAAAATTTGCTTGCTTAAAAAAAAAACTAAAATGAAAAGAAAAAAATATATTCTAGAGGGGTGAAAAGTGAAATATATTTGCCTTAACTCTATTTATTTCCACGCTAGACGGCTAACATTCTAGAACCAAGAGTAGGCCGGTCTACAAACAACCGCAACGCGTTTTGGACTTTTCATATAAACAAATCGGTTCATTCGTTCATCCGATACAAAAAACCTTCTCTCAACCTCTCTCCACAACAACAACAATGGCTTCAATCTACACCTGCTTAGAATGCAATACCGATCTCAATCTCAACTCCACCTACGCTTACCCACCGGATTTCTACTTCGAAGCTGGAAACAAAGACTCAATTTCCTTCTCCGCCATCGACGCCACCAAATTCAAATTCGAAAAAGAAGATAAGATTCGTCCGTTTTTCGAAACAATCAATTATTGGGGAATTCAAAGAAAACGAACTAAGATCAAGTGCAGTAGTTGTAATCATCTTGTTGGTTATGTATATGATGATGGTCCTCCTCTTACTGATTCTCCTGGTCAGTTTCATATGGGTCCTAGTCAAGTTATTCCTAGAGCTCCTAGATATAGGTTTAAATCTAAAGCACTTCGAATTACTTCAACCTGAAACTGTAATTGAAATTGAAATTGAAATTGAAATTTGAGACTTAATATACTTGTGTATTTTATATCTTTTATTCTTATGTAGTTATGTTAATATGTAGAGAATATATAGTTGGTGTGATGTTTCATATGTTTTTGTTGAAATAAAGTTTCTATCTAGTTGTTTTTAAATCTTATTTGTATTATTAGGATGATGATTTAGGGTTGATGAATCTTTGTTTGCAAATTAGTAGAAATATTATTTCAATAATTTTGGCCTTAATTAACCTTCTTGTTCTAATGGAAGGAGCTCTGGTAATTCAGAGTTTGACTGGGAGGTAAAGCCTAGATTCAAATGAAGATTTAATGAAGCTCATTAACCACTTGAACTCATTTACTTGGTTAAATATTCTGTTCAAAAAACTTGGTTAAATATTATTGCAATATGTGATTGATTGGTAATTGATGGTATTAGAAGGACTACATTGTTTACATGTTTAGATTAGCTTATTTTAAGGAAATAGTATTAGTAAAGGCGTAAAGCATGTACTAGTAGTAGTATGTTACTTGAAACTGTGATTCCAGATTTATTGATGTTTGCTAGGAGGTATTTTTGTGTTGAACAAAATTGCATTCATTTTGGAATTTTGGCCAGTGTTGTTTGGCTTTTGGTAGATAGAGAACAAACTTATACTTGGTTGCTGTTCGGTATCAAGTATCAGATCACTCGGTCAGCTAGAGTGCCTTTACCTTTTAGGAGGACATATTGTGGACACTAGGTTGAAGATCGCCCATCTAAATATGCCCCACTCTAGTAATACCGATTTAGGGCCCTGTACCAAGAATGACAGTTCCAAAACTTGATTTTCTCTGACTTCTTGTAACTGAGATTTCAAGGCATATCCAACAACTCTATTACGAAACTAGAATAGTTGCGTACTGTATGCCAAGTTAGCATTTAATTATGGATATAGTCTTTAGAAAGAATAATTATAAGGTAACTAGTGTATATTACCAAGTTGAGCTGTTTTACTTGGTAACTTGCTAAAAATGCATTAACATTTGCAATTCCAAGTCAGTTTCTCTGTTCCGTAGTTTGGATTCCCTATATATAGTAGTATGCAGCTGCTGCGGTCAATAAATTAGTACTGTTGGATCAAGATCGGATTGTCCATGTGGCGACTTCAGTGAGTATGATTAAAATGCAATTTTGAATATGAGATATCTGAGCTTGATCCAACAATGTTGATTTGGTGACTGCAGCAACTACCTTCTTTTACAACAGCCGGGAATCCCGATTTTTAAGTCTAGAATAAAGGATAATTAGTTAGAGAAGTTAGTTAGTGAATTGATTAGTTAGAGTATCATGTATAAATAGGAGAATACAAGGATTGAGAAGATAGAGAGGGGGTGGGTGGGGAGTGAGTGTATGTATTGGAACAAACAGAGGTTCTCTTTTTTCCTTTAAGGGGAGTCTAGCTATTGATTAACAAAACTCCGAGCTATAGCAATTGATTACAGTTATTACTAGACTTCTCAACTTAAGATACCTAATCATAAGCTGCTTTTTGGATGAATGACAGTTTTTAGTTTTAAGTTTTAACAGTCTCATGCAGTCTAGTGAAAATTATAAATTAAATAAGCAGCTTGTGCAATATATAATCTTTTCCTTTAGAAGCATAATTCTTGTTCTATGTAAATCAGTGCTATCACTATCCTTGATTTCTTTCTCTTTTACTCATGATATTCCGGATTGTTTGTGTGCAGTTGGAAATAGTGACTGCAATACAGTCGGCTATGGATTGTCATATTATGATCAGACGGTCCATATTTTAAGTTTGAACTTTATATTTAAAATATGGAACGTTTGATCTTAATCGGATGGTTCAAATGTGCTGACTGCATGTCTTTACACTACACTAAATCCAAATCATAATATTCCCACCCTTTCTTTTGTTAAGATTTTACTTTTGATTTCCTTTTTATCTTTGAACTGTTGCTTTCATTGTACGCTTTCTTGTATTCAAAGTTGTAGTGTATTTTAGTCATTGTTTCTCTTATAACACTGCACTAAATCTCATTTGGTGTAGTTGATGATTTTCACAGTACGATGTATTTATTAATATATATAATTTTTTTACAGAAAGTTGTTAATATAATAGTATATCATTTTAAAATATGATAGATGTCTTAATCTTCAATAAATCATAATTTTGGCCAAGTTGGCCTTTTGCTTTGGACAAGGGCTAATGAGAGGAGGTTTTCTAGCCGTCGGTTGAAACCAAGACTTATTTATTAAAATTGGCATTATCCACTAATTAAAAGGTTGCCATGTAGGACAAATAAAATTATATAAATTATGCATCACTATACAAATAAAATATATTTTATAAGGGAGCTTCTATGGTGAAGTTGCCCTTGTGACTTTTTTGGTGAAGTTGGCCTATGTGGTCCAATAGGATTAAAGTATTTCTTTGTCCCCACCAAATCATTATTATATCATTATTATATGATGTGTATTTTTTATTATGATACATGGTACACCTCATAGATCAATGGTGTATATTTAAACTTCTTTATTCTAAGATCGAGTTATGCTCTGATACCAGAGTTTTGAGAGAGAATTATGAAGAATTTTCCTAGAAAAATCTAGATTCTTTTATCCAATTTTTCGAGCTGTAAGGACAACCCTGCTACTGAGCTTTGTAGCTTATGTAGCTCCTTTTGTTCTGAGATTTCAAAATCTCTTTTGGGTGGTGTTATTCTAAGGCTTTGACTTTTAAATAATGTTCTTTATTCTGTTTCTTCAAACAAATTTTTATCAACCTCTATGAGAGAACAACTATTTCTTGCTGGATTTCTAAATATAGGTGATTCTAATGTTACTAGTGGTGTAAATAATTCATCAATATGAATAGTATCTTTTCCTGTAAATTCTATGCTGTGGTGTGAATTGCTTAGAGCATAATTAATCCTGTAGTAGATTGTAAAGGGATGGTTACCTTTTTTCATAAGGTTTGGGTTTTCCAGTTTATAGTGAAAAACTATAGATCGATCTAGATCTTTATCTTTTAGGGATAACCCCATTTGTAAATTTATATCAAACTTAATTTTTCCATATTTCAAATTGCATTTTCCTTGTGCAATTATTGATTGTCTTTTATCTAAAATCCTAGAATCCTCTAAAATTATTTCTAGGGGCGAGTCAATACCTTTCATGAAAGTACTTTTAATCAAAATCTGAATGGTTGATATGTGAATATAACCAATTTTAGTTCTTTCTTTTTCAGAAAGGTTTTCAATTCTTCTTCTAATTTGTGCCCTATCTATAGTAGATACGACTATATTTCCATAAGTAGAGTCAATCGGAATTGCTTCTTCTCCAGTCATTATTCCAAATTTCAAAATATTTTTTCTTGAGAAAAATTCCTTAAATCTATTATATTTTCGTTTAAAGTTTTCTTCTGAAGTTAAGGTTAAATCTGTTTCTTCTATTTTATGATCTAATATGCCATCAGCAAAATAACTAGATTTTTCTTCCAAAAGAGAAATTTCAGTCATGATAATTTTTTAGAAAGGACTTGATAGTTTCTTCATGAAGTTTATGTCTTGGTTGTTCAAAACCATCTAACAACAAATATTCAGAGGTAATTGAATATTTGAATTGTTCTAAAAAATCTATACCAAACAAAAATTTATTTGGTTGTTCATCAATTAGTATTTTTAGTTGAAACTCTTCTAATTTTCTGAGTTTTAAACGAATAATAGTGCTTTGTGACATAATTTTTAAGGAACCATCAAATTTTAAAACAGTTTTTGGTTCTGATAATATTTCGAAATTTTCACAAATTTCTTTTGATACATGTGACCATGCAGCTCCTGTATCAATTAAAATTGGAACTATTTTTTCGTTTATCATACCGATAATATGATATTGAAATGTAACTTTTGAATTTAAAAGAGATATAATCATACCTGATTGAATTCTCAGTTTGATGTTAATGAAATATTCTTGAAGATATTTGTATTTTGAGATATAATCTGTTGATTATATTGTTGGTATGAGTGGTCCTTCCAGAGTATTACCTCAAGGATCTAGCTCCTCCAGAGTATTACCTCAAGAGCTACTTCTTAGAAATGATTCTAAGGACAGAAGAAATATTTCTTCATAAAACTAGATAGTAGTTTCATATATTTTTCAACTGTATTTACAAATGAGCTGAATGCTCTTATTTATAGTGGAGAAGGGCTCACATAGGTAAGATGTCCCTTTCCATGACAGCACACTATAGTGTCATGCACTCAGAAAAGTAACATGCACTAACATAAAGTAATACGCACTAAAAGAAAAGCGACAAACAGTTATTTACATTATTTCAAAGCTTATCACTAAGTGGTTCCCATCTGACTCAGATGTGATAAGATACCACTGTACATTATGGTTTACATTGTGATGTGTTGCTTTGTGTTGTCAGCTTTTTTGTCTTCTTGTGCCGACGATTTTGGTGAACAATTTTTGCACATGTGTTCCTTGTAATACTGTGAAAAAATTCTACAGCATTCTTCTTGAATTACTCTAGGTAATTTTTCATAATCTTCCTTGAGTTGGTCAACTCTTGTTTCAAGATCTTTGACTGCATTGATATCTTTTTCTTTTGCAGGCTTTCTTGAGTCGCTGTATATAACCATTGTTGAATCTTCATAAATAATTCTGTAGTTGTTTTGAGAAGATAATCTTGATATTTTTTGATGAAAGTTTTTGATTTGTGCAATGTAGCTACCAGGGTGCCATTCATTGCTTTCCTTGCTCATTGTTGGGTATTGTTTGTTTGAGATCCCAATTTTAATGAGATATTGTGGTTTTGTAGTTAGTTCCAAGGTGTTTTCATCATACCAAGGATATGTTGAGTCTATCTGCAAGAATATCTCTTTTCCTTTTGCAAATAGATTGTTGAATTTTTGGGTTAAATTTTGGAGTTCTTTGGGAAGGTATTTAAGTTCTCCAAATGCCTTTCCTGGTTGCTCTTCCAAGTATATGGTGCTGATTAGTCCATTTTGAAAGAACGATAAACAGATTTGACTATCTATTCCTGGGAGTAAAATTGCTCTAGTGCAGCCAAACTTGTTGACTGGATAGAAACATTCGGTGGTGAATATTTCGTTGTAGTGGTTTAACCATTTCCATCTGAGACTGAATTCCATGTAGGTTGGATCAGTTATCTGGAAATTTTTCTGATGTTCAAGCTGACGAATTTTGTCAATTGACAGCTTCTTTTTGGACTCCATTGTAGGTGATCTTTGAAGGTTTTTTGCAGTTGCAATTTCTCTGTATGATCCATAAAGAGCTATTTCTGCTTCCTCCATAGTCTTGTAACCTTTGTGCCTTATGTTTTTGCCGGTAACGTGCTGCTTTGCTATTGCCCAGCTTCGATAGATACCTTTAAATGGTCCTTCGAAGATGACATATGCTGCATATTTTCCCATCTGTTGATCAATAGGATCTACGAGAACGCTTTCTTGGAGGGTAGGTACACCATTTTTTCTTGCTTCGTCTTCTTCCTCAACTTCTTCAGCCCATGATTTTTTGCTGTCTGAAGTTGTTCCTGAGGATCCGGATTCCTGTTCTTCATTTGATTTCCATCCATTGGGTGTTATTGTCTCAATGGGGATTTCTGAATTTTTTGGAGCTGTATATTTTACATAATAATCATACTTTCCAGAAGGCTGACCTAGCAAGTCCCAATTTTCTTCATTTTTGAGAACTTTGTCTAAGCTTGTTGTCATGTTTTGCAAGCTTTTGAGTGTTGTAATCATCTCCCCCCTTTCGTCGGAGATCTTTTTTCTTCTAGAATCAATGGCAGCGAGCTGCTCATCCTTCTGCTTTATGTTGTTTTGAAGTAGCTTTATTGCTTGCTCCATTCTCTTGTTAGTGTATCTGCAAAACTGTTTTGTTCAGATTTTATGTACTGAATATATGGCTCGAATTGTTGTAACTTCATCTGCCATCTTATTAGTCTGCCTTGTCTATGGTCTGCTTTAATTTTATATTTCCAAAATCCTGTAAGATATTTAGAGTCTGTTCGAAGAAGAAACCTTGATGGTAATAAATCAATTTTCCATTTTTCTAATATCTTTACACATGCCAGAGTTTCTAGTTCCTGAATATGGTATCTAGATTCTGTATCTGTAAATGTACCAGAAATATATTTACATAAATGTAATTTTTCAGTATCCTTTATCAGGATTTTAGAAGCACTATAATCAATGCTTTTTATAGTATCTGTCCCTTCCCTCGAAGTTTCAGATTCTTTTGATTGAAGATCCTTAGATTCTTCAATTTTATATCCCTTCTCATTAAGAGAAAGTTTTGCTTTACCATTAGGTAAGGCTCTCATACAACCTGCCCAGGTTGTTTGCGATGCATCTGTCTCTATAATTAAAAAATCTTCTTTTGTCGGATTGTAAAGTTCAGGCAAAACTTGAATTTTTTCCTTAATTGTTTTAACAATATCAGAATCAGTTTTGGTCCAAGACCATGGGATTTTTTCCGAAATTTTCTTTTGCAAATGTTTTCTTTCTTTTGCTAAGTCTTTGAAAAATCCTTCGTTAGCAATATAATTTAAACATCCAAGAAATCTTTGGATTTGCTTTCTATCAGAAAGTTCATTTGGAAAAGCTTGTATTTTTTCTTGGGTATGAGGTGCTAAACTAAGTTCCCCGTTTTCTTTTAGGATCAAACCAAGGTATTCTATTTCTTTTTGTAAAAGTTTTGATTTCTTTTTTGAAATCACAATACCTTTTTCTTTAATTCTTAAAAGAACAGTTTCTATATCTTGAAGATGTTGTTCCCTATTTCCTTTTGTGAAAATAAGTATGTCATCTATATATGCCAAACATATATGATTCAAACCTTCAAGAGATTTATCCATAAATCTTTGGTATATTGATGGTGCCTGTTTCAGTCCAAAAGGCAAAACATTCCATTCATAATGTTTTTGAGGTGGACATGAAAAAGCTGTTGATGGTTTTGTTTCTTCGGCTAGTCTTAGTTGATAATACCCAGACTTTGCATCTAAGGAAGAAAACCAATTGCATCCTTTTATTTTTTCTAAAATAAAATCTTTTCTTGGTAATTTATAAGAATCTCCAACAGTTGCTAAGTTGAGTTTCTTATAATTGATCACCATTCTTCTTTTACCTCTTTTTATTTCGTTGTGATTCTCGACATAAAAAGCTGGTGCAGAATGTGGGCTTGATGAGGGTCTAATAAGATCCTTATCAAGTAGATCTTTACATTCTTGTTGAAATTCTTCAACATCCCTAATAGAATATGGAATCCTATTTGGAACATTTATCTCGTCATTTGGGTTCTTGAGTTTAATGACTATAAGTTCATGATTAGTGTTTTTAAGACTGTCTAGAGGGTTATCTGAACAAACTTCATCTAATCTTTCTTCTATATTAATATGGAAGCTTCTTTCTTCCCACATCATTCTTAATTCTCTAAGGTTTCCCTTAATAAGATTTAAAATCTCATTTCTAGTAACTATTTTGGTAGTTACTATTTTGCTATTCTTTGGATTTCCCAAGTCCTTCCATTGAAGTGATATTGTATCCTTTCTTTGAGTAAAAGGTTCATATAACTTTAAAAAGTTATTTCCTATAATTAGATCTAATCCTGAATCATGGAGGTATATTGTTTGGGATAAAAAACTTATATCCTTCAATTTCTATCGATACATCTCTAAGATTAAACCATATCTGATGTTTTGATTTATCTGCAACTATTATTTCTTTTGGTTTAACTAATCTTTCCCAATTTCTAGAGATAGATTTTCTCCCAAAACAAAGAGTTGCACCTGTATCTATATAGGCTAAAAAATTTCTATTTTTTAGTACTATTTTAATAAATGTAGCGCTTGGATTTCCCTTACCAAGTATCTTCTTCGACATCTGAATCTGTTTCTGTGCAGTATTCATAAATTTCTTCATCAGATTCTATGTCCGATTCTATAGGTTCATATCCTATTGCATATATTGCATGTAAGACATTTTTCTTAGGATTCTTCTTCTTAGGGCACTCATTTGCATAGTGACCTTCTTCGTGACATAGCCAACATGTACATGATTTTTTACCCTGTGGGCATGTTTTCTTCTTAGGGTAAGGTTGTTTTTTCCTAAAGAATTTTTTGTCTCCTTTTTTGAATTTTCTAAATGAGACCTTCTTGAATTTCTTTCTTTTATAGGGTTTTTGTGTCCTTTCCTTTCTAGGGTTACAACCATAGTTTCCTACTTTGTCTTGTAGTTTGCTACAACAAAGAGATACTTGAGCTTCTCTTTTGGCTATCTTCTGACTACACATCTCTTGAAGCCAAATTTTTAAAGAAGTTATTCTTCCTCCTAAAGTATCGTCTACCTTTCCTTCTGCTAATGCTGAGGTAAAAAATGCCTTAACTTGAGCCGATACTTTTTCTGGTAACTTGTCATAAAATAGTTCTAACAAGTTTCTAGAGATTCTTGTACTATTATCTATATTATAGTAATAATCCTGAAATTCACAAATAAAATTATCTACATAGCACATATTGCAGATTTTTAGGTTGGTGATTTTCCAAAGGTTTTGGTCAGAAAACACTATTTTTGATTGAATGGAATTTTTCCATCCTTTGAATTCTTTTATTAGTAAACCATAGACCCAGTCTACTACTAAGGTTCCTGTTAGAGGTAATTCTCCCATAACTTCTGATGGTAGGGTAGAAATGTATTTGTAAGCATTTCCTCTAGTTTTATATTGAAGATAGTTGAAAATATCAACTGCTCCTAAATGTTTAAGATTTTCGTTTAACTGGATTAACACACTATTTGTATTATACCAATCCCTAAGATCTTTTGCTGCATCAACACTGCAGTCTATATCTAAAATTCCTTGTCCTTGGAATGGATTTTGCGAAGGTACATAATAATGAGGTACTTTCTGGAATTTTTGTTTGGTAAATTCTCTTTCAAAATCTGCAGGTCTTTTAGTTCCCGAAGTTTCTCCTTGTTCTTCTATTTTTACATAATGAGGATTTTCAATCTCATTTTCATTAGCTTCTTCTTCTGAGCTAAAGTCATAAATAATCTGATTATTATCTTCTGATTTGTCATCATAAGTTTCCTGACTTTTGCCACTAATATCTAGAGAGACCATTAATCTTTCTAAATTCTCTAATTGCCTATTAAGGGCTTCTTCTGTGTTATCCATATCTAAAAGTAATTAGATGGTGGTTTAATTCTTAATTGTGTGGACTCAGAAATTTCTTCGAGTTTAGAAATCTTTTCTTGAGGTTGGGTTTGTGATATTTTTAGGATTTCTATTTGTTTTCCCTTATCCTCCCCCTTCTTAAGAAATTGAGATAATTCATCCAGAAGAACTTCTAATTTAATGCAGATATTTTCTACATTTCTTTTTTGTTCTTCTTGAAATTCATCCATTCTTTGGTGAAAATTTTGATAGCAACAATTTTTTATTATATAGGTTAGCATACATGCTATATTGTTGAGTTGTGGATTTGTTGTATGAAAAATGTGAGGATATCTATGCAATTCATCCTTTTCATAACAGGCAAAGTTTTCTTCATGAAAGTTCCAGGTTTCATGAGGTTTATATTTACTTTCTTCAGATTGTAAGCTTTCTAAGTATAATGTTTGTTTTTCTAAGTTTTCTAAAACTTTTTGTAGAACACTTGTTATACTTTCTTCAGTCATCTTGCCAAAGACTGAAGGTTTTTCCGAAGGCTTTTAGCTAGTTCCTTATATTCTCTAGCTAAATAGAAGTTTCCTGAGTTTCTAAACCAATAGTGTAGTCTTTCGAACCATTTAATTTGAATTTTGTATAGAGCGAGATCAGCCAGGTTAGGATTAAAGCTGATTATTGGATAAATTAATTTTCCGCATAGACTTCTTAGGAATTCATTCCCGTGTCGTTTTACTATCATATTATTTATTGAACTTGGATTATTTGCCATAAAATAGCTACCAAATTTTTGCTACTAAATTTGTGCTAATGGGCTACTTGGTTTCTGGCCATTAGATTTGAGATTTACACATAGAAATTTTTGTGCCTTTGCCACACTAGATTTTGACTTTTTTGGTGAAGTCATTTCAATGACTACACGTTAGAATTCCCCATTTTATAATCGCAAGTTGCACATAATAGCATATGAGGGTCACAGCCAACCATTGAAGATTCTTGACAAGGATGGGAACCTTTAGTGATGAAAGTAAAGAAAGACACAGAAGAAGGTTATCTTTACTTTTTGGACCCACAATTAATATAATTGGAGTCTCCTATTTAATGTTAGAACTATCTTAAAAGCTTTGTTTGTTTGCTTGAATTGCTAACTTGTACAACTTTTTTTTTTACTCATTCTCTTTTATTTTGATTTTTTTTATACGAAAGAGTGAGAGATTAAAACTCCAATTTTTAAGATAAATACAACTTTGATTATTTTGCTTGAAATATATGAATCTTTTGACTAGTTACCACTCAGAGGCACAAGTTATGGTGCATAAGCCATGTTTATACACCGTGCATAAATACCCAAAATTGCTTAGCACACTCCCCAGATTTCTAGTACACACCCATATTGCTTAGCGCACCCCCCCAGATTTTTAGGGGATGTGCTAGAAATTTGGGGGGTGCACTAGAAATCTCGGGGTACGTTAAGCAATCTGAGGGGTGCACTAAGCAATTTGGGGGGTACATTAAGCAATTTTCATTATTTATGCACGGTGCATAAGGAAAAAGCTTATGCACTATAACCACTCCCCCACTCGGATCAATTATATACATCGATAGCTACTTTGTGCGTGTATTTATGAGTTGTTTATATTATTATATTATGAATTTTTGTAAGTTAGAGATCAACTTTGGCCCCATTAACTTGAGCCAAAAGTTACACTTTACTTTTTAGTACTATTTTTTTTAACATTTTACTCTTAAATAAATCCAACAACCAGTCCATTTATTTGATGTTATCCCCACGCAATTAAGGCTATAAATATTGCATATTCTATCTTACTAAGAAATTCCATGTATAACAAAAAGTCTTTCGGTGTTGTGTGAAAGTTAGGTTGGATAGTTGGTTAGCTTGTGGTAATAATTGCTTACATCTCTAATCTTCAACCTTTTTAAGATATAAAAACAACCAAGAAAGTCAGTGAGTAGTGACAAAGTGAACAAAGATCAAAGGTTGTCGGAATGAAGCAAAGAAAGGAAGAAGGATCGAAGAAAGAGGTTGTTCGAAGGACAACACCACCACCACCTCCTCCACTTCCGAAATTTCGAGTCATCTCAAAGCCAAGAGCAGAAGAGAGTGTGACAAAACGAGAAATCGCCAAGTTTTGGAGGCAAAAGCGAATTGTGGAGGAGGATCATCTCCTTGCTGCTATCAAGGCTGCAGCAAGACTTCGTGCACGCAACCTCACGGTAAGGTCTATATAATTTGGATCCTCTAGGACGGCTGCTCATAATTCAAATTTTGCATAAATCAATCAAATATATAGTATATGTGTGAAAATATATCATATATGATTCATCATCAACAAAAATAAAATTACAAGTTTTTTTTCCTTTTTGTTCCTAAAGAGATGATTAACAAGGAAAATTGTCTATCAATTGCATAATTAATATATATTCTTCATGTATGTGGTTAATGTCTGGTTGATGATTTTTTTTTATATATATATAGTACCATGGTTTCTAAAATTGTACAAATTATATTATGAACTTGATTCCTATTTTGTTTGCAGGAGGAAGAGTATCTGAGTTTTGAATTGAGCTTAGAGAATGACCGTGATGAATATGAGGACAATAAAGAGAAGGTCAATTGGGTTGTAGGGACAAATTATTGTGGCAATAAAGTTGATGAGGACAAGGAAGTGCGTGTGGGAATAAAGGATTGGTTAGTACATTTTTCATCTTACAAAAAATTATTAATTGTGGTATCTTGGAAAAACTTCACATGAAGTTTGTTAATTTGTTTGGACAAGATAGTTTATCATGATATTTTAACAAGATTTGTTAATAGACTTTAAGTAATGTGCATTTTCTGAAAACTTATATTGAATGTTTTAAAGATTGCTTGGTATGGAGATCAAATCGGTGACACTTCTTAATAGTATAATTTAGTCGATTGAATTATAGTTGAATTAATCGTAGTTCAATGTGATTCAATTTAGTCGATATAGTTCTAAAGATTGAAAATAGATTGTAATTGAATGAATCGAAATGTTGATTGATTTTCGATTGAATCCATCGGTGCATTCTAATTTAGTTCCAATAGGCGTCTCAAGGTATCTAATGACTTAAGCCTTTTGATTACTTTATGAAACTAATTTTCAAGTTAACAAATATCCGTTCCTTTTTTTTTATATGCGGGGTTGGATGACTTCCAAATAAAGAAACTTTAGGAATCAAATTCAGATTCTTTTTATAGAGGAGAGTCATGTTGTCAACTCTTCCAATGTTATTCATGTTATATTTCCGTTCAATTATAACAGTAATTGAACTTTAGAATATTAAAGATACTAATGGAAAGAGTAAGAAATTCAAAAATTTAAGATGGGACTAAACTTGACAATGTTTTATTTTCACAAGCAAAGTACTAAACTTGACAATGTATCTAGACAACAAATGCTTCAATCAGTCCTTCAATTATATATAGATTAATAGACCCCACAACATTTTTCTTAATGTCATCTTATTTGCTGACTTCATAATCATAAATGAAACCAATTTAAAGTAGCTAGTTTGTCACAACTTAGTAGAAATTAATAATAGTGTTAGTTTGTTTATAAAAAACTAATAATTAATAGTGTTAGTTTTGACATATGCAGGTGGACTAAAAGCAAGTATGCATATTTGAACCAACCAGCCTTAGCTTCAATGGATCCTCCTAAGAAAAGGACCTCTACTTATGTTCCTCATATTATTTCTTACAAGCCTAAGGCTTTGTATCCTACAGCTATTGGTGTATTTTAAAGCCAAAGGAGACATTCCAATGTTGTTTGTCATTTCTGGAACTTGTGGTAGTTCCTTCTTTCATGTTTCATTTGTTATTCAAAATCCTATGTGCTTTATTTGGGACAAGTATTGTTAGGGCTTGGGCCTTTAGGCCAACCATAAATTGAATTTTATAAGACTTGGGCTTTATTTCATTTGTATTTTGTAGGGTTTGGGCCTTTGGGCCAACCTTAAATTGTTTGATAAAAAAAATGTTTGCTCCTCGTCCTCTGAATTGCTCACACTAAAAAACATACTACTAAAAAATATATATCTTCCGGTAAAATTTGTTCTATTAAAAGATATATTTCGATAGATGGAGGGACACGAGGAGATTAATAAATGGGTCATGTTAACTGTCCCGGGGGCACTAGTTAAGGAACCAAAAGAAGAAATTTTTACATTGAAATAAACACCTTTTACACTTTTTAAAAATTGATTACACAAGTTTTAAGACAATATTACTATACTTAGTTTCCTTAACTAGTGCCCCAGAAGCACTATTTAGCATTTTCCTTGATAAATTTAGGAGGTGACAAAGAGCAACCATCTAAAAAAACTATTTCTGGGTCAAATATGTACTTTGTTGGAAAGGGGTAAGTTCTATTGACTAATTGTTAATGAAATGTCATCATTTTCAAAAGAAAAAAAGTCAAAAGTCTAAGTAATAGTAGTAGTACTACTACTACTATTAATTACCATTAATACTTTCTCCGTCCATTTTAATAAAAGCTAGTTTAATAAAAAAATTGTTTTATTTTAAGATCATTTTACAATTATCAATGACATTAATTATTATTTTTCCGAACTTACCTTTATTTACATTGCATAGTCTTTTTAATAGCATTGAATTATCTTTTGTTTAATACAAAGCACTGGAATTAATTGTAAGGATAAACATGTAAAATTAATATAATTTGTCAATTAAGTTAATACTAAAACTCATTTTCTGAATACCCGTGTTTTGTCAAACTAGCTCTTACAAATATGGACGAAGAGAGTATAATTTTTGGACATATATTCTCAGAAATATAACTCAATTGACAACAGTTATATTAAGTAATATACTAATATACAGAGGTTGTGGTTTGTAATATTAATTTCTCCACTTAATCACTTTAAGTAGCTAAAATTTTGGACATCATACTACTTGTCCAACAAAAAAAAAAAAAAAAAACTACTACGTAACCATTCTTTTACACAATTGGACAATATGGCGGAGTAGTTGTTCTCATTCTCACAGTCAACTTAAGCAATCCTTTGCCAGCTAACTAAATGATCAAATTTTCAAATAAAAATTACAACTACAACTTTTGATGCTTGTCAAAAAATAATTACAACTCTTGATATTTTATTTAGATGAAAGCTCCATTTCAATGGGAAAAAATACATATAATCAAGAGGTTGAACTTAAATAGAACAAGAGAATTGAACCGAAGTGATTAAGAATACCAATTCACTTGTTCAAAAAAAAAAATATACCAATTCATTAGTCACTAAGTAGTACAAATTAAATTAGTGGGGAGGGGGTGAAACCATTTGATGTCAGAATTGACCTCCGAATCAGATTAAACTGGTGGTAAAAGTAAAAAGAAAAAAAAAATAGTATAAATTGTAAATTTTTATATATTCTTAAAGTCAATTAATACTTATAAATCAATTCAAACGGTCTAAGGAAAGACTACTCGTAGAAACTCAACAAGATATAAAAAGACATTTGTATATATTTTTGTGGTATATTTAGGTACAAGCAAGTGCTCCTATTTATATTATAGGATTGGAGACAAAGAAACAAAGAAAGTAATTACACATAAATGCTAATTGATCCTAACATAATTACAATATAAAGTATAATAATAAGAGAATCACAATATATTGATATATCGTAACATCCCCCCTCAAACTCAAGTGGGTGGAGCATTAACCAACTTGAGTTTGGATACTAAAGTGCGGAAGCGACCGGGTGAATGAGGTTTTGTGAACAAATCAGCCGGCTGGTCAAGAGTGCCAATGGAGATAAGATGAAGTTCACCATGAAGAAGATGTTGACGAATGAAGTGACAATCAATTTCAATATGTTTGGTGCGTTCATGGAAAACATCATTGTGGGCAATTTGAATGGCACTACGATTGTCACAATATAGATTAGTTGGTGAAGATTGTGATGTCTCTAAATCAGCAAGAAGCCAACGAAGCCACAATATCTCAGAAGTAGTATCAGCAAGAGCAAGATATTCAGATTCAGTGCTAGAGCGAGCTGTTAAGGTTTGTTTCTTGCTACGCCAGGATATAAGGGAATCTTCAAGAAAAATACAAAAACCAGTGGTGGAACGACGATCACTCGGATCACCGGCCCAATCAGCATCAGAGCAGGCTCTAAGAATCAATGAGGATGTAGCTGAGTAATGAAGACCATAAAATAAGGTACCCTTGATATACCGAATAATCCGGAGCACGACAGCAAAAAGCGTGGAACATGGTGAAGCCATGAATTGGCTAACAAGATGAACAGTATATGAAATATCCGGCCGAGTAACTGTGAGGTATATCAGACTACCTACGAGCTGTCGATAAAGAGTGGCATCGTCAAGTAAAGTACCATCTTGAGGAGTAAATCGAATGTTAGGTTCGAGAGGAGTCTGTTCAATTTTACAATCAGTGAGACATGCTCGAGAGACGAGATCAGAAGCATACTTAGCCTGTGACAGAAACAAGCCATCACTTGAAGATAATACTTCAAGCCCCAAAAAATAACTTAATGGTCCAAGATCCTTCATCTCAAAATGTTGACACAAAAATTTCTTGAGCTCTTCAATTCCAATGGAGTCATCACCAGTGATAATCATGTCGTCGACATAAAGAAGCAATACAACAGTGCCATTGTCAGTTTTCCGAGTAAAAAGAGCAGAATCATGAGCACTAGAGGAGAAATTCAATTGGGTGATAGTCTTGTGAAATTTAGAAAACCAAGCTCTAGGTGCTTGTTTGAGGCCATAGAGAACCTTACGAAGACGACATACTTTGTTTTCCTGACAGGTATATTCCGGAGGAGGACGCATGTAAACCTCTTCTTCTAATTCGCCATTGAGGAAGGCATTTTTAACATCCATTTGAGTGAGTTTCCATTGGCGAGTGGCAGCAATAGCAAGAAGAGTTCTAACAAAAGTGATACGTGCAATAGGGGCAAATGTCTCCTCATAATCAATACCATACTCTTGAGTGAACCCTTTTTCCACAAGACGAGCTTTGTAACGCTCGATAGATCCATCATAAAGAGTCTTTATTTTATACAACCACTTGCATCCCACGAGAGTCTTATCAGAAGGAGGATCAACAAGGTCCCATGTGTGGGTTTTCTCCAATGCATGTAATTCTTCTTGCATAGCCTGCTGCCAATGAGGATCTGCAGATGCTTCCTTATAGGATTGTGGTTCATGATGGTGAAGTATAGTGGAATAACAATGATAATTATCACGAAGGTAAGGAGGTGTATTTCGTACCCGTGGCGGAAGCTCAATAGTGGGGGGTGCAGGATCAACAGGCGAAGCATCATCATTAGAAGTGGATGAAATATCAGAAGGCAACAGAAGCTCATTAGATGAACCTACATGCGTCTCAGAACTTGCAATTGTGTCACTGGGAAAATAATCGACATCAGGGTTAGTAAAAAGAGGAGTTGAAGTAGAAGGGATTGACTTAAACTCTGACAAGGAAGAGAACATTATATGTTCCCAAAAGACAACATGACGAGAGGTACGAATGCGTTGGGATATTGGGTCCCAACATCGATAACCTTTGTGTTCAGTCCCCTAACCAGGAAAACAACATAGACGAGCACGAGGCTCAAGTTTAGTATATTCATGGGGCTGGAGGAGGACAAAACAAGCACAACCAAACACCTTAAGTGTGTTATAATTTGGTGTAGTGAGATAAAGACACTCAAAAGGAGAGACATTGCCGATGATAGATGAAGGGAGACGATTGATTATATGGACAGCTGTAAGAGCAGCTTCTCCCCAAGCGCGTTCTGGACAAGAGGCTGATATAAGCATAGCACGAACTGAGTCAAGAATATGACGATGCTTTCTCTCACCACGACCATTTTGTTGAGATGTATATGGACATGAAAATTCAGACAAGGTACCCTGCTCATGAAGAAAAGATAAGAGTTTGGAATCACGATATTCCATTGCTATCTCGGCGATAAACCTTAATTGTTTTGGAAAATTGTGTTTTAATCATTTTGGCAAAGTTAATGTAAATTTGAGGAAGTACATGTCGATTTTTCATCATGAATATCCAAGTAAACCGAGAATAATCATCAATAAATAACACAAAATACTGAGAACCTCCCATTGAAGGGGTAGGAGCAGGACCCCAAATATCAGAATGCACAAGATCAAATGATGAATTTGAAATAGAGGTACTTTTATTAAATGATAAAGCTGGTTGTTTAGCTGTTTGATAAGAAGTACATTCAAGAGACTCATTTGTAACAGACCCTAAATGACCTTGAGACACAAGATGACACATTTTTCCAATAGAGCTATGAGCAAGACGACAATGCCAAAGTCGAATGGAAGTATCTTTGGAAGCGACACATATGTTAGGCACTTGAGGAACATGTAGTTTAGTGAGCTCAAATAGCCTTCCGGTCTTACATCCAGTCCCTAGGAGTTGTCCCGTCCGTGGATCCTGCACACGACATCCAGAGGAAGAGAATGTAAGTTCATAACCAAGATCACATAATTGGCCAACAGAGATAAGGTTAAAACTTAATTTTGGAATGAGATATGTATAAGGTAAGCTTAAATTAGACAATGAGATAGAACCTTTATGGGTTACAGGCATAAGGGATCCGTCAGCAGTGTGAATAAATTGAGTAGTGTTATTTTCAGATAAGGAAGAAAATAAGTGAGATGTAGTGTAACATTCCACAAAATTAATTAAATTTTTGTTAATTTAATTAAGTGGTATTGTTAGGATTAAGGGAGATTAATTTCAATTAGCAAATGAAGTTAAGACTAAACTAGTATTTTACCAAGTTAAGTGAGGAAAATTGAAATCAATTCTCCACTCTTTTTCCCTCTCTCTCTCTCGTTCCCCCCATTACTTCTCCTTAAGCCTCCCCACTAACTCCAATCTTCTATATTACCATGCAAACCAAGACAAACTCACTTTCTTGGAGAAACTCAGCAAACTCTCCTCATCTTCCTCCCTCTCTCACGCTGCAGAAACAACAATGAATCACATGCCACACAATGACAAAAACCTACCCAATTCCAAGTTCCAACTCTCCTTCACATGCCATTAACCTCCAAACTCCTCAATCAACTCACAAACCCATCACTTATGGACTTAAATCAGCCAAGAGACTCTGATTCCACACTTCCCTAACTCAATCACGAGCTCCCCTTTAGCAAGCAAAACAACAAACATCACAATTTCCATAACCACTTTACCAATGAGCTTGCATGCAATGGAGACCAAACTTAGACCACCCATTGTCCAATTCTGATTCTAAATCACTATAAATACCCCTTAGACCTCAGAAACGAATCATCAAACAACACAACTCAGTAAAGCATTAGAAATTCCTTCCTTCTCCATTTTTTTCGTGTTCTTGAGCATTTGGGGTGTTCGAGTCAGAAGTAGTAACAGAGTTTCTGGGCAGTAGTTGAGCTTTGCCTAAGGTTTTAAAGCTTCAATCCAGGTGGGTTCTTAGGTTAGTTAGTTAGTTAGATTCCCAAAATTATGAACTTTTGCATGTTAACTTAAGAAATTAGGGAAATGTTGTGTGAGAGGAATTAACTCCCAAATTCCTCTCCATTCTGTCTTATATTATACATATTATGTAACTGCACTACTTGGAATGAGGATTGTAGGTGGTAACTTTGATAAAAATGGATTTTTCGCAAAACAGGGCACATTCTGTATGAACTCGCCACAGCATGTTGATGGCGAGTGTTCATGGCGAGCTGGGTTTTCTGGGCTGATGAAACACGCTCTGGCGTGCTCTTGCGCGCTCAGCGAGTTGATTTAGACCAGGACCTATAATCTCGCCGTGGCGAGTTGATAACACGCCGTAGCGAGCTCATACAGGACAGGACCTATAAAACTCGCTCTGGCGAGTGATAACACGCTGAGCGAGTTTGACAGGAAACAGACCTGCAATTTCAAAATTTTCTAAGAAACCATAAACACTCGTTTTATGTCCTCACATGAGTTAGATATCTTGCAGTAGCATAATTTATATAATGTTAAACAGTATGTTAATCATAGATAATCTTTAGGGTATAACTTAGAGATTTATAGGTTTGTATGCTCCCCGGGATTTGGTAATTCATGGTAGAATCAACTAATTTAGTATCAGTCGATTATGAGCGATTTGTGATGTCGCACTATGGACTCCCAATGGGATAATCCATTAGGTTATGATTATGTGAGCTGCATGCCGTGACCGAATCGGTTGTCGGATATGGCAGGCCTCTGAGACATGCTCACCTCAGAGTGTCCTTGTGTTAAAATGAATAAGATATATTTCTGTGTTACACCTTTACTTATGCTTATATATATTATGTTATGTTGCTAGCATGCTATGACTGATTAGGATTCCCCGGTGTAGTCACCTCTAGGAGGGCAGTAGGACTCACTGAGGCTTGGTAGTCTCACCTCATTCCATACAATTATTTTTCAGATAAGCAGGTTGGCTAAAGGTATGCTGGTTGGTGTGCTCGTGGCTATGCTTGAGGATTGCATTTCGTTTCATGCTTTCTAGTTCTGTTGTCTTGTTGTTGCATCTTTCAATAAATGATTTGTTGTTTTATCTTATCGCTTCCGTTGAGTTTGTATTCCGTTTTGTACTTAGCACCTGCGTGTGCTTAATTTCTGAATTGTAATAATAATGACTCAGTATCAGTAATAATATTCTGCGTTTTATTCTAGATATAGACGTGGGGTGTTATATGTAGATGTCATGTGATTACAACAGGCAGAATCTAAATACCATTTTGAATTACCTGGTGTGGTGGAAAAAGCGGCAGGAGTATTACCGTTACCATTACCGGAAGGAAGAAGTTGTCTATGTAGAGACTCAAGATCACAGACAGAGAAGGTAGACTGGGAGGATTTTGCAGAACAATTGGCAGCAGTTGCAAGTGCAGGCTTCGAAAAATTAGGACGTTGTTGATTCTTCTTTTGATCAGATCGCGGAGGACGAGTGGGACAATTATGAATCAAGTGTCCGGGTGTTTTACAGTATCGACAACAGTTTGAAGCAATATGACCCTTTTTCATGCAATTATGACATTCCACATTGGGGCAATCAGAGAAAGAATGTCCAGGCTTGCGACAATGACGACAAAAATTGGTAGATTTATTGGTAACTGCGAAGGCAAGGTCATTTTGTGGACGATGAAGTCCCAATCTAGTTTCTTCAGACTTAAGATAAGGAAGAGCATTCTCTAGTGTAGGTAAAGGGTTTTGATGCAGCAGAGATGCTCTCACTGGTTCATAATCATCAGTGAGAGCCATCAAAAATTGAATTAGCCGAATACGAAGCACCGATTACAAGTGTGGTGGCGGCGGTAAAAAAAAGGAATACTCAGGAAAGGAATTTGTGGTGCTTTAAAAAATCAGTGAAGCACCGATTACAAGTGGTGGCGGCGGTAAAAAAAAAACTCAGGAAAACTAGGAAAAGGTAACAGCCAAAGAAAATCTAAGCTCTGATACCATGTAGAAACTCAGGAAGATATAAAAAGACATTTGTATATATTTTTGTGGTATATTTAGGTACAAGCAAGTGCTCCTATTTATATTATAGGATTGGAGACAAAGAAACAAAGAAAGTAATTACACATAAATGCTAATTGATCCTAACATAATTACAATATAAAGTATAATAATAAGAGAATCACAATATATTGATATATTGTAACACTACTAACGCCCTCGTTTTATATCTCTAATAGCAATAATAAAAACTAATTTGGAAATTTAAAATGGACAAAAAATATCGAAAAGCGATCTTGAAAGAGAACCAAAGACTCTGAAAATCAATTGACTGTAGCAATCCCTAACCTTGAAATTTCCATGGTGGTTTACGGCCGGTTTTCCGCGATTTTGCCGGTGGTTGTGCCTCTCGTCTACATCTCTTGATACGGAGCCTCTCCCCTTTGGTCCACGCGCATCTCCATCGGAGCTTCATTTCTTGGGGTTCCGACCGCCGTGACCAAGGTTTGTCTGAGTTTTTCGTTGATTCTGAGTTATACTCGTTTTCTGTGTTTCTGGATTTCAATTTCAAGGTTGTTTTCTGGTAGCTTATGTTCTGGTTGTTTGGGGTTGTGATACGTTGTTCTTGTGCTTGCGTTGTTCTCTGTTGGATTTTCACTGTTTGTTGCATTTTACCTCTGTTTGTTGCCTTTGTCTGCTGCATCATTCATGGATTCTACTGCACAATCAAAAGGTTCTTCGACGGTAGCAAAGTCGTTTGCACAAGCTCTGTCCAACTCGTGCAACTTCACTGCCTCCGAGCTCTCCAAACCTTGTTTGAAATGTGAGCAAATTTCAATCAAAATATCTGAGGATGCGTATTTGAAAGGTGTCCTGGACTGTCAAAATGTCCTTCACGGAAGGTTCACTCTCCCGAAGGAGTCATCCCCGGTTCGTTTTCCCGATTTGAAGGCTAGAATTTTAAAATTTTGGAAAACGAATGCGCCATGGTCCATGGTGTCTTTAGGAAAAGGCTACTTTGAATTCAATTTTTCATCTCTAGATGATTTAAGTGCAGTAAGATCCATAGGATTTTGGAATCTCTCACCGGGTTTACTTAGGACATTTGCTTGGTCCGCTGATTTTAATCCGCATAATGTGCAACCGTCTAATGCTCAAACATGGATTCGCATTCATGGGCTTGCCCGTGAGTATTGGCAGCCCAAGATTCTGTTTGAAATTGCAGGGGCTTTAGGCAGTCCTTTGGCTCTTGATGATGAGGCAACTAAGAAGAGAACTTTTGGTCACTTTGCAAGAATCTTAATCGATGTTGATTTAAGTTCAAACTTGCATGAAAGAGTCCTTGTTGAAAGGAATGACTTTGATTTTTATGTGGATGTTGAGTATGAAAATATTCCCCCATTCTGCAACTCTTGTCAAATTATTGGGCACTCTGTTAATAATTGTAAGTATCAAACTCCTAGAGCTACTGCAAGTTCTACAACTGCGAACAAACCCAAAGTGCGTCCGATCGTTAACAATGTTGAGAAGCCACTTGAAGGTTCATCTCCAAATATTGCTGCAGATTGTAGTAAAATTGTTGTAGAAATAGACCCTCTCGTTGATGATATCATAAGGTCTAAAGAGGCTATGACTTATATGTTTGTGGGAGACGTCTTAAATCTTGAGAAAGAGGTTCCGTTTATTTCTGTTGAAGCAGTTCCTGTCTGTGTTCAAGATACTTCATCTTCGAGTGGTGTGGCTTCCCCTATTGTTGGAGATGTCATGAACCTTGCGAATGAAGTTTGTGGTGTAGAGCTGCACGAGGAAGAGGAAATGGTAGCTGACTCATATCCTTTGGAGAATCAAGATAGATCCATATTGGCACCAGATTCTAATTTATCAAATTTTAGTCCAAATGTTATCCATGACATGCAAGTTTTAGGGCTTCTAAGTGCTCCCACTGCGGCCCAACAAACTATGGATTTTCTGAATAATTCTTGGGCTAACATGACTCAAACTGAAGAGTTGATCGATTCAGTTGGTAACACAAATCAACAATTCCAATTGGTGGTCTCCAAAAAAAGGAAGAGCAAGCAGAAACAAGCTGAGGCTAGTAAAGGTTTCAAGGTTGGTTCTTCCAACCGTTAGTGTACTATTTGTTCTATGTTTTTCTTGTTTTTTATGTTTTTATCTTTTATTTTCCGCCTTTCTTTTTCCTTAGAGGGTTTTGGTTAATTTCCCCCCTCTTTTTGTACTTTTTATTTCTATTAATAGATGTTACGGGGGTGTTGCAGTAGGTGATCCATCTGCACCCCTTCTTTTGCTTAAAAAAAAAAATATACAAAAAATATCTTATATAGTAAAATTTGCTTTTAAGCCTTATGCCCGAATAGTTGCACAAGGGGTATTAGCTTTTCAACTAGATGTATGAAACTAAAGATAAGATAGATAGAGTAGAGTAGGTGTAAGATATGATTAGGACAATGTAACCGAAAATATAATAAATAAAAAGATTAGATACTCTTATGCACAAATTAACTTTCAAAGTGTGACTCTTGAAATATAAGTACTAGAGTCATTTACTATAAACAATTCATTTTAGAGTTAAAAATTAATCTCTTCTTTCTTCCTCTTACGATAAAACTCAACTTGCAAGGTCTTCTACATCATCTAGATTGGTAGAAAATGTTATCTATAGATTTAAAATATAAATTACGATGTTAGAGATATAGAAAACATAAACAATATAGTTATATAGACACATCAATAAAACGTTACATCACAACTACAAAAACATATCTAATTAGAGCAAATATTGAGCAAATCTAAACAAAGTCTAACCATCATGCTGTGACTTCTCAAGAACTATAGAGTCTCAATGCCTAAACAGCCACGTTTGAACAAGAAAATATTCCCAACTGAACAAACCATTTGCTTTGTGATTAGAAACACAGAGTGTGACAAAAGAGGATACAGAGGGCCACTTGCAATAGAAACACAAATTGGAAAAACATTACATATATACATACATATAAGAAGCTTATGAGTATTTTGTTATACCTTTCCATTTGTGAAACTATTTTTAATGTCATTTTGGTTTATAGTTTAAATTGTGTCTACTGTACTGTTAGCCTAAGTTGCCATTTTGCATGGGATTTTGTTAGTAATAGTTTGCCTAAGGAACATGCATATCCTTCTGATGCTCGTAGAGCTACAAACTTACGGTCCTTGCTGCTAGGGATGAGCATGATTTGGTTTTGGAGGAAAACTGAAGTTTTGTCTTTAAAATTGAACCGAACAGTTAAAGTGGTCCGATTTTATGGTTTTAAACCAAACCATAACTAAAATTGCACTAGAAAAACCGAACAATTAAACCGAACTGTTAATCATGAACTGAACTGTTTCAGTTTAGTTTCAAAATTGTTGGTTATGGTTCATTTTTTTTTTGTTCAATTCGATTTAGTTTCTTTGGTTTTTTTGCCCACCCCCTGCTTACTGTACATTTCTTTTACAAAAACTAATTTTCTTAAAAACATCTCAAATTTCAACAACATAGATCTTCCACCATACTTAGAGTACTACAAAAACATACAAAGAAAAGTATAAAGATAAAAACAGCCTTTAGCGTATTAGTAACCTATATATTTATGGAAAATGCTAAACAGTGCCCCCGGGCACTTGTTAAGCATCTTAATATGGAAACTTTGTCTTAAAATGTGTGCATTCAACACTTTGAAAATATAAAAAGTTGTTTTCTCAACAATAAATTTCTTTTTTATTTCTTTCTATGGTATGTTTAACAAGTACTCCGGGGGCACTGTTTAGCATGACCTTATATTTGTATATAACTTGAAACTCAGCTTCCCTTATAAAATGCTTTTTTTATAAAATCAATAGAAAAATATAATGATGCAAAGTTAATGTATCTTGCTCTAATCTATGGAGTATGTACTATTAGCAGAAGTTACATTGGAATGCACAGATTAATGAGCTTAGGTAGAAGAAGTGAAACTAAACAACCAATTCCTCAAGACAATTTACACGAACTCAAAATATAGTCACAGTGCACAAATATAAAACCCAGAATACAATTCACAGTGCAAAATCATATTGCTTAAAGCAAAAATTCCAAATCCAAAATACAGTCAGTCATAGAGCAAAAATAAAAAACCTAAAATACAAATTCACACGAATTGAGTTACTTCACAAACTGAGAACGGAGGGAGAAATTTTACGCTCGCCGATAATCGCATTACTGAGAAATCAAGAATTGAACCAAACACAAAGAAATGAAAAGTTCGATGAACAGGGTTGGTTCGATTTTTTTTTTTTATCAAATAGTCCAATAACTATAAATTCCATCGGAATTCGAACCCCACATCTCTGCATATATAATGCAATATTCTATCAACTAAACTAAACTCATGGGAGAGTCCTGAATAACATATTTTAATATGTCAACACACTAAAATACATTCATACTGCTAATTTATATATAGATCGGGTCAATGGTTTTTGTGACACTATTTTGCCTAGAGGTAATTAGGGTAGATATTCCTATGCTAGTTGATTAATTAATTAAGTACCACTATTAGAAATTTTGTCTTTTTTACAAAAATAAAACATTGACTTTTAAATTTTGAACCAAATTCTTTTAAAAAAAGTAATAAATATTACTAAAATTCACGTAAATATTTTAAATTTAAACACTTGAGATAAAAAAATGTTGTATTAGAAATTAGTATTGAGACACACTCCCTCACGCCCAGCACTATTGGGTTTGGTGCATTGATATAAACGGTAAGTGGCCCGATAACAGATGATCCAACAAATCTTGAAGAGACTCTGATACTATATTAAAAATTAGTATTGTGTTTTAACTCATCCTCACAAAACCGGCTTATAAGATGAGGATTGCCAACCAACTCATATCTGATGTGAGATTTCTTAACATGTACTCATTGTACTAATTATTTTGGTACAAAAATGTTGTACTAATTCTGATTTGGGAAATGCTGATTATTACGGGATTATACATGCAAGAATAGCAAGAATGAATCCTCACCGTTAATTAAATATCAACTGCCTACATGATTTCCACCAAGTGCCAGTTTTATATTTTTCAACTTTTAAAATACACATGTTCTTGCGTTTCTTCGCCTATAAATTCGAACAAAATAGCACTGCTCTTCTGATTTTGATAAAAAATATTCAACTTAACTATATTAAAATCGCCGTATAAAAATAAATAAATAAAAATTTCAATTTCATTTGCTTGTTCCTTCTTTCTTCCACCATCTACCTAGTCGTAACAGTATTAGTTACACATTCTGAATTTTAGACACTTTCTCTTCTTCTCTCTCAATTATTCAATTTCAACTGTTTTCATTCGTTGAATTTCAGATCTCATCGATTAGATCTGAAAACTCAACAAACAACAACAACAACAACAATGGCGAAATCTAGATATTCTCGTTTTCCATCTCGTAAATCATCTTCTTCTTACACAGTCATTTTCGCTTTATTCATCGCTTTCACTTTCCTCATCCTCATTCTCCTCGTTTTCGGAATCCTTTCCATTCCTTCTTCTAATCAAAACTTGCCTAAACCCAACGATCTCACATCCATTGCTCATAACACCGTCGACAGGTAACGTTCTGTTATAACCGCATTCGATTCGGTTTTTTCATTTTTCTTCTTTTGATTATTTGTTTTGATGAAGTTTCTTTGTTTTTCTTTGAATCAGTGTTGATGATGATGACGGTAAGGGAGAACAGTGGGTTGAAGTTGTATCATGGGAGCCAAGAGCTTTTGTGTATCACAATTTTTTGGTTAGTGTTTTCATCGATTTGTTTTTATATTAAGCTTGAGATTGGAATTTTAATGCGATTTATTTGAACTTATGAACTACGGACAATAATTTATTTTAAGTGAATTGATTCTGTTTCCAAAATTGATTCTAACTAGAATTGAGTTGAAGGGAGAGTGTTTTATGTTTGGATATATTAATGAAAAGTGAGTTGAACAATAAATTTCGGTGTGAAAATCATGTTTAGACTCAAAAGCTACAAATCCTAGCTTCAAGTTAGAATCAATTTTGGAGGCAGAATCAATTATATTCGAGAGCAACCAAACATGTCAAATTCAATTTTACACCTCTGGAATCAATTATGGCAGCTCCAAACCAAACATAGAAGTGTTTATAGCATAGACTCTTATGATATAAATGCTGATTTATACGTTGCTATTTTTGTGAAATAAAATAAAGTCAAGCTCTGTATAAGATATAAGTTGTATTCGTAAGTTATGCTAAAGAGTTTGTGGAAATAAGCTGAAAACAACTCATGGACTGGTCATAAGTTGTTTTTTATAAACTCTAACAAACAGTTTAGATCATTAGATGAGCTCGACTAAGTCAATGCAAACGAATGGCCCTTGATCAAGTTTGTGGTTTGTAAAAATATTAGAAATGTTGAAGATGAATAAATAAAAAGGAAACATGGCCTAATTTGGAGTAGTGTTTTGTTTATTTATTGCGGCTTGATTGAAGTTTGGGAAAGATGGTGATCTTTGGTAATATTGTTGGATTCTATATTAAGGAGTTCAGGGCATTAATATTTAATATGACGCATTGTATTGTGTCTATCTTCCAATTACTAAAGTTTAGCTGAATAATCTGAGTAGAGCAAGGAAGAATGTGAATATCTGATCGACATAGCAAAGCCGAATATGCACAAGTCAACAGTTGTCGACAGCGAGACTGGAAAGAGCAAAGACAGCAGGTTGGATTATATCCTATCTTTCTCTGTTCACTGTCCTTTGAAGTTGAAAATGATTTCTTCTGCATTATTTAGACTGCCATTATGGCAAACCACATCTTTACATATTTCTTTATACATGTAGAGTGCGTACGAGTTCTGGAACTTTTCTGGCTAGGGGACGTGATAAGATTGTGAGGAATATTGAGAAAAGAATTGCCGATTTTACTTTTATACCTGTAGGTAAGTAGTCCCAGCTCTTGTATATTTTTTATGAATTTTTTTATTTTTATTGATAAAATCAAGATTTTATTACTGGTACTGTTTTCTCTTGTTTGTATGGATGTTAAGTCAAGAATAGAATCAAGCTCTCACTCAATTGTGTACCATACAATCTGTAGTAAACTTTTTGTTATGTATGTGTCTTTCACTGAATGTTTTCAGTTATCTTTGCCATCTGGATTTCTGAATTATGATCTAAGATAGTAGGTTAATTTTCATCATATACTTCAGCAAGCATTAATAAACTATGCCTCACAATATACAGAGCACGGTGAAGGACTTCAAGTTCTACATTATGAAGTTGGACAAAAGTATGAGCCTCACTATGACTACTTTCTTGATGACTTTAACACAAAGAATGGGGGTCAACGCATAGCAACAGTACTGATGTACCTGTAAGTGATTTCATGTGCTGTCTTAGTTGTTATTAATTTCAATTTGGCTTGGATATATGGTCAGCTGTTTATGATATTTCCCCTTTGCATTCTAATCATACAGTACAGATGTTGAAGAAGGAGGTGAGACAGTGTTCCCTGCTGCCAAGGGCAATTTCAGCTCTGTGCCATGGTATAATGAGCTTTCTGACTGTGGGAAGAAAGGACTTTCGATTAAGCCGAAGAGAGGTGATGCTTTACTTTTCTGGAGCATGAAGCCGGATGCAACTTTAGATGCATCAAGCTTGCATGGTTAGTTTCTCTATTTATTATTGTTATTTTGTGCTGCCTGATGCATCAATGGGATTTCACAGCAGAGAAGATAAATTAACAAAAAAAAAATCTGGGTATTTCAGGTGGTTGTCCAGTAATTAAAGGTAATAAGTGGTCAAGTACCAAATGGATCCGCGTTAGTGAATACAGAACTTGAGTATATGTTACTACAGGTACTTACTTATCTCGCCTCTGTTGTATTGTTGTAAAAAATATTATTTTACAGTTAAGGCAAGACATTCATGTTTATCTGGCAATATTTTACATTTATTTTACCTGATGCATAGTTAAATGATTGCTTGCATAACAAACACTTGTTAATTGTTTGAGAGAGCTTGGCATGTTTATAAATCGTTTTCTACTAATTTTATGATGCTTCCCAAGTAAAACAACTTCCCTTATATGAAAATAATTTAACCACATTCTCCCTATAATTATAGTATAGCTTATATGATAAGCACTTCCCAAAATGTGTTGTTTGGAGGTACTTAGAATCTTCTGTGACATGTTATTTTATACTACATTGTTTGCAGAGCTGTATTAACAGCTGCATAGTTTGTCTTGCACAAAATGATTCTCAACTTCTGCTTTTAGGGTAATAATATTTAATTTGCTAGTTGCTGCTGTCTGCTGATCACCTCTCATGCTGATTGACTTATTTTTTCAGGCTTGTCTGAATTCATCATTCAAACGATGTGCAATTTTAAAGTCTCAGCTCAGCTAATATTTCGCACAATGGAGCTTCAGGTCTCAGAAGGAAATGTTTACAACATAATGCGTGGTTTTGTAATTTGTTATGTTATTGTAGCGTAGGTAACTCATTTTTTTTCTCACTTTTCATTTATATGTAGCAAATACAATAAAAAATAAGTACTTGTAAACTTTGCCTAAGGGAGATTCAAGAAAATGTATGAAACTAATAGATGTAACAAGTATACCGGCTTTTCCTCCAAGCTCATTTACCCCGTGGAACACAATCTTTGTTACATGTTGTCTTCTGTTCTCCAATATATGAGAGGCCTTTACAGTATTGCATGTTTTCAATCTATGAAGCCACTCTTGGTAATGAGTTTCCAAAGGCAAAATAAATAAATTGTCCTCCTATGGTTTTTCTGAAATGGGAGTTAGTCCGGTGAGAAGATCAATGTAATGTTAGTTCAGATTTTGAGTCTGTCTCACAAATAGCTCAAAAAATGCTGCCTAGATTTTACAAAATACTCAATTAGTACACAAATTAATCAAAATAAACCTTGTAAAACTGAAAAAGCACTTCAAATTTTCTCAATCACAGTTAATATTCATTGAAGTCGATGTGATTGAGCTGTGGATCACGTTTAACTGTTACAAATAAAAGATAAAAAACTAAAGTGTTACAAATGAATAAGTTAAAGGACCAAAAAGTTACAAATAAAATATAAAAGACCAAAGTGTTACTAAAAAGATAAAATAAAGGAGCAAAAATGTAATTTTGCCCTTTTTTTTAATACCTCAAATCAATTTCAAAATATTTGTACTTGTACCGAATAGAGATCGTCGGAATGGCTAAGACAGAGTCTCAACCAATTTAGAGCACATATCAATGCCTCTATCAATTGAGTTTATGAAGCTTCTAAATGTGCCTAAAACATTTGTCCCGCATTTCATGCACTTTCTAAAACTACTATAAAAATTGTCGTGATAAAAATGTCTTTGGCCAGTGTTGATAATATAGAGCACTCTTGTTTCCACCAAACATAAATACCAAATTTGTCATCCTCATCTATACAAAATTCAGTGAGGGTGCATCTCGGGTCCATTACTTTTTTATTAATTGAATATTTCTTCCTCATGTGCTACTCAAAAGCACCTATGACGGAAGCGCTAGGTTAGCAAAACGCTAAATCTAATTGATAAAGACAAACCGCAAGCACAAACTTGTCAAAATAGAATTTTGGAGTCCACCAAAAATTGAGATAAAACTCAAATATTTTTATTGAATGAAAAACTGCCCCTCAAGGCTACAATGATTTAGCTTAAATAGTAGCGAAAATAAAAATATAACAAATCTTCCTAAAAGATAGTAAAAGAAAATAACACATCTAGCTAAAATAAAAATATAACAAATCTTCCTAAAAGATAGTAGAAAAAAATAACCCACCTAACTAAATAAAAATAATAAATCTAGCTAAAATAATAAAAAACTAAAATATAGTAAAATCAAATCTAGGTAAAATATAATAAATCAAATCAGCCGCAATTGCGTTGAATTGCTTCTGCATCAAGCTAACATTGCCAAAGAGAGTGGAATTTTAGCAGAAACAAATGTTTCTCCCAATGAAAGATCCCTCGGTCATCAAATGTAATTGTGCAGGGTAAAACTAGTTGAAGATCCCTCGTTTTTTTGAACTAAGCGTCTAAGCGTGATAGTCATTTGTTATTTGATTGACAAAAGCAAAGGCGCTCATCAAGGTAGACTGAATTATGGTAACACCTTGTCCAATTCCAAAATGTCAGCGAAGAAATGACGTTACTTAGGTTCATTCTGTTATCTCAAGAGATTGAGCTAAAAGCTGAATTCGTGCTAAACCACCATAAAGCATTGCGACATGAAGAGATTTTGCTCAAAACTCGAACCAACTCTACCCATTACACCTGATACATATAGACAAAATTTACAAGTTTTTGCCACGAGAGTGTATCACTCAGATTAAGGAGAGCATATTTTCATTTACTCATTTTCCTTTTTATTACTTATAATAATTCATTTCTCGATTAACTGGCAAAGGCGCATAGCTAAGAGAAAGCTAAAGCTTCCTTGATAAAGGAGGCTAAATTTCGTTTCAAACTCAGGTGTAAAAACCTTTCAATTCAATGCTCTTTTGTCCAATTTATGCTTTACAACACAATGCATCAATAAAAATTCCTGATATTCCCTACTCAATAAAGTGGCAACACTAGAATGTAAATGCTACAATTGCAAACGTAAAACAACTTTTTATTCTCGTAGACATACAAGAGAAATCAGAAAAATGAATTACATTTCTTTAACAAACAACACAGCCACAACCCTCTACCTGAGTTCCTTGGTTTATTTGATATAATAATAGCTGAATGACATTGATTTCCTCCCACAAATTGAAAGGACCTTGGCTGACCCATTCCACATTATTTAGACAATGTCAAAAATCAGTGCAGGTGAGGTCAATGTTTGGCGTTGATCAAGTTCCTGATGGCGTATTGTAAGATGCCTCCATGATTGAAGTAAGCAAGTTCAACCTGCCATAAGTAACCGAAACATCGAGAAACATCAGCAGGATAAAAAGTCAACGGCTAAGAGTCGAGAATGAAACAAAGAGCACCGCCACAAAAAAGATGAAAAATTTAGACCAATACCTCTGTATCAAATCTCAAGGTACATGAAAACGTCTTCCCATTATCTGTCACCACTGTGATATCTTGACCAGGTCGAATTTCATTCACACTGCTTGGAAGATCGATGGTATAACGTTCGTGACCGGTCAATCCAAGAGAATCAGCATCCTCTCCAGACTTGAAACACAGAGGAATTATACCCATTCCCACCAAATTACTCCGGTGAATCCTTTCAAAGCTTTTTGCTATGACAGCTTTCACACCCTACGAACAATAATGAATCAATGTAACATTACATCAAACCAAAGGAATATACACAAATTAGTCAGAGCAGAACAGTGTCAAGGAATTACCAGTAGCATTGGCCCCTTTGCAGCCCAATCACGAGAACTTCCACTCCCATACTCAGCACCGGCCAAAATAATGGTATCATGCCCCTCACTCTTGTATTTCTGACAATTAAGTATTGTCAATACCAAATTGAAGCAATATATTATTTCACATTAAATTTCTATAGTCGACAAAAAAAAAGTAACAATAATTAGTTAATAACTATTTTGTATATATAGAACAAATCCAACATTATATTTGTAGGGTTGAAACTCTTAAATTTGATTTACACACGGACACTTTGGAATCTCTCTTGAAGTTATATATGACAATCAAATACAATTAACAACATACGAGGGTTAGCTACTTGAGTCCTTGATTAAAATATTTACGGAAGAAAGACTGATCAGTGCAGCATAGTTCAGAAAAATACCAATGACTATTATGCCTGTGTTGCATAGTTCAGAAAACTTACATTTGCAGCATCGAAGACAGATAACTTCTCCCCAGAAGGAATATGTATAGTTTTAGGTCCAACTTCTCCATTCAGGAATTTGTTGACAATACGAATATTGGCAAAAGTTCCTCTTGCCATCACCTCATCATTACCACGGCGACTTCCATAGGAGTTGAAGTCTCGTCTATCAACCCCACGTTCTGTAAGGTATCTAGCTGCAGGACTGTCCTTATGTATGCTGCCAGCTGGAGAGATGTGGTCAGTCGTAATACTGTCTCCAAAGTTGAGCAAACAATAAGCATTCTTCACTCCATGGGATCCTGGGGGAGACATGGTCATGTCTTTAAAATAAGGTGGCTCGTGAATATAAGTTGATGTAGAGTCCCAGGCGTAAAGATTGCCAGATGGAACAGATAAACTATTCCACATGGGGTTGCCTTTGGTAATAGCATTATATGTTTCCCTAAACATATCGGGCAGCACACTTGATTGTACAACCTGCAAATTGGACAAATATGAACAAACGGTAGACACTAAACAATATATTTTTATTTATACAGTAAGTCATAGTTAAACACATTTAGCCACTTACATCTGCTATTTCTTCGCTGGATGGCCAGATATCCCTGAAAAAGATCTGTGTTCCATCCTTCGCTATCCCAATAGGCTCAGTGTCAAAGTCAATGTTAACCTGAATAATAATGTTAAAATTAGAAAGCAAGAAGCAGTTTTGAAATGCATACTTGGAAATAATTTTTAGTTACATACTGTGCCAGCAAGTGCATAAGCAACAACGAGAGGAGGAGAAGCTAGATAATTAGCCCTTGTTAATGGATGGACTCGGCCCTCGAAGTTCCTATTTCCAGACAATACAGCTGCAGCTACTATATCTGGAAAATTCAGAAAACCAATGTTTAGGTAACCTCAGATTCATAAGTCAGTACTTCAAAACTACCATTATAAAAATTATAAGTACCATTTTCAGTAATTGCAGATGCAACAGCTTCTTCAATGTCCCCTGAATTTCCAATGCATGTGGTGCATCCATAACCAACAATATTAAATCCTAGCTGATTCAAATACTTCTGCAAGCCACTGCAGAAACAATATATGGTTCAGTAATCAAGATATTACAGCCACATAAATGTGAACGCCACCATATTATCAGTATATACTCGAGTATATTCTAAGAGTACCTCCTCTGCAAATACTTAGTGACAACACCAGAACCTGGAGCAAGACTTGTTTTGATCCACGGCTTCACCTATTAGTTAACATCAAATAGTGAAAAAATAGCAATAAGTTAGTGGGAAACAACAAATTATTTGGGGGAAATGGAAGAGGTAAACACATACATTCCCTCGTATATGTATTTAACTACTGGACTATAAAAACAAAACGCAGCCTCAAACAAACAATAGCTAACAAAGAGGGAAAACAACAAAGTACAATGATATAACAAGTCCCATAATAGCTAGAAAATAAAGGAGGCAATCTCAATGAATTCATCAGTGTTAACAAAACATAAAGGCAACCAGACACTAAAAGTAAAATCCTGATCATGTTTATCTATCATATAGCAACTTATGGCACCAGAATATATGCACATTGGATTTACACATAATACATGTATAAACATATCATTATTGAATTAAATCTTAAGTCATAATGACACAGCAACCAAATGCAGAGACATCTACTAACCTCCAATCCCAAATCACATGCTTTCTTTGCAACCAATGCAGCTCCAAGCATTACACTAGGATTTGAGGTATTTGTACAGCTGGTGATAGCAGCGATAACAACATCCCCATGCCTAAGTTTTGCTGGTGTTTCTTGGAATGTGAAATCAACAACCTTTGTCTGAGATTCTTTTGGTACAGCAAAACCCTGTAACAAAGCAAAACTATACAGCTCAAACAACAGAAATGGCCAAGGCTATAAATGAGATTAGCTACTTTTCTTAATGGTTGTGAAAATAGTTATCTTTGCTTATATATGAGACTGAAGGGAGTATGTTATTATAATGTGGTGATGGTGCAATCAAGTATCATTTAGCTTTCAATTAAATAAAATTTTGTAAGCTTGATATATTCATGTCAGCGTGCAGGCACAAAAAAAAAGATTAAGACATATGTATGTCTAGGTGTGTGTAAGAGAGGTTTACTGAAAATTGCACAGTGGATATTGAAAAACCATATTTGAAAACTGAATGTGGAGATATAAAAATTCAGGCATCATGGGTGCTACGAATAAGCTGTCCCATTTTATATTTAGACATTAAAAATAATATGCATGGTTCCAGAAGTTAATACCTTAAACCCAACTTTATTGTTGAGGCAGGCATGCCAATCTACCTTCATTTCCTTCAAAGTAACACGGTCATGAGGCCTGAAATGATTTAAAGAAAGGATTACACAATGAAAAACTGAATGTAATTAAACTTTCAGACTAAATACTGAGAGACCCTCCATATAAAACCCAAAACTAACTCCACAATGTTGTCAAATGTAACACATTTGTTAATTGAATTATTAGCTTATAGAAGTTTTGTAGTCAAATTTAAACTTCAACTCAGCTAAGTTGACTGATGTGTTCTTCATTTTTCTCAAAATATATGATTGAACAAGCCAACAAGGGTCAAAGGTAGGAGGAATAGACAATTTTAACAAATTTGTTAACACTTAAATGGCGTTTTAGAGTTGGTGGTGGTTTTGTAATTTTTTAAATCTAGATGATCTCAAGTACAATATTTTAATAAGGGAAGACATGTGTAATGAAAAACAAATGGAACGGTACATTTGTTCCCATTACTTTAAGTGGAAAACACGAAGACTCGTTCGTTACCTTTTTGGACCTGAGACACATGGTTCGACATCCTCGAGATTGAGCTCCAGATAGGATGAGTATGCTCTATCCACTTGGGGCTGCAATGCAACAAAGCAAACTCTCGGTGAGACCAGGTTCTTTCAGACATTTCAGATACAACCATCCCAAAACAATATATGCATAATATACCTCACTGTAGTCTACAAACATCTTATTTGCTCGTAAGTAGGATTCTATCATAGAAACCTGCAAGGAAGACATGTAAGAACATGTAGACAACACCAAATATCATGACAAGTCTTAACGTACAGTTTCATCGCTTCTTCCGGTCAATTTCAAATATTGCAAAGTGACATGATCCACAGGAAAGAATCCCATGGTTGCACCATACTCAGGAGACATGTTTGCTATCGTGGCACGATCAGCCAAAGGCAGCTCACTCATGCCTTGCCCTGCATAAAGGAAGTAAAAAACAATTGGTATCTTAGGAAAGACTAATCAGCTAGGAACATGATGCTACAAAGAAAGAAATATGTTGCATAAATTAGTATTTACCATAAAATTCTACAAACTTGCCAACAACCCCATGCTTTCTTAGCATTTGAGTAACAGTCAACACCAAGTCAGTAGCTGTAACACCACTTCGTAGTTTGCCTGATAATTTGAACCCAACCACACCTGGTAGGACCATGCTCATGGGCTGCAAAGGAAAATAATTATACTAATTAGCAGAGAAGAAAGTAAAAAACTTTCACACATACTTATTCAAATATATTAAATAAATAGATCACAATCTCTAATTTGAAAACTCAGTAACACATTATTTTTACCTGGCCAAGCATTGCAGCTTCGGCTTCAATTCCACCAACTCCCCACCCAGCAACACCCAAACCATCAATCATAGTTGTGTGTGAATCCGTTCCGACAACACTGTCGGGATAAAGCACACCATTTGTGTTGAACACAACTCTACCAAGGTATTCTAAATTGACCTGCAAAAGTTGAATTTGCAAAACTTGATTCAGAACAAAAACTGGAATTACTGGATAAAGAAAAAAGTTAAAAAAATAATAATCCAGGCATTAAGTATTATGGAATTACTGGATAAAGAAAAAAGTTAAAAAAATAATAATCCAGGCATTAAGTATTACAGAATCAGATCACACATGTGCGTGCGCACACACACTTCACTAGTTAGAGTTATGGAATAACCTGATGGACTATTCCTGATCCAGGAGGAACAACGAGCATGTTATTGAATGCATTTGAACCCCATTTGAGGAAACCAAATCTTTCCTTGTTCCTCTGGAACTCAAGTTCCATATTTGCCTGAACAGCGTTCTCTGATCTTGCAACATCAACCTGAACAGAGTGATCAATGACAAGATCTACCGGTACCTGAAGGTAACCAATTTTGAATTTGTTACACATGGCCGATGCATAAATAATGAAAAAACCCACATATCAATCTTAAATCCACTACTAAGGGGCATTTGGATTACCAATGGATTAATTTTATTAGAATCACCACCAAGTCTGTTCATCGCATCTCGCATGCAGGCAAGGTCAACAACAGCAGGAACCCCAGTAAAATCCTGATAATGACATTAAAAGCAAAATGAATACCCCAAATACAACTAACATTCAAAGAATGCCACAGAATCAAAATCATTGAACACCGCTCCACTTCCCCAACATCAATATATTCCCACTACTTGCCTGCAGAAGCACTCTAGCTGGCTTGAACGGAATTTCCACCAGTTTAGGAGAAGTATTCTTCCAATCAATAATTTTTTCAACATCGTCACTCTTAACTTGAAACTCATCACAGTTACGAATTGCAGATTCCAAAAGTATCCTGATCGAGTAAGGTAGAGCATCTGCAACACAAACACAAATTTCACCATCATTTCCCCACAACTTCACATCACATTTAGTTCATCAATCATACAGCAATAAAGATAACAATATAACTCAATCAGACACGTGTACCTAAATAACAACACTATTATAACATAATGGAATTCGAACAAATTATTATTAATTTTCTACAATAAGCTGTTTAGTACAAAATGTTGTCAAATAGCGATGCTATAGCAAAGTGGAAGCGTATAGAGTATAACAGAATTTGAACAAACCACTATTGTTTGCAATCCGCGATTGACAACACTACACTACGCCGAGAATTATCAAAGATAATGCAATTGAAACATACAGACACATTATTATATAACTGAATCCAGATTTATTTTCACATTATTATCGATTATTATTATTATTATTATTATCATCATCATCCAATCCAATACTTATACAACAAAGTAATATTGCAATAATTATATTATATTATCGAAAAATGGATGATAAAACAAGTGAAAATGAAATTGAGTGACTCACCGATTCTGGAATCGTTGAGAGCTGGTAAACTGTAGTACTTTCCAAACTCACCGCCACCACCGGGCTTCTCCAATGTCTTCAATATGTTGTTGAATGGATTTTCAGTTGCTGAAAATAAAATGAATTAAATAAGCGAAATGAGAAAACTGAATCTGAAATTAAGAATTAGAAAAAGTTAGTTAGAGGTTGTTGTTATGTAAGAGAGGATCTCTCTCTCTCTCTCTTCTTACCCATGGTAAAATGTTCTTAGTCACGTTGTTGTGTGTGTGAGAAGATTGAGATCGATCGAGAAAGAGAGCGTGTGTGAAGAACACGAAGGTGAGGTAATAATAATAATAAGAGAGTAGTAGGTGGGTCAAAAATGAGTTTGGAGAAGTTAAGTGGAAAATGTTGCCGTGGTACAGTAGTATTTTTCTTCTTATCAATTGTTTCGTTGTGTGAAAGCGTTTTAGGAATTTTTTGGTATATACGATGCGAGTAGATCCAATCCAACTTATGTCATGTCATGTGCTTAACATACTCTCATCATCATCCATTGCATCTTTCTTTTTCATTTCTTGATAATATTCATAGCACCTTTCAACATCATCATCAAAATATCAAAAATAAAATTGAATTTTAATATAATGCTACGGTGGACCACCTTCACAAGTGGTCCACCGTGGACAAGTGATTTATCGAATACGAATTTTACAAAATTTATTGGTAGATTGAAAGTTTATATCATATAAAGCATCCATAAAAAATTTCAGAAAAATTGAAAATCGTTTGATATTTTACTGGGATTTATCAAGATTTACAATATTTAATAAACCGTTAATCTTGATGGGTCTCAATAACATATCAAATGATTTTCAATTTTTCTAAAATTTTCTATAGATAATCTATATGATATAAACTTTCAATCCAACGGTGGATTTTATAAAATTCGTATTCGTTATATGATTTTCCATGAATGGTCCACCATGGATCACTTGAAGAAGTGGTCCATGTTAGAATTTTCCATATATATATATATATATATATATACTCCGAAGGTAATTATAAAAGTCAATCGAGCAATAAGTTGGATCGCTAGTTCTTTTGGGACGAAAAAAATTAATCGAGTAAATATCACATCTTGAGACTTATGGCACACTAAATTATTATGCATGATTCTTTAAACTTTTTTCAACATATCCACAATATACGGTGTTAGGAAATTAAAAGTGTCAAATGCAAAAAGTTTAAATACATGTTGATTGGCATAACACATTTTATCATGTTTAACAACTTTACTTGAAACAGTTTTGAGAGTAAAATCTTCAATCGTCAATCAATAAAATTAAGTCATATGTATGTGAAATAAAAGTTGGTTACATATTTGTACCAAAAAAAAAAAGTCGGTTACATAGTAGTTCTATTTTAGTTTGGCGCATTTGTGACCTTTAAAATCTACAAAATCTCTATTATATACATTACGAGATTCCCACGGAGCATTCTCGTGGATTCTCAATGAAATTTGCTTAGGTGTCATTTATTTAGAAAACTTGCTTAGGTGGCATTCAATTAAATTTTCTTTGACTCATTATTTAAAAAACAAATCTTCAAAAAAAGATCTTCTTTAACCCAAAAAAAAAGGATCGTATGAACTGAATAAATTTGTAACAATCTTACTCTTGGATATATACAACTTCAACCATATATACAAAACTCATTCATAAAGATCTTCTTTAACCCAAAAAAAAAGGATCGTATGAACTGAATAAATTTGTAACAATCTTCCTGTTGGATATATACAACTTCAACCATATATACAAAACTCATTCATTGTGTAGCCTCACTGCATACCACGTAAAAACAAACATAACACAAGTCTCCAACCTCATTGACATCACTACCATCAAAGATTCAGAGATGAAGAACACACCAGTTTGTACCATGATCAAAGACATGACAAAAAATCTTACAGTCTTCTCAATGGAATGTGTTCTCCTTGATTCCCAGGTATCATCTATATATCAATAATAATATTAATCAGTATTGCTATTGCTATTTATTTTGTGTTTCTTTATAATAATCACTACTGCTATTTAGAAATAAAATATCATGCTGAGATGAATAATAACCATCTAATTGGTAATATTTTGCAGGGTGACAAAATCCAATCAACTATTAATTTCCCCGAAGCTGCAGCCCTAAAATTGATGTATGATTTTATAATTATCTCAATCATCAATGACTTTTAATTTAGTTTCAGTTATGCATATATGCAATTGGTTATTAACTTTTCCATTTGAATTTTTTTGTTAGAACTTCTGAAAACAATGATTCTCCTAAACAATTGTTGACTCTTACTACTAATATGAAACTCGGTGCTTCTTCTAATTCTACAAATCGAGATGAGATAAAAGAGTTTGCAGATTGGGTTCTTAGTATTGGAGATGGCAATAGTAGTGCAGATGAAAGTGCTGACATTGAAATTGACATCCCAAAAGAACTACTAATTCAAGATTGTGAAGATCCAATACAAGCTTTAATTGATTTTGCATATCCTAATTTACTTCAAAATACCAACACATCGCACTACTTTCAGGAGCGTGGAATCCTTGCACCTACTTTAGAATCTGTTCAACACATTAATGATTTTATCCTCTCAAAGTATCCCGGTGAAGAAAAAGTTTATTTCAGCTCTGATTCCGTTTGTAGGTCCGACGAGGACAACGAGGTACAGGGAGAGTGGTTCACCGCTGAGTTTCTAAATGAGATTAAATGTTCTGGAATTCCTAATCACAAGTTGACCCTAAAGGTTGGAGTGCCTGTAATGCTTATGAGGAACATCCATCAGGCTGGTGGCTTATGTAATGGAACTAGGCTAATGATCAATGTGCTGGGCAAGAATCTCATTAGTGCAACGGTTTTGACGGGAACTAATATAGGTGACAAAGTTCTCATCCCTAGGATGAATCTAATTCCCAGCAACCCTGGCTTACCATTCAAGTTCCAAAGGCGTCAATTTCCATTGGTTACATGTTTTGCTATGACAATAAATAAAAGCCAAGGGCAGTCTCTCTCTCATGTCGGAATCTATCTTCCTAGGTTATCCGCAGTACAAACGTCGTGATACTGGTATCACAATACAAAAAATGGGAGTAACATTGGATAACAGGAGTGTTGTTCCATATAATCCTCATCTTCTAATAAGGTATGCAGGACATATTAATGTCGAGTATTGTAACAAGTCCAATTCAATAAAATATTTCTTCAAATATGTCAACAAAGGACCTGACCGAGCCACTCTGCAAATATCAAATGATAGTGCAAATAAGGGCAACAAGGAGCCGGTTGATGAGATCAAACAGTTTTATGAGTGTAGGTATGTGTCACCGTGTGAAGCGGCTTGGAGACTGTATGGTTTTGATATACATCATAAATTTCCTTCAGTCGTGAGACTGATTCTTCATCTTGATAACGAACAAACAATTTATTATGAAGACGATGCAGATATTGAATCAGTGGTAGATAAAACACTTCAAAAGGACACGATGTTTCTTGCGTGGTTTGAGGCTAATAAGCAATATATTGAAGGCAGGAACTTGACCTATTCTAAATACCCTACAAAATTTGTTTATTCAAAGAAAGACAGGAAGTAGACTCCTAGACAAAAAGGCCAGAGTATCGGACGCCTTGCTTACATTCCTCCAGGTATAGGTGAACTCTTCTACATGAGAATTTTACTGACAGTTCAACGCGGTTGTCAAGGGTACGACTGTATATATACGGTAGAGGGTTACAGACACCATTCATTTAAGGATGCATGTTATGCTTTGGGCCTATTACAAGATGATAAAGAATTCATAGATGCAATTAAAGAAGGAAGTGAACTACATTCTGGCCATCAGTTACGTCGGATGTTTGTTGCATTGTTAATCATGACCACCATGACAGAACCAGCTGATGTATGGAACAACACGTGGAGGTTATTGGCTGATGGAATATTGTATGATCGGCGGAGACAACTGAACATGCCAGGTAGTACATTTTTTAAAAACTTTAAAGTTATAATTTAGACTATTTTTTATATTGTCAACTAAAAAAGGCCTCATTATTGCAGATCTTTGTATTGAAGACGATGATTTAAAAAATCTATGTCTTATCGAAATTGATAAATGGCTTCGATCAAATGGTAGATCACTTGCAGACTACAAATCTTTGCCTCAACCAACAATGTCAGACAGGCATGAATTTGTAAATAAATTAATTGCAGCAGAGCTTAGCTATAATCGAAGCGAGATGGAAAGGATCCATTTGTCTCTCATTGCTAGATTGACATCAGAGCAACGGGTTGTATATGATCAAATCACTACAGCTGTTCTGTCTGGATCAGGTGGTTTTTTTTTTCCTATATGGATACGGAGGTACAGGAAAAACATTTGTTTGGAATACATTATCTGCAGCCATCCGGTCAAAAGGACTAATTGTCCTCAATGCAGCTTCGAGCGGCATTGCCTCTCTTCTTTTACCTCGAGGTAAAACAGCCCACTCTACATTTGCAATTCCTTTGAAAATTAATAAGGATTCAACTTGCACTATTAAACTCGGAACACATAGAGCTGAGTTGCTTCTCCATGCCAGTCTAATCATATGGGATGAGGCACCTATGATGAATAGGTATTGCTTCGAGGCTTTGAATAGAACATTGCAAGATATCATGGCATCTAAAGACGAAGCCAACAAAGAGAAACCTTTTGGAGGAAAGGTGGTTGTTTTGGGCGGATATTTCAGACAAATTTTGCCTGTAGTAAGGAAAGCAACGAAGAATCAAATTGTGGGTGCTGCTGTTAATTCATCTAAGATTTGGAAAAATTGCAAGGTGTTGAGACTTACTACTAATATGAGACTCAGTGCTTCATCTAATTCTACAAATCGAGATGAGATAAAAGAGTTTGCAGATTGGGTTCTTAGTATTGGAGATGGAAATAGTAGTGCAGATGAAAATGGTGAGATTGAAATTGATATCCCAGAAGACCTACTAATTCAAGATTGTGAAGATCCAATACAAGCTTTAATTGATTTTGCATATCCAGATTTACTTCAAAATACCAACACATCACACTACTTCTAGGACCATGTAATCCTTGCACCTACTTTAGAATCTGTTCAACACATTAATGATTTTATCCTCTCAAAGTATCCCGGTGAAGAAAAGGTTTATTTCAGCTCTGATTCCGTTTGTAGGTCCGATGAGGACAGCGAGGTACAGGGAGAGTTGTTCACCACTGAGTTTCTAAATGAGATTAAATGTTCTGGAATCCCTAATCACAAGTTGACGCTAAAGGTTGGAGTCCCTGTAATGCTTATGAGGAACATCGATCAGGCTGGTGGCTTATGTAATGGAACTAGGCTAATGATCAATGTACTGGGCAAGAATCTCATTAGTGCAACAGTTTTGACGGGAACTAATATAGGTGACAAAGTTCTGATCCCTAGGATGAATCTAATTCCCAGCGACCCTGGCTTACCATTCAAGTTCGAAAGGCGTCAATTTCCATTGGTTACATGTTTTGCTATGACAATAAATAAAAGCCAAGGGCAGTCTCTCTCTCTCTCATGTCGGAATCTATCTTCCTAGGCCTGTGTTTACTCATGGGCAGTTGTATGTGGCAGTATCTCGGGTCACTTCAAGAAAGGGACTAAAGTTTTTGATTTTGGATGAGGAACAAAGACAGCGCTCAGCGACAACAAATGTTGTCTATCAAGAAGTTTTTGCTAATGTTTAATTTTTTGAATTGAATTTTACATTATAATGTCTTTTAATAGAATTTCTATACATTAATAATGTGTATCTCGCCTATTTCACAGTGTCATACATCAAAAACATTAAGAGTTAAACCTTGATACACTAAATTCTATATATAAAAGTGTAAAACATATATACATTTATAAGTAAAAAAAATACTCTATCTGTTATGCATAATAGGCACACACCATTCTAAACATACATTAGCTGATCTACTCTGTCTGTGATTCAATGCATTGGAGCATTTGCAAAACATTAGATTAATGAGAAATATTGTATAATATAATAAAACTCACCTTTGTTGATGTCATTGGAAGCAAATATTCACGGCCCCGTTGTTAATTTCAAAGACCCCGTCTACAGTCAATTACTAAAATTGTTTACATCGTTGAGTATATCTCACTAGATGTAATATCTAGGTACTGAAATTGGTCTCGCTGGATCTGTGAAGTAATTAATATATGCAGATTAGAACTTTCAAAAACAAGGAAAACTGACACAATATACATGTTGGTCATGGACAAAAATTGTATCATTAAACGGATGATTCTTTGAGCAAACATGATGATGAAGCTCAAACAAACTCCAACCAACAGTATGCCCTGGTGCATGAGCAACCAAGAAGAGAAAGAGAACACCAACTTTTCAATAGCACAAGAAATCAAAATTGCAGCGGTGGGTTTGAGATATGTTGATGAGTTGAATTTTTTTCTTTTGGGTTTGAATATCGCAGTAGATTATTCGGAAAAAATAGTTCCTCCAATTTGTTGATATTGATATTAACTATTGAGTTAACAACATCATAGCATTGCAAAGGGCATTTGGTTGTCAAAGAAAAATGGAAAATGGTAGCAGTAAGAGGTTGAAGAAGACGAATTGAAAGGTAAAGTGTTCATTAGAATATAGACCCATTAAAATTTTAGAAATAACTTACAGCGGAGTTCGGCGAAATGGTGGCGGTGTGGTCGGTTGCCGGTCCATTTTAAGTTTGAAATTCCAAATCAATTTGCAGTGCAGAGGTGAGAGACAAAGAAAAAAGAGAGAGAGTTCGTTGGGACAGTGGTGGTGGTGGCTGGTGAGGTCGGCGGCGGTGGTGGTGAGGAAGCAGTGGTGGTGGATCTCACCGGTCGGTAGAGAAAGAGAGAGTTGCAGTTGAGAGAGAAGGTAGTGAGGAAGAAGAAAGATCAGATTTTTCCCAAGATAGAAAATGGAGAAATTTCACTGATGTTTTGGTGAGATTTAACATGGGAAAGTAATAAACTTTCCCACCATGGACAAGTTAACTTTTTATCATTGGATCAAATAAAAAACACATCCTAAACATAATTTCTCAACACTAGATCTAGCCACCCATTTTCTACAACCCATCTCTTCCTCACCACAACCGACTTCATCGGGCCTCTCTCTTCCAACCTTTATTTATTTATTTATTTATTTATTTATTTATTTATTTATTTGTGTACACTCTCTCTCTCTTCAAATCTATCAACAGCTCCAACATACACTAATGGAAAACATTAATCCACCATCCAATGATTTCTGTAGTTGAAGATTTCCATGGTTGTCATCGTTTGACTCGTGTTCATAGTCTCCATGAGAACCTTGATGACCTTAAAATTACTACTCATAAATCATCGTTTAATGTTTGACCTTAGAAAAGAAAATAGTTTTAAATTGAAGATGTAATTTTTTTTCTACTATGCCTTTGAAAGAATCATTTTTTTCCCGCATTGTCAGTTTGTCACCGAAATTGCCATTCAAACAAAAAATTGTCACCGAAATTTTTGGTAGAACATGAAGGAAACTAAGGAAAAAACAAAGGCAAGGGAATTGGGACAGTTGGCTTGATGGTTGTGGTGGTGGTGGGTGAATGGATATGGAGGAGAGAGAATGGCGTGAAGATTGTGTGAGAAAAGAAAGGAAAATTTTTTAGTGTTTAGAGTCTATGATAAAAATGTGTTCCTTAGAAGATCTAATAGTTAAAAATAACTGCACCATGGTGGGAAAGTATGTAACTTTCCCATGTTAAATTCCACCTATATTGAATATATTCCCGCTGCAATTTCCCAGATTTTTCCCAAGTTATCTCAAACCCAAGATTTCTCAATAGCACAAGAAAGTGAAATTCTTTAAGATAACTTAACTTAAAATTTCACTTTTAAACTTAAATTTTATTTTAATAGATTAAATATATTTTTAGTCTATGTTATTTTTCTAAATTCTCTTTTTATACAAAACTATTTTTCTAAAATTTAAAAATTGTTTTATTGTCTTCAAACTTTTAAATAATATTTTGTAATGATAAGATTAAAATTTTACTTTTTAAGCCACTAGGCTATTTGACCAAAAAAAAAAATTAAAATTTTACTTATATTTAATGTCATTTATATAATGCACAATATTTTTGCAACTTATAAGATATAATATCTCAAATTCACCATTGAACATTAAACCAAAATTTTCAAATTATTTTTTAAATAAATACATATAAATAATATTAAAAAAGAAAATTCTCCCGTGCACGGCACGGGCTATCATACTAGTATAAAGTTATATAGGAGATACTTTTGACAAAATCCCATGAACAAAAACTTCTTATTTTTTTACGGCAAATGTTTATTAGTTTTGAAAGTTTCTATTTCCGCCCCCACATCTCTTTTTCATTTCTCTAGCATACAAAAAAAAAAAATGGAAAATATGTTATGAAGTTCTTTTCTAGTGTAAATTGGACCAAAAAAATTGGATTTTTGGGGGTGGGAAGAGATTTTTTTTTGTCCAAGTACGCTGGACCTTTTGATCCTACCGCATAAGCAAGTCCGCATCCAGTAGAGAAGATTTCTCTTCCCACCCCCTGCGTTTCTTTTTCACCCCCCAAAAACTCAATTTTACCCCCCAAAAGTTCGGTTTTCATTTACCGAACTTTTCCAATATAGAAAAACATGTGTTTCCAACCGTTTAAAAAGTTCGGTTCGCATTTATCGAACTTTTTTTAAGGGTATAAACGGAAACTCATGGGGTAAAAAAGAAAAGCAGGAGGTGGGAAGAGAAATCTTCTCCGGTACAACATATGTTTGGATTTTTAGTTTTAGGTTCTCCCTCTTAGGGACTTACTATTGGCACTCTCATACCTCAAATTTTCACTCCTTTAACTCTGCGTGAATCATATGTTTGCGACAAAAGGACATAATTTTTTTAATTGCAATCGACTAGGGGTATTGTGTCGATTCTTTTGAGTAATATATCTAGAAATACCCTTTGATTCCTTATTAATACTCTTTTTATCACAACTAGTACATTCCAAAATAACAGTAATTCGCACGACCTTATTCTTCAATTTTTCTCCTCACATGCCCTATTTATAAGCTAGGAGTAACCTTTAGAATCGTTCTCATGATTTTAGCTCAGTTGGTAGATATATCATATTTTATATGTAGAAGTCAGAGTTTTAATTTGAATACTCCACTTATTCACTTTAAGATAAAATTTCCAGCTATTAAATTATTTGGAAAAAAAATTAGAACCAACCAAAGTTAGATGTAGTAAAAGAGACTAGACTCTTAGAATATAGTAATAAATTAACGTTTAAATTTCAATTTGGCTAAAAGCTTATATTAGTATTTTCGAATATAATATTTTTTCCGGTGGATAAAATTTATGAAAAACAACAAATATTTTTATCATTCACCACACACTTTATACCTTTCAAAAATTAAATTATAATTTGATATAATTATATATTTTGAAAGTTATTTTTCATAATATGTGTTTTATATTCAAAAAGTTGGCTTTCATTATAAAGCATACATAAAATAATAGTAAGAGCTTGTTTGGTGGTCATAAATAATTTGATTTTTTAAGACTATTTTTGTTTTATTTTAAATTTTTAATGTTTGAAATATCATATTTATTTCATCTGGTTATTAAAAAGTTTTAAATTTAGTGATTTTTTTTTATAATGTTTTAAACATGCAAGAAATTATTTCAAAATAATTTTTTCTAATTAATTTACCCATTGATAATTTGGGGTATTTATCTATCAACTATAAGAACAAGCTATATTAGTTTGTTAATCCAAAAAAAACTATATTAGTTTGTTACAAGTTTGTTGTGGGTACCACATGCAAATCTGTTTATGTGGTTTGTTCTTGTTGATCGTTGAACAAATACCCAAATTAGTAGGTCTCACCTTATAAAATATATGACTAATTAAGTGGTAATTTTATAAAAGTGAACACTCTGGTACACATTTTATTTAGGGATGTACTGATATACTGTTGACGTGGACAAATTTAACTGGTCCACAAATAGTGTTTAATATATAAAAAATAATAAATACTATTTGTGAATCCTTAGCCACCACCTGATTATTACGAGGGTTCTTATAATTATTTACGAGGGTTCTTCTATAGCCACCACCTGAAGAACAATAATGAAGGTCTCCATCAATGATATTTGTTATTTGCATGCATCAATCATATTCACACATTATTTAAGATATAGGAGTATATGGCAAAATGCAACGTAAGTTTCGGGGAATTGGCGATTTGGCACCTCCCATTATTCTATTATTTGACACGTTCAGGAAAACTATATGAACTTGCTTATAGGAAAAATCAATTAGTCTTGACCAAAAAAAGAAGAAAAAATCAATTAGTGTGTATAGGTGTGTGGTTCTAGGTTTTGATTAGACAACGAGCTAATATGACGGGAGATATGATAAATTTGATATTATTTTTTTGGTCAAGTGATAAATTTGATATTAATATATTGCAAATTGTTGCAATTCTTTATATAATTTAATTTTTAAAGAGGAATGATAATGACTAAATTAAGAGTATGGAGACTATAGTTAAGGTTTGATTTATACCCGTGTTATTTTTCATATAAAAAAGTGTAAACATTTATAAATCGACGTATGAATAAAAAAATTGCTTTAGTAAATGAGTCAACTAGTAAATATTCCCAACTTTGGCGTCTTATGCAATTGTTTCACCAAAGCATGAAATTGGTTTATGCTAAGAACAGTAGTGAATGTAGATACCTTTGGTTTCGAGATCTTACTAGAGGAACAAATCAAAGTTTTCTCTATTATCTTTTCTTGTGTGTTCATCATTGAGTGACTTCCGAGAGGAAAGGTAGAAAAATTGATGATTGATTTTGGGTAGTAATTGTGAGAAATATTTTGGTGACTTTCGTAACTCTTGTGTATGGGAATAAATTAATAAATAGGTAGAAATTAGAGTTTCCTTTTTATGAACTATTTAATCTAATTTCTTATAACTCATTTGTATATCTTATAAATACTCAATGATAGTAAATCAAAAAGGTTTCTCTCCCCAGATATAGATTAAATTTTAGGCCAAATTGGATAAACAATTTTGGTGTCTATTTCTTTATATTGTTGATTGGTTTGATTATGGTCTTATTTTACACATAGTTTGTTATATTGTTGATGTGGTTGTTTAGTTAATGGTTGCTATTGTTATTTGCTTCACTATTTGTTTTTGTTGGTTTGAAAAAAGTTTCACAACAATTATGATGATCGAGATAAATGGTTTATGTGCACCAAGTTCCTTTAATTAATTAAGCACGATGGAAGGAAAAATTCTCCCTCATTATGGTCAATTTTGGTATATCTCAACATGATATTTTGATGGAAATACTCCTCCCTAATCCCATGTATAAGCAACAATTCACTTTTTAACTTTATCGAATAGTTGATGTATTGATCTATAATATAGACATTAGTTATTCAACGATTTTTTTTTTTGTTTTGACAAAAGCTATTTAATGATTTAAAATGTGAATTGTGGGGTTTCAAGTATAAGTTGTTAAGTCTCATATCGACTACGAATAAAAAGAAGTTGAATTTATAAGAGAGGTATCCTGTTAAATCATAATGTCTTACAATTTTTGGAGAAGTGTGGTGTCTTACTCTTGTGATATGAAACATTTGATATGTTGTTTCTCCCGAGTCCCGAACTTCCCCAAACTCTCTAAGTGGTATCAAAGTCGAGATTCGACTTGTATTGTAAAAACTCGCACATGTCTTAAAATTTTAGGTGGAGATGTATCTTCTTTGTACTCTCGAATATATATATATATATATATATATAGGGAATGCTAATGCACACCCACTCAATTTTATGAAGGTGTGCATTAGCAAGTTATAACTAAAAAATAAATAAATACACCTTCTGGTGTATGTTGTTAAAACACTTCTTCTAAAAAATAAGTGGGTGTACGTTAGCAACTCCTATAGGCATTTGCTATAATCCACCAACTTATTTTTCAGAAGGTGTGTGTTGCTAATGCACACCTTTATAAAAAAGAGTAGGTGTGCATTAGCATTCCCCTATATATATATATATATATATATATATATATATATATATGCATGAGACCGAACAATGTTACTACTAATAAGCAATCAATGAGTGCTTTTTTGTTTTTTTTTTTTTTGTGGTCTCTTCAATGGTGAGGAGGATTCTATTTCTACCCCGGATCGGATTGCACGTCAAAGCTAGCCACCAAAGACCGTAGCATGATGAATATGAATGTTGGTTTACTTTGAATTTGAAATCTCAAAGGAAATTAATCAAGCTATTGAAAAATATTTATGGCAAGTCTGTGACATAATGATGAATAAGGTTCGGTTTTGAATACGATATTTGACCATAAGCTAAACATTAATGAATGTTTCTTTCAAATATTATGAAGGTGAATGGACCATTGAACCTCACTCAAACTCTAAAACTGTTTGGCAAAGAAAGTTGGTATTATGATATTTGTTTGTGAGTTATTTTTTTTCCGTATAGTTTAGCAGTTAAAAATTACATCATTAAGGTAGATAAGTGAGATGACCGAGATTCGAATTTCAACTCCTTGCATATAGAATGAAATGTCCTTATCAATAGAGTTAAGCTCACAAGACTATTATGAAAGGAAAAAGTTGTGAGTACTATAAGTACTTCCACTCTTAAGTGGGATGACCGAGATTCGAACCTCACTTTCCGCATATATAATGTAATATCTCTACCAATTTAGTTAAGCTCACAAGACTATTATGAAAAGAAAAAGTTGAGAGTACTATAAGTACTTCCACCTTTAAGGTGGATGACCGAGATTCGAACCACAGCTTCTTGCATATATATAATGCAATGCCCTTATCAATTAAGTTAAACTTACAAGACTATTATGAAAGGAAAAAGTTGAGAGTACTATAAGTACTTTCACCCTTAAGGTGGATAAATGAAATGACCAGGATTCGTACTTCAACTCCCTGCAAATATAATGTAATGTCCTTACCAATTGAATTAAACCCACAAGACTATTATGAAAGGAAAAAGTTGAGAGTACTATATAAGTATCACTTCTACTACTCCATCCGTTCTTTTTTACAAAAGACAGTTGACTTTTTAGATTCATTCAATAATAAATGTATCTAAACTATAATATAGACTAAATACATCAATTATTAAATGAATCTAAAAAGTGAATTGTCTCTTATAAAAAAGAACAGAGTGAGTATAAGCTTCTTTTATTAATTTTGTATGGATAAAGTAGTTAATTTATAACTGAGAGAAATTCATCTTTGAAGTAAATAAGCAACAAATCTCAAATTTAAATTTCAATTACTGTATATATATACTCCTTCCGGCCTTATTCATAAGCAAACGTTGCTTTTTATGTTCATTTAACAACTAATGAATTTAACTTAAATATTAGACTAAATACATTACTTCTTCAATAAATCTAAAAAACAATTTTTACTTATAAATAAGGCCGAAGGGACTAACTACTACTGGACATCTTTGGATGACACCTATCATCACACCTTATAATCATAAAGTGAAATTTGGTTCAAGAAATCAACACTACATAATGGACCAAAATCATCAAGTGATGATACAATAATGTACACCAAAATTATACATGTATTCAAAAATAAAAAACAAACATACATGAACAATAAATAAATAAATCCTATACATGTACCAAAAACACAAGCAAACATTAATTAATTTTTTTTATATAAATATGTACAAGATGTTTCTAAATTATATTAAAAATTCTACCTGTAGCAAATTAGTACATCATGCTAATCCACGTACATATTAGATCTGGAAGAATGATAAGAACATTAAATACAACATGTATATATATTTATGTTGTCCCATAACCCATCCCTTGCAAAGTCTACTACAACCCACCTACTGACCCCTATCCAATCAAGATATTTTCATCATATACACTATACTGGAAATAAAAAAATTTAATACCCCATTTGTAAACACCTATCATCACTAAATTAAATACACTAGTACCATTAAAAAATATACACTAGACACTAGTAAATATTATAATATTAAGAAAATATTAAATTAAATGCATTGGTATAGTACTATATAACATAACATTAAAAGATGAGGATAAATAAATGAGTAGTGCATGTATTAAGGGGTATGATCATAATAAGACAACTTGTTGAGAAAATTAAATAGCAGCCAATGATAGCCATCAGATACATGTTTTCTTAACTAAGCTGAAAAAGTTATAATAACAAATATATATATAAAAAATTTAAAAAAAAAAAAGAGTGATGGAAAATAAACCCATCAAATTGTAAACAAACTCATATTTCATGTGACCAATTTTGTGGTTGATTAAGCATCCTGATTTGAGCTCAGTTTTTTTTTTTTTTAAAAGTCTGATTTGAATTTAGTTGTCAAAACAAAACGAACCTTCTTTTAATTTCCATTATTATCATCTCTATTGTCATTGTACGTCTCGTGCTACTTTGAAAGCGATTTACTCGGTTTTTGTTTTTAACACAAATTAGGATCATTAAAAAAAAATACTATACAAACTAGGAATTTTTTTGTTTTTTGTTTTACACAAACTATACAGTACAAATTAGGATGGACTAAATCACAGCTTGAAATTGTATTTGTTTGGAAATTTGACTTTATATTCATAAAATATCAAATTTCTTTTTTTTCAAAAGTCTATGTTTCATTTGTCTATTATTTCGGTTAGAATGTCTCATATATATTAAAATAACAAGTGACTTGTTTAAATAGATTTTATGTTATATAGAATTATACTATATAAACTCCTCATCAATATTGATTGATTTTGAGAGTACATCATACACCTACAATTTCAAGACTTTAAGTAGATGGTTCAATCGATTAGGTTTACTCAATTAGGTGTTAGCAAGACAAAATTATGAGTTTTTAAGTGTATATGATATGATATGATATGATGATATGATTAAAAAATATTTGTTTGGTAACTAATTAATACTGTATTTTCTCACGAATATATAGCTTATTTTGTCTACCTTATAGTTTAAACTAATTTAATTAGCTGTAACTTAAAACTTATACTTTACCATTTTTTATCTCAATTTTAATACCTATTTTTTTAAATAATACAAATGTAATGAACTAGCACATTCTTTATAAATTACTAGCGGTGATACGTGTCCGTTTGTGTAATACATATTATCTATTAGTTTTATAGATTTATATGTCATAAGACCACATAAATAGATCTATGTGATACACATTGTCTATTCTGCTAACTAATATTAAAGATTATTCTAAATTTTTCATATATTTATTTTTTTAGGAATTTTCGATTTTTGGAAAACAACAAATTATGTCACATAAAGACGTTGAATTAAATACAAAAATCGGTTAATTGATAACTACTTAACCTCATTTTTAGTTATGGTTAAAAATATTTTTTCTTGTTAAAAAAAAAACTGAAAACCAATTTTTTTTGTGTTAAAGTTATTTTTTAACATATACTGTACAATATTTGAATGGATTGAATGGCAAAAGTAACAAAAAGAAAAATTACACAAAAAAGATATTTTCTTTATATATTGGAATAAATAATAACTTACAAAATATTCACTAGAATCACTACAAACTTGTTTTTTAATATAAACTCATTAATCAGTCTTTCATTATTTTTATTTCTTTCAAAGAGAGCCTAAACCTTTTTATATATAAAAAAAAGCCTAAACCTACTAACAATTAATAAGTAACAATTTACTAAGACACTGTTTGATAAAAAATCGCTGGTAAGCTAGTTTATAGTGGATAAACTTATAGAGGATAGCTTATAGCAGATAAGCTAACTGATTGAATTTGTAGTATTTGTTAAAATTAGTGGTTTAACTAGCTTATAAATATGAAATGACATAAAAAAGATATGTTTAATTAATATTTAATTTTTTAAGTAAAATTGGAAGAAAAGATAATAAGCTATAAGCTATAAACTCATAAGATACTTGAAATAACTTTTGAAAAATAAGTTATAAGCTCAAGCTCTTTTTTAAAAATTGTTACCAACCAGAGTTTATTTGATCTATCAAACGGATCCTAACCAAAAAAATCTAATAACAATTTATTTATTTGTGGTATAAGATGAAAAAATAAAAATAGCAAGATAATGAGAGATAGAAAATTGGTGTGGTTAAAGAGACACACAAACAAGCTTTAAATGCGAGTTGGTTGATCGTAGTTTCTTTCAATCTTCTTCTTCTCTTTCTCTCTTACAGATTAAGCATTCTCCTCCAACACCAAAAGTCTCTTATAAATATCTCATCTTTTTTTATCATATTTCATTACTCTTCATTTCTTCTTCTTTTAATTATTTATTTATATTATTATTTTATTATATATTAACTTCTTCTTAAACCCAAATCTTGTCTTGTGTGTGACATCAAATCAAACCGAACATACTTTACCAATTTTTGTTGTTTTGTTCTTTGTACCAATTTTTTGAGAAAAAACATCAAACCTAGATGGATTTTGTACCAAATCCATGTCCTTCTCGTTCATCTTTGTTCGGTTCCTTTGGAAATCTTGTTGACAAGGTTAAACAATTTGGTACCCTTGCAATTTCTGCTATCATTGGGAACATTTTCTCTGCGATCTTGACCTTTTGCTTTGCATTAGGTTTGTTATTTTGTCCCTAATTATTGTTCTAATTCTTTGATTTGTTTCTATTTTGGGGTTGAGAATTTGTAATGTCAATGTGTGGTTTTTTAATTGTAATTTGGGGTTTCAATTTGTTAGAAGAAAAAATGAAATTTGGGTAATTGGTTATGGTAAATTCTGGTTTTTTATCTGAAATTTAGAAGAAAAAATGAAACTTGGGAAATGGGTATATGATGATAAATTCTAGATTTTTATGTGAAATTTAGAAGGAAAAATTGAAACTTGGGAAATGGGTGTGTGTAAATTCTAGTTTTTTATGTGAAATTTAGAAGAAAAAATGAAACTTGGGAAATGGGTGCATGATATTTATGTTGATTGGGTTGGATTGTTCATTGTTTTATTTGGCTATTTTAATATTCATAATGTTCCAAAATTGTAGTTTATGGCTTGGATTTTTAATATTGAGATGTTGCATTTTGTATATTTTAAGGTGATTAAGGTTTTAATAGGCTGTTTTGTTCTGCAGTGGGGACGTTATTGGGAGCTATGACAGGAGCTTTGATAGGTCAAGAAACTGAGAGTGGTTTCATTCGAGGTGCCGCCGTTGGTGCTATATCAGGAGCTGTTTTTTCCATTGAAGTTTTTGAATCTTCTCTTGTTCTTTGGCATTCTGATGAATCTGGGATTGGTTGTCTTTTATATTTGGTGAGTAGGTGTTGTTAGAATGAGATCTTTTCCTGTGCTTGAAGCTTTTCATGTAGCTATATATTATTGCATAGTTTTAGTCCCTTTTGAGTTTTGTGCATCATTCAATTTGATAATGGCATGTTCTTTAGCTTGGATTTTGATCCTTTTGAGTTATGCAGATTGATGTTATTGCTAGCTTGTTGAGTGGGAGACTTGTGCGTGAGAGGATCGGTCCTGCTATGTTGAGTGCAGTTCAAAGTCAGGTACTTATTTGTTTTGTTCAAAAGGACTTATTAGTGAGATAGAATTTTGGTTGCAATGTTCGAAACTTCAATGTTTCATAGTTTTTTCTGAACCTTTGATCTTTTTTATCAGATGGGTGCTGTTGAAACAAGCTTTGACGAGGTTCAAAACATCTTTGACATTGGTGGTTCCAAAGGGTTATCCGTAGATTCGGTTGCGAAAATCCCAAAAATTAAAATCACCACTGACAATATTGATGCATCAGAGGAGAAAGTTTCTTGTTCAGTTTGTCTCCAGGTTGGTTTTCTTTTTACAACTTATTCTTGTTAAATATCAGTGCTTATCTATTTGACATGAACAATGTGTTACTCATTGTTTACTTTTTAGATTCATTGTATAACTAATGTATCCGGTCTATAATATAGGTCAGATACATTGTAGACCAGATACATTAGTTACTTAATGAATCTAACTAGAGTAACTAATGTATTATACAATTTGATTTGGATATTGACATTTTTTATTATTGGTATGTTTGCAGGACTTTCAAGTTGGAGAGACAGTTAGAAGTTTACCTCATTGTCATCACATGTTTCATCTCCCTTGCATAGATATGTGGCTCTTAAGGCATGGTTCTTGCCCATTATGCAGAAGGGATCTGTGATTTTGTTGTATATGAATAGTACAAACAGTAAAAGAGGTTTTTTTTCTTTCTGGTTTTGTTTATAAGCTTATTTAATTCTAGGTCTTACATTTGATTACAACTACTGAGAGCTAATGCAGCTATGTGATATCATTGTACTAAATTAGTGTAAAGAAAATTTTGAGATAAACTATTTTCAGCTTGTATATGGATATGAATATGACTCATATGACTAGATGACCCTTTTCTAGCTTGTACTCATTCTCTTTTGTTTTATACTTCTATTTTATCTTTATTTAGTCTTCTAAACAAATAACATGAGACAGTAATCTAGCCGTGTGATTTTGTTCTTTGCCAAAGTTTAAGGACTCTCACTTTGTCATGGTGCAAAAGTGAGTGGTTTCCTCACACTTGCCCTATTCTGAATATAAACATTCGATTTCATTTAAGTGTAATTTTGTTGAAGCTCAAAATGTAACTTATGTGGAAAATGTAGTGACTCTCCTTGATTCTTTCAATCTCATAGCGTATATATGGGAATTGGATTAGATGTAGTCAGTAGATCAGAACCATCAGATCTTGATCAAAGAGTTGACAATTTGAGATAGTTTTTAATTGTTATTTAATATAACATCTTGATATTAAAATGTGGACAGTATGATCAAGATTAGACGGTCAATAGCTTCCTGACTGTGTGCAGTCACTGACTTGTGATTGCAATGAATCTGGATCTCGTATATATGTATATCCAAACATACAATACTTTTGAAAAGCACGGTATTTGCTTAGTTTCACCAAACTCATCGGGAATTCAAATATACATACATAAATCTGGCTTTGACCCTCTTTTATACCGATGTAAGTCCAAAATGATGAGTACCACATCGGACACACATGAGGCATAACTCGGGAACTACCCATGACCTCGACAGTCATATCCAAGGTCGTGGGACAAGCAGGAAAAGCGAAAACTGGCGTCAAAGACTCCCCATCCCCAATTATCTATAAATACCCCCATGATAAGAAAGAGACCCATCTCTCTCGCATTAACCACTCAAAAACCATAAAATCTATGACCAAACCTTGATGAGACCAAGATATCCCTTAGATATAGCGAGAACAACTTCTATCCTATGTGTTGTTTGTTTACCAATTATAACATGTCACATATGTTAAGTTATAGAATAGAATTAAACTTAAATTAAAGATCAATAAACTTATCACACAAATTAGTACAGCTAAGTTTTCTACCATTCATTTAAAAGTTTGTAGGCATATTAATGAAATCGGTATCACGAAGCCAATATTACAGCCAAACATGTGGCATTGCTTGGAGTTGCACAACAGGAGAGTGAAGACTGACCAAGTGACCATATAGTCTATGTACTGATTTGACTACATTGGAAGTTTTGCTTGCTTATATCAATGCACCAACAACAAAGGTCTACTTTACTCTTAACATGATCTATCATTTGTCAAACCTTAAACAATCGGTTGATGCATTTAATGTGATGGGTGATCAATAGAGTAGTTATTTACTTATGGGGATTTTGAAACTTTAGTTTTGTTTTTTTTTTTTTAAAATTAAAAATTTATGACAAAGGAACGATGCATCGATTCAAGGCCTCATGGGAAATACCTTAAACTCAAATATCGCTTACAAAAATATTTACATTTACCTTCCTTCAAAGAGGCTAGCGGGGCTCCAACCTAGAACCTCTCGGATTCAACACTTATCTTTTTACCACCAGTCTCGGAAGTTTGAAACTCTAGTTTTAGTTTAAGAGAAAAATGATATTTGTACAACTAATTTATAATAATTTTTTGAACAATTTTTCTCTTCTCTTATTTTTTTTGGACAAAAATAGTAAAGAGGGAGAGAAGGGACACAAAGTAAGAATACAATATGAATATGAGAAAGGGATAGTTGTTCCAAAAGTTATTCTAAATAAATTGTACAAATGTCATTTTTCTTAGTTTAAATATACAATTATAAGATGGGAGGAGATCTTCTCCCGGTAATTGAAACTAAATATAATTATTAAAAAAAATATAAAATATAATAAAAAAATCCGCATGTAATTAGCAGATCTTCTCCCATGACATTTCCATTTAGTTAAATATTCTTTTTTAATAATTATATTTAGTTTCAATTATATTCAAAATATTATGAATGGTGGGGATGTATACCGAATCTTCTTCAATTAAAATTCCACTATAGAGAATTCTTCCCCTTTTTTTTTGACGCAATTAAATTCCACTATAGAGAATTCTTCCCGTTATAAGACCTCTTATATGCAATTAAATATCGGTTCTATCGATAAGAAGTTGATTCATATTCTATAAAAATATAAATGAGAGGTTCAATAATGTTTTAGATTTATACCTTGATGAGATTTCTTTATCACTTAATATAAATTTAGTTCTTCAGATTCATGTGTATTAGTGATTTCTTTACAAAGCAAACTGATAAATTTACTATTGAAATAGTAAATATAGAAAAGTAAAACTTTTTTGACAAATTTAATGTCATAGCCATTTCTTTTGTTTTGTTGGAAGGAGATATATTTTTTTCTAGAATATCTGACAAATTTTAAAAAGAGTCTTATAAAGTATCATTTGTTTAGCTTTTTTAAAAATCATTTCTCAAGTTATTTATATTAAAATAATCTTCAAATATTTCAACTCATTTTTCAAGTTTTTTAAAGCATCATTTATTTATATTTTTATCAAAAAGTCTCTAAACAATAATCTTCAAATTATTTATATAAATATATTTTTTAAACTATCCAAAACAAATGGTCCCTAGTTTAAAACAGAGAGTACTTTCTAAAAAAAATTTGAAATCCATAAACAAGCAATGTTACCACATCAAACAATATCTTCCTTAGTACCGTCCCAAAATATTAGAACTCATTGATCATTGTACGCATGCCAATGCATAATTTTAATGACAAATATCTTAAATTGTCTATTAGTAAAAATTATAAAAATTTAATATTTTAAAAATACTCCTCGAAACAAATCAAACAATATCTTATATGATGATATTTACATTTATAAATTTTTAAAAAAATATGGTAAAAGCAAGACATATAAATAATACATTTAATCAAATAAGTTCTAATAAAATGAGACAGAAGTACAGTTACCAACTCCATCAATGTTACCACTGTTCAGTCATCTACCACATTAAGTGTTTATCTTCCATTCTTTTCAAGCAGAGTTATTTTCTTCCTTTACTCCTTTTTTCAAAATAATAATAATAATAATAATAATAATAGATATATGGTCTATAGATTGATTAATATGGAGAATTGATCTCACTGTCTACTAACAAATGCCTAATTGAAGTCATAGCAAAATTGTGTATAAACCGGTGCAACATATGAATTGGCACAAGGAGAATTGAAATTGAAAATCTAGAGAGAAACAGACTCCGATGTCTCAATTTTATGCCACCAAACATCTATCGTGTAATTTTCACCTTTATTATAGAACTCTTCAGAATTTTAACTCTATTATTAGTTTTTATCAAAATAGTCATAGTAAAGAGTTATTTGAAGAGTAAATTTAAAATACAAAAATTAATTGTTATAAATTTATAACACTACTATCAATTTTTTCAATTCATGTAATTTAATTAACAAAATCTTTATATTTAAAGACGGAGTAAGAGTAGTGCTACCTATGAATGTGATCTTATAAATAAATGTTTGGAGTTTTTTGTTTTAGTTACAAGAATTCTTTTATTAAATTTTTTTCTGGTAAAGAATTTTTTTATTAAGTTTAACATGTATTAATTGCTGAAATGAGCTTAATATTATTTTTGTTTATGGGCCTTTGGGTCTCTAATTTGAGAAACTTAAGTGGACTTGCAAGTTGAAAAGAGTGGTGGAGGATATTTTCTCTTCCCACCCCCCATGGCTCTTTTTAACCCCCCAATATTCCAATTTTACCCCTGTAAAAAAATTTCGGAACGTGTTTTCCGAAATTTTTCTAGTTCAATTTCATCAAAATTTCGGAAAATACATTCCGAAATTCGTATTCAAGGCAAAAATAATTTCGGAAAACGCGTTCCGAAGTTTAAAATTAGGGGCAAAAATGGAAATCCGGGGGGGGAAAAAGAGTCACGGGGGGTGGGATGAGAATCTTTCGTGGTGGAGCATGTGTTAGCTCGATCAAATTGAAAGTTTCTGACATATTATTAATGCATTTGAAAAATATGAAGGTAATTTGGTTAAAAGGTGGTGATTGCTATTAAAACCTTTGAAATTCACACCCCATGCTCCAATGGATGGGGATACCACCAACCCTGACAAAATGTGACAATTTTTCAGTTTTTAAGTAATTGCTAATTTAATATTTTTTAACTATAATGTTACACTTGCTTCAAAAAAAAAACTATAATGTTACATGAGTTTGAAGCAGAGAAGTGCTTTACTAAAAAAAAAAACAAATAGAGAAATGCTAAAAATATTCTCTTTTTAATACTTTTTCTAACACATACATCTTTTAATTGGTTGAAATTAGTGTGGATCTTTCATTTTAAGTATAAATTTCATTCAATTAAAGAGTAATTGTTAGAGAAAATATTAAAAAGGTGTTGTTAGCACTCCTCATATGAATCTTTATCAAAAAAATTATCTAACCACTTGTAGTGTGTTTTCCTTTTCAACAATACTTTTTTTTTTTGTTTATAAACTCAAGACATTATTAGTTAAAAACTTTTGAGTACCGTTGGATATTGCCTTGAAAATGATGCTGTTGCAGGAAGTGCCCTGGTGAGGGCTCTGCAGGCAGCAGGAAACAGGTGCAGGAACAGGTGCTTTCATTTGCGCGGGGCGCAGCACATCTGCGCTGGGCGCAGCACTGTTGAGGAATTGGAGTTTTTATCCTGCCATCTGCGCGGGGCGCAGGATGGCTGCGCTGGGCGCAGGCCCGCGTGCCTATATAAGCTGTTTGCGTTTTCTGAGTCGAATAAGGTGTTTTTTAGGGTTTCTAAGGCCAACATACATACTAGAGTTAATAGAGAACATCTTGGGAAGACTCTAGGGTTGGGAGAAATATTCTATCACCTTGGAAACAATTATTGATTGAATCTCTTGGTCACGGGGAGAGATTCGGGACTAGGGTAGAATTAGGAAAACTCTAATTCTTGTAACTCTTTTGAGAATCTCATTGTAATCAAGGTTTCTATTGATAGTGGAACGGAGAGACTGCTCTCTCCCCCAGACGTAGGTTCATTAACACCGAACTGGGAAAACAATAGTTTGTGTTCTTTATCACTTTCACCATTTATTCTTGTTGGTTGATTATTATTGCTTGGTCCATTGTTGTTTGGTTGCTTTGTTTGTTTTGCCCCACACACTAAAGGATTATTGGTGTGGTTCTATTAATCGAATTCACAACAATTGGCGCCCACCGTTGGGCAAGGGTTTAAACAAATTAAGGAACCATGGATGAGACTTTCCGGAAACAATTTTGAATTGTGGAAAGTGAAGATGAAAGCAATTTTAATGGTCGAGAAGATGGATAAAACATGGAGTGTGGTTATCCGGTGCCTCAAAGACAAGAAGGTAAAGGAGATTGCGGTTAGTGATGAAGCTTATGAGGAAGGCTATGAGAGTGCGGGAGCACTCATAGTCACAAGCTTGGAACCATAGATGGTTGTCGGCCTGGAGAGGCGGTGGAATAATACTCAACATCGGCCTGGAGAGGCGGTGGAATAATACTCAACATCGGCCTGGAGAGGCGGTGGAACAATACTCAACATCGGCCTGGAGAGGCGGTGGAATAATACTCAACATCAGCCTGAAGAGGCGGTGATAAGAATACTTAAGTTTTGCAGGTTACAAGGTGGGAAACATAGTGAGACTTTGGTGGAGGAATCTCGGTTTGAGGTGGAGTTTGTTACTAGTGGGACTAGAGGAAGACAAACAATCAAAGGAGTGTAGCTATCGAGACCTTGTGGTTTATTATCCAATTGTGGCTGAAGAAGTGCAAAACAGGTTAAAGAACTTCAGGGAGGCAATTGGAAGCAACGGTAATCAAATTCGGGAACTTGTAGGACTGCTGAAGGTAGTTGGGATACAAGGAGAATTTGAGGATTGCAGCTTGTGGAACTTACCTAAAATTCCAAGGTTAAGTTGAGAGGCAAGCAATTCTTTAGGAGGACGGACATGATCAATCCGGGGGCTGAAGAGGGTACGGTGGAGTTTGTAGGGCTATTCTAAAATTTCATGGATAGTCGGAGGCAAGCAATTCTTCGAGAGTACGAAGCGGTACACTTCGGGGTTCGAAGAGGGTGTGGTGTAAACAGGTGTAGCAGCACGGTGGTTGGTGGGAAGTTGGCATCACCATCGTTTTAAAGGCAAGGTGGAGATTGTTGGATATTGCCTTGAAAATGATGCTGTTGCAGGAAGTGCCCTGGTGAGGGCTCTGCAGGCAGCAGGAAACAGGTGCAGGAACAGGTGCTTTCATCTGCGCGGGGCACAGCACATCTGCGCTGGGCGCAGCACTGTTGAGGAATTGGAGTTTTTATCCTGCCATCTGCGCGGGGCGCAGGATGGCTGCGCTGGGCGTAGGCCCGCGTGCCTATATAAGCTGTTTGCGTTTTCTGAGTCGAATAAGGTGTTTTTTAGGGTTTATAAGGCCAACATACATACTAGAGTTAATAGAGAACATCTTGGGAAGACTCTAGGGTTGGGAGAAACATTCTATCACCTTGAAAACAATTATTGATTGAATCTCTTGGTCACAGGGAGAGATTCGGGACTAGGGTAGAATTAGGAAAACTCTAATTCTTGTAACTCTTTTGAGAATCTCATTGTAATCAAGGTTTCTATTGATAGTGGAACGGAGAGACTACTCTCTCCCCCAGACGTAGGTTCATTAACACCGAACTGGGAAAACAATAGTTTGTGTTCTTTATCACTTTCACCATTTATTCTTGTTGGTTGATTATTATTGCTTGGTCCATTGTTGTTTGGTTGCTTTGTTTGTTTTGCACCACACACTAAAGGATTATTGATGTGATTCTATTAATCGAATTCACAACAAGTACCATTTCACTTAAACCAACTTAATGTTGGTTAAACAATTATCTTATACCTTATCCAAATTTACATATAAGAGAAAGTTGAATCAATTGATGTATCTAATCGAATAAGATATATCAATTTTTATTAACTCAATTTTTAATATATTTAGAATCAGAGAATTAGAATCATACATTTTTCAGAATCTTATTTTCTCGTGACAACTTATTTTTTATTTTTTTATAAGCAAATAGATATTTGAGGAGCATGGTTATTCAAGTTTTGTAATAGTGATTAGTGAGTGGATCAATTCTTTATCACTTTTACTTATAATGATCATATATTATGTACTTACTTTTCAATCTATTGCGTGTGTGACTTGAAAATCATAAATCACGCTCTTATACCAAATAATGCGAATGAAATTGCTTTAACTTTCACCAAATGATTTCTTAAAACAAAATAGTAAATGAAAAGGGAAAGGGGAAAGAAATAAACAAACTTGGATTGATGAGTTATGAGATTAGCCACAATGCCATGTATAAGAATCATTTTGGTTCTAATTCACGTCAAAACTTACTCAACATTCTCATAAAGAGAACAATTATATTTCATTTCCAACATTTTCATATAAGATTACAAAATGCTTACACATAGTAAAGTTTATCCTGAATCTAAGTGGGTCACAATAGACACCATTTTAAATTCATATGAATCATAATTAGTATTTTCTTAAAGGCATAAATGTTATTTTGACCCCTAAAGTTTTATAATTGTTTCATTTGGTTTTCTAAATTTTAATTGTTTGATTTAACTTCCTAGATTTCACAGATACTCAATTTTTGTTGTAAATTTTGATTATATTTCAAAAGTTTATATTATATTGTGTCTAATAATTTTTAAATGAAAAATATAGAAATATATTTCTAATGGAATATAAATCATTTTCTACTATATTTACTAAATAATTTGATCTAAACTTCAATTTGACTTGGTCTTTTTACATGAGATTCCATCATATTTAAGTTTTGTAACATTTTCTTTATTATGATAATTGCTCTTTAAACTCTCTTCAATTATCATTATTTTCTTATAATGAAACTATTTTTGGTGGAATGGTTTTGGTGCATTATGACTATTAAGAGATATATAATATATATGTCATATGCATATTGTTTTTGGTAGATATATAGAAACTAATATTGACTAGTGTGGTTGTCTTTTAGATGAAAACTTTCTTTCAAAACCACATAAAAGATATACCTAAATTATTTTCTCAAGAGTGCCTGAGTTACCTGCCTGAGTTAACTACCTTGTGATATTCTCGTGTCTTGATAGCCTCGGTATGTTTATCACCGAGAAGAACCGGTTGTACTCTGGGGAAGTTGCGCAATAATATTGCGGATAATTCCTTAGTTCAGTGTCACAACACGCCTCCGGTTATTAGTTTCCAGCCATCCGCAACAACAATCTAAGGAATTATGGCTGGAGAGAATTACAACTGTGGCGAAACAAGCTTGATAATTTCCACTTCGGTAGCTATCGATGCTCCGACGGTTTTGTCTTTTATTTTCTTTCTATTTTGTAAGACTTGAAAGTGTGGGGGTTGCCATGCTAAAAGAACTGGAGCATGGTGTGATAGACTTTCTATGTAAGTGTAATATTTTTTCTTCCCTTGAAATCATCCACAAGGGAACAGGTACGTTCTAATATTTAAATCATTGAACCTCGAAAGTCTTGATTTTTATGTGGTACAATTGAAAATGATATCTTTATTTATTTTTGGATGAGAATACCATATTAAATTCTTTTATTGTGATATGTTATTTTATTCTCTCAAGAAATATGTATGAGAATAAGAATATACTATGGTTATACTTGTGATTAAAATTTTTTTAAGGCATGATATCTTGTGTTCCTTTGAGAAATATCGTTGTTAATGAAAAATTTGTTTTGAGGAACTATTATTTACTTTGATTAGAATCTATATTCTAAAATTTTATGTTGAGTTTGTAATTGTGTTAAATTTGTCTAACTAGAAACATAGTGATTTCATAATTTAATTGAAAATGATAATCTGAATTTTTCTTCTAGTTACATTAGAATATTGTGTTTATCGTTTAGATTAAAATCTTGTATTAAGGTATGCTATTGTATTCTTATTACTCTGAGCAATATTTGTGAGTATAAATATATTCGTGAGTCCAACATTTTGTTTGATAGGCTGAAGTTTTAATTTTTAAATGCGCTGAATTATTTGTGCAAACTACAAAGCAAAGTACTATTTGATGTTGTTGATTGCATATTGTGGTATCAATATTATTTCATGATAAATTATGATAGTGCAATAACTTGAGAGTTAAATATGAAATGCATGAAATTGTAGTTGCTTCAAATATGTGGTGTGGTTATATATATTGAATATATATGCAGATGTTCTGGAAATTAATATTAATATATATGAAATTGAATTTATTGAAATGAGAAAGGATATGTTTAAAGTGACTGATTGCAACTCTCGTATTAAGTTTAAGAAGTGCAGTGAATTGTTACCTTCAAATGTTTTGGTTGTAGGTTACTATTGCCGATAGTAATGGCTAACTTTTAAGAGGGACGCGAACTCTAAATACTTCCACTCGGTTCTCACAAGTCGTCGACGTGGGAATGCTATTTCTGTTATCCAGGCAGAAGGGGGAACCTTGGAGGGGGTGACTCCTATTCGGCAGGCTGTGTTCTCGCATTTTGCTGCTCATTTCAAGGCATTGAATGTGGAGAGACCCAGGTGTAATAACCTAAACTTCAGGCAGTTGAGCTTGATTGAGAGTGGAGGTTTAATCAAACCTTTCTCGGAAGCCGAAGTGAAGGCAGCTGTGTGGGATTGCGATAGCTACAAAAGCCCGGGGCCGGACGGGGTCAACTTTGGTTTCTACAAAGACTTTTGGGAGGACATGCGGGGGGATGTGATGCGCTTCATTTCAGAGTTTCATCGGAATGGCAAACTGGCTAAAGGCCTTAACTCGACCTTCATTGCCTTGATTCCTAAGGTTGAGAGTCCTCAGCGGCTCAATGAATTCCGGCATATCTCTCTGGTGGGGAGTCTCTACAAAATTTTGGCGAAAGATTTAGCGAATAGGTTGCGCCTGGTGATTGGTAGTGTGATCTCTGAGGCCCATACGGCTTTTGTTAAAGGCAGGCAGATCCTTGATGGCGTCCTCATTGCTAACGAGGTAGTGGATGAGGCGCGAAGGTCCAAAAAGGAACTTCTGCTCTTTAAGGTGGATTTTGAGAAAGCTTATGACTCGGTGGACTGGGACTACTTAGATGAGGTAATGGGGAAGATGGCTTTCCCTGTTCTGTGGAGGAAGTGGATAAGAGAGTGTGTGCGCACGGCCACCGCTTCAGTCCTTGTTAATGGGAGCCCTACGGAGGAATTTCCCCTGGAGCGGGGCCTTAGACAAGGGGACCTGTTATCCCCCTTTCTCTTTCTTTTGGCAGCTGAAGGTCTGCATGTTCTGATGGAGGCTGTTACTGACCAGAACCTGTTCACTGGGTACACGGTTGGTGACCAGGATCCTGTGGCGGTGTCTCATCTCCAGTTTGCTGATGATACGCTCCTCCTTGGAGCAAAGAGTTGGGCGAATGTGCGTGCCCTGCGGGCTATTCTTGTGTTTTTTGAGACTATGTCGGGCCTGAAGGTTAATTTTAATAAGAGTATGTTGGTTGGGGTTAATATATCTGACTCCTGGTTATCCGAAGCTGCTTTTGTTCTCCGCTGTAGAGTGGGAAAAATCCCCTTCATTTATTTGGGACTCCCTATTGGGGGTGATCCGAGGCGCGTGGCTTTTTGGGACCCGGTGGTGACTCGGTTGAAGAATAGATTAGTTGGGTGGAAGAGTCGTTTCCTATCTTTCGGTGGTCGCTTGGTTCTGCTTAAATCTGTCTTGACTTCTCTCCCTGTCTATGCTCTTTCCTTCTTCAAAGCTCCCTCAGGTATCATTTCCTCTATTGAATCTCTTTTGATTAAATTTTTTTGGGGGGGGGGGGTGTGAGGAGTCTAGAAAGATCTCTTGGGTTACTTGGAAATCTATTTGCTCTCGAAAGGAGGATGGGGGTTTGGGGGTCAGGCGGTTGAGGGAGTTCAACTTGGCTCTTTTAGGAAAATGGTGTTGGAGGACGCTAGTGGATAGGGAGGGGTTGTGGTTTCGGGTGTTGGTAGCTTGGTATGGGGTGGAGGGAGGTAAGGTGAGGGATGGGGGGCGGCGGGGGTCGCCGTGGTGGAAGGAGATAGTGCGCATCCGGGAGGGAGTGGAGCATGGGGGCAGATGGTTTGAGGATCATGTTTCGAGGAGGGTGGGGGATGGGGCAGATACCTTTTTCTGTACCGATCCCTGGGTGGACGGTGTACCTTTGTGTGAGCAGTTTGGCCGTCTGTATGACTTGGCGGAGACCAAACAGCGCACGGTGGCTGAGATGTTTATGTCAGGGTGGGGAGGAGAGGGCGAGGCTTGGGTGTGGCGGAGGCAGCTGAGGGGGTGGGAGGAGGAGGAGTTGAGGGAGTGTCAGGCCTTACTTCTAACCCGTGTTTTGCAGGACCAGTCTCCAGATCGTTGGCAGTGGCGGCCTGACCCTGATATGGGCTATACTGTCCGAGGAGCGTATCGGCTTTTGACTACTCAGGATTCGGTTACTATAGACGAGGCGGCGAAACTTGTGTGGCATCCTCATGTTCCGCTGAAGGTTTCCATTTTTGCTTGGCGTCTACAGCGTGACAGGTTGCCTACCAAAGCAAACCTGGCTACTCGAGACATCTTATCTACTGCAGCCAACCTGTGTGTCTCTGGATGCGAGGAGGTGGAGTCGGCTCATCACTTATTTCTCTCTTGCAGTACGTTTGGCCACATCTGGATACTAGTGCATGCATGGATCGACATCCCGATGGTGGAGTATACTTCTCTTCGTGACCATTTCGTTCAGTTCACTTCTTCAGCAGGTGGTTCCCGGGCGTGGCGCTCTTTTATGCAGCTCATTTGGCTCGCGTGTGCCTGGGTGGTATGGACGGAGAGAAACCATAGGTTGTTTCGTGGCTCTGCGAGCACCCTTCCTCAGCTTTTGGACAAGATCAAGCTTTTCTCATTTCGGTGGTTGAAGGCGACGAATGTTACTCTAGCCTCTAACTATCATAGCTGGTGGTCTAGTCTCATGCCCTGTTTAGGCATTGTATGATCTTATTGAACTTTTTGTGACTCTGTGTAAACTCTGGTAGCCCACTCTGGCACACCTTGTGCTAGGGAGGCCGTTTTATATATATATATATATCATTTTGGCTTGTTCAAAAAAAAAAAACTTTTAAGAGTTAATTTTATGAGTATTTGAAGCTAAATTATTGAGCATTTTGTATGAGGCAGCTGACACTTATTTATCATAAGAATTTGAGATGTATAAATTACAGTGAAAATCTAAGAAAATCAAATGTGATTTGTAGCATATGATTATAAAGATGTGTGATAGTATAATTCTATCATAAGTATATTGGGAAGCTTGTTAGGAAGTTTAAATATTTTTAAATTAAAATATTAAGTATCCCTTATGATCCTAATGCTACTTGAGTAAAGTTATTTGATAAATACCATAAAAAATTGTATGGTAGAATGTGGATTAGCCATTGTATCATAACAATACAATGATGTATCATGAGATTGTTTGCGTAAAAATATATATTTGAGATTCAATTCTCTATTGTGAGTGTTATCACTTGAAAATTATTCAAGTAAGCTTGTGTGATAAATCCACAAATGAAGTCACATTTATCTAATGTGGGGGTGTCGCTTAGAAAGTATTCTACGTAGACTTGTATAACAAATTTATAATTGGAGGGCTATTGTATTATCCAATTAATCGGTTTATTGTAGAAATATTTTGTGACGTTTAAACTCACGAAATATTTGAAGATATGATCATGTGTATTGTGACATTATTTTTAGAGGATAAACCATTGTATGTTTTTGATAATACAATGATGATGATAATTGGATATTAACCAATGAGATAAATCTATAAGTAGATTTATTTTGTTGATGAATAAGTTGTCGCTTAGTAGCCATCTAAGCAGACTTGTCTAAACTTATTGTGAAAGCCGAGTTTATTTCTATAAACTTGAGAAAATTGAGTTGATTGACTTTGAGACGTCTTAGTCAATATTTGTGAATTTAACGGATCCGGATACTAACCCCTGGGAAGAAAATTGATAGGAATGGACTATGCCACTGGAAAACGACAACTAACGGAAACCCAACCTTTGTGATTGGAGACCTCATGAATAAGGTTCAATGGGAAAAACAAGTTACTTGTTAGTTATGTTAGCACTGAAATTTTGTCCATTTCCTAAGTGTTATGATAATGGCTATGAGAAGTGCTAATTTAAAATAAATTTGACGGGTAAGTCTTAAAGGCTTTTAATGATTACCATAAGCCCTTATGGGTGGTGTATGATTGCAGCATACACTAGATGGAATCACCTATATGAGTGTCGAGTGGGGCCGCTTGCATGAGACCGTGGCGGGTCTCTAGAGCACTCATGAATACCAGACATGCGCACGGCCTAAATGCGCCACACCGCGTAACACAAGAATTGTGGGGGTGTAATGTGATTGGTAGACCGCTAACACACATCAAGTGTTTTGGGTTCCATTGCTTGCAAAACTAATTCACTGTGTGTTAAGTCTATCAGTCTAGGGACAGATTCCATAGCTTGCTACACTGTTCTGATGCATTACATCTACGATGTTTACTCAGGCAATGTTTTAAAAACAATTTTATTTATTCATTGATTTAAACTTTTGAAATATGTGGGGGATTGTTGTAAATTTTGATTATATTTCAAAAGTTTATATTATATTGTGTCTAATAATTTTTAAATGAAAAATATAGAAATATATTTCTAATGGAATATAAATCATTTTCTACTATATTTACTAAATAATTTGATCTAAACTTTAATTTGACTTGGTCTTTTTACATGAGATTCCATCCTATTTAAGTTTTGTAACATTTTCTTTATTATGATAATTGCTCTTTAAACTCTCTTCAATTATCATTATTTTCTTATAATGAAACTATTTTTGGTGGAATGGTTTTGGTGCATTATGACTATTAAGAGATATATAATATATATGTCATATGCATATTGTTTTTGGTAGATATATAGAAACTAATATTGACTAGTGTGGTTGTCTTTTAGATGAAAACTTTCTTTCAAAACCACATAAAAGATATACCTAAATTATTTTCTCAAGAGTGCCTGAGTTACCTGCCTGAGTTAACTACCTTGTGATATTCTCGTGTCTTGATAGCCTCGGTATGTTTATCACCGAGAAGAACCGGTTGTACTCTGGGGGAGTTGCGCAATAATATTGCGGATAATTTCTTAGTTCAGTGTCACAACACGCCTCCGGTTATTAGTTTCCAGCCATTCGCAACAACAATTTTAACCCGTGTGAAATTACCTCTATTGCTCGGGTTAGGTATTTACATATGGTCAAAATGCAAAATGCAAAAAAGAAAAGAAGATCTTATGTTCTATATTAGAGGCCCTGTTAATTTCATAAGGTTTCGAAGATAACTTCTAAAACATGTTTAATTTTGACACATTTTGGAAGTTACATTCCTAGATATCATTTTTTTCCATTTCTAAAAGATATATAACTTCTATTTTGTACCTTGAGTCAAAAAAAAAAAAAACTTCTATTTTGTACCTATACTATTTCTATATAAGAAAAACGCTAAATTAAAAAAAAAAAAAAGTTTAAAATGCACATTGCCAATTCTTTGATGCCAAATATGTTTAATTTTTTTTTTTTTATGAAATCTTGATTTGACACACACAAAAAATGAACTTTTGAGACATTACACGAGTTCAATTTTGCCCTTAAAAACCATTTTTTCACACAAGAAAAAAATTCGGAAAATATATTCCGAATTTTACATATGGACAAAGCTGGAATTTCGGGGGAGAGAAAAGGAACATGGGAGGAAGGGGGCGAGGGGGGGGGGAGGGGGGAAACCTTCTTTATTTAGATATTAACTGGCCCAAGAAGGAGCTAGGTAGGCCTAAGGTCAAAGCAAGAAAATGGTTAGGATCAGTCAAATAAAATCCATTTCGGCCATGATTTGGAAATTACTTTTGGCACCCTTCTTGTTTCTCGCGCATCCTTCTTGCTTTTAATTTTTCATTTCTACTATTAAGTAGCGAAAATATAAAATGTGATAAAATTGAAAACAAATTAACAACCATTGGTCACTATTTGTCTTGCAAACTAAGTTTGTTACATAGCAGATTAGTCGATGGTCAAGGTCTGTGATCACAATCAAAGTCATTTTGCCAAGTGACTAATTTTGATTGACCACTTGTGCGGCTATGACAAGTTTAATGTGATTCAAACGGAATGCATATGAAATGAAATAAGAAAAGTTTTAGATTTTTATTACCTTTGCATTCAGCTCAGTGTGATATATGTGAAGTTCCTTGATGCTTTGGTTGTGTGTTGAAGACAAAATTTTCTTGAAAATGATGATTTTTGGAAGGTTTGGAGTGGAGGAAAAAAAATTGGTGAAGAAGGGATTTTTTTTTTAAACAATGATAATGGCACATGACTTGTTTAAGTGATATGTTTTAATCCTAGTCCCTCATCTTAATGCAATGACTACTATTTATTTTCATATTCTCATATAACCTACCATTCTCATTGCTACTTAAGTAGTGAATTGGTCGAAGCTAAATCTAGTGTTCGTTACTTAAATAGCAGATGTCAAAAAGGTTATATCTCAGAAGTTCCTTAGGGGTAGGGCTGGACAAAACCGATTGGCCCAATGCAAACCGACCGAACCGTATAAATTAACTTGGGCTGGGTCGGTTCGGGTCGGGTAGAACGGGTCCACGTGGTTGCAAAGCTGGGTTCTGCGGTTTACCTGGGTCGGTGGCGGGTGGGTTAGCTCGACCCGTCGGTGACCGAACCCGACCCGTAGGATTAATTAATATTATTACTTATTATTTTTTTACCCTTAATATAAATACCAAATTCACTCTGAAAACCCTAGATCAGGATTTCTCTCAGCCGCAGCTTTCATTCTTACTTCCTGTAAGTTCAATTTCATCACTTCAATACTTCATCTAGTTGATTTTCTTCATCATCTTCAACCTCTATTCGTCTACTTCTCTTCATCTTCTTCTTTCTTCATTTATGTTCATACTATTCTCACTTTTTTTTTTGTTTTAACATGTTTATTTTTCTTTTTTCTGTACAGATAGATAAACTTGAAGGTTAAAAGGACTGAAAGGTTAGTTCTTTGGATTTCATTTTTATGCATATTGTCGCTATTAATTTTAAAGTTTATGTGTGTTATGAAGTTTTCCTTTTTCTTATTATTTGCTTCTTGAACTCTATCTTAAATGGTTCTGTTTTAGAAAAAAAAAAATTCATGGTTCTGTATTTACTTTATTTATTTTAGTATACTTTGTGATAGTTGATTTAAGGTTTCTTTTAGTTTAGTTTTACCTGGATCTGTATTCTGTTGTTTTTTATTCTAAACTTTTCATCTTCCTTATCATTTGCTTCTTGTAATGAACGATTTTTAAGGTTTTTTTGTTTGCTGTGTTTTGTGTTTGATCTATGTTTTGATTTTAGGTAGAAGGCATATTGATCTATGTTCATACTACTGGATATTCTAACTTTTTTTGTTCTAACATGTTTATATTTTTATTTCATATGTCATACTGGATATACTTGGAGGGTTAAAGGATTGAAAGGTTAGTTATTTAAATTTCATGTGTATGTTTATTTTTGCAATTAGTTTTTAATTTTAAGTTTTCGCTGATTTATTTATTTGATGTCTAACACTCAATATTTGGTTTTGATTTTTCATGGTACTTAGACATGGAGTATCATGGTTGACATTCAGTAAGTGGAGGAAGCTTTCGTTTTGATTTTTCTATTCTCAAAGGTATTATTTGTTAAGTATTAGTTTTCTGATTTTATGTTCTATTTTTGTGTTGTTCATTAATATTTGTTAAGTATTAGTTTTCTGATTATGGTTAATCATATGTGTGTTTAGTTCTAACAATTTTTTTTTTCGGTTTTGGAGTTCTAGGTAAGTTGAAGCTTTTACAAATGGAGCAAGGTGATGAGACAATGGCGAGAATGACTAGTGCTAGACAAGGATATGTGCAGCAACATCGTTGTAAGTTTTAAATTATAACAAATAATGATTGAAGGAGTTTATTTTATTTTGTTAAATGATAGGTTTTTATAGTTTTCTTGAAATGATTTGTTTAGTCCAACTGTAATAGAGAAACATGTTTTGCTATTTAATGTCAAACTTAAACTCAATTAGTTAATAATAATAATGACTAATTAGAAACTTAAACATATTTTATTGTTTCACCAATGCCGCAACTTACTACTAATCAACCTAATTTTTATAATTTTTATTGTTTCAGCAAATGGTATTAGGAAAACATATTTTGATCTGTATACATTAATAGTGAGTGACCCATTAAAAGACATCTACCACTCAGTTTCAAGTGTTCAAAATGCGGTTAGATTTGTAAAATCTTCACCTCATAGGGCTGCAAAGTTCAAGGAGTGTATTAAATGTGTTGGTATTGAATGCAAAAAGTTTGTGCGTCTTGATGTTTCCACAAGGTGGACTTCAACTTATTTGATGTTAGATGCCGCTGAAAAGTATCAAGCTGCCTTTGATAAACTTGAAGATGTAGATGTGTCGTATAGGGATTTCTTTGATGATGATGATTCACCCCCTTCTAATTTTGATTGGGAAAATGTTAGGGCATTTGTGAAATTTTTGAAGCACTTTAATGAAGCAAAAAAAGAGGCATTAAATGGTACTGCTCTTTTTTTTAAGTTTTAATTTTAGTTTTAATTTTGTGTGCAAAATAATAACTATTTTTAAAATTCATCATAGGATTGGTTGGAAGTTCAGTCAGAAGTGGGGAGCCTTCTTCCTCTCAATCACAGCCTTCCGGCTGTGCTTGAGTCTAATGTATTGTGCACTAAATCCTTTTTACTCAATTATTGTAATTGTTGTATTTTAATTTTAACTTTGTTATGTTTTTGTCTTTTCAGCTCTTGAAGTAATTTTTTGAAGCCACTCTTTTTGGAACAACATATTTTGAAGTCACAGCCAACCAATAACTTTTGGGACTTAGGATGCAATATGTATAACCTTAATATTTTGGACCGAGGAAGCTAGTATTTCGGGCTCAGGAAACAATATAGCCCTAATCTTTTGGGTAATGTTATTTTCTTGATTTGTGATGTCCCTAATTTATTAATTTAAAGAACAATCTGATTCTTTTGCTTGCTGTAGAATTTATTAATTTATTAATTTTCTTGATTTCTTGATTTGTGATTTGTGATGTACCTAATTCATAAAGATTTTCAATTTGTATATGATTCTGCCAAAATTTAATTTGTTTTAAGATTTTCAATTTGTATATGATTCTCACTGTCAGCTTGCAATAGGTGGAGATATTCAATTGATGGTGATGTTGTGATGGTTTGTGAACTATAAAGATTTCATGAGAGAGAGATTCAGCAATGGAGCATCACAGGGAAATGCATCGTCTGGTTCTGATTTCTTGTTATGGTAGGTTAATAATTATTGATAAAAACTTGTGGATTTTAAACTGATTACATTTTTTTTCAGTTAAAACTTATGTTTTCAATTATAAAATTGCAGTGTGCATGAGATGGAGAAAAGCAATGAAGCACACATAAACAAATTAAACTTTGTAATGTTTGATACAATTTCTATTTTCATTTGGGTTGGCTGTGATGTGAGCTTTCAATGGTTAATGTGTTGTAATATTTTATTGTATTTATAGTTCTAATACCTCCAAACTTTGGAATTATGTGGTCCAATGGAGGATTTATTTTCAGTTTATATGTTAGTTTTTTTTTAAACACTTCAGTTTATATGTTATTAATACTCTAATACCTCCAAATCTTGGAACTTTAGTGGAGGATTTATATTCAGCTGGTGTTATTTAGTCTTTTATGTGGATTAAATAGCATCAATAAAAAAACAGGGCAAAAAATAGGCCAATGGCTTAGAAATTTATTGGTAAAAAGGGTGAAAATAGCCAATTTTTATTTCATTTTTTTAAAAAATAGCCCAATTTAAAATGGGTCAAATTAGCCCAACGTTTTTTTGTTTAAAAATAGCTATTTTTTAAAGTGAAAAATATATTAAAAAAATCAAAATTTGAGTTATTTTTCATTTGGGCCTATTTTACGACCCGGCCCAATTATTACTACAAACCGTAGTTACCCGTTCTACCGACCCGAACCGACTCACCCGAACCCGATCCAACCCGAAACCAAAAAGGGTCGAAATTGGGCCTGGAGGTGGCATCCGATGGGTTGACCGGTTCAGGGGTTTGGGCCCGAACCCGAACCGACCCGAACCGATGCCCACCCCTACTTAGGGGTGTGAAATCTCAACCTTTCTTGTCATTGAATATTTTTACACATTCCCTACTTAGGTAGTGAATTGTGTTCGCTAATTGACTAGTAGACAAAAATATTTTAAAATTTTGCAAAGTGCGCAAGAATATTTAGAGGATGAAAGAAAAAAAATAAGAATCCATTGTCCAAATGCTTATCGACTATCCGTCAAAAAATTGCTTATTGGCTATGAGATTAATTTATACACACTGATGCTATAAATTTTATTTACACATATTTCAAATCTTATTATTACATTATATATGGTACCACTTTATAGGTTGATTACTAAAATATCTAAAAGATGTATACATTGCATAATTTAATTTGATGCAAACAGAATTACAACATATAACTTAAATTCTATTATTGCCTAATGCCTCCCATTATTTCTTTCCTCATGTTTCATTATATTATTTCAGGTAGAAATTTTGGTTGGAAAGTCGTTGGTGGCCGGTGCACATAGCGACCAAATCATGCTTAATTTGAACACACCTCATTTGCTTTCATATATGAATATATTTTCATATTTTTGACAAAAAACCTTTCATATATGAATATGAACAAACATAAGCTATTAAGAAAACTAAAATTATATTTTAGTAAAGGATTCTTTTTTTGACACAATTTAAGTAAAGGATGTTAAAATCATGTTTGTTTGTAAAAATATATTTAAGTTGTGTTCAATTCGATATACGAACATCAAAGTTGTTAACCGATACATAAGTTAATTTTTAAGTTCGACAAAACCTTTTTTGTATCATTTTTAAGTTTATTTAAAAAGTTAAACATTTCAATTTTCAATACATTGAGTTCACACGTTTTTATGATTTTTTTTTTATAAAATCTTACTATTTAAAGATTTAAAAAGTACTATGTGTGCATTATTTAGTATTTGCCTAAAAAATAATATAAAAAACTTCAAGCTAGGAAAAGGTTAAAGTTCAACTAGGAGCAGTTGGCTTCTTCGCCACTAAAAATACTGATTTTCACCAGCAAAACGTTCTTTGTTCACCAACTTTATTAATTAATAGCTAAAAGAAACATAAATTAAGTCAATGTACAAAAGAAAGAAAGACCAATATGACATAACTAATCCCATTTGGATTAATTTATTTTTTAATTTATACAAATAAATAAATTCTTAGATATTATTATAAATTAGTAAAGGTAGTTTATGAAAAAAATAGTTCATAAACATACAATTTTCATTAGTAACAATTTATAAATTCAAAATTAAGTTAATCCAAACGGAATGCTGAAGAGATTCTTTGGTTGATTAATATATATTTCATTTTGGCTTGTTAAAAAAAATCAATGAAAAAAAACATATTTAGACTTCTCAATTATTTAATTTAGGATTTTACGCGTATAAAATAAACATAAATTAAAAGAAATTATCTTTGTTCAATCAATTTTTTTATACACAAAAGTCAATAATTAAACTAACAAATTCTTTTGATATGTGAATTGTGTTGTGATAGTGAAAAATTAAACTTTGACCGTTAATTTAAGGTCAAAATTTTACTATTTTAATCAATTTATTGTTAATAAAATAAATACTTTTTTTACAGGAAAAAATAAACAAAATAAAAATTACTTTTTAAACTCTTTAACTATTTGATTTAGGATTCTATCATCTAGCAATGCGTATAAAAAACATTGATTGTAAAGAAGTTGACCTCTTAAATAAATAAGGCTTAATTGCAGTTTTGGTCCCCCTATTTTCAATTTTTTGCAATTTTGGTCCCCCTATTTTAAAATTCGACAGTTTTGGTCCCCCTAACACATATTTTGTCTAAAATATGATGATACAGCATGTTTTAAATCAATTTTATGAAAGATTTTTCTTACAATTACATCGATGTTGGTATTTTTTCATCATCGAATCATATACCACGCCGTTTAAATCATATCATATCGTCAATTTATAGTTAAAAATTATGATAGGGGGACCAAAACTGTCGAGTTTTAAAATAGGGGGATCAAAACTGCAAAAAGTTGAAAATAGGGGGTCCAAAACTGCAATTAAACCAATAAATAAAAAAATAAGTCTTTGTATTTACTTGCATGAAAAAATATTTTAAATTTTTATCATATAATATGGGACTCGCCTTTCGCCAACACGGCAACACTAGGAGACTTTGACTTGTTCTACAAATACGTATACTATACTATACTATAGTAAGTTAGTAGACAAAATTACACGTTTGGTCCTTTATCTTATTTTTTTGTAATAATTTGGTCATTTATCTTTTATTTGTAACACTTTGATCATTTATCTTATATATTTGTAACAAATTTGTCCTTTATCTTTTATTTGTAACATTTTAGTCTTTTATCTTTTATAACATTCACATATAAACCCTTTTTTTCATATTTATTTTATCAAAAAAATATTGAATTTTATTTGTTAAAATACTTTTTTATTAAAATTAAATAAAACTCATGATTTTGATGAATATATTCATCATCTTTATCAATTCTTTCATATTTTTATGTTCTTTAAAGGACCAAAATGTTACAAATAAAAGATAAAAGACCAAAATGTTACAAAAAGATAAGATAAAGGACCAAAATATTACAAATGAAAGATAAAGGATCAAAGTGTTACAAAAAAATAAGATAAAGGACCAAACATGTAATTTTGCCAAGTTAGTAACATAACTATAGGAGTACTTGTACTTGTGAATCTTAAACAAAAACATAAATCTCGCTCCATACACAATGCCTCTCAGAGCAATTATATATATATATATATATATATATATATATATATATATATATATATTTTTTTTTTTTTTTTTTTTTTTCTCGGGTTGAATAGCTTAGCGATTATAAATTTCATTCTTAAAATGCATAAATGAGATGAACGAAGTTTGAATCACAATTCACTACATATATAATATAATGTCCAATCAAATAAACTAAGCTCATGGAACATGCAATTATACTTCTATACATTATATTATTTAAACTGGAGTTCGCTTAAATAAATCAACATTAAATAGTGATACAATAACTTAAATAAAATATTTGTCCAATTTAATTGTTATCCATTGGCGCATAATAATTCGCAACAAATCATAATTCTATAAAAACATGCATTACTTGAATGTTTTTTATTAAGTGAATTAAAGATGAAATTGTACATTAAATTAAAAGTATGAAAGATTGAAGACGCAAGAAGTAGCAAATATACCAATAAATGTTGAATTGAGGAACGACGTACGAGATACAAATCGTCTATTAGGAAGCAAGAGACAATTCTCAAATTAGGTACACGTGTCTGAATCAGACACTAACTCAGGCACTAACATGATACCAACACTTATAATTACATTTAATTATCTCATTTTTTAAAAATTATAGTTATTATCGACGTGTTAGTATTTGCGTTGTGTGTGATATCTATGTTGTATCCGGTGTCTCCGTCCTTCCTAAATTGTCTATATTTGAAATTGAATGTTTCATGATACACACGGAAGTTTCTTACCACACGCTTCTTGACTCTACCATTGACATTTTTTTGACACGCACAAAACAAACTCATTACTTAACTTAACTCTCAACAATATATTCATACTTTCCCTAAATTTTTTCACATCACAATTACTATTACTATAGCTAGCTTCAATTCAACTCATTCATATGGCTTCATTTTTCACCTCTTACCAAACCCATAATTCTTTGTATCTATCAATATCATTAACGTTAATACTATGTTTAATTTCACAATCACAGAGGTGTTATGGTTTAACTTCATTTGGTTTTGATATTCACCATCGGTTTTCTGATCCTGTGAAGGGTATTTTGGGTATTGATAAAGTTCCTGACAAAGGAACTCGTGAATATTATGTTGCTATGGCACATAGAGACCGCGTGTTTCGTGGTCGCCGTCTCGCCGCCGGTGACGGTGGTGACGTTGATCAGAAGCTTCTTACGTTTTCTCCTGATAATTCCACGTATCAGATTGGCTTGTTTGGATAGTAAGTGCTTTTTCAACTATTTGTTAATTTTCTGGTTTTTTTTTTAGGTGAGAAATTTTATGTTATTTTTTTTATGAGAAATTTTTTTATTTTATTTTTTCTGGTTCATGTATTTTATGATTGCTCTATGATATTGCAACCACATATGGTTGTGTTTGGTATATGAAAAAGTTCACATGGGAACTACTTTTTAGAAAAGAAAAAGAAAAAAAAGGGAGAGAGAGTTTTGAATTTTTTATGTGATCCAGGGACAAAGACATTAGTCTTTAAAATTGATTATTAAGTTGAGATTGATAACTTTTTATTACAGTAGATTCATTTAGATGATAATTTTTTTAGATTAAGTCAACCAATTCACAAGAATTAATTTGATCTAAATTTTTTTATGCAAAAAATATTTTGTAAATTTTGAGATATTATATTGTTTTGTGCCTAAATTTTCGAAGACTAAATTTGTGATTTATTCTTTAATTTTGAAAATGTACTAAATTTTAAAGGGTTACGCTAACTAGCGTCTCTCAGACACTAGTCGAGGAAACAAAATAGATAAATTTTACATTGAAAATACGATTGCATTATTTTATATCTTTCAAATCTTAACTAGAAAAGGTTCAAGATGATTTTACTATCTTATATTTTACTCCAGGGCATTAATTAGCATTTTCAAATTTTAAAATATGTTATTTAATTACGGTCTATTAGGATTGACTTATTTTAGCTTATCTACTGTATACGTTTTGTTTTGTGAGATTGTATGTGAAAAGTTATTAAAACAACTTATAACATTGTTCATAAGTTATTTTCATAAACCTTTCAAGATAGCTTAGGAAAACAACTTATAACTTATACAAAAATAATGTTACTTTATATTTTGCTACATAAATAGTTTATACACAAGCACTTATGCTATAAGCTGCAAATAAGTTGTTTATCCAAACATGACCTTATTTTTTTCATTTTCTGGACTAAGTATTTTTTTTAAAAAAAAATTAATATAAAAGTAAAATTACTTGATGGTTTTGTTATGCATTCTTGTTGTGGATAATAATAATGTATCTGTTTGGATTTCAGTTTGCATTTTGCCAATGTTTCTGTTGGAACACCAGCTTCATCATTTCTTGTTGCATTAGATACTGGGAGTGACTTATTCTGGCTCCCTTGCAATTGTACCAAATGCGTCCGTGGTCTACAACTATCAACAGGACGGGTATATATATTTTTTATCCGTACTATATTATCTCCACAAATATCTACATGACGTGATTTGATCGAATGCACGTGTAAAAATGTTTTACACCGTCAATGCATAGAAACGAATCTCTTAATGACACTTTGTTACTTTTTTATCTTAACAGAAAATTGAGTTTAATATCTATGATAACAAAGTATCATCGACTAGCAAAAATGTTCCTTGCAATAGCAGCTTATGTGAGCATCAGAAACAATGTTCTTCATCTAGTGGCACTTGTCCATATCAAGTTGAATATCTATCAGAAGATACTTCAACTACTGGTTTTTTGGTAGAGGATGAGTTACACCTAATTACAGATTATGATAATCAAACTAAACAGGCTAACCCAAGAATTACTTTTGGGTAAATTCTCAACATCTTGCTCAAATACATTTTCGAGTTTACACGCATACATGTATTTTTATCAATGCCTTACTTTTTCTATAACATGAACATTTGTATTTGTCATTAAATATGTTGCAGTTGTGGACAAGTTCAAACAGGAGCTTTTCTGAATGGAGCGGCTCCAAATGGTTTGTTTGGACTAGGAATGAGTGATGTATCAGTTCCAAGTATCTTAGCCAAACAAGGCCTAACTTCAAATTCTTTTTCAATGTGTTTTGGTGATGATGGTTTGGGAAGAATCACATTTGGGGATAATAATACTAGTAGCTTGGACCAAGGAAAAACACCATTCAACATTAGGCCATTGCAGTAAGTGGTTACTACATATTTACATATATCTTAGATTTTTCGTTCACGTTTTTACCGTCTTTAAACTTTTTTCTGAAACGTCCGTATTAGAAGCGCCGTGTATTTGAAATTTTAACACGAGCTCTCTTTTTTGTAGTTCAACTTACAACATCACTGTCACACAAATTATTGTGGGGGGAACAATTGCTGATCTCGAGTTCAATTCAATATTTGACACCGGTACTTCATTTACATACCTAAAAAACCCGGCGTATAAGCAAATTACTCAAAGTGTAAGTAATCTTAACTAATTGTATTTTTTAAGAAGGTAACAAGAGTTTCGTTTCATTTTACTCGAGTAGTTGAGTTCTTTTTAATTATTCCATTTCTTTTGCAGTTTGATTCGAAGATTAAACTACCAAGACATTCATTTTCTGATTCTGATGATCTTCCATTTGAGTACTGCTATGACTTAAGGTGATTATAATTTATATCTTGAGAGAATTCTCATCTTTTTCGTTTCAAATTAATCGCCAAACACTTAAAATGTATTAGTTGCAAATTAGTTAAGATTTCAACTTTGTTTCCAGATCAAACCAGACTGTTCAAGTTCCTAATATTAACCTGACGATGAAAGGCGGAGACAATTATTTTGTCATGGATCCAATAATAACGGTTAGTGGTCGGCCGAGAGCATAAAATTTAACATTTGTGATTCATGTAATTGATATCTAATGTTTTTGGTCCCTCTTAACCTCATAAATGCTTCTTGTGGTATTAATTCCAGGATGTTAACAATGTTCTTTGTTTGGCTGTCTTGAAAAGCAACAATGTGAATATCATCGGACGTGAGTATTTTAATCGAATTGAAGCTTTTAATAAGTAATTGTTTTATATAATGTCCGCAACATTGATCGTTAATTCGTTATATTCTTTTTTTTGCAGAAAACTTCATGACTGGTTACCGGGTAGTCTTTGATCGCGAGAACATGACGCTCGGTTGGAAGGAATCTAACTGTGAGTAGTACAACTCAACCTTATAGCATCATTTCATTTACATCTCCATCGGTTTTTGTTAATGAGATATGATGTTTCTATTATTAGGTTACGATGATGAACTCTCGAGTTTACCTGTTAACCGAACGCACGCTCCGGCTGTTTCTCCTGCTATTGCTGTGAATCCTGAACCAACATCTAATCAGTCTAATGATCCTGAAAAACTACCATCTAGTCACTCATTTAAGATAAAACCTGCTTTTGCATTTATAGTGACCCTTCTTCTGCTTTTAGTCCTTTTTTGAGGATAGATTTAGCTGTTTAGTGTTTTATTATTTAGTTTAGTACTATTTTTTTTTTTTCCAGAACACACGAGAGAAGCATTATATTACTACACATTTTTTTGTGGAGTCTTGATAGCATTGATTTGATAGGGTTTGTGAATAATGTAAAAGCATACAAACATAGTTGTATACCAAATAATATAACATTTAAATTCTTACATTGTACTATCTCTATTGTAGTTGGTTGACCTAATTTTTTGTGTTTAGAACTTTAATGCAAATCCTTGTTGGCTACTTACATAAATATGTTCATAATTCAAATGCAAATAATACAAGTGGTGCAAGAGAATTGAATCAAATGTAATCGGGTTTTTGTCGAGGAAGCTCGGTTGGTGAGGTATGGGACATTGAAGGAGTTTTAGGAGGATGTTTAGGTATTAACTATCTTAACATTTGTGTATACAAAAAAAAAAATCGACAACGTTAAAGGAGTGGAGCGAATGAAATATAATAATATTTTATTGTTTAGATTTGAAAAATAATAATGGAATATAATAGGATGAAATGAATTTTATATCATACCACTTCTTACTATTAATTTTGTTCATCTCCTTTTTAAAATATATAGATAATGGAATGAAATATGGGTGCTAGGGCATTAGTTAAGGATATCAAAAAGAATAATTTTTATATTGAAAAGACCATTCTTTATATTTATAAGGAAAATGTTAAATAGTGCCCCGAGAACTAGTTAAGGTAGCTAAATATAGTAAGGTAAAGTTCTCTTGAAACTTGTGCAATCAACTTTTTAAAAGTGTAAAATATGATATTTTTTATACAAAAAATCGGCAAGAGTTATGGTGCATAAGTATATTTCTTATGCACCATGCATAAGGAATTCTCCACCATCATATTGTAACTGATCAAAAACCAAAGCACTGAGGGTGCATGATGCTATGGTGCGCACAGGATCATTGTGTATTGTTCATCTTCTTCTTCCTTTTTCTTTCTACATTCTCGATTCCATTCTTGGTCTGTAAATTCCATTTTCCCCGAATTTTAGGTCTGCGATTCCCCAAATTCTAGATCTGCGATTCCATTTTCGATTGATTCATTCCTTTCCGCGGCCGATCTCACATATCTGGAATCTCCCTTGTACTATGTGATTTTTCGCTACTGGTTTTTCGTTTTGATAATTGTTTGTACATTGCTTTGTTTTTGAGTTCGACGACGTCGGATAGTTTGAGATTACAGTTGATTCCGATCTTGTGGAGGATCCAGTTTGATGATTCTTGAGTTTTTTATTCATTTGTTAGTAGTATTGGTACATACACCATTGAACGAATTGGTTGCAGAATCTAGTTTATTACATCCATTAGATAACTATTTTGGTTTCACATACAAGATTATCAAAACCATTAAACCATACTTATCGTTTCAATTATAATAGTTATTTAAAATCATTTAACAATAATAATTTCATTGTTCTTTTATTTTATTAGAACCATTACACAAGTATTTTGGTTTCACATACAAGACTATTAAAACAATTAAACGATACTTATGGTTTCAATTATAATCCTTATGCATAGTGCATAAGCCCTATGCACCATAACCGGACCCAAAAACTAAAGTTCAAATTGCATGGCCTTCATTGTTGTACACATGAAAACTCAAATTTAATTAATTGACTGATAGACATTCATCCGATCTATGAACTCTCAAACATAAGAATTTCAGAACATGCAAGAATATTTAGCAAGAAGTAAGCCGTGTTATTTAAATCTAAGAAAAAATACATAAATCCAAATGGGTTTATTTCTATCCCACGCTTATTTTTATATCTTCTACAAATTATGCACATCTCAAAATTACACAAAAATTAAGAACATTTTATTTGACATCAAAATTTATATGCCCAAGAATCATTTCTCTAAGCGATTCACTTTTGTCATCTTACCAAAATATTCATATCCGCTACTAGTACTTAGGTAGCGGATACACCCAAAAACACCATATCCGAATTGTTTTTATAACTTCTACTATTTAAATAGCGGACGGTATTTTTGAAAAATTCTCATTTTTATAACGTGGATAAAACGAGAAAAGCGTAGGACATGCGAGTAACTGGTATAGTAGTCTCATTCACTAATCTTAATGGATCATAGTCAATAACACAATCAACTAATTTTCAATTCAAAACTAAAAAGGGCCCAATGGACCCAAAAAGTACATCATTACAGCTAGCCACACTAACTCGATAGCTACTTTTTCATCTAAAACGAAGAACAAAATTTGCATAACGATCTACCTTTTGTAAAATCACCAAACTGTTTTGAGTTTGGACATGGAAATAAAGCAGGTCTCCCAATAATTAGATTCCTTTTAACTAGAAAACCACATCAACAGAAAAACAAATGCAATAATTATAGTTTTGATAGAACATGGCTAGCATATTGAAAGGCTTAGAATGCAAGCTATGGTAGCAAAAACAACATAATTACGATGGCTCGGTCTTAACCACCTCAACATGTTGAGGAGAGGCATTCTTTGCTAGTAACTAGCAATAAGTATTTGTAACCCAAACAAAAGGAAACAGTGATATGTATGATGTATTGTTTGATTTGGATAAATGGTTAAGGAAGAACTTTCCCACCTCCCAAAATTGTGTTATTTGTGTTTTGGAGTTTAAGAAGGGAGGGGGAAGAGGAAAAGAAATGATAGTCTAACACCTTGAGTGGAGGGCTATTTTTTTATAATACAATTTACTTGTGGATGACTTGTAAAGTGCAGGTTGAATGCAGCGGCAATGACAGTACAAATGTATGGATGAAAAAAGTTTTTCTTTAAAGAGAATATAAAGAATTGAATGACTCATACTCAACTCACTTGAATTGTTGCTCTTATGTTCAATGTGAATGATCCCTGTGATTATCTCCTCATAACCTAACATTACTATGGTTATAGCTGCTACCAATCAGAATGGTGGTTATATAACTTTGCTAGCTTTCTAATTTTTGTTGTTATTAGCATTAACCCTTTGATTTTTAGGGAATGGGGACTTAATAATTTAGAGTTTGACCGCGAGTTAAGTAAAATCTGATTAAAAATTATTTCCACTAAAAAATGAACTCAAATTTTCCTAAACGATAATCCTAAAGGGAGTTCCCGTGCCTTGGAAAAACTAAAGCTAAAGCAAAATAACAATAATAATTTCCTTCACAAGCAGAAATGAAAAATTCTCATCCCACCCAATGTTTCTTTTTCACCCCCTTGAAGGCAAAAAAAAAACCTCAGCAGAAATATTAAGTTAAGAGAAACATATAAAATATCATGTAAAAAGTAAAATAACTTTTAAAGAACTTATTGAGACAGCCTTAAAATAAAATAGGACGTGGCCACTAACCTAAATGGCCTTAAAATAAAGCAGTTTACTCCTCACATTAGGGAAATACCATTGCCAAAAACATGTGTAATAACCAATGAATCATAATAATGTATCATGGTTCTTGACTTTTTACTAATTGTACTCATGAAGATCATGCAATTATAGCTCAACACTGGCTTTAGTTTGAACTTGTAACTAATTCATTCTAATTGAGAGTAACATGCCCCACACCATGAAATTCCACCCGACCAATAACGTTGTACACTAGAACAATTGAACCTTCCTTTGGTTTACGGACCATAAGTGCATTGTCTTTTTGCAATGAGAATGCTTAAACATTACTACTTCATTGACATTTGACAATACTAGTTAACAAACTGGTCTTCAAGGGCCACATTATCTCATCTAATAATTAATCTCTTTTATCCCTTTAAAAACCCATTCAAATCATCTTAGATTTCCTCAAGTAATAACAGCTTAAAAAAACATCAAGTACTGTTAACTAGCATGGCTGTCATGGTTACATTATTGAATTTGATTGTCATGTTTTCAGTGATATCTACAAGCAAATCACTGAGTGTAAACTACTATGAAAAAACATGCCATGATCTAGAGTATATTGTTTTGAAGACAGTGAAGGATGCTACTGCTAAGGACAAAACTGTTCCAGCAGCGCTTCTGCGAATGCACTTCCATGATTGCTTCGTTCGAGTATTGCTATAATGAACTCCTTTCTTCTTGCTTTTTTATTTTTATTTTTTGGTTTCCTTTTTCCTCTACACCATCTATAAATTTGATTATTGATTTCAACGTGTCATTTTTTCATATACTTTTGAAGGGATGTGATGCGTCTGTGCTGCTAAATTCAAAAGGAAACAACAAAGCAGAAAAGGACGGACCGCCAAACATTTCATTGCATGCATTCTATGTCATTGATAACGCAAAGAAAGCATTAGAAGCTAAATGCCCTGGTGTAGTTTCTTGCGCTGATATCCTTGCTCTCGCAGCAAGAGACGCTGTTTATCTGGTAATAGAACAAAGCCAAGAACTAAAGTTCTCGACATTGAGATTCCATTATGTTTTTTTATTTTAACATTAATATATGCAGATATGGTAACTTGTATTTGCATGTATAACTGATGGTATATCTGCGCATATTCTACAGTCAGGAGGACCTAAATGGGACGTTCCTAAGGGAAGAAAGGATGGAAGAACATCCAAGGCCATTGAAACAAGACAATTACCAGCACCAACATTCAACATATCACAACTGCAGCAAAGTTTCTCTCAAAGAGCATTGTCAGCAAAAGACTTGGTAGCTCTGTCAGGTAATTTTTAAGTTAAAAGCAGCCAAAACTTCGCCATTTTTCATGTTTTCCAATTTAGATCAAAATGGAGTTCAAAGTAACTTGTTTTGACTCATATACAGGAGGGCATACCTTAGGTTTCTCTCACTGCTCGTCTTTCCGGAACAGAATCCACAACTTTAATGCTACACATGATGTGGACCCTTTATTAAATCCGTCGTTTGCAACAAAACTAAAATCAATTTGTCAGACGAAAAATCAGGCAAAAAATGCAGGCGCCACGATGGACCCTTCTTCGACAGCTTTCGATAATACATATTACAAGTTGATCCTCCGACAAAATGCCTTGTTTTCTTCTGATCAAGCTTTGCTTGACAGCCCAAAAACCAAGCATTTTGTTTCTCAGTTTGCCGCCTCACAAAAAGCTTTCTATGACGCTTTTGCAAAATCCATGATCAAAATGAGTAGCATCAATGGTGGGCAAGAAGTTAGGAAGGACTGCAGAAAGATCAATTAGAAAGCATTAATTTAATTCAAGTTAATTGTGGTAATTCAGACAAGTTATTGTATGAAAAGTGGTGGATCACATTTTGAAGATGGCAAAAATATTGTGTTTTTTCATTTATAAAGAAATATGTATTCTTATTTCAGAGTAATAAAAGCTTGATGTTGTCTATGCAAATCAATTGAGAAATATCGTTATAAGTAATCTTAACTCTTAAATAATTAGTCAAGAATGGTTTCGTTCAGCCACATGAGCTCTCTACTTCTCCAAGTGATGATTTTCATGGGAAAAAGTAAGAGCTCGCGATCTTGTCAGGAACATGACCAACAAATTTGAAAACGATTCAAAATAGTCATAAGGGTTTTAAGTATGACCATTTGACAACACACCAAATATCAACACGTAACCATCTATTCGGTTTCTGTATAATAAAACCGTAAGTGATTCTTAAGAGTAAATTAAATCAAGCCCAAACATGGTTCTTAAAGCAGTTGAAATAAATAATGCTGGAAAAAAATTTCATGCGTGCAATCCTGATTCGACATCCAAAAAGCTTGCTACCATGTTTTGACATTAAGCAACATTAAATAAAAAGGAAGCCTGTTTTTTCTTCATCAAATGTATAGAAAGAAGTACAATATCCATCTTAGGAGGTATTCCTTTAGGATGATCCTGTCCTATTCTATTGCTTGATCATCATCAAGAAGTACAACATATATAGCAGCAGCAGTGTCATCTAAAAATACAAATAATACTAAATTTTATTATAAAACTTTAAGGTACCTCAAGGCTCAAGCATTATCTTTCGACGTTAGAGCTATCTCTGCCAATTGGATGTTACCACTTAGTTGAGAAGCCTTGAAGGACGGCAGAATAGAAAACCCATCAAGAAGCTTGAGACACTTCAAGCCCCATTTTTTCATCAAGAATTCGATAAGGTGATGCCCACTGCAAACAATTACATAGCTAAGTTAAGAAAATATTAAAATAATTATAAGATGCAGAATTTAGAGTTAAGATGAAATATCTTCACAATATCTGAGCATCACACGGAATGAAAAGTACCTTCTATTATGGTATGACGTTATAAAAATTGATCCAGGTGAATTTCGGAGCAAGAATGTCACAGTGGCAAAGAGATCATCAAAAGCTAAATAATATAAAAGAAGCAATGTTTTAGTATATCAAACTACAGAGAAAGGTAACAAATAACTGAAACAGAACTCATTTCTCACCATTTGAATCATACAACACGTCAGCGCCTAAAATAATTGTAGGTTGTAAATCAAATATGGATGAATCCCAAACACCCCATGTCAGTCCTAACACCTTTAAATAGAAACCAATACATTCAGACAACACAGACAATTTCAAAATCGGTTTTTGTTTATAAATTATGACCACCTTTCAGAAAATCCACGATATATATTATATAGAGTGCACACAATGCTATTCTAATATTAACATGGAAAAAGCAAACTTTTCCAACAGGCTTCATTACGGTGATAGCTTACATTGCACTCAAGTTTATTCAAGTCGCAAACTCTTCTCATGTTATCAAGCACCTGCAAGTTCAATCACCAATCATCTAACAGATCTTAAAATTTCAGAATCTGCCCATTAAATAATGAAACGATAATACTAGTACTACTAATGAAAATTGAAAGCAATTGTGTCATATTGCCAAACACAGAAAAAGTTGCATTCAGAGCAATATTCAGTACATGTTTGGTAAACATACACCTTAATTGAACGCTTATTAAAGCTTGTCAACACGTGGAACAATTGATTTTATAAATTTGTCGAAATATAAGTACTAGAGTTAATATGCATACATACATTGTCGGTGTAAAGTAGTTTTACACTGAAATTCAACATGAACTCTCTATTTTGCCATGTCATGTCACCAATTTTAAAATGTAGTCATGTGAATTTCCTTTCATTATATTATATATAAGATAATTACATCTGAACAAAAGGTAGACGGGCAACAAGTTGCGCCGCTAAACCTTTTTGTATAAAATAATGAGTTTTCATTGGATGACAATGCAAAACTAATTTACACTGTCAGTGCATATCCTTTAAATCCTAAATACTGATTATTATATACAAACTAAATTAACAACCAAATTGTACAAACACTCCTTAATTTAAAACATATATCAATAAATAAACACATAGTGATAGGGTATTACCTCTAATCTGCTGGAGTCATCAGTAAGAGTGACATTGGCACCAACTTTTGCAGCAACCAAACCAGGTAAACAAGTTCCAGCACCAAGCTACATAAACAATAAACTACATGTAATCATGAATTTCTTTGAAAAGGAAAAAACACACACACATCACATACCTCAACAACGTTAGCTCCTGTGAATCGGTGCTTTTGTTGCCAAACATATTCGCCGAGAATTACAGCGCAAGGCCACACGTATAAGCCATAATCTTCGCTCATGTTCTGTGTTGAAAGCGTAGAATAACAGAGTGTTTGTTAGTTTGAGATTTTGGAGTGATGAAATGGGAGTTTTTTGGGAAGTGGAAATTGAGCACCTCAATGATGGAAATGCGTAGAGTTTCAGAGTCGTGGTAGAAATTGTGGTAAGAAATCGTGCTCATGGTGACTGTGGTATCGGATTCTTCGTCTTCCATGTCTCCCGCGAAAATGAAAAGGAATTTAGGTCAAATTCCAAACTGTTTTGGAGTAAATCTCGTGCAATGCTTCCTTTGAGAATACAAAATAAAAAATTGGCCCTTAAGCTTAGTTTAACTTGGTTGAAATTGGAACATGGCATTAGATAGAAAGTTTGCCCTTAAGCTTAGTTTAACTCAACTGGTAGTGAAAATGGATCGAACATACAAGGTATATTCGATTTCCAAGGCAAAAACTTCATTAATGAGGGGGTGGAGAAAGTTGTGAGGTAATAGAACCGAAAGCATCGAAGGCTCGGATTGTTACACATGTTGGAACATTAATTTTTCATTAGATGCATCTTTTTATTGTAATATGATTATTCATATTTTCTCTTCATGTGTTTTGTACTAATTTTGTTTTATTACTTAATTTATTTGTTTTTATAAGTTATTAAATTGTTTATTTAGTTGTAAGATTTTAAAGGTAAAAATATAAATTAATTTTAAAATATTTTCCCTACCCTTGTGAACCAAACATATATTTAATTAAAATATTTTACCTCTCCTTCTCTCCCCTCTTTTAAACCAAACATATATTTAATTAAACTACATCCCCTCCTCTTCATTAAAATCTCTCATCTCCCCTCATTTGAACCAAAAAGACCCTCATGGTTATACATCCTTAATACATCATTTCTCTCTCTTAGAAAAAGGTGGTTTTGTCATTTCAAAAAGCAAAGACATTTCTCTCTTCTCTATTTCTCTTATTCCAAGCACATCCCTCTATCCTATTTCTCATATCTTTCTCTCTTTTCAAACTCTCTCTCTCACCTATTTTTCTCTTCACAAGTTCTTTTCATAATCAAGCATAGTGCAAAAGATAATTTACATGTGCATGATAGCTATTCATAAAAAAAAAATATTAGCTATGAGTGATAAAGGTTTTTATAATGTATTAAACATGACCGCGGAAAAATTCAAAAATTTTAAGCGCAAAAAATATAAAATTAATGTTTAAGTTAACCTTTTGCTAGAGAGATATTTCTATATAACATATGAAACATCGCTACAAAAAATTCAAAATTTCGAATGATACACATCAGTTGATTTAAAAACCTTGTGACGAAAAATATTTGAAAACCTAAATTTGGCGAAATTTTTTAAGCCAAAAAAATTAATAGAGGTTATAAGATATATTATTTTATAATTTTGTATAATAGATAGAGCATTAATTAAAATAATAATAAATTAAATTATCTTAATAGATTAACATAAGACACAAATTAGTGATTTAAATTAAAAGTGATTAAATGATCTTATTCTAACCATACATGTGTCAATTTCTAAGGCGTGGGACAACTGCAATCGGGAGGGGACTAGAACCACTTGATGTCATAACTGACCTCCGAACCAGATTCAACTGGTGGTGAAAACCAAAAAAAATATTCTAAGGCATGGGTAAATTAGTATTAACTATAATATCTATCTTTCTTAAATGTATATGATTTGTTGAGAACATAAAATGAGAATATATAAGTTTGATTATTCTCTTAGGACTTACTTTTGTCTATAGACAAACTTTGGTTTTATGATTATTTTTTAATAAATTAAGGTATCATCCACATACAATTAAATAGGCTAATTCCTCGAGGTAACTAAGATGTATTTTAGAGGTTAGCCTCTTCCAACAATTATTTTTTAATTTTCATTGGTCAAAGATCGAAGCTTGGACTAAATATTTAAGAGACTCAAATATTTATTATTTGCGCCACATATTGTTAGCTTGTTGGTTATGATTTTGACTTCATGTTTCTAATAATTTTAAGTCTTAAATGCAATTCTGACTCTCTAGTTTATCTTTTAACACATGTGCGGTTATAATTAGCAAGAAAAAATAATTAATAAATTGTTTAAAAAAACAAACTAAAACACATGCCAATAGTACATATATATACATCTTTTTGATGAAAAATGATTGTGTAATCCATGTTTTTAAAATATAGAAAATGATATTTTCAATACAAACTGTATATTTTTTTATAGTTTTTTTAACTAATGTCCCAAAAATACTAGTTAACATTTTGATATCGGACATATTGTTGTGTATATTCTTTATATTGAATTGATGGTATTAAAATTACCTAGAATTTAGGTTTCAGTATTAGTTACTTGAGTTTTTAAAAGTGTGTTTGAGAGTTGGATTTTGGACGACTCTATGTATTTTAGTATATATTTGAGATTTTGGAAAAGTTAAAAGAATATGACATTTAATTATACTACTATATCCGTTTTAATATATAAGATACTCCATTCGCTCCTTTTTATTTATTTTTTTTGACTAAAAATAAAGATATTCATTCATTCAAATTGATGGAGTACATCGATGCAATACAAATTCAATTTGGCTAAAAACAAAAGGGATAAATCTGCGAACAAACTCACAGTATCCGTGTTAATAGCATAAAACGGCAAATTGCATATGCCTACAAATATGACTATATTAAAGTCTCCGGAATAATCATGTCTCCGGATCTGTGCGCACTATTCATATAATCTACTTTGATCGTAATTTTCTACTAATATATAAAAATAAATATTAGCATATAAGATATTGTTCAATTTGTCTCGACGAGTATTTTTAAAATATAAAATTTCCATAATTTTTTATAAATGATGATAATTAAAGATATTAGTAATCAAAATTATGCATTAACATATGTGTAAAACTCTAAAACGACAAATAAAAAGAAACAGCGGATGTATTTTTGCAAAAAAAATGTGTTTCTATTATATAAGACCCTTTTCGAATCGAGATGCATTAATTAAATTTTTATAACAATATTAAAGAAAGTAAAAGACCACTATTTTTCTCTATTAATGATTGAAGAATAATTTTAGAAAAATAATATTTGTTATATACAAATTTACGTTTAAATGCAAAAACTATATTTTTTTCTTTCTCTTAATTCTTAAGAGCCTTAAAAGAAAATTAAATCCTATATCATCCATTCATCCTCCCCGTCCATAAACATATCCCAAATGCTTTGAAGCAAGTCGATGGGTTTTTTATTTTTTTTTCTTTACCATGATATTGGTACGAAGTTTCCATCGATGTTAGCGATGATTAATTTCCGTCAGGGAATCTATAGGCACACGAATGAGTTCTCCCCTTTCAACCAAATTTTTCTACTTACGCATGAGCCAGGAATCGAACTGCTGATCACATGCTTAAGGGTAGGGGTGATCGTATCCGAATCAATCTAAAAGCAAAACCACAAAGCGAACCAATCCAAAGAAAAATCGCAAAAACCTCATTTGGTTTGGATGTATTTGGATGACTTTTTTACTGAACCGCAAAAACCACGAAAACCACAAAAATCGTATTAAGTTTCTATTATATCCCAATACACATAATCCAATTACCAAGTCATTCCACCAAATTAATGAAACTTCAAGTTTTTTTTTTTACTGTAATGTTAATTTGGTGTTGTAATGTTATTTTAGATAAACAACTTTTATCGGTACTATGATGTTATTTTGGAACTTCAAATTATTTTTTTGGATATTTAAAATGGTAAGGTACTGTAACGTTATTTTGGATACAAAACTTTTATTGGTATTGTAATGTTATTTATGAAATTCAAGTTTTTTTTTTTTTATGTTTAAAATTGTTTGGTACTGAAATGTTATGTTGTAAACTGCAACCACCAAATCTATAATAACCGCATTGATTTGGTTCGAATGACTTTTTAAAAACAAACCGAACCGCATGTATTTTTATGTCGCGGTTATGATGACTTTTATATTCAAAATCGAACCAAATTACACCGCGAACACCGGTAATTAACGGACCAAGTCAATGGATTTGGATCCTCTCAAATTATTCTCTCATGTTTTCTCTCCAATTGTTAATCTAATGGTTCACAAATGAAAGAAAACACTTGAGAAGATAGAAAAAACATCTTTTTCATTTATGAACCATTAGATTAATAATTGAAGAGAAAACATAAGCAATTATTCATCTTATTATGCATAATGCATGCCTATGCTACAAAAACGACTTAATTAGGTTTTATTAAGCCATGATGACTTAAATGTGGAGTGGCGTCATTCATTTATGAATACGAATTTAGTGTGCCAAACTTTTTTGCTAAGTTGGATTTTTCTTCTCTTAATAGCTTGAAGATAATCATTCATCTCTCTGTTCCACTCATTGCGGATAATTTTTCTTTAGTGAGCGTAGTTTTTTTCTTTTCCTACCCTTCTCATGTAAAAAAAAAAATAAATCTAAACCAACATTAAATTGATTCAAGTAGTAAAAGTTTTGGTCTCCTTATGCATATGATTAGAAGTTTAATTTCTAGGTCATGTGTGCTGAAAAAATTCAGTTGAGAGGGAAGAACATACTTTGTGTACCTCACAGATTCTTCGACAACGATTAGTCATTACTAACAATGGTGAAAACTTCATACCAATATCATGGTAACAAAAAAATCTAAACAATTTTCATTTTAAAATTATGATTTGAAAATAAAATACAAACAAAAATAATTCATTTTTTAAAAATATGATACGAAAAATTTGATCTATTTAGTTTAAAATTTTTTAATCAAATAGTAATACGTTCATTTTCTTGTGTCTATATTTTCCTTTAAAATTCATTTTTTGTCCTTTAATTTTTTTTTTCTTTCAAAATTTTGGTCCCTATCTTATTTTTGTGTAAATTTTTGACTGTGCGATTTACCAATACATGAAATGACAACATTTATTGCACGTATATTTTGTTAGCTTTCACCACCAGTTTAATCTGATTCAGTCTCTTTTCGATCGCAGTTGAGAGGATTGAGCCGTGATTATCCTACAAAGTTCAATGTCAATCACCACTGAACCAACTAACGTTTGGTTGCACAATAAAATATGAAAATTTGTTGTAATGTAATAAACTTTATCACGTCATAAATGAATATATCATCATATCATAAATTAAAAACCATAATATAAAAAGATAAAATATCAAAATTTAGGAAAAAAAAATATTAAATTAAAGGACTAAAGAAAAGATAAATTTTTAAATTGAAAGACCACTATTTTATTGAAAATAAGAGACAAAAATGCATTTAATTTTTATTATTTTTTTATTTAGTGGGAGCCATTAAGAACTGTTGTTATTATTCAACAAAAGAAACAGACACTAATTTTTTTGAAGAGTGTATGAGTCAAAATCCTTTCCCAAGTGTAATGCAACACATTTTTTTCGCGTTAAATATAAATTCCCCGTAACACTCACACGTCACAACCAATACTCCGACGTAGCAAAACCAGAGGGTATTTCCGTAAACTCATCCTTCACGGTAAGAAAAAACCTCGCATCCAAAACGTTTCTTCAATCTTTCTTTCTTAACGCATTCTTCTCTCCCAACACAAATAAAACAAACTTTTCTTCTCTTCTTCTTCTTCTCATTATTCTCTGCGATTCGATCGCACAATTTTTGGAACCCTAATCTACCACATTTCATTTCACACTTTCATCAAAATCTCACAAATCACACTAATCGATTCGAATCGAATCAAATCAAATCTTCGTTGATAACGTTGATCATTTCATCTTCTTACAGTTCTTAGCCCTAAAGATTCGCTGTTATCTATGGCTATGATCGGTAACCATTCCTCCGATAACATCCAATCGCGTCGTGTTCCTGTCTCTTCGCCGTGGAATCAAGTAGTTCGCGGCGAATCGGAGTCCGTTGTTACTGTTTCTTCATCGGAGGAGATTTTTCCGTCTCAAACTTTACCGGTTGATGATTCTAGCTCCGTTGCTGAGATTTCTGATAACGGAGGTGACGGCAATGACGGTACTGGTTCTACCGGTAAGAAACTTGTTTGGAATAAGCCTTCATCCAATGACGTAGTTTCGGAGGTTCGGCCGGTTATAGATGCACAGTATTGGCCAGCGTTGTCTGAGTCTGCTAGAGGTGCTGCGAAATCGGAGTCATCTAAGGGTTTGTTAGATGTATCTTCGGTTCCTCAATCGCAGGTTTGTTTCTGTCGCGATTCACAATACCTGCAATTTCAATAGTTCTGATTTGTTAGAGATAGTTATTTTTGCAGCGCTGTTGAATTAATTTTTTATATGTTCTCAATGGTTGAAATTAATTTCACTGATGATATCATGCAAAATGAAGTTTGAAATATATTTCAGTAGGTTAGGAAGAAGATGGATAGGCCTTTATGTTATGTACTTCACTGTCAAGTTCAATTTTCTTATTATTTTCACTGCACAATTTTGTAAACGATTTGGAAAATGCAAGTACATTTTTGGTCTGAAGTTATGGAAAATAGTAATACACACACAGCTTCTGTAGTATGTGATCTGGGAATAATGTTAGATCGAATTGCTGTGTAATGGAAAACAGATGCATTGTGAAATGCTGTCATTTTTCACTTTGTTGGCATATTCATATAAGCTATTTGTTTTTTAGTTTTTGTTTATATGCACAACAATATTGCTATTGTTTTAAGTGCCAATTATAGGGTATGGAAAGCACGCCTTCTTCCTCTTCACAAAGACAAGTCGGAGGAGATAATGTACATGTAAATGTAAACAATATGGCACCAACTCGCCAGAAACCAATCAAACACAACAGTTCAAATGTATCTTCTAATGGGGGCCACACACAACAGTCTGCACCCCAAGTTTCAATAGCTGCAACGGGATCTCACAACTCTTCTTCCAAAGACCATACACAGAGAAGTGGGTCAAGTGATCATCCACATCAGCGTAATTCATTTAGAAATCGTAATGGTGGTCCACATCAGCGTGGAGATGGTTCCAACCATCATAACTATGGGAACAGGCGTGATCAAGACTGGAACAATCGTCGAAATTTCAATGGCAGAGATATGCATGTGCCGCCAAGAGTTTCTCCAAGAATTATAAGGCCAACTATGCCTCCTAATTCTCCACAATTTATTCATCCACCATCATTGCGGCCTTATGGTGGCCACATGGGATTCCATGGTATGTTGTATTAATGTCAAAAAGATTTCTTTTAGGATATGGATATTCTCTGATGACTGTGTTCATTTTCAGAACTAGCACCTCCAATGGTATTTGTCGCAGCTCCACCTCCACCCTTTGTGCCGCCAATGCCACATCATGCTCTTTATTATGCAGGGCCAGACCCTCAGTTGCACAGTAAGATAGTCAGCCAGATTGACTACTATTTTAGGTACTGCTTCAATTTTGGTCTGTGAATTTTAGTAATGCCTTTTTATTGGTTTAGAAAGTGACCGTTGACAATAACATAACTTTTCTATTGCAGTAATGAAAATTTAGTTAAAGATATATTCTTGCGGCAGAACATGGATGACCAAGGCTGGGTTCCAATAAATCTAATTGCAGGCTTCAAAAAAGTGAGTAGTTTGGTATATGTGAGAGAGATAAGTGAGAATATGTTATACTTTAGTTTTTTATAGCTGACTCTTAACACACGCACATTATTATCTGCTTTTTAGTTTTACATTAATAGTTTTACTACTGCTGAAGTAGAAGGATTAGCCGATTAGTTTTATGTGAGCATTTTCAGCCTTTTAATGAAAGCCACATATTTACTAATTTTGGTGCTTTTTGGAAAGGATTGGGTCATGACCGATTGCTTGCATATGCAGTGTTTTTATATTGATAAATATTATGTTATAATTTGTTTTGCTTGTTCTATGGCAATCCAGCATGACAATGGTGTTAGCATGTGTCGTCTCCCAGGAACCGGATTCTATGCCTTTATGGCGGGAAATTTATACCTTTCAGTGAATATCAGCCGTTTGATCAATTGGATGCACCAGATCTTGCCACACGTCAAACTTTTTTATTTATTTCTAAAAAAACGCATAATAGTACAAATCCCTCTAACTTCCATCGTTGTTCTTCTTCACGTCAACTATAATGTTGACCGCCGTCCACCGTCTGCCTACCGTCAATCTGCCATCCATCGTTGAACTTCCACCCGTTGTCGCTGCCGTCAACCCAACCAAAAAATAAAACGGGATTTGCGACCCACTCTTCCATGTCGCCCCGACGAACCTTTTTCCATCTCAGATCGGATTTGTCTTGCTTGTTGCAGTTTTTTTTTTTAGTTCCTACTATTGATGCATTAACAGAGTTGCTCGAGAAAGAAGGTTTGAATGGAGTTTGAATTTTATGTGGAATTCTAATGCTTCCTTAGCGTCAAGTTAGAATGTGCAGCACATACACAGAGGTAACAGTTGTGACGGCTTGCCGTTATCGGCTACGGGGCAGAAGCCGTTATCGGAGTTGATGACGGTGGTCATGCGACGGCTTGCTTGGACAACGCCATCTGGTTAAAGTTACCAGAAGGAAATGCTTCTCAGCGTGCTTTTTCAATGTTTTGAGCAAAAATTAAGGACATGTTTCACTATTGTGAGACATGATTGATCTGATGTTTCATGAAGATCTAAAGTTACCATGCCTTTGGCACGTTAAAGTCAGACAATCCTCATCCTGTCTCCCCATGGATGCAGAGTTCCTGTCACATTGCCAAAGCTAGCATCCTTCCCTATACTATTTTAAATTGTCTGAGGAATTATGCTAGTATTTCTCCAAATTTTGGTGGATTGATGTTATCGTCTTTACATTTTTCTTTTTCTTTTTGGTAAATGTCTTTACTTTTTCTGTTGTCATATCTTTGCTTTCTATAATATATGCAGTTCTCTTTAAGGAGTCTAGGCTCTATTTGTGATTAGTTATGCTGTGTATCACTAAATTAAACTAGGAAAACAAAATAGTTGCTTATAGTGTCTTGAGGAAAGTTTATAGAATTTTTTCTGGAAATTTTTAAAAGGCAAGGATAGGTCCTGAATTTTCTTTTTCAAAATTTTCACAACTATTTACTTAAAATGATATTTTTTTTCTGCAATCCATATTTTGTTTGAACATCAGTAAGATGAAAAATGTGAAACATCGCCTACTGGTCATTATTGTTACAATGGATATTGTTTGAATAGGTGCCTTTTCTCAGGATTCCTTCACTGGAAAAGCATGGATATGATAGTTAAATATAACCATACATGAATGTTTGCGCACAATGAATCATATCAGAAGAATAAAAAGCTATTGAAAAAATTTGAGGAATAAGAAGAATGAAAAGATTTCGCAGGATTCCTTTTAATTTTCTCCGTTTAATTATTTGTTCTCTCGGTTTTGTAATTATTTTCTTTTTAGCGTATTAAGTATTACTACTGTCATTATTATTATTAGTACTACTATCACCTCATAACAGCTAAAGTAGCTCATATGAATATATAATGGATACAATCATTGCTGTGCGTGTGATATTATGGTTATAGACCAAGTGTGGACCATGAAGATCTCTATATTTTGTTATTGATGTTTATCATTGTATTTTTTGTTATATGTAATTGCCTTTAAAGCATACTTGCAAAATTGTATGTTCCGGTGTATACCAAAGTTTATCTACTAAATTATTAACCATCATAATTATGGCCATAGCTGGAGAGATGGTGTTGGATATATACATGTGTGTGACTATGTTTGTAATACCTGTTTCAGTTTTCATGTTTGTTCGAACTTATAGTGTTTAACTATTTTGAGGTTGACCTCATCATATATCATTTAAATTTTGTACTGTGCTGTTTTCCAAACACATCTAAACTATTTTTAAAATTCTTCTATTTGGATGTGAGTTGTAGCATTATATTTTAATTAATGTAAATACTTTCGTCTGCAGGTCAAGGATTTGACTGAAAATATCCAGCTTATAATAGATGTAATGCAAACTTCATCTGCTGTTGAAGTGCAGGTATTTTTCTGAATCTTGCATCAGACATTTTAGTTTATAACTTAAACGGATACACAATTTCAGTTGGAATGTCGAATAAATATGATAATTCTCATTTTCCTTGTTCTATCAATTTATAGAAACTGTTGTTTTGGATTTATTTCCTTCGCTTTTGAATTTCTTTCTTTGTCATTTTCATTCTTCTACCAATTTTTCTTTTTGATTTTTGCATTTGAGATTTGTATGGAGATATTGTTGTATCGGAATAACCTGTATAAAGAATTTACTAGACTATTCAAATTTTCCCTGTTCTATCAATTTGTTGAACCTTTTGTTTTGATTTGATTTGATTTATATTATAGGGAGACAGAATAAGGAGGCAAAATGATTGGGAGAAATGGATCTTGCCTCCCCCTGTTCAGTTTACCAACGTTCAAACTCATGGAGTGTTGAATCATGACGTACTGGCAGAACAAGTGCACAATATTGCTCTGGAGACAACTATCTATGAGGGTGCAGGAGGACCAGTTGTTGTACCAGATAATTCAGAACATAAACCTGCATTTGGAGATTTTAGTACTCCATTGCATCTCTCCCCTAGGGAAAGTACTGGTCAAGTTGGTCCTCATGGCTCAGATCACTCTATTTCAATGAGAAATTAGAGCTGCAAATGTGCTTTGGCACTTTGTTTTTTGTTTTTTTTTGGAGAGCGCTCAAGAGTTGAGGAGGAAACTGGAAGCAGGTATCTAAAAATTATCTCAGTTTTTGCATGTGGCACAATGGGAAATAATATCTCACGAGACATTTAGGATAACATTATTGAGGAATCGAAGGAAAAATGCTATTACTAAACAGAAAACTGGACTAAATGGTAACTTCAAACCCCCCTCCCCATCTAAAAAATGAAAGATAAAAAAACATTTTGTTTTTGTTTGTTGTGGACAGTGGACCTAGTGACACTACTGTTGTGTTTCCGTGTATTTGTGGGATATATATATGTATGTTCTTAGCTTTAGAGGGTGGTTTTGCTTGCTTGAATAACGCCGCAGAACTTTGCCTTTTTTTGTTTTCCAACTGCCCCTCAGCTGCTTTTTAAAATCTGGGGTCAGCTTCCTACCAGTTTTAGGAGCTTTTTATTATAAGTTTATGGGTGATATATGTTGAATGTGGTTGATGATAGCTACCCACCCACTGGCAGTGAGGGAAGAGAAAAAGGACTTTCTGGTAGCTGAGCTTGTCCTAGGACCACATTAAAGAATGCTTGCTTGATGTCCCTTGCTATATCCCGTCATTTTCATGTCCGGAATGACATTGATATTTTCAGTTTTCATGTTTGGTTGAACTCAAATGTGTGGTTGTTTAGAACTTAAGACGAATTATACAGGTTACAGATGTGCACGATGGAGATTACTTTTTTATCTAGACCTGAATAAGTTGCTTGGAACCTGAATTTATATATCCTGATATTTCATTACTTTCTATCTCATCTTCATAACTTTCTCCCACACGGTATTGATGCAGTTTGTTTATTTTGTTTGAGGTTTAGGTATATATTTTTTTTATAATTGACGTTATAGGTATTTTTTTTATAATTGACGTTATAGCTACTAGCCGCTCTTTTTTTTGTGATCGATATTTTTTATTGTGCAAATATAAATAACTAATTTTTTTTTATTTGACTTAGTTAATTGATAACTATATAACATCTTTTTTTGTTGTGGCTAATTATTAAGAAGAATTTTTTTTTTACTATAAAAAAACTGAAAACCTACTTTTATGTGGAAGTTGTGCTTAGTTATTAAGAAGAAAAAAATATTATTTACTAAAAAAAAATTGAAAATATATTTTTATGTGGAAGTTATTTTTTAAAGGTAAAATAGGAATAACGAAAAAGTCATTCCAAAAATTTGTATTCTTTTTATATATTGTAATAGATATAAATTGCTTTAAACGTCGTATCTAGTATTAATTTTTTATTATGTAGCATTACTATTCTACTAAAACAACTGATGGAAAAACGTCAAAATAAAAAAGCTAGATATTTTTAAAAAGCTAATTAAACAAAAATTAAGCTAATGAAAACATCGTTTAAATTTTAAAACATTCAACAGACACGTTTTAAGTGTAATGATATGTTTATTCAGTCTAAATCAACCTCACAGTATAAAGGAAACTCCAAAATTAACTATGAATAAATCCAAGTTTTTTGTCAAAATTAAATTTACAGTATATTTACAAGATATTTCGAAATTAACAACCATTTTTAGGTGGGCATTTTACTAGACAAATTTCCACTTAACAATTATTTTTTTTAAAAAAAAGTTAAATTTTCAATGCACTGTGAATATTGAAATCAAAATTGACAACAATTTAGATTTAGATAACATGTATCTAATCCCTAATTTAGAAAGAATTGTGAAATTTTGATTTTGAAGAAGTGAAATGAAATTAACTATCAATTTCATAGCAGTTGGATTTCCTGGTTTATCCTTCCGAGATATTTTTATCAATTTCGTGGCAGTTGGATTTTGTAGTTTATTCTTGAGAGATTTTGTTTGCCATCTTACCAACTTTTTCGCTCGTCTTACAAAATTAAAATACTCTATTTTTGTTAAAAATTAGAAATTTGAGGAAAAAAATATCCTTTTGTATACATTGCTACTTGTACCGAAAAGATAAAATAGAAAACTAATAGGACGCTAAAGAAAGTGATAGGACGACAAAAGAATATCTTTATTCTTCATGGTAATAGAAGCTCCCCAGAATTAGTGAGTATCAACCACATAGAATGGTATGGTATTTTTGAGTGTAATTTAAGTAGTAGATAGTGATATTTTGGTAAAATCGTAGGACGTGAAAGAAAATGAGTATGGTGGTAAAATGAAATTCCATGGAAACCTCCTATGGGTTTTCAAAAGTTAATTGTGATGCCTCCTATTTGATTAGCCTATTAGTAAGGTGATAGTTACCACGATTTGGATCCTGGACGAATTCAATGAGGCTATGATTGTTGAATGGATGATCTAGCCATCCATCCGGTGATTGTTTAATTTAACTTTATATCTTTGATGCCAAATGTTTTTAGTCAAAGAGGTAATTTTGGGAAGTGGATTTCCTGAGGTTACAACACCTCACTGTAATGAATTTCGGTCATCTGATTTCAGATCTCCAGTTGAGATTATTTTATATTAAAAAACTGTGTTTAAGAATATCATAAATCAAGGGTCGAGGCTTATAAAAAAAAATAATCATGGGTTGAGATTGATTAATGTGTGAAACTGTGTGATTTATTTACTATAGTGTGGATTCTAATCCGTAATTTAGGCACTAGACTTAACTTTTTATTGGGATTACATAGATTAAATATGATTAACTATTTTTCGTTAAGGTCATATCACAGGATCATAGAGTGTAAAACTGCAAAGAAAATGTGGAATACTCTACAAACTCACAATGAAGGAACCAATCATGTTAAAGAAACAAGAATTGATATATGTGTAAGAAAGTTTGAGCTATTTGAAATAAAGGAAGATGGATATGTAGATCAAATGTATGGAAGGTTTACAATCATTATAATGAATTCAACTCTCAAAACATACACCGCACATGAAAAGAGTGAGAAAAATACTAAGATGTCTACCAAAGAGCTGAAGACATATAGTAACAACTATCGGTGAATAAAAAAATCTCACTAAAAAGATGATTGATCTTTGAGAGCTCATGAGTCGATTCTTCAAGAAGAAAAACCCTCGAAGAAGAAGATGATTGCAATAACAATTAAGAGACACCGGATTAATCAAACCCATTAATAATTTATTACTCCATCCGTTCCTTTTTAAAAGGAACAGTTTGGGAAAAAAATTGTTCTTTTTTATAAGAAACATCTATTAATTTTAATCTTTATTAAATAACCAATTCCTTTTTTACCCTTATCTATTACAATATATTAAAATGAACTACTACTAAAATAGCAAATTTGTCCAATCAAGTTTAATAATATTTCAGAGTTTATGCCCTTAAATGTAATTTTAACTCTAAACTAAAAAAAAAAGATACAAAACAAAAATAGGAAGAAAAAAATGATAAGCATAAATTAAACTTCCCATAAAAATAGCATCGGAAACCACCTATAAAAAAAGATATTAATCAAATATATTTAACAAAAAAATTAATTAAAAAAAATTACACATAAAAATAGGAACAAAAATCAATATAAAAGGTACACAAAAAAAAATAGTGCAAACTCTTTTTTTAATGAAAAAATAGTAATTTTTCTTTTTGAATGATGAATGATAACTCAATCTGACTTATAACAACTTATGTATAAAAATTAAAAATAGAAGAACCTAATAAAAGAAGATACTTATTTATTAGCTTAAAAATAAAAGAACATAAAAATGGAAATAAAAACACAATGAACCCATTTGGATTGACTTATGATAAGTATTATAAGGTAGTTTATGAAAAAAGTTTATAAAGATAAAATTTTTGTTAGTGAAAACTTATGAATTAACATACATAAAAAAAAGTTACGAATTTACACGAGACAATTGCTTTTAAAAAAAATTTAAGCATACACGGGACAATTGATTTAATAAAAAAAAGAATTGAATAATAAATATTTATTAATTTTAACTTATTACACAAAATGAACCCATTTGGATTGACTTATTATAAGTTTTATAAGGTAGTTTATGAAAAAAGTTTATAATGATATAATTTTTGTTAGTGAAAATTTATGAATTAACATGCGTCAAAAAAGTTTACGAATTAACACGGGACAATTGGTTTAATAAATTTTTTTAATCATACACGGGACAATTTATTTAATAAAAATGATGAATTGAAAAATAAATATTTATTAATATTAATTTTAATTTATTACACAAAAATCATACACGGGACGATTGCTTTAATCAAGAAATATTAATTTAATAAATTTTACAATAATGAACACAATGATGTCACTTATATTTTAATAATATTTTATAACATTTTTATAAATATTTTATTCTAAATTAATTTTATACTTTAGTATAATATCAATCTTAAATATAAAAAAAAATCAATGGACATGAACTTTCACAAATAGTTTTTTTTAAACAACAGGAGAATGAATTTTCATCAATAATAAATATAAAAAAAACACAAGACAAAATATTTATCACTAATACATAAAAGGAATTGAATCAAAAATTTATACACGGGGCAATTATTTTAATCAAAAAATATTAATCATACACGGGACAGTTCCTTTAATAAGAAAAGGAATTAAAAAATAAATATTTGTTATTATTAATAATAATTTATTACACAAAAATCATACACGGGACAATTACCTTAATAAAAAATTATTAATTTAATAAATTTTACAAAAAAAAAACACAAACTTAACTTATATTTTAACAATATTTTATTAATAAAAGTCAATAGACTCGTGCGATGCACGGGTCTCAAAACTAGTTGAATAATGAATTGTAAATTATTCCAATAACAATGCATTAATTACACATATTCCCCGTACAAGATTTTGGAGGGAAATTGGAAAGCACACACAGAGGCATATGCACGGATAGAGCAATTCTATTATGGGCACAACCCTAAATCAATTTTATATAGACACACATAAATCATAAAAATTAAATCATAAATAATTTAGTCACATCAATCAAATCGATTAATTCTTTTATTTTTAATTTTTATTTAGACTTTATATGTGTGCCTAAGTATGAATAGTTTGTATCCATACCTATATATGACTACCGCCCAATGAACTTTATAAGAATGAGCTTATGAATATGCTCCGAATTTATTGTCATCGAGTTTAATTAGTTCAATGAAAATGTTATGGTTTTTTGGTTTTTAAAACAGGGTAATGTTATGGATATTGATAAATCCTTTGTTCAATAAATGAGATATAGCCATCCATCACTCAAACTTATCAGTAAATGAGATATAGCCTTCCTCTGTTCATTATTTAAAAATCCACGTTTTTTGGGACTGCTTTCACTTGTCAATGAGTCTGCATAAATAATCAAAATGAAACAAATTGAACACTTGTCAATGAGTTTTGTTACTTGGTTCTTAGAAATTTCATAGCTATCAAACATACCTGTGACTATTTCAAATTGTTGAAAGTCAGTTGCCCCATATAGGATATCATCCAAAGTTGCTTCAAATTGCATATCATATCCAGCTTTAAACATACATGTGTCATTCAATCAAATAAGAAAAGAAATTAAGCAAAGAAAATAAAATAAAATGAGTGTGTCACTACTGTGATTTGAAATAAGTACTCACCATTTTCATTATTGTTTGTTTCTTCTTAGTGAGAAATTTTTTGATTCATGTTATCTTCAACATTTATGTTATGTTCATGAGTTAACTCAAATTCAAATGCATCTATATTTGATGGTACAACTCAAGTCATGTTATCTTCAAGTTTTTTAAGCATGAATGAAACTAAATATGGAAAGTTCAATCTCTTTATATAGAGAATGATTGAATGTGTAGAGTTCTTTCTATTAAAGATAAATTTAGCATTTGAACTTTTACAATTTTATTTGGGCAATATTTGGAGGGAAGTTGCTTCAAAAAAAAAAAGAAGGTGGGAAAGCCAAATTTGCAAAAGTTGTTCCATTAAAATTTCAAACGTGAAATAACAAGAATTAATGTATTGCCAAAGTGGTTCTTTGTAATTGCCGTGAATGAATGTATTGCCATGAATGCATGTGTATGGATTAGTATGATCATCATTATGAATAGAAAGAGGCGTATTATATTGATAATTAGGAGAGATACAAATGAATTAATACACCAAGGTTAGTTTTGGTATAACAAATTAATTTTTAGAATTTTTAATCAAAAAAATAAGCTTCCTTGATTTGTGTGTTTTTTCCTAAGTGTTCTTTATAAAAAGGAACGAAGGGAGTATAAAAAAATAAATCTAAATAAAATAATTATAAAGTTTAACAATAAAATATTAAAATATAAATAAAATAACATTTTTTTTTATTTTAAAAAAACTAATTTTAAAATTAGTAACAAATATGTAATATACAATTTAATATGTTTAATAAACAGTTTTTTTGTTAGCTATGAAATTTCTAAGAACCAAGTAACAAAACTCATTGACAAGTGTTAATTTGTTTCATTTTGATTATTTATGCAGACTCATTGACAAGTGAAAGTTGTCCCAAAAAACGTGGATTTTTAAATAATGAACAGAGGAAGGCTATATCTGATTTACTGATAACCTTGAGTGAGGATGGCTATATCTCATTTACTGAACAAAGGATTTATCAATATCCATAACATTACCCTATTTTAAAAACCAAAAAACCATAACATTTTCATTGAACTAATTAAACTCGATGACAATAAATTCGGAGCATATTCATAAGCTCATTCTTATAAAGTTTATTGGGCGGTAGTCATATATCGGCACGGATACAAACTATTCACATTTAGGCACACATATAAAGTCTAAATAAAAATTAAAAATAAAAGAATTAATGGATTTGATTGATGTGACTAAATTATTTATGATTTAATTTTTATGATTTATGTGTGTGTCTATATAAAATTGATTTAGGGTTGTGCCCATAATAGAATTGCTCTATCCGTATATATGCCAATTTCCCTCCAAAATTTTGTACGGGGAATATGTGTAATTAATGCATTGTTATTGGAATAATTTACATTTCATTATTCAATAAGGGTAAAAAAGAATTGGTTATTTAATCTATTACTATATATAAAAAGGATACAAATTTTTGGATGCCTTTTTCATTATTCCTATTTTACCCTTAAAAAAAAAAACCATAGTTCCAAATTATTAGCATAATTGATGAATAAAATCACCAAATTAATAGAGATGATTTGTTATCTATTATCTATTACTATTATCTATTCCCATGGACTTTTTTATTACCATTTTTGCCCCTCACTCAATTTAAATATTTGTATATGTTGAAAAATAACTTGCACAATAAAGAATATTGATCACACAATCACACAAACAGACACGGTAGTAAATATTAAAATTAATAGATGTTTCTTATATAAAAAATCAATTTTTTTTTAAATTGTTTCTTATAAAAAGGAACGAAGAAAGTAGTATAAAATAACTTCAAATTCCGTCAAAAAAAATAACTACAAATAAAAAAAAAAGGGTTAGATATATGTGTACCGAAGAAAAGAAACTGCTGCGTCTTCTTCTTGGTAGAAACAAAACTTAGATTGCTCAATTCACAGTAATCAACAACCATGGTGTTCATCGTTCCACCCACCGGAAAAATCCTATCCCTCGACATAAACCCTAACACCACCACTCTCCATAATCTCAAACTCCAAATCGAACAATTTCACGGTATACCTATTTCACACCAACGTTTATTCCTTTCACAGAGTCTTCGATTACTCGGCGATAACGATTCTCTTCTAATCTCAAATCTCGGAGTTGGAAATTACTCAACCCTAACCCTACACGTTCCTTTCTATGGCGGTACTCAACCTCCCGCCGTTCCTAAACCGCCTCGATTCGATTTTCTCAATTCAAAACCTCCTGCTAATTACGTCGCCGGACTTGGTCGTGGTGCTACCGGGTTTACCACTAGGTCAGATATTGGTCCTGCTCGTGCTGCTCCTGATTTGCCTGATAGATCCGCTGCGGCTGCCGGTGCGGCTCCTGGTGTTGGTAGGGGGAGAGGGAAAGGTGGTGAGGATGCTGCTGAGGAAGATGATGAAGGAGAGGATAAGGGATATGATGAGAATCAGAAATTTGATGAGTTTGAAGGTAATGATGTTGGTTTATTTGCTTCTGCTGAATATGATGAGGATGATAGAGAAGCTGATGCTGTTTGGGAAGGGATTGATAAGAGAATGGATTCGAGAAGGAAGGATCGTAGAGAAGCTAGGTTGAAGCAAGAGATTGAGAAGTATAGAGCTTCCAATCCGAAAATTACTGAACAATTTGCTGATTTGAAGAGGAAATTGTATACTTTATCTACTGATGATTGGCAGAGTTTAGAGAAGTTTGAGAGTGGCGGTTATTCGTCGAAGAATAAGAAGAAGAGGTTTGAGAGTTTTGTTCCTGTTCCTGATACTCTTCTTGAGAAAGCAAGGCAAGAGCAAGAGCATGTTACGGCATTGGATCCGAAGAGTAGGGCTGCTTCAGCAAATGGTACTGAGACTCCATGGTCACAAACACCTGTTACTGATTTAACTGCTGTTGGTGAGGGTAGAGGTACTGTTTTGTCATTGAAATTGGATAGGTTGTCTGATTCCGTTTCCGGTATGACTAATGTTGATCCAAAGGGGTATCTTACTGTTCTTAATAGTATGAAAATTACTAGTGATGCTGAGATTTCTGATTTTAAGAAGGCTAGATTGTTGCTCAAGAGTGTTACTCAAACGAATCCGAAACATCCTCCCGGTTGGATTGCTGCTGCCAGGTTAGAGGAGTTGGCTGGTAAGCTTCAGGCGGCTAGGCAATTGATACAGAAAGGGTGTGAAGAATGTCCCAAAAATGAAGATGTGTGGCTTGAGGCTTGTAGGCTGGCGAATCCCGATGAAGCAAAAGCTGTGATAGCTCGTGGTGTTAAGTCGATTCCTACTTCTGTTAAGTTGTGGATGCAGGCTTCGAAATTGGAAAACGATGATATGAACAGGAGTAGGGTGTTGAGGAAAGGGCTTGAGCACATTCCTGATTCCGTTAGATTGTGGAAGGCTGTTGTGGAGCTTGCCAATGAAGAAGATGCTAGGCTTTTACTTCACAGAGCTGTGGAATGTTGTCCATTGCATGTGGAATTGTGGCTTGCGCTTGCTAGGTTGGAAACTTATGACAATGCTAAGAAGGTTCTCAATAGGGCAAGAGAGAGGCTGCCCAAAGAGCCGGCTATATGGATAACAGCTGCCAAGTTGGAAGAAGCTAATGGGAATACATCCATGGTTGGCAAGATTATTGAGAGGGGTATAAGGGCTTTGCAGAGAGAAGGTGTGGTGATTGATAGAGAAGCTTGGATGAAGGAAGCAGAGGCTGCAGAACGGGCTGGTTCGGTTGCAACTTGTCAAGCAATAATCCACAATACAATTGGAATTGGAGTTGAAGAAGAAGATAGGAAGAGGACATGGGTAGCAGATGCCGAGGAATGCAAGAAAAGAGGTTCTATTGAGACTGCCAGAGCTATATATGCTCATGCCTTGACTGTTTTCTTAACTAAGAAGAGCATATGGCTCAAAGCAGCACAGCTTGAGAGGAGTCATGGTACTAGGGAATCTCTTGATGCATTACTTCGTAAAGCAGTTACTTACAGACCTCAGGCTGAAGTTCTTTGGCTTATGGGTGCCAAGGAGAAGTGGCTTGCTGGAGACGTGCCTGCAGCTCGTGCTATTCTCCAAGAAGCTTACGCTGCCATTCCCAATTCAGAGGAAATATGGCTTGCAGCTTTTAAACTAGAGTTTGAAAATCACGAGCCCGAAAGAGCTAGAATGTTGTTGGCTAAAGCGAGGGAGAGAGGAGGTACAGAGAGAGTCTGGATGAAGTCAGCTATCGTTGAGAGAGAACTAGGAAACATTGAAGAGGAAAGGAAACTGTTAAATGAAGGGTTGAAGCAATTCCCTTCATTTTATAAATTGTGGTTGATGCTTGGCCAACTCGAGGAACGGCTTGCTGAGGCCGCAAAGCTGCAGGGTCCGCCTGAGAAGCAGCATGCTCACAAGATGGAAGCTAAGAAGGTCTATGATTCTGGACTGAAACCCTGTCCTAATTCTGTACCCCTTTGGCTCTCTCTTGCTAATCTTGAAGAGGAGATGAGTGGGCTGAGTAAAGTTCGTGCAATTCTCATAATGGCTCGTAAGAGGAATCCTCAAAATCCTGAACTCTGGCTAGCAGCTGTTAGAGCAGAATTAAAGCATGGACATAAGAAAGAAGCTGATAATTTGATGGCAAAAGCATTGCAGGAGTGTCCCAACAGTGGCATTCTATGGGCGGCTTCAATTGAGATGGTTCCTCGTCCCCAGCGTAGAAGCAAGAGTATGGATGCCCTAAAGAAATGTGACCATGATCCCCATGTTATAGCTGCCGTGGCCAAATTATTCTGGATTGACAGGAAGGTGGACAAAGCCAGGAATTGGTTGAATAGGGCTGTGACACTTGCTCCTGACATTGGTGATTTTTGGGCTTTGTGCTACAAATTTGAATTACAGCATGGAACCGAGGAGAACCAGAAAGATGTATTGAAGAGATGTGTTGCTGCCGAACCAAAACACGGGGAGAAATGGCAAGCGATCTCAAAGGCAGTAGAGAACTCTCACCAACCGACAGAATCCATCTTGAAGAAAGTGGTGATTGCACTTGGGAAGGAGGAGAAGGCAGCTGAGGATAGCAAACATTGATTTACCAGGACTGTCTTTTTGTCAAAAAAAGGATTATAGCATCTTTACCATTGGTTAGTTCTGAGATTTGATTATATCTGAATTATTAATAATTCTATTGTTATATCTCATGTAGACTACTCTATGCTGTAGAGTTATGAAGGAACTTGTAATTGAAACTCAGCCATCACTTTTGTTTTCCAACTAGAGACCTATTTTATAACTATGCAGTATTCCGTCAATGTTTTGAATTCTTTGTTGCTTGAAAAATGATACTGTATATTTTCCAATTAGTTCTTTTTTTTTTAATTGTTTCTGTTTTTCATAATAGTTGTATTGTTCTCCTGTATTTTGGCCTACAGATGTATGTTCTCTGTGAATCAAATTTGCAGTTTACGGAAAATACCTTTCTATAAGGTTTAATAACTGTTCTCTGTGAGGATTAATATCTTTTTGTTGATATGTGGTGTCTGGATTATCTTAAAGTTTTCCAAGATACCTTCATAGGGATTTATAACTGTTTTGGTTTGATTATATATTATTATTTTTGGTGTTATTCATGCTTTACAGCAGTACTAGTTTTGCATGCTTAATGCCACGTTTTACAATTTTGCAAATATATCTGTATGCATGTATTTCTAAGAGACGTTACTGCTTGATGTAGTAAAAGATGGCATCTCCAAAATTCAGTAATTGACGACATACTTTTGCAACATAAGTATATTCTCTGCAAGTACACATTATATTTAACCTTTCATTCCTTTCTTGTGAGACATGAATTGTGTTCCTAGCAGCTGCTGGAGTCTGTGCTGACTCCAATTTCTGTATGTTAGTTAGCATTTGTCGTAGTGGATCTAAGTTGGGGGACTCTGCATTCAGGCTATACTATATAATAGTTATTATGATGCTGATTCTGTTCTAAAAATGGGGTGTTGTTAGTTACTCTGGGTCAAAAAATTTACTTGAATGCTATATTCCTGTTGTAAATTGCTATTTATACTCGAGTTTCCATCCAACTATTGGTAGGGCTGCTGCAAAGGCATGCTCTGTGAATTTTTGAATGAATCTTCTTTATTCTATTTTGGGCTTTGTTATTCAGTGTTCTTATTTTGCAATTATTGCTCTTGTTTTTGTTGTTACATATCAGGTAGCTCAAGAACATGATATGGTACCAAAGGATTCTGCTTTTATTTGTGGATATTCTAATTATCATAGGCTGCTAGAGTTGAGCTTGGCAAGTTTGAAATAGATAGAGGTAGGGTCCGACTTGCATGTACTCCTTGAATTTAATAGTCTATTTTGAAAAAATATCTCCTTACCAATTATCATATTTCTTCTTTTGATGGAAAGGCGGACAATATTCTATCCATACTGATATAACTTTGACATCAGCTGTTTAGAAAGGTATATTCTAGTTTGCTATAATCTCTTTTCAGCTAAAATAGTTGCAGTAAAATGCTTACATTGTAGTCAATCTTCATAGTCAGAAATTAAGGATATAGTTATAATTATGCGTACAATATTTTCTCCTTTTTTGACAGAAATTATTTCTTTTTTGACCGAAATATTTACTATTTTCTCTGTATAGTACTGTAGTTGCATTTTATTTTCCAGTGTATTTTGTATTAACATCCAAATGGTAATGTACCTGATAAATTTCTTTTATAGCTATATATCTTCTATAGTTTTGGCTCGAAGCAGCAGGATAGTCTTGCACTGTTGTATCTCTTGCTCTTATGATTAGGCAGGAGTCTTGTAGCAAGAAATTCTAGATATGTAGTTGGTCTTATGTTTCAAATTCTGTGTATGAGCCGTTCCCTGCCCTGTGAGCTGCCAGACTTGAATAAATGCATTAGAAATTCTTTGAACCCCTAATAATTTTGAAGAAATTTATTAGTATTTAGGAATATATTAGTGCACTTGGTCCTTGATAGTGACTTGTTTATGCCACAACCATGCATCATTAGTTTTACCAATGAGGCACTGAATATCAGATGAAAGATTATCTAGATATAACATGAAGATATGATACCTATGACCTAGTCTCCTCTGAAATAAGTAATATGATACACCCTTTGAGAAATGAAAATTATGCAGCATAGCTCATGTGAAGTAACCTTATAGCCTTTATCTCACTTTTTATTTATTTAATTTTTTTTTATGAAAGCATTTATCTCACATTTTACTAATACTAAAAGTTGCGTTTCAAACTATCCACAAGCAGAGCTTCTAAATAGTAGAGGATTCACATTTTGTTTCCTAAAGGTTTAAGTTTTAAGCGAGAGATCATCTACCTTCTAAGTAAGGTAAGGTATACTTATGCTTACAAACAGTTCTAGCTAGATCAATTGATTCATTGTGTAACTCCTTCAGAGCTGTTCATCATAGTTTGGACTTATGACAATTCATTATTTCTAAACCTTGTCACCAGTCATCACTATTGTGACTTATCATCAGATAAATATTGGATTCAATCCTCATATTCAGAACTTGTGGAGCAACATCATTATCATCCCAAGCATCCTAAGTTTTCTTTCCTTTCTTAAATTTGTTATCTGCTTTCTCCTTCTTGAGGAAACCTGTTCAGTTTTGATTTCTTGGTTTGCTTCTTTTTGTGGAAGACTGTTCAATTTTCATGTCAGGTTTGCTGCATTCATAGCATGCAGGAGTTTTTATTTTTTTATAGGCATATGCTGCAGTCGATGTATCACTTTCTTTGATTTTTTTTTGACACACTTTCTTTGATTTATTATTCATTAACTTTAATGTATTTTCTTCCTGTTCTTTGATTTTAATAAAATCTTCTAACTGGTAGGTTCAGGTGTTTCTCTTGAAAATAATCGTAGTCCGAGTCTAAACTTGCTAAATTCATAGGTCTGAGATCCCTTAATTTAGTAATCATTTTAATCTTGGGTTGCCATTAACAGAAGGAAAAAAAATCCTATTTTAATTTAGTTATCATTTTAATCATAGATCTAAGATCCCTCAAATACCTCATATAAATAGAATAACAACTCCTCTAGCATTTGAAATCCGAGTGAAAAGTCCTCAAAGTGAGGAGTCTATTAAAAGAAGAAAAAAAATTTATTTTATTTTATATTTGGTAGTTGTAATGTAATGGATTACTACCTCTATCTTTGGGTCATAACTTATTAATTGTCAATTATTGCTAGAAAGTAATCAATTATCTTTCAAACTAACTCAAAGTAATCAACTAGTAGAAATGTATGCATCAGATTATTTTTGAGTTATAAGTATGAACCCAATATACGCCCAAGTGTGACTAATTGATCACTTGAAAAGAGAGTGATTCCTGTTAAAACAGACTTAAAAGAAATGGATTGATTAATATCTTTTCAAGTGATTAATTATTTACACTTTTTTGTTTGACAAAATAATTATTTACACTTGGATTTTATATTTGAGTCTAGTTTGAAAAATTCAGTGAAACATTTTTGTTGCCTAGATTTTACTTTTAAAATTACTTCTAAATTACAGTTTTTATCTAGTTATTAGCCCAGATCATCAATCTTCAATCAAGAACCTTACAACAAATCGTACTTATCAAAAGTTTATTGTAAAATGTATATGCGATAAACTAAATAAACATCTTCATCGAAGATAGTATTATCGTGCATGGAAGAATATAGACTCTACATTGTAAGGTCCAACCACATGACATACATAGATTTCCAACAATACTCTAAAAAATATGAATAACATTCTTGAACGCAATCAAATCAAATAATACACATATATGATGTGTGATTCTGTTGAACCTTTTATTTTCCTTCAACAATATATACAGAACGTTGTTCATTTCTAGGCCCTCTAACATATAAACGTCCATATCAAAATGCTTTGAAGGACCAAAAAAAATCAAGCAAACATTGTATATAAGATTGTCATCATCATCAACTTTTTTTTATTAAGCAAACGTTTATTTATACAAAACCTAATATAGTAAGAAACCAGGCACTAAAGGTGATTGACATGTTGCTTTAGCCAGTTGAATCCAAGAAAGGTTGTTCTAGGTTTGCTTGCAGAATTATGAGATTGTTAACAGTCGTAGTTCAAAACCTGTAGGAAAAACATCCTCATCTCTGGTCTTTAGTTTTTTGGCTGCTTGATGTTCTTCCTTAGATTATGTTTTTAAGGATCCAGGTTCATCGGAAATTGGACACTCGAAGTACCATAATGGTGGACAAATTTGTCGAAGGTGGCTGGCAGATGCTAAGAAATAGTCTTAGGGGGCAAGACAATACATTCTCACTTGTGATTAGCACAATTTCAGAGTTATACTTTCACGAGTCGGGGGCAATTCGCAATTTCCAAGGAAAACATTTGGGAGCTACTCATATACTAGTATCTCTTTACCTAAAAGCATTCCATAAGGGAAACAAATTAAATGCAATCTCTTATTGATGCAGTCAGGTGCACTCATCACTTATCTTGATCAGACAGCTTTAAATGCATCGACATATTGACGACTTTAAGTGCATTGTCTTAAAACCTTTTTTGATTTTTTTAATATAAAATTTGATGATTAAATATGTACCATCCAATCTTAATCAAATGGACTTAAATGTATTGACTACATGACTGCGCACAAGGTTCATATAGTAATCACTCACTACCCTCTCATTTCAACTGCACAAGGTTCATATAGTAATCACTCACTACCCTCTCATTTCAACGCGAGTTTAATTATTTAACTAATGACCTTAAAACACTTTTTTTTTAAGGCAAGACACTTAACACACTTGCTAACATAAAATTTGTTCAAATATAAGTTGGACTTGGAACACCATGTCCTTCAATACTACTGCCAAATTGCCAATCACCAACTGCTAACATGAAATTGGTTGGTAGAACTAGGAGTTGGCAAGCAATACACTTCTTTTTTAGGAAACCGAACGAAATAGTGAATTATGTGCTTTGGACAAGTGTTGCTCTTTGAACCTCATAGAAGAAGACAAGGTCCTTTTGGTTTACTCTTCACACTGGTTAATTTGTTTCCGACTAAGTCCAATGTTTATTGATTAATTATTCATTAAAAAATTACTATTACTATAAAGTTAAGTACAAAGTACGTGTCTACTTGATTTGAGTCATCCATATAATACATTAAACATCCAACGGTTACTGACCAATCTACCTTTTTAGACCAATGAACAATATCACAATGTCATTCAATAGGTGACAGAACATACACTTTATAGTTATAGTTTTAGATTATATATATATAGGACAAAAAACCCTTTAAAAATAAAATAAAATAATTTTCTTTAACAAGGGTCTTGTTCTGATTGATATTCTTTCTGAACACCTATACAGTACTCAAGCTAGCTTGATTGGTCTCCATCAATCAAACCTTAGTTAGCAAAGAAGGATTATTATTTTATTTATTGAAACTTGAGGGTCTATCTAATTTTGAACTAATAGTACTACTACTACTACTCATTTTAATAAATTTGGTAAAACACAAACTTCATAGAAATGGAAATAAAAATGTTGCACAAAGTGGATTCATTTTGTATGTACCTAGTAAGGAAATAAAATGATAGAGAGGAGTTTTTAAAGGGATTTGTGTATTATTCACTTCATATGGAAGTGATTGTTGAAAATGGTAATAAGCTGGAGAAGAAGAAAGCAAGAGAAAATAGAAGGCTAGGAAAAAAGTTAGTAGAGAGTGACATGAGAATAGTCATAGAGATACTTTTATGGGAAAATGAGGCAAGAAAAAATGACTGGTTAAAGGAAAAGTTAGTGTGACCTTGCGCAAAAGAAAAATCATTTTTTTATATCCAACACCAACAATGTGTTTGTGATGATGTGGAGAACATTGGACAGAGTAAGACTGACAGCTGTCCAGTTCAAATTAAAGCAACTAGATTTGATGACTAGGATATAATATTATGAAATTAATTTAAAATTATTTTTTTAGAATGAATAATTATTTTTAAATATAATACTTTCCTCCAATCTCCATTCCTTATTAAATAAGGTGAAATTTATTTTACTCATTTATAATTTAGGGTTATTTATACATCAACTAATGAAAATAAAACACATAAGAATATTTATATCTAATACTACCTCTGTTCCATTTTATTAGAGCTATTTTGATTAAGTGGTACTATTCACTTATCATGTTTTAACCATACTTTTTTAATAATATATACATATAAGATCTTGTTTGATTTGTTTTGATGAGTATTTTCAAAATATCCAATTTTTATAATTTTTATCAATAGAGAATTAAATATATTAATGATTAAAATCGTGCATTGGCATACGTGCAGTACTCAAACTAGTTATTTTATTTTGGGACGGAGGTAGTACTTATAATTAAGTTGTAAGCAAGTTTTATTTCACATGCATATGACTAATTCTTAATGGTAGATGAGTAAATAGTCCCAAGTCATGAAGGGGATCCAAAGTTATGAAAGGGTAATTTTAAAAAAATTATTAAATAATAATTCATTTTTAAATTTAGTTAATAAGAAAGAGAGTATTATTCAATAAACTTAAAAATTATCTTTTATTTATCAGAAAATCAGAAGATTACTTTAATGGAAGTGCGAGGTGAAGATCCAACATGTGTACTGAGAGGAAAATATGTGTGTATATGCTCTTGCTAATTTAATTAGATTGCTTGGTAGGTCCTTCAGTGATACTTTATGAATTTTGTCCGACACAATTTAGTTCCTTACTTACTGCTGATATTTTTGAAGTTAGTTATCTTCATGTAGTCGGTGTATAATTTTTATTTCATGGATATAAGCCCTCTTCTTTATTAAAAAAAATGTTGTTTCTCATACACCGCGGCCCAAACCTTATGATATTTCATGACTCCTAGCAAAGAAGTCTCAAACATGCGAAAAAGAAATTTTTCCAGCTTCAATTCAGTTTATAGCTAAACTGTCAAAGTTAAGACCATGTATAATTAAACAAAAGAATTTGATTAAAGTTTAAGTAATATATTAGAGGTTCTGAGTTTGATCTCAGTTTCATTATAAAAAAAATATAAAAAAAACAAAAGCCTACGAAGAGAGAGAGAGAGAGAGAGAGAGAGAGAGAGAGAGAGAGAGAGAGAGAGAGAGAGAACTCTCAAAGTAAAAATATACACATATAGCACGCCATCAATTAATTGATTAAAGTGATAATGATTTGGACTTTTTGGCTCCGTTTGAATTGATGAAATATAATGGGATTAAGCAAAACGGAATAGAGTGGAGTGAAATGGGATGAAATGAAATGAAATAAATTTTTCATTCCATTGCTTAAATATCTTAAAAAGGAGATGAACAAAATTAAAGCTAAGTGATTGTATAAGATGAAATTCATTCCATTTCATTACTATTTTTCAAATTCAAACAATGGAACATTATTCTATTCCTTTCCATTCTATCTTATTCCATTAATCTAAACATGTTGGAACAAAGTGGGTCTGACATGAACCTCTAATGTTTTAAGTGGTTTTGATGATAACAAAGTATTAAAATTACAATTGGAATTACTAATGGTTATTCTAGTGTGCAGAACTACAAGTTAAAATTCATTCAGAAGCACTATGAATAATAGCAGAGAAGCCAGTCAAAACAAGCTCTGAAAGCACATCACTGTTCATCAGAAGCTTAAGTTTTGTATGTTAAAGAAAGTGCCTCTGAGGACAAAAACAAGGCTCTGACGGACTCAGAAGCAAAAAGGGCCTCAAGAAGCATTGATAACAGCATCTGAAGCAAAAGGAATTTACGTCACTCAAGAGCTGACATATTCAGAACCAATGATTGAAGAACAATCTACTTCAAGGATCTGTCACGTCCACAGGAAGGAATATTCGTTGGTACAACGTTAACCTTATCCATATGTGGAGCGCAATTGAGAAACGTACTATTGTACTATTATTACTCAAAATGGATGAGTGATAATTCAAATAGCAAGGTAGTGGAATTGGATATCTTTACTAAAGAAGGTAACTACAGCTATCACAATTGTACGAATAAATTCCAGCTGGCACCTCTCTCTCTGCAACGGTCATCATCTTCCTCCAAGTATAAATAGAAGACTCAAATGGAAGAAATGACTACTGTTCGAACAACCATTCTACCAACACTGTTCAAAGACTAAGAAGCATTCTGACATCATAATTTAAATCTGTCATTCTAAGTCTTAGAACAATTTGAGTTGTATTTTGTAAACACCTCTGATAGTATATCAAGTGTTCCTTAACATTCATTCTTATTCTTAAGTTTGTTTGAGAAGTCTCTTGTTAAGTTTAACTTGAGCATTTGAGAAGTCTCTTGTTAAGTTTAACTTGAGCATTTGAGAAGTCTCTTGTTTAGTAAAACTTGAGCACCTGAGAAGTCTCTTGCAAGTGTGCTTGAGCAATTTGTAATCTTAAGTAGATTATAGTGAAAATCTCTTGTTAGTAACAAGGGGACTGGAGTACTCTCGATTTGTGAGGGGAACCAGGATAAATTCTGTGTCTTTCTTTCTCTCTCTCAGCACCCTCTTTTTATTTTGTGTTTATATCCGCTGCATACTTAGTTTTATTTTGAAAAACTTTTAATTCTCAAAACACAATTCAACCCCCCCTTCTTGTGTTTTTCCACCTTCAATTGGTATCAGGAGCTGGGCTGTTGCCTAACTCTCACCTATCAGTGAAACAGTTAAGATTCAGGGAGGAAAAACATGTCTGCTGAGAAGAATCTCAATGAAGTTCCTTTTGACTATGATTCTAATTCTAAAGACAGAAGGTCTTCTGACAAAATTCCCTTTTTCAATGGAACTGAGACTGGTTATCCATTCTGGAAAACCAAGATGTACAGTCACATCATGGCGATTGATTGTGATCTGTGGGACTTGGTAGAAGATGGAGTGAACTTTGAAAATATGGACTTAGAAGGCGTTGTTAGCTCTAAAGACAGAAAGGCTTTTACACCTACTCAAAAGTTGGAATATAAGAAGCATCACAGTGTAAAAGGGATGATGACAAATGCCATCTCTCATGATGAGTACTTGAAAATTGGAGATAAGAGAACGGCTAAGTCTATCTGGGATTCTCTTAAATCCAAGTATGAAGGAAATAAACAAGTTAAGGAGGCTAAGGCCAACTTGTTAGTACATCAGTATGAATTATTTAAAATGAAGGACGGAGAGGACATTGAGACAATGTTCTCTAGGTTCCAAATTCTTGTTTCGGGACTTCAAGTTTTAGATAAGAGCTATACTGAGGCTGATCATGTAAGGAAAGTACTCAGAAGCTTGCCGCCAAAGTGGAGACCAAAAGTGACAGCGTTTCAGGAATCTAAGGATTTAGATACTGTGTCTCTTGAAAGCTTGGTTAGTTCTCTAAAGAGTCATGAGATGGAACTCATGACTGATGAAACGACTAAGAAGCTAAAAGGGATAGCCCTGAGCACCAAAAGTTCCTCTAAGGCTCTGAAGGCGAAGGTTATAGTATCTGATGAAGAAGCTTCTGAAGAAGGTCACGAGATGGACTCTGATGAAGAAGAAGAAATGGTTCTGATGGCTGCAAGAGTATCGCAATGGGCTAAGAGAAGCAAGAAGTATGCTGGTAAGTTTGGAGGTTCTTCCAAGAAGGTTGGTACTTCTAAGGATAAAAAGGAAGAACAAAACAAATGCTTTAAGTGCAACAAACCAGGACACTTCATTGCTGACTGCCCAGAGAACCTGAGTAAAACATCCAAGAGAACCTCTAACAAAGAAAGATACAAAAGTAAGCTCAAGAAGGGGTTCCTTGCCACTTGGGATGATTTGGATCAGGAATCAGATTCTGATGGGGAAGAAGAAGCAAACCTAGCCTTGATGGCAACCGCTTCTGACCAAGAGAACTCTGAGCACGAAGCTGACTCAGATTCAGAAGATGAAGATGAGGTACTTGCTAAACTTTCTCGTTCTGAATTAATAGATTCCTTAAAAGATGCCTTAAAACTTTTAACCAAAAAGGCGGGTGAGTGTAAGGTCCTTAAAAAGGCCTATAACAACCTGACCGAAAAGGCAAATGAAATAATTGAACAAAATGAGTCTCTAAAATCAAGAAATGAATTTATGGAAACTCGTTATGTTCTTGATGATAAGGTTCCTCCAGAACATGAATTTGCTCTTCAGGAATTCCTTATCAATGGAATGAAAAGAAGTAAAATAGCCTCTTTGATTTATCATGTAAGTAGAAATAGAGGAGAAGGTCTTGGATTCTCACGTTTTAAAGATAATCCATTATCTTCAAAGTCCTCTAATATAGATAAATCAAAACCTAAGGTTGTCTTTGTAAAGAGTCAATCAGAAGTTCTAAATGAGTCAGCCTCTAATAGAACATCAAAGCCAGAGGCTCAAGAGTCAAAGGCTCAGAAGGATAAAACCTCAGAACCTAAGATTTTTAAGCCTCAAACTAATGTTAAATCTAAAGAAGCTCTGACACATTCAAGAACAAAGCTCAAGAGCTATACTAAACCCAAAAACTTTTCAACAAGGGTGGTTAACTCTAGAGGCTCTGATAGGTCTTTCAAACAAAGACCACCTAGACCTGTAAAGACTAACACAAAAGGACCCATAAAGATATGGGTACCAAAATCTCAAATAATATTTGCTTCAGGTTTGCACACTAAGAAGGCCAAAGCAGCAATGCTGGTACCTGGACAGTGGCTGCTCACGACATATGACGGGAGAAAGGCATATGTTCCAAACCCTGACTCTGAAAGAGGGAGGTACTGTGGGGTTTGGAGGAAACCAAAAAGGGAAGATCATTGGTACAGGTATAGTTGGTAACTCTTCTCTTTCAATTAAAAATGTTTGGTTAGTTGATGGCCTCAAACATAATCTGCTTAGCATTAGTCAATTTTGTGATAGCGGATTTATTGTTAAATTTGATAAAGAGGCATGTACAGTAATCAATGACTCTGACAAGTCCATATTGTTTAGAGGATTAAGAAGAGGTAATGTTTATAAGGTGAATCTGTCAGAACTCACTGAGCAGAAGATAGTTTGTCTTCTATCTCTGAATGATGAAAAGTGGGTCTGGCACCAACGCTTAGGTCATGCTAACTGGAGATTAATCTCTAAGCTTAGTAAACTAAAGTTGGTTAAAGGCCTGCCAAATCTTAAATATCATTCAGATGCTCTGTGTGGTCCTTGTCAGATTGGCAAAATTTCAAAAACTTCTTTTAAACCTAAAAACATTGTCTCTACCTCAAGACCCTTAGAACTACTTCACATTGATTTGTTTGGTCCAGTAAGTACTGCCTCAATCAATGGGAAGAAATATGGATTAGTCATTGTTGATGATTACAGTAGATGGACTTGGGTAAAGTTTCTAAGAGTGAAAGATGATGCATATGATGTGTTCAGCATCTTCTGCACTCAAGTGCAAAATGAGAAAGGTCTCAAAATCTTAAAGGTAAGAAGTGATCATGGTGGTGAATTTGAAAACGAACCATTTGCAACTTTTTGTGAAGATCATGGCATTGTCCATGAGTTCTCTGCTCCTAGAACATCACAACAAAATGGTGTTGTAGAGAGAAAGAACAGGTCTTTACAAGAAATGGCAAGAACCATGATGCATGAGACAAAACTTGCTAAGCACTTCTGGGCAGAAGCTGTAAACACAGCTTGTTATATTCAAAATAGGATCTATATAAGACCTCTATTGAATCTAACAACATATGAACTCTTCAAAGGAAGAAAGCCCAACATCTCTTACTTTCATCAGTTTGGATGTACATGTTACATTCTAAACAACAAGGCCTACAAAAGAAAATTTGATGCCAAAGCTTGTAAGGGAATCTTTATAGGTTACTCTGAACGCTCAAAGGCATACAGAGTGTATAATTCTGAAACTAACACAGTGGAAGAATCTATACATGTTAGATTTGATGATAAAGAGCCTGACAGTAAAATGTCAGAGCAAGATAATAGTTATGCAGGTGTTCCATACCAATACATCGATTCAGAACCTGAAAAAGCATCAGAAGCTGTTGAAGCTTCAGAAGCTGTATTGGAAGAAGATGCTGAAGAAGCATCTCAATTAGAAGCATCACAAGAACATGATGACACTTCAGAAGAAGACACTCAACCAAGTGCTGATGTTGATGAAGCTCCAAGAAGGAAGTTCAAATATAGATCATCACATCCAGAAGATTTAATTCTTGGAAACAAAGAAAGTCCAAGAAAGACAAGATCAGACTATCAACAACTTGATTCACTTCTGGGACTAATCTCAATGATAGAACCAAAGAATGTTGATGAAGCACTTACTGACGATGGATGGATTGTAGCTATGCAAGATGAGCTCAATCAGTTTCAAAGAAATGATGTATGGGATTTAGTGCCAAGACCAGCACATAAGAACATCATTGGAACTAAGTGGGTATTTAGAAACAAGATGAATGAACAAGGTGAAGTGGTAAGAAATAAAGCTAGACTGGTAGCACAAGGCTACAGTCAGCAAGAAGGTATAGACTTCACTGAAACATTTGCTCCAGTAGCAAGACTGGAAGCAATCAGGTTACTTCTTTCATATGCTGTTAACAATGGAATCACATTGTACCAAATGGATGTTAAGAGCGCCTTTCTTAATGGTGTTATTTCTGAAGAAGTATATGTCAAACAACCCCCAGGTTTTGAGGATTTGAAAAATCCTGATTATGTTTATAAACTTAAGAAATCACTCTATGGTCTCAAACAAGCTCCAAGAGCTTGGTATGAAAGACTGAGTAATTTCCTTTTAGAAAATGGTTTTCAAAAAGGTCAAATTGACAATACATTATTCAGAAAGACATCTAAGAAAGATATCTTAATCATTCAAATATACGTTGATGATATTATTTTTGGTTCTACTAATGCTTCCTTGTGCAAGAGTTTTTCAAAGCTGATGCAGGATGAATTCGAGATGAGTATGATGGGTGAATTGAAGTTCTTCCTTGGAATCCAAATTAATCAAGGAAAAGATGGCACTTACATTCATCAAAGCAAGTATACAAAAGAGCTTCTGAAGAAGTTCAACCTTGATGACTGCAAGATAATGTCTACACCCATGCATCCTACCAGCAGCTTAAGCAAAGAAGAGATAGGAAGCAAAGTAGATCAGAAGCTGTATCGAGGTATGATTGGTTCTTTACTCTACCTTACAGCATCTAGACCTGATATTTTATATAGTGTATGCTTGTGTGCTAGATTCCAGTCAGATCCTAGAGAACCTCACTTAACTGCTGTTAAGAGGATCTTTAGATATCTGAAAGGAACTACTAATCTAGGACTTCTTTATAAAAAATCCCTAGATAGTAAGCTAGTTGGATTCTGTGATGCTGACTATGCTGGTGATAAGATTGAGAGGAAATCCACTAGTGGAAATTGCCAATTCATTGGTGAGAATCTCATATCTTGGGCCAGTAAGAGACAAACAACTATTGCTTTGTCTACAGCAGAAGCAGAATACATCTCAGCTGCTAAATGCTGCACACAGCTTCTCTGGATGAAATATCAGTTGGAAGATTATAACATAGCTGAAAGTAGTGTTCCACTATATTGTGACAATACTGCTGCTATTCATTTGTCTAAGAACCCTATTCTACACTCTAGAGCTAAACATATTGAAATAAAACACCATTTTATAAGGGATCATGTTCAGAAAGGTACAATAGATATTCAATTCATTGATACTGAACATCAATGGGCTGACATATTTACTAAACCTTTAGCTATTGAAAGATTTGATTTTATCAAAAAGAATTTGAACATGCACTATATCTCTGAAGAAAATTAGCTCTGAGAAGTAGAATAAAATTAGCATCTGAAGCTCTATCAGAACCTCTTATAATTTAGAGTATCCCTTGGGAAGCTCTGAATAATTTAGGCTCTGAAGAGTAACAGGTTCTGATGAGGTGTCAGATACAAATGAGTGAGGCTCTGAACCTTTTGGAAATGAAACGTTCAGTACGAGTAAGTGTACAACAGTTGTCTATACACGCGTCAGCTATGATTAAACTTTTACAACACGTGTCTAGATCCTGACGGGCAGAGAACAGTTAATGATGATTATGGCAGTTAAGTATATTATTTAATTTTTAAAACTGCTCGCGCTCCCTCCCAATGTTTATTTTCTCTGTGTATGTGTGCTAGTTACTATTCATAAGTCACTTCACTCACTTGCACAACTTTTTACACAAAATCACTACCTACACAACCCTAGACCTTACAGAAATTCCCAATCTTCATCTTCTTAATTCTCTGCAACTATGGCTGCTCGTTCATCAAACGAAATCGTTCAAGAACCCTTTAACCCTACGTTACCACCCATCATCGATCTTAATTCAAAAGATAATCTAGTCTACGAACATCATCAAACCGACGCTGGACCAGACTCTTATGATTTCTTCACTGAGAAGTTCGTGGATTTTGAAAGTTTGAAAGCGAATGGGATTGACATTCAATACTTGTTCTACAACCAACAATGGCAGAATTATTTTGAGATGCTTAATGGCTTCGTATACTACGACATAGTGAAGTATTTCTGGCAGAAGGCTAAAGTGTACGATAGAGCAAGTGCTGATAATGAATACAAGGATATGGTTGAGAAGAACAAGGAATTACGAGGGAAAACAAGAAAGGAACTTGGTCTTAAACCTTATAGAGAAAGGGAAATTAGGTCAAATATTTTGGGAATCAATGTTGTGATAACTCAGGCACACATTGCTAAGATTCTGGGTTTAGACAACAAAGGAGAAGATATAGAAGTGTATGATAAGAAAAGCAAGCATTTGGATTCAATTCATCAGGACCTCTTTAAATCTGGATGCACACAAAAGGATTTTGGAAAAGTAATGCACATGAAGCACACATTTGAATTTGCTTTTAGAATGTGTTTGTCTACCATCTTCACCAGAAAAGGTGGATTGGATACCATCTCCATTCCACACAAACATCTCATCTGGTTCTTATACAAGAGGGTGAAAGTTAATTTGGCTAAGATTCTTTTTGAGCACATGTGCTTTACCATCAATGAGGGTAGAACTAAAATACCATCAGTCATTCATCACCCAAGGTTAATTTCAGAACTGATAAGGCAAACCAAACTCACAAATATTGTGAGTGCCAAAGAAAAACTTAGAGTTTTCCAAACTGCTAAGTATGATGCATCAGTTCTGGTCAACATGAAGAGAAAAACCAAGGAAGAAATCATTCAAGTGAAAACACCTCTACAGCAAGTGTACGAAAAGTACTTCTGGTGTGATGGGTTTCCCACCATATCAGAACATGATAATGATGAGGTCATCAAGAACTTTCTTGAGTCAGTAAGAAGAGATACTGGGGTTAGTGTGCCCAGGAAAATGGTTGTAAGTGTTCCTAATTGGGATATCTTCAAGGGACCAAGAGATATTACAAGGAACAGAAGAAAGCCAAGAACTACTGAGCAAGAAATGATTGATGAAGGCTCTGATGATCAAAAGCATGATAGTGCTGATGAGATTGAGGAAGGTGAAAGAGGTGCTGGAAATATGATGGCTGAAGCTGTTCAGAAGGAAAAGCGTACAAAGAAAAGGCATGATAGGCCTTCAGCTTCTGAGGAAGATCAGAACCCTGCTAAACCTGCAAAGAGATTAAAGACCAGAGCTTCTAAACCAAAAGGTAAGACCTCTGAATCTAATACTTCTAGCATTCCTGTAGCTCAGGATATTGGTTCTGAACCCCAACCCTCCATTGATAACCCTTCTACTTCTCAACCTCCATCATCTACCAATCAACCTCAACCCATAGACTTCACCGTACCTATTAGTGTAGTCTTACCTGATCATAAAGCTATATCATCATCATCATCTGATACTAGCACTGACTCTGAGGAATTCATTGCTAAGATAATCAGAGAAGGACCAAAGAAAACAAATCTTAAAAAGACTACCAAGAGACCCTTCAAAAAGCCAATCCAACTCTCCTCTGATGAAAAAAACCCCATCATCATAGACACTACCATCCTTAATCAACCAACAACTACTGAATCCGTTCTTGATCATCTCCAACAACATCTATCTGGAGATGCCTTTACACATTCCAATCCCAACTCTCCTCGTTTTCCTATTATCAAACCCTCTACTGTTCAAACTATCCAAGAACCACCTATTGTTCAAGTCATTCAAACTCCTCCCCCCTCACTTGATCACATCTCACAAGCAAATCCACCTACATTTACACCTGTTCAGGATGAGTCAATTGCTCATTCTGAAGCCCAACAAGAATCACCTCATCAATCACCCAATAAAGTCATGACTGAACAACAAAATCAATCACCTCAACCTGAAGTATACTCTGATGAATCATCTCCTTCACCTTCACCACAACCTGTCTTTGACCCACTCAATAAACCTCTAGTTTTAGAAGAGGTTCTTGAGCTTTACCAACACCTAACTAAAGCTGAACGTCAAATATTCAAGGATTCCATCAATCTTGATGATGATATCATACCTCCAAATCTCAGTAAAATCAAAATCATTGAACTCAAAAGAAAGAAACCTGAACCAACCATTCCCTTTGACCCATCCTTACCCTTTTTCAATTCTGACTCTGAACCAAACCTTGAGTTGCTAAATAATGCTATAGGTATTAGACTTAAGAGGTTCAAACAAAGAGAGGAAGAAGCTCTTATCTTCCCTTCTGATATAGATGCTGATGTCAGGGAATTAGAGTACTTATTTGGTAAATCTTTAAGGATTCTCAGTACTCATCTGAAGGATAAGATTAAGGGTAGAGGAGCAAACACTGTACGGGAACTGTTTGAGATTGTTGAGAAGCTAAACGCTCCAAGGCTCACATCTTACAACCATGTTAAGGAGCAGGCTAGGATAGCTGCTGAAGAAGAAGAGAAGAGGCAAGCTGAAATTGAGCACAAAAGGCTAGCTGAACAAGAAGCATTGAAATTATTGGTAGATAGGGCTGTGCATATTGCTACATTTGAAACCAATAAGATCAATGAGAATCAAGCTACTGAACAAGATGTTGCCATGCTTGATCAGAATCTGATAAGAGAAGATACGGATATCAATGAAGATTCTGACAAGGGTAAGAAGCCCATTTTTGTTCCAACTCCTTCTCACTCTCCTATGAAGATTGACATAGCCTCAACCTCATCTGCAATACCTCATGCGGTTCAAGATGCTTTGGATAATCTCAGAACTGACATGGCTAATGAAATTGATGAACTAAGAGTGGATGTGCGCACTGATGTGAATGCTGCTGTGGAATCAGTTCACAAAAGGATGGATGACATGATGTTAACCCTTCTGAAAGCCATAGCAGATGTTAAGAAACCTTAGTCATTGTTTGGGCACTTGTTTTGTTGTTAGTTCTTGTGTAATTTTTGGATAATTTTTTTTAATTCATATCTATATTATCCATATTTGTGTGTTTGTTATTTGCTTATATGTTTGTTTTATATTTGTTTTTCAAAATTTAACTTTTCTATATACCATGATATTGTCTGGTACTCTTGAGAATTCTGACTCTAGTGAAAGATGCTGAAGAGCATCTTAGTTTTTAAACTAATAAGCCTAGGATTTTCAAAACCTAAGAGTCCCTCTCATCAGTACTCCTGTTTACTCATGAAATAGCTTCTTAGTATTAAAGCCTGTTTAACAACGGGGCACCAATACCGAATGAGGCGTGTCTGGTAACTGGTTTTCTGACAATAGGAATGAGGTATATATACATAAGAAACTTGCTTAAAACAAAGGGAATTAATAGCATAAACTCCTTTATTAATATTATTGAAGAATTTCTATTACATAGAATGATAAGACTCTACTTAGAGCTAGGCTTAACTTCAGAAGACTCTGCATCTAGCTTCTTATGTTTCTCCTTAATGTAAGCAAGCAAGTTGGCAGTGGCCTTTTGTACTAGTTCTTCAGTGTTCTTCTGAACAGCAGCCTCGTACTCTTCGTATGGAGTATCATCATTGTATGTCCATAAAAATTCTTCCAGATCAGAGCCCAATTCCTCCTCCTCTGACTCTGTCAAAATCAGTTCTTGCTTGTTTCTTTCGTAGCGAAGCCTGTTTTCTTCGCAGCGCCAGGGCTCTGCTCCCCTCTTGCTCTTTCCTTTTGAGCCTGAAGCATCCTTGGTAACCTTCTTTTCCATTATATGTTTTTTTTGGATATTACTTGATTACTCTGAATGAGTAAAATGAGAGGAATCATCCTTTATTTATAGTACCTTCAAGATATCTTGTCAGTAGGATAATCAGTGCCATTCATTGAATGCGTTTGGTTGTCACTGCCTTCTTGACTTGACTACCTTGTTTGGCGCTTTGACTGCTTGGTTTTCTGTGTCTTTTTGACTGATGCCAAAAGGGGGAGTAAGAGTAGCGTTAAAATTAATGTTGATTCATTCATATACTGCTCAATCTGAAACTGTAATGTTAAATGCATTATGAATCAATATTTATCCCTTATGATTCTTTCTCATTCTGAACGATTATTGAAAGGGGAGAAAATTTAAGAACCTAAAATAAAATTCATAGACAATGTCAGAAGAGCTTGCAAACCGCTTCTGAGCATTATCAAACTCTAAGAAGCAAAGCTTACAAAACTATGCTTCTGAGAGTTAAATATGAAAATTTATTTTAAGTTAATAAATCGACTCTTAAACTGTTTTAATTAACTATGGATAAAACTTAGGGGGAGCTTACAAACCTACCCTTATGGATTATCAGACTCAGGGGGAGATTGCAAACCTTTGAAACCTGAAGTCATCATAATTAAATTAAATCAACAACAATTGAATTTTAATGCTTTGGTTTGTCATCATCAAAAAGGGGGAGATTGTTGGAACAAAGTGGGTCTGACATGAACCTCTAATGTTTTAAGTGGTTTTGATGATAACAAAGTATTAAAATTACAATTGGAATTACTAATGGTTATTCTAGTGTGCAGAACTACAAGTTAAAATTCATTCAGAAGCACTATGAATAATAGCAGAGAAGCCAGTCAAAACAAGCTCTGAAAGCACATCACTGTTCATCAGAAGCTTAAGTTTTGTATGTTAAAGAAAGTGCCTCTGAGGACAAAAACAAGGCTCTGACGGACTCAGAAGCAAAAAGGGCCTCAAGAAGCATTGATAACAGCATCTGAAGCAAAAGGAATTTACGTCACTCAAGAGCTGACATATTCAGAACCAATGATTGAAGAACAATCTACTTCAAGGATCTGTCACGTCCACAGGAAGGAATATTCGTTGGTACAACGTTAACCTTATCCATATGTGGAGCGCAATTGAGAAACGTACTATTGTACTATTATTACTCAAAATGGATGAGTGATAATTCAAATAGCAAGGTAGTGGAATTGGATATCTTTACCAAAGAAGGTAACTACAGCTATCACAATTGTACGAATAAATTCCAGCTGGCACCTCTCTCTCTGCAACGGTCATCATCTTCCTCCAAGTATAAATAGAAGACTCAAATGGAAGAAATGACTACTGTTCGAACAACCATTCTACCAACACTGTTCAAAGACTAAGAAGCATTCTGACATCATAATTTAAATCTGTCATTCTAAGTCTTAGAACAATTTGAGTTGTATTTTGTAAACACCTCTGATAGTATATCAAGTGTTCCTTAACATTCATTCTTATTCTTAAGTTTGTTTGAGAAGTCTCTTGTTAAGTTTAACTTGAGCATTTGAGAAGTCTCTTGTTAAGTTTAACTTGAGCATTTGAGAAGTCTCTTGTTTAGTAAAACTTGAGCACCTGAGAAGTCTCTTGCAAGTGTGCTTGAGCAATTTGTAATCTTAAGTAGATTATAGTGAAAATCTCTTGTTAGTAACAAGGGGACTGGAGTACTCTCGATTTGTGAGGGGAACCAGGATAAATTCTGTGTCTTTCTTTCTCTCTCTCAGCACCCTCTTTTTATGTTGTGTTTATATCCGCTGCATACTTAGTTTTATTTTGAAAAACTTTTAATTCTCAAAACACAATTCAACCCCCCCTTTCTTGTGTTTTTCCACCTTCAAAACATAGTCTTAAACAAATGATGATTTGAGATCTTACCACTTGTAAATGAAGAATATTTGTTTGGAATAGTCAAAATTAAACGGTCAGTTTAAATTTTGTACCTTTACACGGTAATAAGACCAAAAAAGATTTTGACACCATATTTTCATCACAAAAATTTAACGCATTAAATATATAAGTAATTTGTTATATATATTCAACATTTCCTCCATTTCTAAACGATGTGAGATTAATCACTAATAATTAAATTTCATTTAAACAATTTTCCCTCAAATGTGTGTCGCTCACATCACTATACTTCATCTATACTAGGCAATGAACCAAACTTTCATCATCCGTTAGAAACTTTGACACGATATTTTTCTCAAAATTTTAAGTATATGAATCACATCACCTATATTAGTAATATCTAACATTTCCTCCATTTCTAACTAAGCACACCGAAATTCCAAATGGCTGGAATGTATAACTCATTTGGTTGAGTTAAGATTTAAGGAGTTGGAGTTATGAAATTCAAGTTTTAGCCAAAAGAAAAAACTAACATAACAACGCACACAAATATCCAATATTTCCTTTAGTTTTAGCAAATCTATATTTAAAATATGTCACGTTAACAAGTGGTCTATGAGTAAGGGTATAATTGGACCGATTTGGATCAGTTTATGGTGAATTTAGTGTGAACTGTACCAATCAATAAACTCTTGATTGGTTCTGTTTGGTTCGATTTTTGGCATTTTTTTTAAAATAAAATCGAACCAAACTAGTCGATTTGTAGCGCTTTTATTTTCGTGTTGTATTCCCTACAATTATTTTTTCCGAGGTCTCAAAGTGGAGAGTGGATTCCCTCCGGTGTGAACTGTCACTGGAGGGGGAGCAGTGACAAATCTGATCTTTAGATCCTATATTACACACTCTCTCCTGATGAGTGATTGAGATCACACTAGAGGGACAATTGAGAGGTCTCCATCGAAGACAATCCATTCTCCTCAAAGTGTTATGTTCTAAGTTATGATTTGAGAGAAATGCAACGTGAAAGTGTTACTAACTTGGACCAGACTATTTTTTTTTTTTTTGCAATAAGTTGAGCCAATTTTAGATATATGGTTAATAATAGTATAACTATTTGTTCGGTTCACCAGTCTTAAAAACTAAATTTGAGAACCGAACTAAACCACATCGGTTTTTAATTGGTTCGGTTTAGTTTTGGATCCAAACCATAAAAATCAATTTTTTCAATTTGAATTAATTTAGATCATCGGTTCAATTAGATTTTTCTGATCCGCTTCCACTCTATATATGAGTATTGTTTATAAAATATGTCAATTTTTTTTTGTCTTGGAATATTCTTTTATCTGTTGTGATGTGAAATATACTGTGAAAGTGTATAGATTGAATTATTAGCAACAGGTGCCCTGCTCTGTTGGGATAATGGACTGATCTGCAGAAAATTTGGACATCCTTTTGGGAATGTGTTTGGTTTCCAAACATGATAACAGGATCGACCGTGTTTTCCTTAACTGGGGATAAATAGAGCTGTCAAAACGGGCGGCCCGGCCCGTTTCGGGCCGGCCCATTTGGGCTTCGGGCTTCGTCGGGCCGGGCTTAAAAAGTCCGGATAAAAAATGGACTACAAAATCAAGGCCCGAGCCCGGCCTGGTACGGGCTCTCGGGCTTTCGGGCCGGCCGGTTTTTTTTAAAAAAAAACATTTTTAAAGCAATAGATGAAAGGTAATTAAAAAAAATAAATTTAAATGCTCAATAAATTTGACAAAGAGATCACAACATTAATTCATTACAAATAGGTTGAAATTTGTTAGTATTAATGTAAAGTTATTTAAGCTAGTTACAGTTTACGAGTAATTACGTAAAGAAATATTTCACAATCGTGGTTTTATATTTTTAGCTTATTTATTTATTTATTTTAATGACACGATAAGTTATTTTTACTTTTAGCTTCTTTTCATTTCCTTATGTATATAATTTGCGTTATTAGTGCATGTATATAATTTGCGTTACTAGCGCATGTTTATTCTCTTAAATGAGCGTTTGATGGAATTGGAAGGTGTGTGTGACGTGTGTGTTGTGTTGTTGCCGTGTTGTTAACTTATTATGTTTGTGTGGACTTTTAGATTGGTGGCCAAAGCAAAAATATTATAAACATCCTTCCTTGTTTACTCATATTTTTTATTTTTATTTTTTTTATTATAATTTAATCGGGCTTGCGGGCGGCCCGTGGCCCATTCGGGCCGGCCCATATTTTTTGCGGGCGTTATCGGGCCGGGCTAAAAAGCCCGGATGCTAATTCGGACTAGATTTTTAAGGCCCAAGCCCGGGAAAAAATCGGGCTATTCGGGCTGGCCCATTTTGACAGCTCTAGATAAATGAGTGAATGTGTCAATTTTGCTATGGTTGAAGTGAGGGTGTGAGATGAATCCAAGTGTGGGCATTTTGGATTTTGATAGTTTCTATCATTGTGACGGTCAAATTGATGTTTAACTTCAAAAATAATATCCATAATATTTGATGTTTTGCTTAGGCTTAAATATTATGCAAGGATAAGAGTCATTTTGATTTGCATTCCAAATTTTTTTCTTTTAATTTATTTGAAGCAGCATTTTAAGGTGTGTTTGGTTTGAGGAAAAAAAAACAAAGATGAAAAAAACATTGCAGAAACCAATTAATGAATTTGGATTAAAGTTAATCCAAATAGATCTTGCTAATGAGTATCTACAGGGCACTTTTTAAACATTCTATTTTAAAAAAAATTATTAAAAAAATTAAATATTACAATTTTCAATGCATTAGACTTTACGCATTCTCATAAAAATTATATAAAATTTTTACTATTTAAGGTCTTAAAGAGTGTCCCGAAGGTATTGATTAGTATTTGCCAATCCAAATTTATTCATTGATATCTGTAATTTTTTTTCCTCCCTCTTTCTTTCCTTTAAACCAAACACACTAGTCCTTCGAAACCACGATGTCACATAAATACACATTATCACTTTTTTTAAAGGGAACATTTGGACGGTAGCTAATCAATTTGAAAAACATGGGTTAGAATCAAAATTGAAATAACCTAAAACCTAGATTTTGCTATGGATGGACTAAAATGTTGCTTAAAATAAATCGGGTAGAACAAAAATGAGCCTAAACCGTCCCTAAGACTTATTCCCTTCATAATAAATTATAAGGACAATGTTTTAATTTAAAGGTAATAATGGGGACAATGTTTTAAGATCCCAAGAGAGAGACGTCGTATCTCTATCTCTAATCAAAACTTCAAAACATTAGATTAACTAATTATCTCTCCTATAAATTCAACACTGTTAACATTTGTAGTCGAAAGTACTAGTCTCTTTAATCCGAGTTTGAACTTGAAATATTATAGTTGTGTGCATGTATTTTAGGCGATGCTTCGATTATTATGTAACAAAAAAAACATTTTAGCCAAAAAAAAAAGAAGAAGAAAGTATTTGAATGAAAATTTGACTAAATACATACGAATATTGACTGGACGAAGTAGTATAGTTGATGTTATTGATGACTGTAGCTGTAAGCATTTCGTACTTACTGATCATGCAAGAAAGAATTGATGAATAACAATACTCTCTCTCTACAACTTCACTTCTCTCCCATCTATTCATTCATCATATCATATCTCATCTCACTTTTTTTACTATATGAACCCCTAACACATTATACATTACCCCCCCTCCTATACTATCACCAAATACATTATTATGGAAGAAGTTTGGAAAGACATAAACTTATCTTCATTGAATGACCAAAACACAAGACCTATCTTGAATACTCGTTCTACTTTTGGTGGTGTTATTCTTCAAGATTTTCTTACTAGACCCCTTAACTTAGACCCACCACCAAAAAGCTTAGATTATTCTTCTAATAATTCATCTTCTTCTGTTGCTTCTGATCAAAACAACAACAATACTAATAATAATAATGCTTCTTTTTATTGTTCTGCCCCACCACCACCACTTGTCACTGCTCTTAGTTTGAACTCTCACCATCCTGATTTTCTTCATCATCATCAGCAACAAAATGTTTCTACTTGTTTTGTTAATCCTTCATCTTATGAACAAAATGTGGGTGTTGGTTCAAATTCTTTCACTTGTTTTGGGAAGAGGTTTGGTGAACCTGATATTAGTCCTGGTGAAAGAAGAAACAAGAGAATGATCAAGAATAGAGAATCTGCTGCACGTTCAAGAGCTAGAAAACAGGAAAAGATTGTTTCTTTCTTTCTTTCTTTTACTCACTAAATTTAGTGTTATGTTTTTATCCCTGTGAGTTTGACAAAATTACTGTGACACCGTGATTTTGTTGAAGTTTAACTTTTTACATAATTACATTAAACTTTTTATTTTTAATATTGCGGTGAGCCGCAGTCAAATGTGGCAATGCGGTTAATGAGGTTTGATCTTATTGATTGTATGCGATTATAGATGCTGACTGCACTCAATCCAGATGATTGTTGTAGTTCATGTTCGATATCGCATTTGTTTGTAAATTTTTTTGCAAAATCACCAACTCTCCACATTGTAGTTTTTGCAAAATCATTTACATTTTTTTTTTTGGGATTATTTCAGGCTTACACAACTGAACTAGAACAAAAAGTTGAACTATTACAAGAAGAAAATGCAAGACTTAAAAGACAGCAAAAAGAGGTAAATACATTATTGTCTCACTTCATTCTATTTTTTCTTTAATCACTCATTGCATATACTTATGAACATTGCTTCATTTTTTATTTATTTTTAATTTTATTTTTATAAACCATGTACTATTAATATTATATACTTTCAATTTCATATATATTGTACTAGTAGGAGAAATCTTAGGGGGTTTGTTATTGTTTGTTTAAATGTGAATGCAGTTATTTGAAGCAGAAATTGGCGTTCAACAAAAGAAGAAGAATAGCTTATATCGAACATCAACATTTTAAGAACAAGTAGTAGTAGTATCTAACTAATTATGGTCTAAAAAAAATGTTACCCTTTTTAGTGTACAATGATGTAATGGCTTTTATTTAATGTGTAATATGACTGAATTTGTAAGTTGTGTATTATTATTCCACGTTAGCTAGATAAGTGATTTTATTTTGAGGACAAGGGGAATATATGTATAAAAAAAGAATCAAGAATGGCCTCAATGGGGAAACATATTTTGAGACTGCTTCTACCATGACCATGAACACAAGTGGTTCATGATGGACTATTAGTTTTCAATATTTTTCTTTCATTTTTAACCATTAGATGAATCAATTGCATAGATTCTATTATAGACTTAAAATACTGGATAAATTCTCTTTGTACTACTTTTCTCCTCTGTCCCATCACTCTCAACGTTTCTATTCTCTCTTGTATATATCTCTCTCCCGTCAATTAATCTTCTATTTTCAATTCTTTTTTAAAAAAAAATACCAATTATATTTAATATTAATATTTTATTAATTAATAAACTAATTTAAAGACATGTGTATTCAAACGAGTCCATTTATTTTTATAGCAAAATATATTCATAGGTCCTTTAAGTTTTACGTTTGTAACATATTGGTCCTTTAAATTTTTTAAATAACAAATATATCCTTTAAGTTTTTTAGGTAACAAATAGATCCTTTTAGTTTTGTAATTTGTAACATCTAGGTCCCCCAATTACTTAAAAAATAGGACCTAGATGTTACAAATTACAAACTTAAAAGACCTATTTGTTATTTAAAAAACTTAAAGGACTTATTTGCTACTTTTTTTTTTCAAAAGAGACTTATTTGTTACTTAAAAAATTTAAAGGACTAATTTGTTACAAACATAAAACTTAAAGGATCAATTGATGCATTTTGCCTATTTTTATTTGATATTTAAGTTTGTCATTGTCTTAAGATATAAAAATATTGTTGGTTTACAAAAGAGCATAGAATCGAACTCAGAATCTCATGCATGTTACCCAAATTTTTCGCCACTAAATTAATATAATGGTTTAGATTAGGGGTGTCAAAATGGATGAATTTGGATTTGATTGCTAATGGATGTATCAAAATAATCCATTAATCCATTAACAATCCATTAAACTTCATTCAAAAAATTCAATCCAATTCATTCATTAGAGATAAAATTCAATCAAATCCATCAATTATCATCTTTCCGGTGGATCCATCCAACAAAATTAATTGAATATTATTGTTTAATTTCACTTTTAATAGATAGCTTTGACGATGAATATCTTTAACTGTATGATAATAAAAGTTATAAAAAAATGATATTTTGAAAATACTTTTCGAGAAGAATACAAAAACATCTTATAATAAAGAAATGGAGATTTTGAGATCATTCAATTGTATGATAATATATTTGACGATTAATATCTTTAGTTCTATGATAATAAAAATTATAAAAAAATATATATTTTAAAATACTCTTCGATATGAATCGAAAAACATTTTATAATAAGGAAATGGAGATTCTAATCTAATTCAAATACATAACTTTGACAATTAATATATTTAATTGTATGATAATAAAAATTATAAAAAAATGATATCTTGAAAATACTCTTCGAGACAAATCAAAAAACATATTATAATAAAGAAATAGAGATTTTGATCTAATTCAAATACATAACTTTAACGATTAATATCTTTAATTTTATGATAATAAAAATTATAAAAATATGGTATTTTAAAAATATTCTCCGATATGAATTCAAAAACATTTTATAATAAGAAAATAGAGATTCTGATCTAATTCAAATACATAACTTTGATTATTTATATCTTTAATTGTATGATAATAAAAATTATAAAAAAATGATATTTTGAAAATATTCTTCGAGACGAATCCAAAAGTATCTTATAATAAAGAAATGGAGATTCTGATCTAATTCAAATACATAACTTTAACAAATAATATATTTAATTGTGTGATAATAAAATTATAAAAAAAATGATATTTTGAAAATACTCTTCGAGACGAATCCAAAAATATTTTATAATAAAGAAATGGAAATTTTGATCTAATTCAAATACATAACTTTAAAAAATAATATATTTAATTGTATGATAATAAAATTATAAAAAAAATTATATTTTGAAAATACTCTTCGAGACGAATCCAAAAACATCTTATTCAAATATTGTAAGAATTGGTTTTTTTAATAACAATAGTGACTATACATAGAATTTAAACAAATAATAAGCAATAGTCCCTTGGATTTTCAGAAAATAGTAAACAATAATCCGTTGGATATTAAAATTAGGTGGATGGATTGGATACATCCATTTAATTAAATGGATGGATCCAATCCAATCCGATAACTAATATTGTTGCTAGTGGATGAATTTGATGGATAATTTAATGAATGAATTAGATGAATAATGAATAATTTTGACACCCCTAGTTTAGATTAGAAAAATACTTATAATAAAATATTTAAAAATTTGTCATAAAGTATAAATGGAATTATTGGACTATTTCTTGTAAAATTTATTTTATTCAAATTATTGTCTTGTATATATTTTTTAATAAATTATAATTTCTTTAATCTTGTAGCTTAATAGTTAGAATTCTACCTTGAATAAATGGAGTGTTCAAAGTCTGACTTTGGCATATAAAATCTAATGTCCTTACCAACGAAATTAAACTCACGAGATTAAATAAATTATAATGAATATATTTTAATGTTTGAATTTGGTTATGTAGTCTAATGACTTGAAATTCCACCTTAAAGGTAAATAAGTGGAGTGTTCGAGGTTCAAACCTCGACTACAGCATATATATATGTTTGAATTTTAATGTTAGAATTTTTAGTAGTAATACATTTTAATATATTGGACCTGTTTGAATTTGACTTATTTTTAAGCCTATGAAAATAGTTTATGGTTATAATTTATAAATAAACTTATATATTAATTCATAAGTTTTTTTTGCGCATCTTATTTCATAAGTTTTCACTAACAAAAATTATATCTTTATAAATTGTTTTCATGAACTACCTTAAAAAACTTATAATAATACATAAAAATTTATTTATTTGCATAAGTTATTTCGCATAAACTCATAAATAAGTCAATCCAACGGGTCGATTGTGTTTTTGTTTTTATTTTTCTGTTCTTTTATTTTTAAGCTTATAAATAAGTATCTTCTTTTATTAGGTTATTCTTTTTTTATTTTTTATACATATAAGTTTTTATATAGATTGAGTTACTTTCTTTTCATTCAAAAATATAAATTACTATTTTTGAATCGTATCTTTTATAGTGATTTTGTTCATATTTTTATGTGTAAATTTATTTTAATTAAATTTTTATGGGAAGATTTATTTGATGCTTATCTTCTTTTTTTCCTATTTTGTTGTGTTTTTTTTTTTGTTTAAAGATGTGGTTTTTTATGCTATTTTTATTTGAAGATTTGTTTTATGCTTATTTTTCTTTTTCTTTTTTTGTATTTTTTTTATTAGTTTAGAGTTAAAATTACATTTAAGGGTGTAAAACTCGCAACACCGTTAAAAGTAATAGGGACAAATTTAGATTTTTAATAGTAGTTTCTTTTAATATATTGTAAGTAGATAATTATCAATAATAAATATTATTCAATTTTTTATGTATCGGCGGTTGGAACTGTTTTTCATGTTGTGTTAAAAAATATTTTAATGCAAGAGCCCATTGTTTTTTTCTAGATATTTAAATTTGATATTATACTAAAGTATTTAAAAATATCTTATAAAATATTTTTAAAATATAACAAATTTTTGTGCAATTTTTGTAAAATTTATAAAATGAATAGGTTTTTAGTATATTTTTAGCTTTATTGTAATTTTACTCAAATAATAATTTATAGTTGTTGAAGAATATGCATAAAAAAAGGAACATAAAACAGTAAAAATGATTAACGCATTAAAAATTGGAACTAAATAATTAAAGCTTATGCAAAATAAGAAGAGTATCCAAAAAATAGGAATCAATATAATAATCTACTATTTTATATATAAAAAAAAAACCTAATAATCTCTTACTAATCTACTACTAATAATATAAAATAGTTATTTAATGTCAAACAGAAAAGTGTAATTGTATGGAGTAATGATATATTAACATTCAAATTAGTGTGTTATGAATAATTAAATAAAACTTATGTAAAAAGTAAAGAGATTTGAACCATAGCCTTAAGTCTTACATCTTATATATTTGTAAAATGTTTAATTAGAATATTAAAAATATTGGATCTAGCGTTCTTATTTAACTGTCTATTTGATGTTTTAAGCGTACACTTTTTCAATTGCACGATTTGTCACTTACTCTTATCTTTTTCAATAAAACTAATTAATGTTATATATTTGGAAAACAAAAGTTTTTTTTTTAATTTTCTTTTGGTATATGACATTTTTTTTATACATATAATATATTAAATTTATTGAAAAGAGCACGTGTACGTAAAAAATAGAAATTTATTGGTGGATTAAAATTAGAATATAATAAAAAGATAAAATGGAAAAATACACATTCTTAATTTAGTGTTACTATTTTAAATGGACATTTAAAAACTAACGGAATGAATAATTAATTTAAATATCAAATAAAAGTAAATGAACTGGTTTAAATGCATCGATTTTTAAACAAGTTTATTGATAAAATATTAATATTAAATAAATTTGGTAAAAAACAAATTAAAAAAGTGAGAATAGAAGAGATTTGCGAGAGACTAGAGAGAGTAGGATGCCTGCTGTGCTGACAAGGGATTGGAAAGATAGTAAAGAGAAATATTATTCAGTGTTTTAATTTTGGGATAGCTTCTATATACTTGATACATCCAATGGTTATGATTGAAAAGGAAAAAGTGAAAAGTACTAGTCCATCATGGACCATTTGATACAAGGGTCCATATTAGAATTAGTCCATATTTTGATGGGTCTTTTTTTGGTATTATTATTGTCCTAGTTTGTTTTGACGTTTTGTAACTTTTATTTATTTTTTTTGCAAAATTTTCTTCATGTGGAAAGTGAAAGAGTGAGTTGGAAGAGGATTAAAAGCGTGACCAAAAAGTATATAGTAGGGAGGGTACATTATAGCTTAGTACAAACTAGAAGCTTAGCTGGAGAGGTTTTGTGAGACAAGACATGACATTTTTGTTTTATCTCCCTATCTATGGCAATGGTCATTGAGTAGTAGTACCATTTAATAGAAGGAGAGTAATGGGGCCTGGGTTTTTCTTTCCATAAAATTTTCCACTTTACATAATCATGTCTCACAAGATTAGTTTTTTTTTTTTTTAATTTTAAAACATTCACAAGATTAGTTGAAGAGTAGAGTAGTTACAATAGTGATTAAAAGGAGTATATATTTAATACCATTCAAATATTCGATGTATTTGAAAATTATATGTTATTCAGTAAATTTAAAAAATGAATTCTTGTTTATAATATTGACGGAAGGAGTGTATATTTTTATACAAATTTGAATTTGTTAGTGTAACTCATTAGGTTATATATAATATTGGTACAAGTTAATACAAAAAAATGTACAATCTATCATGACTCATTTACATAATTAGATTATTTTCGAAGAGATTTGAACTTGACACAATATTTGTATTTTGATGATTTTCGAAGTTATATGATTGTAATTTGAGGTGTCTTAATTAGATACAAAATTTGGATGTGTGGTGTTAGAATTGAAGATTGAGAAAAAAATGTTATAAAAAATTTAAAATCGTATAAATATATAGTGTTGATGTAAAATTTTCTGAGAAATATTTATGTTGTTTTATCTCCTAAAAAACAAGCCAGCATTGTAAATGTGCCATCTTATCGAAAAATTTTACAAACCAGCATTTTAAGGACTTATGCGTTTGATTTACAAAACAGTAAGTACTGAACAGAACAGTACAAGATAGAACAAAATAGAACAAAACATGACAAAATTGCACCGATGATAGAAAAATAGATAATATTTTTTATATTAAAAAATAAAATGGGTATTTTTTATAGTTGTATCATGAACAAAAAGTTGTCATGTGGTTTAGTCAGGACAAAAACTTTTACTGTCTATTTTGTCAAATACCATAATCTGTTTCTGTATCAAACAGAGTACAACAAAAGTTGTCCAGCACAATCCCTAATTATTTTTTAGCAGATCAAACGCATTATATTGTCAATTTGTGATAGCATTGATTATTCTATAAGATGGTTTCATGGGTGGTTTTTGTTTTTTAAGCAAAGGGGAGGTTTTTATGAAAGGTAGAAAATGATACACATTATTTTTTTTCCCGTTTGGTTCTCTAATTTTATCGTATGTTTTAAATTTGCAATTCATTGATTGTAATGAGTTAGAGTACTCTATATACTCTCGTGAACAATATTTTTGTTCATCATAAACAAAACTAAGTATAGTTGGATATAACTCAATATTTAGTTAAATGTGGTTATATGTGCAGAGTTAAGTATTTTAATCTGTTTACTCAATTAGTTACTTTTAGTTGATTTTTTTTATAAACAAATGTTAGTAACTAATTTGTTTGTTGGAAGAGTACAGATTTGGAGCACTCCTATTAGTATTAGTATTTTATAAATCCAGGAAACCCATATTTTATCATAGTATTGTTTTTATTTGAACGAAAATCTCTCTTGAATGGCAAAATATTACATAAGAAAATATCTTATAAATACCGAACATTGTAAAAAATGGATATGAAATCCATTGTCGTCCAGCGGTTAGGATATCTGGCTTTCACCCAGGAGACCCGGGTTCGATTCCCGGCAATGGAATTTTTTACATTTTTCATTTCAATACATGCCAATATGCCATTATTGTAAACTGTTCGATCAGAAGAATGGGCTGGGTAATGTCACCATTAGATTGGGCTCATAAATGTGTCCTAACAATTTAGCATGCTTTGGCAAGAAACATCCCCTCCCCCCTTTTCTTTTATAGCTCCTGAAATTCCAATTTTGCCTTTGCAATTTCCGAACTTTTTAGCCGTTGAAAATAATATTTGACACTGGAAAATAATTTTTTCACATGGGCAAAACTGCAATTTCCTTTGGTTGTCACATCTTTCTTGCATATGTGTATTGGATTCAAATTTTCAAGGATTTTAGAAGACTTTTTTATGGGAAAAAATGTTGTGGTAATCAATCGATACTTTTATAAAATGTAAATAAATCGTGTGGTATTCAATTAAGACAATCAAATTTTTTTTTATCAACCTATTCAATTTTGCTTAGTTGATTCCTCAAAGTTGATTCATCGATTTTATTTTTTATTGGATGAAATCGCAGTTTAATTTCCTACCATACTACAATCGAACCCATTTCATCACTTCAAAAGAAAAGCTCGTCGGAATAAAACTGTGATGAAATGGTTGAAGATGAGATGTTTTTTTTAAGCGTATGTTTTGTTTATGATTTTTTGTTTTTACTTTTTTTAACAATAATATTTTATAGAAAATCCAGCTGGAATTAAAAAATTAATAAAAAGCCAACTAAACTTGCCACGTCATCAAAAGTTAAGATTTTATGCCAAGTTGTCCACTGAGGAGGTAAAAGTGAAGTATCTTGACATTACGAGGGGTAATCGTAATTTTTTTTCAAGGTAAAACAAAATTCACCTACTTTGCAGGGGTAAATGCCTATTTACCCAAACCGTTAAGTTGGATTGTTTTTCAAAACCGAATCAAATCGCATACAAATATTTGACTTTTTTTTACTAAACAAATATTTTAATACTTAACATGTTTTTTTTTATAGAAGTAGTACTTATTTATCTTTTTATTTATGAGAAGTGATTCGTTGACTCCAGGAGTAAGTCTTCCATTGACTTACTCCGCTTAATAACTCGATATCGGCATTATATTTCTTCAATCCAACCGTTGAATCCAAAGATCTCATTGAGTAGATCAACTCCACAAATTTTTATAAAAACTCAAAAAATGCAGTTATGTATTTTAGACTATTGAAATTTAACGATTTTTTTCTAAAATTTTTTGTACGTTCAAATGAAGTGTTCATAAAAAGTATTAAACGATTTTGAATTTTTATAAAAATTTGTGAAGTTATCTACTCAATGATATCTTTGAATTCAACGGTTGGATTGAAAAAATATAATTTCGATATCGAGTTATTAAGCGGAGTAAGTCGGTAGAGACTTAGGCCCCGTTTGGCCCGGCTTATTTTCCTCTTTTTTTCTTCTCCTTAAAAATAGTAAAGAAGGAAAAAATTGTGTTTGACTTAATTTTTTTTTTTTTACTTCTTTACTTTATTTCTCTAATACTTTTAAAGAGAAATAGTGTCAAATATAATTTTATACTTCTTTATTTCGTTTAAGTTAAAATAAAAAGTAAAAAATAAGCCGGACCAAACGGGGCCTTACTCCTGGAGTCAACGAATCCCTCCTCTTTATTTATATTATATATTGTATAAAACTTATTTGTTCTAAAACAAACTCCATGTATGAACAAATGTTTAGCAATCAATAGCATGCATGGAAAGCAAGACTGTGACCAAGTCTTTGAACTAGGTAATCATAGCCTTATGGCCTAATCTACCAAAATAAAGGAAAAATGCTTTTTTGAACCCTATATTGCTCCCATTCCTAGAGCCAATTACACAATTTATAACATTATAAAAATCAAATAATATTGACATAGTACTCGAGTGTCATCTAAAGTATACCACATGTTATTTGAAGTGCGAACATAGCATGGTCAAAATGAATGTTGTAACCAGAATGAACCAGAACCCATATAACGAGTACAGGAGTACTTAACATCTCCTCTATCAAATGGGAGAAACTTGAAATTGGAGCCATCAAATAGAGCAACAAATATTTTGAAACATAACGTTGTCCCTAGGAAAAGGCATTTAGGATCGTAGGTTCCATATAAAACTGGATCCAAATTGAGGGTATGTTTGAATTGTTAGGGTTTGAGAATGTTTCGGAAGATCTAAAGAGCTATTTTCAAAATAATAACTACCAAGACATCTTTAAAAAGTTGGACTTTTTTTTTTTTTTGTTTACACCACCAGTTTAGTCTGGTTCTGGACTTTTAAGTGTGCTTAGGCATTTAAAAATATATCAACAATAAATAAATATACTTTTTTTTTTGACAAATAAATAATTATACTATCTATTTGTGAGTACGCGTATGTACCACATATCACAATCTTCAAATCATATATATTTGGAGTAAATTGTTGGGCTACCATTTTTTATTTATTAATAAGGTACTGATGAAATTTGCATAATTATCTTCTATTATCTTCTATTTTTATGATGTGTCTAAAAGTGAAAGAAAGAAAAAGAGAGATATAAAAGAAGATTATTGTTGTTATAAACTGATGTAAATAAGAACAATAATATAGAGAAGAAGTGAGAGAAGAGAGAAAGAATAGTCCGTAATATTCATTACTAGGATTAGGGTTACATTAGAGCGATACATGAGTCTTATATATAGACAAATATATTGGGCCAAATACATGGGCCGATGACCTATATGGACATCCACTAATAATATTCATAACACTCCCCCTTGGATGTCCATCGAGAATGTGCCTCGTTAAAACCTTTACTAGAAAAAACCCAGTGGGAAAAAATTCTAGTGAAGGAAAAAGAGTACAACATCCTTTGTGTTTAAACTGCCTCGTTAAAAACCTTACCAGAAAAACCCAATGGGATAAAACAATGGTTAAGGGAAAAAGAGTGCAGAACACAATTATATCTCCCCCTCATAAGGACAATTATATCTGAGACGAAGAACCTCAATTAATCTTCAACGTAGTTGATAAATAGCTTTACTTGACGATGACTGATTTGTAGAAAGATCTGATTCTTCTCCTTTAATACACTCTTCTTTGCATTAGCCGTGGATGCGATACTATCTTCTTCAGATTTCTTGTATGTGTAGAATTACAAATCTAAACAAAACCACATTCAGAACTTCTTGATGTAGTGATAAAACTTTCACATAATTGAGTGATATTGTTGTATCTCCAAGATACAAATTATATACTTGACTTTGTTCTAATATCTTTGAGTTTATTGATATTGACAAAGATAAAGTATCACTACGTGCAAATTTTGCAAAATGCAATGGTGTCCTCAATTTAACTAATTAAAATATGGTACTTTAAGACCAATTCAAGTAACTTATCATTTTCTTGATACATGAAATGAGCTTTGTTCGCATCAAGTGATATCATGCACAAAATCTCATTGAAATACTAAGTTTGCAATTCCTAACAAACTTTTATCATCAAACATATTTCATTTCAAACTTTTCTTTAATCAACTGATTTCAAAAACTCTTCAGGAATTTTGATCAAATTTATATCATCATGATAGAACAAATTCATTTCCAAATATTTTCTCTAAAAATGGACAAATGTTGTCATTCTCATGTGTATACAAATAGACTTATTCATTTTATTAAGTCATCTATTCAATATTTGGAAATATATGTCCCATGGAGATTAAATCCTTCAGTGAGTTTAATTAATCACCACTAACAAGTAAGCCATACAAATACATTGTAACACTTTAAACTTTTCATGTGTTACTAAACTTAATCAAGTAAGAGAAATATTTTGATTTCACTTCAGGTGAATATTTATCTTCACATTCAATGGCAAACTTTTAATATTTGTATTTCAACATTTCCTATTCACACGAAAATTGATTCGTATCTCATCATATTTACACTTCAGGTGTATGGACTACTGGTCCAAAAATCTTTCACTTTGCAAAGTGACTTTAATAACGTAGCAATTGCAATATTTCATTTAGGCAATCATTGTGTTGTCTATAATTCTCAATAGACTTTGATTCATGATCCTCATTGTTTCTTATCATATATAGCGCTATCTTATATAAATAAACATCGTCAATGTTGACTTCCTTTCGGTTCCATCGTATTCCATTTATGACATAATTCGTCGAGATCTCTTTATTTTCATAACTTTCAAGTACTTGATAAGTTCTGCTGGAACTGATAAATCAATTATGTCAAATACTTTTTTCAAAATTTTCATATCCTCACTTGGGTCATATTTCATATAAGCTCCTTTTCTTATTTGAGGATTTTTATCTTTGGAACCGATTGACCTACCACACTTCAGGGTGGTTAAAACTCATTTGCAATATAAGACTGTCCAACTAGGACATCCATTTTGATTGGAGCATTAGCAGCAGATATTTTATTTCATAAACTTTGCAAATGATTTATCTTATGAACTTCTGGTTCATACTGATTTCTAAGAGGATCAAGATGAGATAATGATTTATATAATATCAAGTGATTCAATTGAACTTCTGGTTCATATTTTCAGCTGCTTATTCTCTCCACCTAATATTGGGAAAATTAATTCATCATTTGATAATCAGCTTACAGAGCTGTAGATAAGTCTCCAATTTTTCTATCTTGAAATTATAATGTACGGAGATTCATATCAAATATATTTTCCCAATATTCTTTAATAATTCATCTTAGTGCATTATATTGGATCAACTGGATCATACCAACACATCCAAAAATGCTTATATGAAAAATATTAGGTTATAAACCTAAATTTAATTGCAAATTAAGGGGAGAACTTTCATATTATAACTTTTTGGCATTGATGCGAAACAATATCTCAACATAAATGTTTGAGTGTTCCCAAAACATAAATTAGATGCTTTGATTTCATAAGTATCGTTAATGTAATTAACTTTAGACGTCTAAAGAATGGATCTTCAAGTCCATTTTTTTTATGAACATATATCAATTTTGATTTGAAATACGATACTTCTCAAATGTTTTATATAAAAATGAGCTCTTAACCAAATCAGTACCTCACAAATTTCTGGTTGTGAGTTGACAACAAACGTACATGTGACCATTTAATTGATGCATCATTAAAATCATAATTGGTCCACATGATCATGGTAATGTATTGAATTTTGATTTACAAATACCATCTTTCTATTATTCTAAAATAAAAGATGCTCATTTACTTAATTTCTCAACTTCTTTTGGGAACTAGTAATACATAAAAATTACTAGGATGAAGAAACTTCAGGCCCTTCAATATCTATAAAATTTCTTTTTCGCATCATAATAATCCGGGATGACCCAACCGGTATTGCCAACGATAAATTTAATATGATTTGTAAACTTCTGGTTTACAATATTTTGTGCTTCAATTACACTAGTATATTTATAAGTGTAGTATAAACTTCTGGTTTATAACTTTTTTATTACACTTATTTTATTTATAGCTATGAATCTTTGGGATTCATATTTTAAAAGAAATTCCACGATATTTCTAAAAGTGTAGGCGTATGAATCTTCAGGATTCATATTTTAAAATATCTACTACGTTACTTTTAGACACGTGGCTATGAATCTTCAGGATTCAAAATTTTAATCACGATGCATCTGGATCGTATCCTATGAATCTTTAGGATTCATATTTCAAAAATTTCACTATGGTGCTTCTGGACCATAAATTGTGAATCAATATTCAATCTTTATCCATTGAGTTCTTCAGGAACTAAATTAGTGAATTCTTCCGGAATTCATGATGGAAAAAAATTTAGTTTTCTGAGTTCTTCGGGAACTAATATTATTGAATTCTTCAGGAATTCATAAATTTAACTTATTAGTTCTTCAGGAACTAATTTGATTGAATTCTTCAGGAATTCATTGATTAAATTTATTAGTTCTTCAAAAACTAAAATTATTGAATTCTTCAGGAATTCATAAATTAAATTTCTTAGTTCTTCGGGAACTAATATTATTGAATTCTTCAGGAATTCATAAATTAAATTTTTTAGTTCTTCGGGAACTAATATTATTGAATTCTTCAGGAATTCATAAATTTAACTTATTAGTTCTTCAGGAACTAATTTTGTTGAATTCTTCAGGAATTGATTGATTAAATTTATTAGTTCTTCAGGAACTAAAATTGTAGAATTCTTCCGGAATTCTTAAATTAAATTTCTTAGGTTCTTCAGGAACTAAGTTTGTTGAATTCTTCGAAAATTCATAGATTAAATTTCTTTGTTCTTTAGGAACTATATAATAATAATATCTTTGTAAGTTCTTCAGGAACTATACAATCAAAATATCTTTTGCAATTATTCAATGATGCACAAATATATTTCCTTTTAAAGTATATATGGAATAAATAAATTACCAAAATAAAAAACATAATTGAAGGTAACGTTGATTTGGTTAGTTTTAAAATTATACGGATTTGCAAAAGTATGATACATACACCACATGCCATACTGATTTGGTTAGTTTTTTCAAAAAAAAAAAATAGATTAATTCATGAATTGTATATGTATCAGTGTAACAGCAAGAGTATGTATCGTTTCAATTATAACAGCAAGAGTATGACATAAAGTAAATTAAAAAGAAAAGAGATTATACGTTCATACCTTTCCAAATAATTTTGGTAGAGTCTCGTGCTGATAACGTGTTATAAACTGATGTAAATAAGAACAATAATATAGAGAAGAAGTGAGAGATGAGAGAAAGAATAGTCCGTAATATTCATTACTAGGATTAAGGTTACATTAGAACGATACATGAGTCTTATATATAGACAAACATATTGGGTCAAATACATGGGCCGATGACCTATATGGACATCCACTAATAATATTCATAACAATTGCTATTTAGTATTTAGTAAGAATTATTTGAATAAGAAAGAGAAGAATCTATTAAATTAAGAAATTTGACCAATTAAAAGTTGGCTAAGGAGAGAGTGATTATAATTTATAAGTGTTGAATATTGTCAAATAAGATTCATCTTTTTCTTGCATAAAAAAATTCTTACTAAATAGCATTTTCCATAAAGAATGTACGAAGAGAAATAAGATATTAAAATAAATAATTAATGTTTATGATACTTCTTATCTAACTTTAAAGCATTGACAATTGAAATTTATAATTTTTCCTAAAAAGAATGGGTTATAAAATTGTATATGATTAATTTAAATATTTTAGTTATTTGATAGATAATAGATAAATGTAATAAGAATTAGAATTTTCAATAATTTTCTATTTCTATAACATATAATATAGATTATCACATGACATGTATGAATATAAGAGTCATTTAATATATACATGAAAAATTAGAATAGAGAATGAATTTTTTTTAAAAAATATATTAGTGGTATTATGCTTGTAGTTGTTTGTTGGTGATTGATGTATATGATTGCAAGGGTCGTATTTAATATATATATATATATATATATATATGAAAATGAAAGAAAAGAAAATCCATTTCATATGATTTATTAATATTTAAAATTTAATTTTTTTTAATTTGAACTTCATAATATATATTGTGGTGTCATGCGTGTAGTTGGTTGGTAGTGTTCTTGGTGATTGAGATCAGTGACTTCAAAAGTCACAATTAATACATGCGAGAAAATTAATTGTGTATTATTTATCTCATATTCTATTTATTTATTTTTAATTTAAACTTCATGGTATACTATTTTTGTTATCATCATTTTTTTAATTAATATTTGCAACACTGATTTTTAAAATTAAAAGTAACACAAAAAAATACAACATTTTTTGGCAAACTAATTTTGAAAATATGTTTTACAAAATTGTTTTACTATTAATTACTTTTTATTTCATATAAGTATGTATGTATATAAAATTAAGGGATAATTATAAACCAAAATTTCATTTTATTTTAGGTAACTAAGAGTAAGAGTAATAAACCAAAACTTTATAAGAAAATGTCTAAAGAGTTTTATTTCAAATAACCAAAAAATCTAAACTATATGATATATTGACATTAGCACTTCATTTAAGGTTGCTTAATTAGAATCATTATCATATTTATAAGCCTTGCAGCAACAAAATTACAAAAGCAAATAAGACTCTGCTTGTAGCAAAACCAGAAAAATTCACTTGTGAATTTTAGATCATTACATTTACAAATTACATACCAGTTATATGGAAAGAAGAAAACCATATTAGCATTTCATCACTGAACATTTCAGCATGATGAGACTTTTCTTCAGCTCCCAAAGAAAAACGACATAATGGACATGTTTTTTGATGACCATTTAGCCAACTATTTACACAAACCTCATGAAATTCATGCAAACAAGGAAGTACACGAATTTCATTTTTGTTGTTTAACATTGACAAACACACACAACATAAACCAACATCATGATTTTTCTCCATAGATTCTGATGATTGTTGATTGATCTTCTTTGGAACAATTGAGGTAGCAACAATGTAAGAAGGTATAGTTGCATCCTTGTTTGTTTGTGAATCTTCTAGGCCAATTAAATTGAAGAGAAGTGATACAAAGCTTTTGAGTGTCATTTGATTTTTTGAAGGGTAAGCATCTCTATTAGACCCTTATTAAGAAATTGAGGTGTAACTAATGGGTCTTATTGTGACAACTATAGTCATTATTTGTTGTTTTGCTTGGTTTGAAAGGGTGGTTAGATATAAGGTTTGTGTGAGAGTTTCTAAAAACAAAGGGTCCAAGACGAATTCTAGCGTAGGAGGCCAAAACATATCCCCTACTAGTAGGAGATTTGATTTTATCCACAGGATGTGTTGAAAATGCATTGAACGGAGTGGATGAAGCACCAGGAACCTTTTGCTACAGTCCATTAGCAGGTTTTGGATAATTTTTTAATTCCAATTTTGTTTTTGTTAAAGATAAAATATTTAACTGAAATAAAAGTTTTATTCAAATAAAAATTATATTAAACATAATTGAAGGTTTTTAAAGATTTAAAAGAATTATAACTTAAATTGTTATTGATATTATTAGTATGAATCTCGATATATTTTAACCTGGTATGACTATAATATCTATTATTAATAGGAATTTCGATATATTTTAAATCGGTATGATTATAATATTTATTATTAGTATGAATCTCGATATATTTTAACCTGGTATGACTATAATATCTATTATTAATAGGAATCTCGATATATTTTAAACCGGTATGACTATAATATCTATTATTAGTTGGAATCCCCATATATTTTATAACCCGATATAACTAAAATATCTATTATTAGTAAGAATCTCGATATATTTTAACCCGGTATGACTATAATATATATTATTAGTATGAATCTCGATATATTTTAACCTGGTATGACTATAATATCTATTATTAATAGGAATCTCGATATATTTTAAACCGGTATGACTATAATATCTATTATTAGTTGGAATCCCCATATATTTTAACCCGGTATGACTATAATATATATTATTAGTATGAATCTCGATATATTTTAACCTGGTATGACTATAATATCTATTATTAATAGGAATCTCGAAATATTTTAAACCGGTACGACTATAATATCTATTATTAGTTGGAATCCCCATATATTTTAACCCTGTATGACTATAATATATATCATTAGTAGGAATCTCGATATATTTTAACCCGGTGTGACTATAATATATATTATTAGGCGGAATCTCGATATATTTTAAACCGAAAAGGATAAAAATGTTATTATTAGGCGGAATCTCGATATATTTTAAACCGGAAAGGATAAAAATGTTATTATTAGGCGGAATCTCGATATATTTTAAACCGGAAAGGATAAAAATGTTATTATTAGGCGGAATCTGGATATATTTTAAACCGGTATGACTATAATATCTATTATTAGTTGGAATCCCCATATATTTTAACCCGGTATGACTAAAATATCTATTATTAGTAGGAATCTCGATATATTTTAACCCGGTATGACTATAATATATATTATTAGTATGAATCTCGATATATTTTAACCTGGTATGACTATAATATCTATTATTAATAGGAATCTCGATATATTTTAAATCGGTATGACTATAATATCTATTATTAGTTGGAATCCCCATATATTTTAACCCGGTATGACTATAATACATATTATTAGTAAGAATCTCGGTATATTTTAACCCGGTGTGACTATAATATATATTATTAGGCGGAATCTCGATATATTTAAAACCGGAAAGGATAAAAATGTTATTATTAGCCGGAATCTCGATATATTTTAAACCCGGAAAGGATAAAAATGTTATTATTAGGCGGAATCTCGATATATTTTAAACCGGAAAGGATAAAAATGTTATTATTAGGCGGGATCTCGATATATTTAAAACCGGAAAGGATAAAAATATTATTATTAGCCGGAATCTCGATATATTTTAAACCGGAAAGGATAATAATGTTATTATTAGGCGGAATCTCGATATATTTTAAACCCGAAAAGGATAAAAATGTTATTAGTTTTGTTTGCTAATTTGCAACGACATGCATTAGATTAGAAAGAGATATAACTTGATCAAACCGTGGACAAATTCATTAATAAAACATAAGCATTACATAGAGGTCACACTTAACTTAATGGTAGATTAACATAGTGGATCTTAGAAATGAAAAACTACATCTGTATAATAAAATATAATAACAGAGCAAATTATCATTACTTAACTAAAACAACAAAAAATGTCAAAAACACAATCAACATCATTGAAATGAACATAAGCTTGGAATTTAAAGTGTTCAATTTCAAAAAGGTATTTATTTAAGTAACCGGTTCAACCTAATATAACAGGTTTTTGGGTCTCCTACCAGTAGGGGATATGCTATGGCCTCCTACGCTAGAATCCACCAGGGTCCAAACATAATGTGGTTACACCAACACAAGAGTGTTACTCTTGACCTATATATATAAACTACTTGATGCCTAACTTCTTTATAGTACCTATTGTCATGTGTGTACTCATGTGCTAGATTATACTTTTTTTAACAATATTTTTTTTATTTACTTGATTGTATTTATTAATTATTGTTCTTTTCATTAGGGATGAAAAATCTAGGAAGATGTCATTGTCTTCTCATCCTAATGAAATATAAAAAACACTTTGATGCCTATGGGATACTTCATTGAAAATTTTCAATTATTTTTATAGTTTGACATAAGTGGTAGATGTTTTGGTCATTTAACTATTTGGTTAAGGATTTTATGTCTAGCCGAAAAGTATTTTTTTTTTTTTTTGAAAAGTATATGAAAAGTATATGTTAGAAGTTGAAAACTTCGTAAATAAATCTCAATTATCTCTTAGGATTAATATCTCCGGTTGCACTACATGATATGTCTGCCTAATTTTGTTATCTAGTTTAAGTCCTAGTCAATGACTGTTAGCAAAGAATGTGCATAACTCGTTGCAAACTCTTACTTAACCTTTATTTGAATCGATGGGTTTTATCTAAAAGCAAAAAAAATGATGTATACTAGTATCTTACTATCCACGTAAAACTTCTTTATATTTGAAGTATATTATGTATTGGTGCAAAGTATTTATCGGTTTTGTCAATAACTCATTTCCGTCAAAAAATTTGACTGATCATATTTAGTGAAATCTCTCCTTCCAACTATATATATATTTTTTAATTTACAAAACCTGAACATGAGACATTGCTTATGAAATCCGAATTGAATTCTAACTCGGACCAATATAATATTGGTAAATATTTTATCTATTTGAACAATGTGTGCAATCACATTTCTATAATTTCATTTTTATTTAACAGAATAAAGGCCATTTTAAAATAAAATAATCTTGAACACTTGATGCTACTACAACATGGACCATTTACGCAACAAAGCAAGGTGACATGCCAATTCGTGATTCAACAGTCAACTTGATTGCCCTCATGAAATGTGCAGAGCATCATATATATGATCATGGTTCTGATAAATATAATAATGAGTTTAAATATTACACTACACGCAAAAAATAAAATAAAAAAATTTGAGTTTTATATTTACAGTTCATATGTTTTAGTGTTTTACATTATACTGTGTGAATCAAGTGTACCTTTTCTTGCACAATTCAGCTGATTTAAAACTAAGTTATCAGTAGACTGTGTGTAAAACGTAAAAAAGAAGGGAATGAAGAAGTTAAGCAACGAGTTAAGTTGTCAATATCAGATTTATCAGTCAAATTACTACTCCAAAAATATCAATGAACCTTGGTACTATCTCAAATTGGAAAATCTTCAAAAATATGAGAGAATTTGATGTTAAAAAAAACAAGGAAAGAAAAAGAGAAAAACAAATAGAAAGGTAGGTAAGCAGTAAAAGTCAAGTTACCAGACCTCATTGAGGCACACCATTGCTTTCAAGTGCAAGAAAAGCTATATTGTACACTTTGAAATCGTTTTCTTTCTTTCTTTCTTTCTTTCTTTCTTTCTGCCATCATTTTCTTTATATATGTATATGTATGTCATCAAATGTTGATTTCCTATCACGGGATCCCGCATTCACGCACTCATGACATCGATGGTTGTTCAATCTTGATCAGACGATTCATAAAAATGCAGATTTTTATTTTATAAATCAAAATACCAAATTTGAATATGGATAGTCCAATCTTAATCAAACAACCACTGATGTCCAACTATGTAAATGCGTGAATTCCTTGATTGTGGGTTTGTCAGGTCCGTATGTAAACACTCTTGTTCACAAAGTCACAATACATGGCATTTAGCTCGGTTTTAAGCAGTAACAAAGTCCCTTTTGGTCCCAAATAGATACTCGGTTGAAGAACTAAGAGACACTAAAGAAGTTATCAACACGAGGTCTATGGTTCAAACTCTAAAAAAATAAAATAACATAACCAGTAACTTACTAACATTTGCTTCTAAATAAAGTTCGTTTTGCAGCGTTATTAATCTCGCATATCTAAACCAAACCCCTGGTATACAAACCCCTGGTCACCACCAACAATAAAAAATGTATGAAGTGTTATAAACTTTGAATAATTGAATCATTAAGTTAAAGTGAGAAATCCAAGAGATAGAAATCAACCTACACAGCATGGATAAAATAATCAAACAGTGAAAGTGAAGAGTCATATTTCAGTCCTCCCCAAAGTGTTAAGGGATAACTTCTTTGTCAAACAAAATTCTACAAGCAACAGTTTGAGAGAGATTTTTATCATCATGTAGAGAAAGAGACATGAGGAAAAGTGTAAAGAGGGCAACAACATTTCTGCAAAACTAAATTTCAAACCTTAAACGTCTCTCGCAGTTCATCATCTTAGGAATTTCTTCCTTTATTTTCTTTATTTACTGCATCATATAAATTGTTATCTGGTTTTGATGGATCTTCTTCGTCAAGTATCTTCCCGTCTCTTGGAACCAGGCAAGGTATCCCATTCTTTATCTAACAGGTAGAAAGAAAAAAAATGTAACACAAGTCATCACAAAAACCACATGCACATATGTTTACATGTAATTATCAATTATGCCATAGTGCCTAGGTTTATGTTTAGAAGAGTTTATCTAAAAATCTAAACTGTACTTTTTGACAAAAGTACTTGTGTAACTAACTAACTAATTATATTATATAAGTGTTTGGAGGAGCCTATTAAAACAGTATATGAGTATGCTCATAAGTTGTTTTAAGTTGATATCATAAATTCCCTAAATTTTATAGAATCAGCTTGTTCAGAACCTATGCAAAGTTTATCCACATTTTCATTCTGATTATATAAACAAACAGTTTATATTAGTTCATATTAAGAAAAACAGTTAATTAAACTCTTTACCAAACTCCAAACTGCCCTATATTCAGAGGTCTGTGTTCAGAAGGGGAAGGGAGGGCAGGGATAATTTTTCTTTAGCAATTGATGTTATTGAGTAAATTCCCAAATTTGATCCATGAAATTGTATAACCGTATCAATCTATTCCCCTACATTAAGAATATATCAAAATGATCCCTAAAATGCAAAACATTAATCAGTTTCATAGCGTTGCAATTGAAACTAACGTTTTGGGATGCATTTGATAGCATATCCAGATAGGTTGACAAACCGATCAACATTTTTGAATTTTTTTTGTTAATATAAGAACTAGGGGCCTATTTGGATTGCCTTATTTGAGCTTATCTACTTGCATAAGTTTTGTGAGATTATTTGGCAGAACTTATGATAACAACTTATACCAGCTTATTTTCATAAGTTATCCAGTGTAACTAATGAAAATAACTTATACCATATATAAAAACAAGTTAACTTTATTTTATCTTTTGGTAAAGAAATTGCTTATACATAAGCGCTTATCATGATAAGTGCTTATGCTATAAGCTGCTAATATAACAGGGTCTAAGTTGATATGATAGGATAATTTCAATGATCAATTAAGATATTAACACAGTACCACTCAATTCCTATAGACATTTTACAGAAATAAGAAATTAAACAACATGGTGAAGAAATGAACAATGAAAAAGGGAAAATAATTGAGGAAAACATAGAATCATATCTTACGGGAAATGAAACAGCAATAGTATCACTGATTAGGGAAGTTGATTCCTCGCAATACCTATGTATATAGCATATCAATTTTGCAGTAAGAAATTTGAAAGGAGAATGAATAAAGAGAGGAGAAGATAGGTGAGGTACCTTAGGGGTTGTTTGGAGAGAGGACAAACGAGGAAATCGGAGACAAGTGTAGCTGCTCTTTGCATAATCTCTTTGCTTACTTTCACCATTTCACTTCAACAATCTCTCTATTCTACTTCTCTTCTTCTCTATTTGCTTCTCTCGATAGTAAGAACCCCGTACTAAAAAAATGTGGACGAATCGTGTCCTAGATGTACTCTATACATATGTTTTTCTGATACATTTCGATACTCGTTAAATTATTATTTTTAAATAAAATAAATAATACCCGATACGTGTCCGGTATATTCTGATACTCGTATCGAAAAAGTATCGGTTAAATCGTTAGTTTTAAATAAAAAAATAATACCCGAAATGTGTCTGATGCATCCTGATACTCGTATCGAAAAAGTAACGGTTAAATCGTTAGTTTTAAATAAAAAAATAATACCCGCTACGTGTCTGATACATCCTAATACTCGTATCGAAAAAGTATCGGTTAAATCGTTAGTTTTAAATAAAAAAACTAATATCTGATACGTGTCCGAATACGGGTAGAACAATCTAACAACTCTTTTTTATAAAAGTAGACACTGATCCTTGCGATGCACGGGTATTTTAGAACATCATATATAACCTTCAATTTTTTTATTAACATATTAAAGTATTATAACATTCAAATAATATTTATAGTGATATTATTGAATAAATGAAATTAACATAGTCTTCAATATCATAAATGAAGACTCTCCTCCTATGTAGGATTGACACGATTTGGTGTAGTCAAAATATTGATTACTCGAACTCTAAAAAAATCAATATTTTAACCAACAATTTTAGAAACTTTAGTTACCTTGAGATATATTTCTAGACATCCAAATTATTACACACAAAAAAGTTAATTAACATTTTAAAACAAAAAAAGTAACATTTGATTAGGATTGTTGTGGTATATTAACCTTTGATAAACATTTTTCCTGCAACAATAGTTAAGGTATTCCAATAGTAGTATGTGATGATGAGTGTATGAGTAAATGTTTGATCAATAGCCAATTTGTAGTGTTTTAATGAATTTTGGAGAGACTCTGATACCATATTAGATTTTTATATTGGGCTTAATTCAACCTTATAAGACTGGCTTATAAGGTTATAAAGTCATATTCATTTCATGGTAAAAAAAATCTATTTTATAAAGTCTACCTGCTTGTGGGCAGTCAGGTAGACTTAAAGAAGGAAAATCAGTTCATGGGAGTGTAATTACCATTTTCTGCTGATCATTTATGCGGTGGCTGCTCAATGGCAAAAACTAATGAAGGAAAGAAATTTAGGGATGATACCTAGAAGCAGTCTTGTGGAGTTGAAATATATTATTCACAATTTCAGAACAAACAAAATGAAGGAATTGAAGCGGTAAACAAGATGGTGAACGAACTGTCTCATAGATTTAACCTGCCATGCGTGGATGCAAGCCAGTGGTCATGTTGCATTAGAATTTGAGCCACATTTTTTCAAAAAGCATCCAGAAATTACCAGAACTATTTTTACTTTAAACTTCAAATATCAAGTAGACTAAAGTAAAACATGATTTATAATGATAAGTGAAAATATTGCAACGCAGCCATAGAAATTATTAAACACAAAAACTCATACCATATCAGCCAATCATAATCCACTACTGTTCTGGACTGGGCCTAGAGCTGGCCCAATCCACTCCCTGCTCGACGCAAGGAGCTTAGAGCTCCTGCTCGACATACACAGCTATGAGCTTCTCCCCAGCGGCCTTCGAGCTCCCTGCTCGGATCTACTACGCTACCACAATTCCCACGTGTTCCTATTAATCAGGGCACGTTCCAGATGAGCTTAACTGCCTCCCCACGCGATGCGGGACAGCTCATCACCAGGATAAGGGCTAAATTCCGGTTCCTTACTGCAACAACGGAGAAATCCTGGCAGTCTCTCCTATTGGGCCGTTGTGCACAGCCCATTAAGAGGACCTTGGCCCAGCGCTGGGGGATCTATAAATACCCTCCTTCACTGGAGGGTCAGGTATTCTATTTTCATTATATACTCTCACTTTCTGTACTTGTTCACTCCACTGACTTCAACATCGGAGCGCCTGCAGGTACAACCCCCCCCCCTCCGGTGGTGAAAGTTGCTCAACAATCGACAGGAATTACGCATCAAGTGAAGGATTCATTGGCTCCCTGCCTATTCTGATCAACAGGTTAGATCAACTACCATTACTTACAATTCAAAAAGTACTAAAATCTACGAACAACAATAATGCAAATTCATGACCGCATTCAATAGATATAAACCCAAAGATAAACAAGTACCAAAAGCATAGATAGATCTAATATGATGTTCTTTGAAGAATAAAATAAAGCATAACATTAATCCACAGGACAAATTTTCAACTCAGATTGTAACAAGTTAGAATTGAATCATTCAAAAGTCCACTGGTTTTTCCTACGGATTTCCTCCTCTTCCTCAGGAGAGAAGTCATTTTTGATGTTGAAGGTCTTCCTAATATCCTCTGGAGTCTTCCCTTTGATCATATATGCCACAGTTTGGCACGTAAGGTTCAAAAGGTTCTCGATGTTCAGAAAGTTAGCAGCCTATAATGGAAAAATGGCATGTCAGTATGCAGTTTAAATAACCTTTCCTTCCAAACTGGATACTAATAAACCCAATAGTCATGCTTTTGATTGTTCAACCAACAAAAAATGGCTAAAACAAACAAACTGAAATAGTAAACATGATAACATTAAGGATGAACCAAGTATGTTTGAAGCTTAAATGAATCAACAATTAGGTAAAAATGGAGAACTGAGAAACCCAAAGATAAAGCCAACAAAGCATTAAGGAACATACAAAACAAATGATTTAACTCATCTATGGTAAGTAACCAGTAATGTGAGAAAATCAAAGGTTGACAGTTTAATCACCCATAATTTGTTATGTATAAGATGAACACAAATTCAAAGGATTTACGAAACAAGCTTAAAGGGATTTCATAATGGCAGCCACAACATTAACCATATGAAACAAGTTCGAGCAAGATAAGATATAGCCATTAATGACAACAAAAACACCTAATTCAACACAACATAGAAACAACAGTATCAAGTGACCATGCCCATATAGCCCAATACAAAATCCTAACTGCCATGAATTCCAAATAACTTTAAACAACAACCACCACAAATCAAACAACAAACACAATTCAAACAACCCTAGAAAACCCTAACTGCTATGAATTCCGTCATGAATAAAATAACAAAAAATCAAATCAACAAAGAATTTAAAAATTTCAACAATTAATTACAATACTTACATAATAAAAACCTAAAAACATCATCTTTGTATAAACCCACAAAATCAAAATCAAATATAACAAGCAAAAAATCCATATGAAATAAACTTAATCTTGAACCTCAAATATTACTCAACAAACACAAATAAAAAATCCTAATAAACGATTCAACAAAAACCAAATCAAAACTAAAAAAAAAAAAAAGAAGATAAATCTCACCAAGATTAGGTCGAAAAGGGTTGCCTGATCCACCTTGACAAAATCCGCATCCCAAGCCTTAAGATCATTCTCGCTAGGTTTATCCATAGAGCCCATAGCCTCAGCATGTTTTTTGCACTATTCAATTACCTTGACCAAGATCTTGCTGGTGATATTTGAAAGAGGGATTTCGTTATCTGTGCACTTATCTTCAATCATGTGCTTTAGTGTCTGTGATTCTAAAGCAATACCTACATCGATCTCGAAGGCTACGCCATCTGAACTCTTGAGGGTTATTTTTTTGGTTGAAGACATGGTGATTGGAATTTGATTTGGAGTTTCAAATTGTTTTGCCCTTTTTCGATTTGTAAAAACCCTAACCTAGATTTTTATTTTGCTTTTTGAATTGTGAAAAACGATGGGCGTGGTTGGTTAATTTATAGTGCTTTTAGCTATAGTCTCTTAAGTCGAGAGCAATTTTTATTTTTATTTTTGGATAAATAGGTATTTACCCCTGCAATGTAAGCGTGTTTAACTTTATCCCCTGTTAAAAAAATTGAGAATGCCCCCTTGCAGTATTGACAGATTTTCTTCTAGTTTATTTTATCTCCCTGCAAGGGGTAAAAGCCTACATTGCAGGGTGGTAAAATAAACTACAAAAAAAAAAAATCGATAACATTATAAGAAGGCATTCTAATTTATTTTTTTACAATGGGTAAAATGAAACACGCTTCCATTGCAGGGGTAAAGACCTATTTACCTTTTTTTTTTAATAGAAAAGAGATATATTGTTTTTTCTACGTTAAGATTTGTTGTTGGTATCTGTATTTTCTACATCGAAAATAGAATAATTTATTGATATTGATTGATTTTGATTTTGTTGAACTAGATATTGATTGATATATTTTTTAATAGAGCCGATAAGAATTGTTGAATACCGAAGGGTCAAGATTCAAGTGAAACTTTTTTCTTGCCGGCCCTAAATATTTTCTTGCCTCCTAGTTTTCTTTCTTCCTGATTCATCATAGAGGGGTGATTTTGGGTCTTTTTTTGGCCTAGAATCACCCCCTCTACATTTTTTTTCCTGTTCTTTTAAGATAAATAAATGATTATCACATAAATCAAGTTTTTTCTTTTGAGTTTTTTTGTTATTTTGTCGTCGTTTTGTGCGGCGTTGTGTGAGTCGTCGTTTTGTGCGGCGTTGCTTTCTTGTTTTTACGATGTTCGCTTGGTTTACATCGACAGATCTACTTTGATCAATTACAGATTCAATCAATGACAAAGTTATCAACGATGAAGATCCGAAGACAGGAGTATTTCGGTAAATTTTATTTTGTCACATTATTTGTAGGCCTGAGTATGCCGTTTTATGCTATTAACTTGGATGCTGTGAGTTTGTTCGCAGATTCATCCTTTTCGTTTTTAGCGCTATTGAATTTGTGCTTGTATCTGATGTATCTATCTATTTGAATGAATGAATATTATGTTTTAGTAAAAAAAAAAAATAGAGCCGATAAGAATCGAACTTGGGTCCTCGTGTAATATTACTTTATTTTATGTAACTCCATGTATATTCCTCAAATATTTTACTACGACCAAATCTAGTGACTTGATGTTGATAATCGAGTGTGAATTTAATACACGTATAAAAAAATGAGTCATGCTAAATAGTGCATTTGGGTATTTATTTAACATTTAAATAAAATAAAATAAAAAATAAAATTAATATTAATATTATAATTTTTTACACTTTTAAGATATTGAATATATAAATTTTAAAATAAAATTTTCATATTAATATGATTAACTACCGTTCTGGTGACTGTTTTGCTTTTTCTAAAATATAATTTGATATGTATTACAAAAAATTGATCTTTTAAAATCCACTAGTAAATTTTTTGGGAGTTGGCCATGTTAGATGGAGTTAATATCTCTCTCTCTTTTAAGAGTATTAAATGAAAAGAATTATTTACAATACGTCTCCTTAATTTATGTGATTTTGTCAAAATATTTCTTATAAAAAGGACCGGAAAAAGTATTAATTATGCAATGAACTACGGTAAAAAAAAATTAAAAATAATTTTGGTTACATTTATGATGGATCTAAAGCTACACGTATGCAAGTGAGATTCCCCATTTAAGCATGACAATTGCATGGAAATAAATGTGATAACACGTTTAAGAAATGCCGCCTTCGTCCCAAAATAAAAGTACTAGTTTGACTACTGCAAGTATGTCAATGCACGATTTTGATTACTAATATCTTTAATTCTCTATTAGTAAAAATTATAAAAATTAGATATTTTGAAAATACTCATCAAAACAAATCAAACAAGATCTTATATGCTTATATTTATATCTATATATTATTAAAAAAGTATAGTCAAAGCATGATAAGTGAATAATACCATTTAATCAAAATAACTCTAATAAAATGGGACAGTGGTAGTATCTTATAGTACCTGAACTGAACATAAAAAATTTTAAACTTAACATTAAATCAATTTCTATAGAAAATTCCTGCAAGCCATAAACAAAAATTCAAATGAATTCCAGACATTTTAAGACGATTCAATCAATAATTCATTTTGCCTGCTGAAAAACCAGAATAATCTAAGCATTCTTGAATATTAGATGATTTTATATCTATTTTTTTCTAAATTATACCAAGTCCGTTATTTGATTTATTTCCTTGCATAGTTGCATTGGTCTGACATCTTCAATATTAAAAATTCAAGCTGCGACAAATTTTCAGAATTGGAACCACTATATAACATAACAAAACTTACACTTCCAATACTTTTTTTTTTTTTTACTAAGCACTTCAAATACTTAGCAAGATATGACATGTGCATTTTAATGTTGTGCTCTGCTTCATGAATTCATATTACAGAGCAGTTGCTGCTATATAGCCTTCCAAAAATGACACAAAAGCTCTCCCAAGTAATTTGCAACAATAGCTTCTTTGTAAAATAGTTACTTTGTAACGACACATTTATAGTCTCAAAGTCATATAGATGAAATCCAGGTAGTTTGTAACACATTTAACCAGTTATCACTCTCACAAATTTTCCATGTCAAAGTTCCCTCTCACAATTCTCTTACCAGGCTATAACATGTGTCTATATGCAAAATCACAGTACATGATATATGAGTGCAAAACAAACCGACCCCTATAACATGTTTAATTGCAACACAAAAACACCTTTGCTTATTGGGAGTAAACCTGAACTGGACTACAAAACAAATGAATTAATTTCGAAAACTAGAGAGTAGTAGGGGTGTCAATATTATCCGTTTGTCCATTATCCATCCAATCCATGTAAAAATTTATCCATCCAATCCATCCATTAGTAAAAAAGTTGGTTAATTGATTGGATTTGATCCATCCATTTAATTAAATGGATTGATCCAATCCATCCACATTAATTTGAAAATCCAATGGATAATTGATCATTATTAATTTTAAATTCAATGGATTGTCACTTTTTAAAAAATAATAAAATTTTTTAAAAAATAAATAATAATAATAATAATAATAATAATAATAACAGTAAAATAAATAAAAAACAAACAATCGATCGAAAACCAAAAAAACAGCCGAAACCGAAAACATAAAAATCGGCCGAAAACCCAAAAATCTGCAGAAACACACAAAAAATCGTCCGAAAACACAAAAATCGGCCAAAAAACCGAAAATTGGCCGAAAACTCAAAAAATCGACCGAAAACACAAAAATCGGCCGAAAGCACAAAATCGGCCGGAAACCAAAAATTGGCCGAAAAAACAAAAATTGGCCGAAAACACAAAAATCGGCCGAAAACTCAAAAAATCGGCCGAAAACCCAAAAATCGGCCGAAAACACAAAAATTCGGCCGAAAATCGGCTAAAAACCCAAAAATCGGCCGAAAACCCAAAAATTGGCCGAAAACCTAAAAAACACCAGAAAACCCAAAAATCGGCCGAAAAACCTAAAATCAGTTTTTCGGCCGATTTTTTTGTGTTTTCGGCCGACTTTTTGTGTTTTCAGCTGATTTTTCGGTTTTCGGCCAATTTTTTGTGTTTTCGGCCGATTTTAGGTTTTTCGGCCGATTTATGGATTTTCGGGTGTTTTTTGGGTTTTCGGCCGATTTTCTGTTTTTCGGCCAATTTTTTGAGTTTTCGGTCGATTTTTTGTGTTTTCGGTTTTCGGCCGATTTTTTGTGTTTTCGGCCGATTTTGGGTTTTTCGGCCGATTTATGGATTTTCGGGTGTTTTTTGGGTTTTCGGCCGATTTTTCGGTTTTTCGGCCAATTTTTTGTGTTTTCGTCCGATTTTCGGTTTTTCGACCAATTTATAACAGAACAACCTCAAAATAATATTTAAATTATAAAATAATATTTAGTGTTTTATGAATTTAAAAATAATATTTGAATTAATTTTGTTGGATGGATTGGATATCCATCCATTAAAATTATGTTAATGGATGGATTGAATGGATTTTATATCTAAATGGATGGATTGGATTGGATTTTTTGATCCCATTTTAATGGATTGTTAATGGACAAATAGATTTTTTTGATCCATCCATTAATAATCCAATCCAAATCCATCCAATCCATCCATTTTGACACCCTACATATCAGTGTTGTTATGTGAGGGCAGAGATAAAAATCTCAATCTAATTCTGAAAGTCTAGGTAGGTTCTGTTTGATACAATTAAGTTAATTTATTGATGATAGTTCATAATTGATACCTTATAACTGAAAAGCTAACATCTAATAAAAGCTACAAGTCTGAATGAAAAACTTTTCACCGAACCCATTTTATTTTACCAGACAAACATATAAACTAATTTAATAAAAACAAAACAACTTATTTTGTCTCTACAAGATAAGGTTAGTTGGCACATGAAACGATTTTCAGTGTAAATGGATGTAAGTAAAAAAATAAAGACAAAATTCGAGAAAGCAAAAAGCAATTGGGACAAAAAATTTCATCTCTATATAATCGTTCACTCTTCATGATCAAAAAAAGAGTCATTTCAAACTCCAATCTAGGATAGTCAATTAAGAAACCAGAGTCATTTGTTTTTTATTTTTGACCAAAAAAAGAGTCATTTGTTAAAAAAAAACCATAAACCCACATTGCAATTCTTCTTTTCGAGCTTTTAAGAGCATCATTCAAATGCCCATTGATTTTCCCTACGAACTTCCTCCTCCTCCTCTGGACTGAAGTCATTCTTAATGTTAAAGGTCTTGCGGATTTCCTCCGGTGTTTTCCCCTTGATCATATCGGCTACAGTTTGACAGGTAAGATCCAGCAGACTCTTGATGTTCAAGTAATTTGCAGCCTACAAAAGAAAAATATCGAACCAATAAGCAAATATCAACATCCTTATCCAGCTACGTAAACACAAAACACTGCAGAAGTGATGAAAACACGAGAGATGGTAAAATGCAATAGCAATGAGAGAGGCCTTTGTGAGTTGCAAGATCAATAGCAAAACAGTATTGTAATAAAATACAATAGCAACAGCGAAGCCAACAGCTTCGATTAGAAAATTATCATAATATATACTTTGATATTCTCATCAATTAACACTTTGATAAAATACAATTGATTTTCTAAACAATAGTCCAGATCTCTCGGGGCTAGTTTGATTTCAGATAACACTTAATGTTCTTCTGTTTTAACTCAATACATCTACGGCATTCACTCACTGGCTTGACATTAAAACTTTGTTTCCACTGTTTAATAGAAAACTTTGAAATCAAGAAAACCAAACAAGCCATGGTTTTTCAGGAAATGCCTCACAATAAAAATACATAAAAAAAAAATAGTATCATGCATTGTCCAATCAAATTTTCAGCCAACAATTAATCATGAATTGTTAAACTGTTCAAAATTAAACAATAGCCGACTTTCAACTTAACATGAAAGTAAAATTTTAACTACAATACCCCATCAACCATGGAGTATAAAAGTTTGAACTTTGAATCCTAATTTTAATAGTAAAAAAAGCTAATAATAAAATAGGTTAAAATCACAGTGACTCACTGTGTTTTTCCAGAAGCTATAGAGTGTAGCTTCTGGGAAATCACACTGGCATATCCACCGTGATACCAAACATCCGTGAAATAACACTACTTTGAACAAAACAAACATGCTAAGAAAGAAACCCAAATCTAACCCTAAATCAAACTATTAAACAAAAAATACGAAATACACAAATTCTGATCAAAGAAACCCTAATCCACCCACCCCCAAATCAAATTATCAAACAATCAACAAAGATAATAACAAAATCGATGCAACCACAATCAAAATCAAAACTCACCAAAATAAGATCAAACAGCGTAGCCTGGTCAACCTTAACAAAATCAGCATCCCAAGCTTTGAGTTCATCCTCAGAAGGTTTGTCATCAGAACTAACAGCATCAACATGTTTCTTGCAGTATTCAATAACTTTAGCCAAGATCTTACTTGTGACATTAGGAAGAGGAATTCCACTGCCGGCACAATCATCTTCTATCATATGCTTAATCGTCTGCGATTCCACCGCAACCGATTCATCGACCTCGAAAGACTCTCCGTCGGAACTCTTCAAGGTGATCTTTTTCGTTGAAGACATGATTAAGATTTTCGGAACGGTGTGAAATCCCTAACCCTAATTTTTTTTCTTTTTTTTTCCTTGGTTAAAAATTGTAAGCTTAAGTTCTGAATGGAAAAAATATATGAAGGGGCGAGTCTATTTATAGCTGGTTATTTTTTTATTATTTTTCATTATAATTGTAAGAGTAAAATAAAATAAAATTAAATACCCCAAGATCAAGTAGAATAAATATAACATTTTATCAAAAAAAATATAACATGAATTTTACAATAAGAGCTCAACCGGCAAAATTTATTAAAATTATTAGGCTGGATGTCGTGACTTGGATTTGAAACTGAGATCTCACAATTATATAATTATTATGTGAGTTTAATTTCAATGGATTAACATTTTATTTAATACGGAAAACAAATTCAAAATATTGCAAGGCATATGTAGAAATTACTTACAATTCAAAATGTACTGAAGAATATGAACAACAATGGCGCAAATTCATGATCGGATTCAATATATATAAACCGAAAGATAAATAAGTACCAAATACATAGATATATCTAATATGATGTTCTTTGAAGAATAAAATAAAGCAAAACATTAATCCACATGACAAATCATACAAAAGCCCACTCGTGTTCCCTACGAACTTCCTCTTCTTCCTCTGGAGAAAGGTCATTCGTGATGTTCAAGGTCTTCCTGATCTCCTCTGGAGTCTTTCCTTTGATCATGTCTGCCACAGTTTGGCAGGTAAGGTCCAGCAGGTTCTTAATGTTCAAGTAGTTAGCAGCCTACAAAGAAAAAATGGCATGTAAGTATACAGTTAAAAAATCTTTACTTTCAAACTGAATACTAATAAACATAATAAGCTAAACAAAAGCTTAATGAAATCAACCTACCAATTATAAACTCAATAAACAAAAAGAATCACAATCTTAAGCTAATCAATAAGATAATAAGCTTATGGATGAACCAAGTATGGTTGAAGCCGAAAGGAATCAAACGGTAGGTAAAAATGAAGAACAAAGAAACCCAAAGATAAATCCAACAAAACATAAGACAAAACAAAAGATTTTAACTCCTCTAGGGTGAGTATCTAGTAATGTAACAAAATCAAGAGTTGATAGTTGTTTGACCATCACCCATAATTTTATTATGTATAGTATGAAAACAAATTCAAAGGATTTAACTCGCAACATTTCAACTTCTCACTATCTCTTAAAACAAGCAAAATGAAAACTGAAAATATATCTTAATCTTTAATATTTGCCTTAAAACATTAGCAATCTGAAACAACTTCAAACACAATAAGATATCGCCTATGATGGCAACAAAGGCGGCAAATTCAATAAACCATATGAACAACAACAACAACAGGGAACCATACCCATATAAAAAAAAACTAGCAAAGTTATCTTTGTATAAACCCACAAAATCATAATCAACTATATAACAAGACAAAATACCGATACACAAAATAACCTAATCTATAACCTCAAAGATTACCCAACAGACACAAATAGAAAATCCCAATAAACGATTCAACAAAAACCAAATCAAAACTACAAAAAAAAAAATTATAATCAATGTTTTAAAAACCGGACCGGACATTGAACCGTTATGAGCTTTGGTTCATGGTTCAACCGGTTCAACCGTTATAGAACCGGATAATAAATAAATAAATATATAATAAAATAAAAAATACATATCTCAACACCAAACTCATATTTTAATAAAAATAGAAGAATAAAAAACAAAAATGTCTATTTACAATTAACCCATATTTTCAAAACATTATGGCCCAAATATTATAAAAATATGGTCCAAGCCCATTACATTAACCCTAACTATAAATAGCTATACTTATGCAAATTCAAGGATTGGAAATAGAATGCACAACAACACAGCCGCCACATCATGTAGCTCCCATGTCTCTGGTTCAGTTCAACAGCTCAAATCTCAAAGCTTGAGTTACAAGTTGAATTGAACAATGCAAGAGAAAAAGAAGAAGCTTCAAGAAATACTTAAAAACATATCCATGGTTCACTCTCTTCTCAATTTCATCCATTTTTTCTTATTCTTTAAGCTCCTCCTTCTTTTTCTTCTTCTTTCTCTCTCTCTCTCTCTCTCTCTGTGTTTTTCAAATTAATTGAAAGAATAAATTGCATAATTTGATTACAAACAATGAAAATCAAGAAACTTTCTTTCATAGAAAAAGATTTATGAGAAAAAAGAGTAATAAAGTAATAAACCTGCAAAATAAAAAAAAATAGAAAAAGAATGGAGTTTTCGTGAAAAAAAATTGAAAAAGAGGAAAAAAAGCTGTCCGGCCGGTTTCCCTAAACCGGGACCGGTTCACCGGTTTATCCGGTTCGGAACGGTTCAAAACGTTTTTTCTCCGATTTTTAGGACTAGCGGTTTAGCAAGGTTGATCGGACCGGTGATGGGTCCGGTTCCCGGTCCAACCGGTTGAACCGGCCGGTCCGGTCCGGTTTTGCAAACATTGATTATAATAAAACTCACCGAGATTAGACCGACAAGGGTTGCTTGATCTACCTTGACAAAATCCGCATCCCAGGATCATCCTTGCTAGATTTATCCCTAGAACCCACAACCTCAGTGTGCTTTTTACAATACTCAATGACTTTAGCCAAGATCTTGCTAGTGACTTTCGGAAGAGGGATTCCGTTATCGAAGCAGTCATCCTCAATCATGTGCTTTATCGTCTCGGATTCCAAAGCCACGATTTCATCAATCTCGAAAACTTTTCCGTCGGAACTGTTCAGGGTGATTTTCTTCGTTGAAGACATGGTGATTCGTATTTTATTTGAAAAAACCCTAACCCTTGATTTGATTTGATTTTTTGATCTTTTAAAAACGATGGGCGTAGTTAGTTTATTTATATTGTTGCTAGAGTCTCACACATGGAGAGCAAATTTTAATTTTTTTTATTTGAGAATTTAAAGAGATTCTATTTTTAGATAGAAGTGTTATTTTTTTCTACGATAAGATTTGTTGTTGGTATGTGTATTTTCTTCCTCGAAAATATAATAAGTTATTGATATTAATTGATTTTGTTTTTGTTGAACAAGAAATTGAATGATACATTGTTTTTTACAATAGAGCCAATGAGAATCGAACTTATATCTCATGCATACTACTCAAATCTCTTGCCACGAGATCAAATTCAGTGGTATGATATTGATAATCGATTGTGGTTTTAATATATATATATATATATATATATAAAGGTCATGCTACGTACCGATCATTAGTTGGTTCAGTGATGATTGACGCTGAATTTGGTAGGCAGAACTATGGTTCGATCCCTCGCAACTGCGATTGGGAGGGGGTGGAACCACGTGATATTAGAACTGACCCCCGAACTAAATTAGGCGGTCAAATGGACCAGATACTGGTGGTGAAAACCAATAAATAAATAAATAAAGATCATGCTAAAAAGTGCATTGGGTACTTGTTAAACATAAAATAAAAAAAAATAAAATTAATGTTTGATAATATAATTTTTTACACTTTAAAAAAATTTAAATTCACAAATTTGATATCTAATAAAAAATTGATAATTTAAAATCCATTAGTAAATTTTTGGGAGTTGACCTAGATAGAGTTAAGATAATCTCTACTTTCTCTTAGTGATAAAATATAAGCAAAATACACTTTTTTAGTTTAATGACATGATTGATATATTTGGTCTAGACTAAATATATTAATTATGAAATGAGCTTAAAAAATTAATTTTACTTATAGGTGAGAGTATTTTTTATTATTTATATTTCCTCAATCGTAAAAGTTTTAAAGGACACATACTGTCAGTGTAAATCAATTTTACACCGACAACCAATAGAAATAGTTCAACCTTTCATATCATATCAAGAAAGTGAAGTTAAGTGGAACAATGTGGCAGAAAAAAATACTATTGTGATTCGTTTACTGTGTAAAATTATTTCTCATACTTTGTGGTGTATAAAAGTAATTTAAACTTATTTAAGGTTACAATTTTGTATTTATTTATGTTTAATACAAAGTAGTAGTGGAGAAAATAGGGGAGGAGTGGAGAGATGCCAACTTTGTCATGTACATGAATAAAAGTTCGTGTAACGCAAACATGTTAAGTATGCAAACAATGGCGGAGTTAGATTGTTCCTTTGGGGAAGCTGTGTTTGTAAAAAAAATGATAGATGAAAAAATGTTATGCACAAGAATCAAAATCAGATTCTTCACACCGAAACCAATCTTCTTTACCACTAAGCTACCGCACTTAGGGGGTGTATTGGATTGAGATTTCATGAGACAATTTTGGCAAAAAAAATCTTGATGATTTTATGAGATTTTGTTGGATTATATTGATTTCTTGAGACTTTTTTACAATCAAGATTTTTAACAAATGATTTGAATGGATTTTGAGAGATTTTTTTCAAAAGACTTTTTACAATCAAGATTTCATAATACTTTATATATTAGGAAACTTTTGTATATTAGGAAAATTTTAAAGGAATCAATAATTTGGGAATCCAAATATTAAAAAAAAAAAACTCTAGGTTCCTTTTTATGTTTTTACGTATATGAAGCAGATGAATGTGAAGAAGGAAAAAAAAGATCGTTTTCCGTAAAAATAAATAAAACAAAATTGTACAAAAGTTGTAATGAATCAAAAGTTTGTAAAAAAAATGTAGAATTTGTTAATCTGTTTTATTGTAAAAAAGCATATTTGATAGAAGAAGAAGAAGAAGATTTGTGAATAATACCAATAAAAAATCGAAAACTTGGGGCGGGCCGTGGCCCTACCCAGCCAACAAAAGGCTCCGCCCCTACATACAAACATGTTCAGCATCTTAAAAGTAGTAGTTGCAAAATTTAATAAGTAGTTGCCAAATTTATTTTTTTAAGAAATTGAATGTATAATTTAAAAAATTTAATTTTGATTAATTAACATTTTCTCTAAAGGCTTTTATTAGCATTTTTCTAAAGAAAATATGACTTGTATTATAAGTGACAATTTATTAAATAAACTATCAATATTGTTCTCGTTATGATAACTTAATTAGTAGGGACATCACATTATAGCTGAATTTTATATACCGCACTTATCCAACTAAATGGTGCAATCTTACCAATAGACTACTTGTAAAAAAATATTAATATTTGCATAAAATATAAAAATAAATAAGTTTTAGCTATCAAATTTAAACTAAAATTTAAGAGTACATATTTAAAATGAATAGAATCAACAGAGGTGTACATATATATATTTATATATATGAGTCAGGATCCGTTGACACCAACTAGTTTGACATCAAATGTTACACCTCTCAATAACGTTTTAATCGATAGAAATTTTATAAAATTCATTGTTGGATTGAAAGTTTATATCATATAGATCATTTATGTAAAATTTCAAAAAAATCCAAAATCATTTGATATGTTATTGAGATACATCAAAGTTAACGGTTTGCATCTTTTTTTAAATGTCGTTGATCTTTATGTGTCTGAATAGCATATCATGTAATCATTTTTTGTTTAATTTTTTTTGTTAATGTATATATACCTAAATAATTTTTTGTTGGATTTGTGGCTAAGTTAGAATTTCTTAAAGAGCAAAAAATGAAGAGAACAAGCTTTGTTAGTGTTTCCCTTTCCTGTTCATTGTTAATTAACATAACACCAATTTTTAACTTGAAATTCAAATTAAGCAATTTTGTTGGATTTCAATTGAAGAAATTTCTATATTAAAAATTAAACCGATCATGAGAGGAAACAACATCAAGTTGAGATTCAACTTTGCTTTTAATTTAACTTGAAATTGAACCATTTTTTTCGGAATTTTGTGGAATCGATTTATTTTCTTTACGCAGTTGTGTTTTGCTCTCAAACACTTCCTCTTTGACATGGGAAGAAAAATGGAAAAGTGTTGCACCAAAAAAAAAATGGAAAAGTGAGTGGTAACATAAAAAATACACCCCTGTCTCCAATTTAAATTTTTTAATAAATTAAAAGTAATAATATTTTTTGTCTTGTGTAGTTTGCTAATACACACCTTCACAAAAGTGACTGAGTGTGTATTTGCATTACCCACCTTTATGTGTTTTTATTGAATACTGTTAATCTTAAGGCGCCTTAAAACCATGTCAAACAATTTTAGATTTTTGTAAAACTCAACATAGATAATCTATATGATATAAATTTTCAATCCAACGGTGAATTTTGTAAAATTTGTATTCCTTAAAGCATTATTAAGCGGTGTAACATTACTCAAATGTTACACCGGTGTAATTTGACCCCTCCCCATATATATAGACAACAAGTAGTGAAAAATCTAATTGAGAAGCTCAATAAAGTTTATATCATATTGATCATTTATGTAAAGTTTCAGAAATAAATTATGTAAAGTAGCTCAATAAACCTGACTCTCATTAAAGTTTATATCATATAGATCATTTATGTAAAGTTTCAGAAAAATAACATATCAAATGATTTTGAATTTTCTGAAACTTTACATAAATGATCTATATGATATAAACTTTCAATCCAACGGTAAATTTTATAAAATTTATATCGGTTAAAACGTTATTGAGAGGTATAACATTTCGTGTCAAACTAGTTTATGTCAGCAGATCCTGGCAATATATTTAAAGGAGAGATCAAATTACACAAGTGTAACATTTAAGTAATGTTTCACCGCTCAGTAACTCTTTAGCGAATAAAGGTTAATTTTGTCAAATTTGTATTCGTTAAAGCATTATTGAGCGGTGTAACATTACACCGGTGTAATTTGATCTCTCCCTATATATTTTTTTGAAAGTAAAGATCTCTCCCTATATATATATAAATATAAATTAGTAATTTTATTGTCAAAATCAGTGTAATGTATTGATATTTTTATTTGTAAAATACTCTTTTGTGTTATCAAAAGAGATAAGGAAGAAAAACGTAGTTGGTGATAAAATAAAGCTCCAATACGGTGCAAAACAAAGTGAAGGAAGAAAAAATAAAAGAAAATATAGTCGGTGGTGCAGGATAAGAAAAGAAATGAAAAAAGAGTGAGATAAATAAATTCATATAGTTATACAAAGGATATTATTAAAAAGGATATTTTTAGAGTTGACTTAAAAATTTTCTTATTCTTATAAATAAATGAAAAATTTACAGTCAACTACATAAGTTCTACAAAGCCAGAAAGTAAAAAGTGAGAACAGTGATAGAAAACACCTTGTTGAGAGATAATGTATGTTGGAATTAAATAACCCTCATATACCATACCATACCATACCATACCATACCATACCAACGCATTTGCCCATCAAACATGATAAATAAAAAACTACTATTTTACTTACATTTCAGACTGCACTTAAGTTCATAAGGGAATATAAAGCTGTTCAGTGAATATAGTTAACACGCAGCAAAAGTGATCCAAAAGATAAACAAGTACATTGCATATAGCATAGATAAATCTACATTGTGGATATTTGATGAATCAAACAAACATAAGCCATAAACCCACATTGCAATTCTTGTTTTCGAGCTTCTAAGAGCATCATTCAAATGCCCATTGATTTTCCCTACGAACTTCCTCCTCCTCCTCTGGACTGAAGTCATTCTTAATGTTAAAGGTCTTGCGGATTTCCTCCGGTGTTTTCCCCTTGATCATATCGGCTACAGTCTGACAGGTAAGATCCAGCAGACTCTTGATGTTCAAGTAATTTGCAGCCTACAAAAGAAAAATGTCAAACGAATATGAAAGAAGGTAAAATGAAATAGCAATGAGAGAGGGCCTTTGAGAGTTGCAATCTTAATATGCCTAAGTTGGCTTCTGAGACTTCAAAGAACCCACAACATGATTTGAAGTTTTTTCAAAATCTACTTGATTTTCTCAAACAATAATACCGATCTCTTGGGGCTGGTTTGATTTCAATAACAGTTTATATTTATATTTTAATTCAATACCGCTAGGCACTCACTCGCTTTGCCATTAAAACTCGTTTCCACTGTTTAAAACTCCCTCGGGTTCCATACATAAGAAAAAATTTACTTTTTAGATTCATTCCAAAACTTATGTATCTAGATTCTAGACAATATTATAGTCTAGATGGATTAATTATACAATGAATCTAAAGAGTAAACTTTTTCTTATATATAGAGGACTAGAGGGAGTAAAAAACTCTGAAATCAAGAAACAAAGTGAAAACAATGTGCTACCCAGAAAATTTTACTAATACCAAATGAGAATGAATTGTCGTATCACTCATCGGGATAAGAAGGCTGTTTGGTCATATCCCTTCATTCCTAAGGAAACCTAGATTATGGGTATTTCGTCATATTGAGATCCCTATTTCAGTTGTTCAGCTTAGTAGGAAGGGGAATCCTAGAGAGTGAGCATAGTTTTCGACTGATTTGTGAATAACGTCCGATCAAAATTTTCAGCCAACAAACAATCATGTATTGTTAAACAGTTAAAAATCAAACAATAGCCGACTTTCATCTTTAACATTAACACAAACTTTTAATTACAATACTCTATCAACCATGGAGTGTAAAACTTTGAAATCAAATCCAAATTTCAATATTAAAAACAGCTAATAATGAAAAAGGTTAAAATAGAAACCCTAAATATATGAAATAACATTACTTTGAACAGAACAAACAAGTTCACAACAAAAACATAACTTAACATCTTGAAGCTACACACAGTTCAAACGACTCGCTAATTTCATCACTAAGGAAAAAACCCTAATCTATTGTTAAACAAAGAATAAAAAATACACAAATTCTGATGAAAGAAACCCTAATCCACCCACCCCCAAATCAAATCATCAAACAACCAACAAAGATAACAACAAAATCGATATAACAACAATTAGATCCAACTAAGAAATAAAATCAAAATCAAAATCAAAACTCACCAAAATAAGATCAAACAGCGTAGCTTGGTCAACCTTAACAAAATCAGCATCCCAAGCTTTGAGTTCATCCTCAGAAGGTTTGTCATCAGAACTAACAGCATCAACATGTTTCTTGCAGTATTCAATAACTTTAGCCAAGATCTTACTTGTGACATTAGGAAGAGGAATTCCACTGTCGGCACAATCATCTTCTATCATATGCTTAATCGTCTGCGATTCCAACGCAACCGCTTCGTCAACCTCGAAAGACTCTCCGTCGGAACTCTTCAAGGTGATCTTCTTCGTTGAAGACATGATGAAGATTTTAGGAACGGTGCGAAATCCCTAACCCTAATTTTTGTTTTTCTTTCACTTAGTTAGAAATTGTAAGCTTCGAATTCTGAAAATATAATAAGAAGGGGTGAGGCTATTTATAGCTGGTTATTTATTTTTTATTTTTATTTTTTCATTATTGTTAGAGACTTTTTTATTTATCCAATCCAACGTATCACAGATATGATTCTTTTACGTGTCAAACAATCATTGATTTGATTCATTGTAGTATTAAATAAATAAAATTTTAGTTTTTAGGTTAAGTATTTCTATTTTACTTATTTTATAATATTGTAAGAATATTTATAGATTATTTTTAAAAATTCACACGATTTGATATTGATCTGAAAAAAGAAATAAACAATAGTAGGAGCGTGTACACGAAGAGTCAAAGAAAATTTTCAGTGTAGGCTAATTCTGTCCATGACACCATATCTTGACGCGTTAAACTCCGTTTCATGGCACGTGGGGTCGAAAAAATTCAGGTGTTCTGAATTGAATATAGAGGTGTCATGCCACTTTCACGTATCGTGGTAGGAGCGTAAGAACAAAGAGACCTAAAAAATTATGTGTGTAGGCCAATTTAAAAGGAGAAGGTTCACTGATTCATCGTTTTATGCGAATTTGGTTAGAATTTGCGTGAAATAAATACGTAAAAGTATTGTGAATTGATTCACATGAATTGATTCGTGATTCCCACGACATATTATGAATTATATGACCATGGTGTCGTTTCTCTTCCTTCTGTGTATTGTACCAAGAGAGAAAGAGTGTCAATAGGGCTCCAGAGCGGCTAAACAAAGAAAAAGAGGAAGAGAAATACATAAAGTAGAGAAAAGTGGTGACATCAGTAGATTGGGCAGAGCCTTGAGCAATCACAGTGTAAACCAGCCTATCATTAAGGATAAATTGAATAGGATACGTAGACAAGTAGCGGAAACCGAGACTAATTGATTTAGAACTGTAACTATGTAAGAAATGTGGGTGCCAGAGAGGGCGAGAGCCCCGTTGTGCTCGGACTCTATCACACCACGAAGCGCTGTCGACTAGTTGGGTTGTTTGGGAATGCAGCCTCAATCAGACGGTAAATTTCGTCCAACGCTAAATATTGGCGATAAGCCGATAGCAAGCAAATAGTAGGAGGGAAAGATGAAAAGAGAGTCAAAGAGTGCTTGAAATTGTCGGAAGGAAAGCGGATAGGGACCGGCGATGTGTCTCGGTCGGATGTGGAACAGTCTGTGCTGGTCCACCAATCGACTCGGGACACCGACCGACGCGGATTGTGGTGGTGGTCTAAGCCTAGGTTGTTGAAATGCTCACGGAGACGTCATCATCACGATTGTGGACGACAACATGTGCTGCTTCGGCACTTGCTTACTCTTGGCGTCGGCATGTGGGCTCCCATTTGACCAGTTTTGAAACACAGAGTATGTGATATACTTCTGCTTATTTCACTGATATTACTGATAAATGTAATAGGTGTTCTAGAATATTCTATGTTTCTTTAACAAGTTCGCTTGACCGTTTTCATAATTGTCCATCTGTTTGATTATTAATGCTAACTAGTGCCTCCGAGCACTAGTTAGGGATACTCAGTTATCATGGATAGAAACGATTATACATGTTTTAAGACATGAGATAAGGCAACAACATGAATTACAAACCAATGCATGGTCGGGCCTCTAAATTGTCTGGACCGGCCCTGGTCTCAACCTACTGTTATTGTTTTAGGAAGGCAAATAAGCCTAGGTAAGAAGCTTATGGAATAGAATAAATATACATCAAATCTTTTGACCAATATAAAAAAAATAGAACTTCAACAAAGCCAATTCATTTTAAAAAACAGTGCAGAAGTAATGAAAACATGAGACGAGGACCTTGGTCTATCTCTTTTCTCTTTCTCTACTTCTCCTTCGTTTCATTTTTCTGCAAAATCCCTAAATTTCACAAAACTCCTTCTCATTTTCTCCACATTCTCTCCCATTATCTTCAAACAACAAGACCTACGATGAACCAAATTATGATGAAACCATCTCCCACCATCACCGCGACCACAACTCTAATCATAATTTCACCGATATAGTCAGGAAAAATTGATTCGTCTTGGTTAAATTCTATGCACCGTGATGTGGTCATTGTCAAGCTTTGGTTCCGTAGACTCCATTTCTTACTCTTGCCTTTTGATGAACAAGTAAAATCTTGTTCTCCAACAACCAATTTAGAAATGTAACATGGACAAATCACAATCAAAACTGCCGCGACAATCACCGCATCGGAATCCCAAATTTCTTTACTGAAGAAGTAAGCGACAATTGCCATATTTAACACAAAAAATGATGCCAATAGAACATAGACTTCACAAATGTGAACGGCAAATCAGAGGAAATGGACGGTCTTGTATAACGCGGGCGGTGAGCATAAGACCGGGATATAGTGTACCGCTGATGATCCTATCGAGTGGATACCATGAATCAGAAGGATTTTGGGAAGGGGATTGAGTATATCTTGGCCATTGATGGTGGTGAGGCATGGTGTTGAGGTGATTACTGCCTGATGAACAAATAAATTTTTGTTTTTTTTATTAATTGAAATAATTATTTTTTTAGTTTTAAATTTTTTTAAACAAAAAATGGGACCTGCAGTTGCGCCATGTCAATATTCCATTTGAAAAATTAACGGCAAAAACTATTTTTGATGACGGAAAAAATTGTAGGTAAGTGAGATTGCAAAAGAGAGAAGCGCGTATATTTCACTACAACATTTTAAGGTTTAGGCAATCTAACAGCTCCAAAAGGTGTTGCACGTCAAGGTCTCCCACCCTAGACCGAGCTCACTATTAATGACGCATAATACTAGTGAGATCAGTGGAGGAGCTAGCCCAAAATGTTTGGGAGGGCCGCAACACAGAAAATTGAAGTTTACCAAAAAAAATATAGAAAATTCAATTAAAAGGAAAAAATGCAGCAAATAGGAATTGAACTCGGGACAGTTGAGTTGAAATTGCACTACCCAACCACTGCACCACTAGGAAACATATGATATTGTTTGACGCTAATGTGTATATATAACATAATATTTAGTAAAATTAAAATTATTTATATACATATCTATTGAAAAATTAAAATGTTGGGGGTCGCGGCCCCAAAGGGGCTCCGCCCCTGATTGAGATGGGGTTGCGTAGATTTTTGGTGGGAGTGAAATAAAGTGAGAAACAAGCAATACATAAAGGTTTGTGCTATAAGAGATGATTCTTCCTCGGAGACCAGTGAGATTGTGTGTCTTAGAAGAAGCCACATCTTCATTGTATGCAATGGAGATCTTCTTCTAATTTCCACCATACATTAATTTTATCGGTTTCAACAGAGCTTGAAAATTTAAATTTGGTCAAGTTACAAATAATCGCAAGCTTCTTCTTTTTTTTATTATAAATAACGGTTATATTTTATCCTTTTAGTTTGTCTTTGTAGTTTTTGAAATCTTCGTTTTATATTATTCACATCGTTTCTTTTTTGAAGTGTCATTACTTGATAATGTGTAAACTCTAATATGTAAAAAACTTCACAACAAACTTGCTTTTTTGACTGTACAAAATCTAATATGGAAAATACTCACAACAAACTTACATCACTTTAATCACAACGTCAATAAGTGACATTAATTTAGACTACTGATATAAACCTACCCTGAAAAATGCACTTAAAAGTTAAAACCTTAACTGTAGCAAAAAATTGTAGTAAAAAGAAGGCTAGTTCGTTGGTCCCTTAAAAATATTTTTCATTTCACTTTAGTTCCTTGAAGAAAAAAAGTTTCGTCTAAGTCCCTTAAAGATACATCTGTTAGTTATAATGGCCCTTTCTGTTACTTTTTAACTCTAAATGTCTAAGGTGGACTAATATTATAGATAGTCCACCATAGACCTCATTATTTTTTTAATTTTTAACCATTTATTTTTTTAAAAAAAGAAAACACAATTATATCTTTTAGGTGCTTTGCATCTTACTGTGAACTACTAACACTTAATACTATTTAAGTTTTCTTCATCTTCTTCGCTCCCCTTCTTCATCATATTCATCAAACAACCCCATATCTTCAAATAGCAAACCTAAAAAAAAAATTCTCAAATCTTCCTCACTCTACCTCAACATTGAGCACCATGAAATATTGCATGTTGCTCTATCTTCTTCCTAAGATTTGTTAGAAATCTAAATCGATCAATAGAGAGAAGAGGAGTCAAGGACTTCAGATCTGAAACTTCAACAACTTTCCACCCATAGCTTCAAAGTACATACTCAATAATCAAGAAGCACAAAGATTTAATGTTTCTTCTCCCTTTGATCATTTATCATCAATTAATTAATAGCTCTATCAATTGTTCCAAGTATTGGTCTGTGATGTTGTTGGTACTATAAGTTGCCTAAGGAAAGGGTTGGCTAATGGTGGAGGTTTGGCTAATTCAGAGTGTGCTTATGGTCTGTGGTATCTACGATATTGTTATTGTAGTTGTTGTTTGTACTATGAATATTATAATCACTTCTAGTCTTCTACTTCTTGATACAACTTTTTTGAGTTTAATTTCCTTCATTTATGAATTTTTTGGGTTTTGATTTATGAGTTTTCAGGGTTTTGTCTAAGGAATGAAAATTTCCGAGTTTTGGTTTTTTATTTTCAGGGATTTTTTGATGAAAATGGTGAATGTTATGAAGATGGTGATGAAGATGAATAAGGAAGAAGATGAAGAAAAGGGGAAAAAGTTAGGTGTTGGTGGTTTACTATTAGATATCATAGACTTTACAAGATTCAATGGTTTAGATTTTAACAAAATAATCAAACAGTTAAAATTTAAATTTTATTGAAATTCATAGTGGACCACTATGTATATTGTTTCACCTTAGAAAGTCACATGTCATCTATTCACAAGTTAACATTTTGGCTTAATTGTAGTTTGTTTTTTTAACTGCCAATTTTTTTATTAAAAGCCAATACAAAGCACAAGAGGTGTACTTGTAAGAAAAACAAGAGAAGTACAATAAGCAAAGCCCATAAAATACAAACGACACAAAATGGCCATCAACACCTAGAGTATACCCACAACACTGACCAAGAGCGCGCACACACACACACACATGACAGAACAAATAGAACAATAAACAACACCTAACATCAACTTAGCATACAATCTCTCGGATCGCACACTCAATCGTATAACAAACACGTGACATCAACCACACACTGACAGCTTAAGTTTCAACACGTCCGTATCTCAACACCTCACCACTGCAACACCAACTCATCACCACCAATAACATCGTCAGAACAAAACGACCACCTCTAACACCCAATTCCCGCAACCACCACCACAAAGGTGTGGTGGCGGCCGAAAAGAAACCCCACCCAGAACCAATCGCAACCTCCGGCGAGGAGGAAAACTAAAACGCCCAGAAACAAATCCTCCCTTACTGCAAACGCAACCCCACACGATCTGAAGCACCGCCACCACCTGTAAACAACGCACCAACACCGCATGAAACATCCATCTCTGATATGTCGCATTCACACTCAGCCAGAAACACCAACACGTTGGTCCCCCTATTTTCATCATTTTGTTGAATTTGTCCCCCTATTTTAAAATTCAACAGTTTTGGACCCCCTAACACATATTTTGTCCAAAATATAATGATACAACATGTTTTAAATTAACTTTATAAAAGATTTCTCTTACAATTTCATCGATGTTGGTATTTTCTCATCATTAGATCATATACCGCGTCTGCAAAATAATAAAAATAAGGGAACCAAAACTGCAATTAAGCATAACATTTTTTTGTCAAAAACTAACAGAAAAGATCAAAATGACAAACAGAGATATCTTTAAGGGACCAAACTAAAACTTTTTTTCTTTATGGAACCAATGTGAAACCAAAATTATCTTTAAGAGAGCTGCAATTAACAAACTAATTACTCCTAAAATAAAGTATTTGAGAAAAGAGTTTTGTATCAACAAAATACATACTAAAGTATGTATGGCTATCGGCCAAAACGTGAAAAGTGTGTCTATTAGGGGTGGCAAAATGGGCCAAGCCCGCCGGGCCGACCCGTTTGACCCACAATTTTTGACGGGCTGGGGTGAGATTTTCGGCCCGCTACCTAAGTTGGCCCGCCCCTCCCCGTTTTTGAGCGGGCTTAAATGGTGCGGGCCTAAACGGGGCGGGCATGCCCATTTTGCCACCCCTAGTGTCTATATATATAGGGAGGGATATAATTACACTGGTGTAACATTTAAGTAATACATGTATAAAAAAAAAATAAAGGTCATGCTAAAAATTGCATTTGGGTACTTGCTAAACATAGAAATAAATAAAAAAAGATAAAATGGATGTTTGGAAATATAATATTTTACACTTTTATTATTATTATTATTATTATTATTATTATTATCATTATTATTATCACTCCATTCCATACCATACCATACCATACCATACCATACCATACCATACCATACCATACCATACCACCAATCCAAACATAACCCAAGAGTCAAAAAAGGCATTTGTTAAACAAAGGCAGAAAAGCAAAAAGTAAGAGCACAACATTTAACAGTGATAGAAAACCAACGCATTTGCTCATCAAACATGATAAATAAACAACTACTATTTTACTTACATTTCAGACTGCACTTAAGTTCATAAAGGAATATAAAGCTGTTCAGTGAATATAGTTAACACACAGCAAAAGTGATCCAAAAGATAAACAAGTACATTGCATATAGCATAGCATAGATAAATCTACATTGTGGATATTTGATGAATCAAACAAACATAAGCCATAAACCCACATTGCAATTCTTGTTTTTGAGCTTTTAAGAGCATCATTCAAATGCCCATTGATTTTCCCTACGAACTTCCTCCTCCTCCTCCGGACTGAAGTCATTCTTAATGTTAAAGGTCTTGCGGATTTCCTCCGGTGTTTTCCCCTTGATCATATCGGCTACAGTTTGACAGGTAAGATCCAGCAGACTCTTGATGTTCAAGTAATTTGCAGCCTACAAAAGAAAAATGCCAAACCAATAAGCAAATATCAACATCCTTATCCAGCTAAGTAAACACAAAACACTGCAGAAGTAATGAAAACATGAGAGAAGGTAGAACGCAATAGCAATTAGTGAGGCCTTTGTGAAAATCTATAATTTGAATGATGCCCACAACTTTGATTAGAAAATTATCAGAATATATAATTTGATATTCATGACTCAAACATGAGAAAATGTGAAATGCAACAGCAATGAGAGATGCTTTAGTGAGTTGTGCAATCTTAATAGGCCTAATTTGGTTTCCGGAATTTCAAAGAACCCACAATGTTGTGTTGATTAGAATATTTTTCAAAATCTACAACAATAATCCAGATCTCTTGGGACTAGTTTGATTTCAGATAATGCTATGTTTTTCTGTTTTAACTCAATAGCTCTACGGCACTCACTCAATGGCTTTGCCATTAAAATTTGTTTCCATGGTTAACTAAAAAACTTTGGAATCAAGAAACATACATTGAATAAAAAAGCATTGAAAACAATATCTCACAATAAAAAAAGCATACATTGAATATTCATATCATGCACCTTCCGATCAAAATTATCAACCAACAATCAATCAAGTATTGTTAAACTGTTCAAAATTAAACAATAGCCAATTTTCATCTTAACATGAACATAAGCTTTTAATTACAATACCCCATCAACCATGGGGTTTTAAAAGTTCGAACTTTGAATCCTAATTTTATATTAAAAACAATTAACAATTCTGATGAAAGAAACCCTAATCCACCCACCCCCAAATCAAATTATCGAACAACCAACAAAGATAACAACAAAATCGAAACAACAACAATTAGATCCAACTAAGAAATAAAATCAAAATCAAAATCAAAATCAAAACTCACCAAAATAAGATCAAACAGCGTAGCCTGGTCAACCTTAACAAAATCAGCATCCCAAGCTTTGAGTTCATCCTCAGAAGGTTTGTCATCAGAACTAACAGCATCGACATGTTTCTTGCAGTATTCAATAACTTTAGCCAAGATCTTACTTGTGACATTAGGAAGAGGAATTCCACTGTCGGCACAATCATCTTCTATCATATGCTTAATCGTCTGCGATTCCAACGCAACCCCTTCGTCAACCTCGAAAGACTCTCCGTCGGAACTCTTCAAGGTAATCTTTTTCGTTGAAGACATGATGAAGATTTTGGGAACAGTGCGAAATCCCTAACCCTAATTTTTCTTTTTCTTTACTTGGTTAGAAATTGTAAGCTTCGAATTCTGAATGGAGAAAAATAGGAAGGGGTGAGGTTATTTATAACTGTTATTTTTTACGTGGCACGGATAGGATTCTTTTACGTGTCAAACAATCATTGATTTGATTCATTGTGTTAAATAATTTTTTTAGATCTATAAATATTTCTATTTTATTTATGTTTATAATATTGTAAAAATATTTATTTATTACTTTTTTAAATCCACATGATTTGGTGTTGATGGGGGAAAAAGAAACAAAGAAGATAATGTGGTGTTTGTTTAAATTTAGCAAAAAGATCTTTAAAAAAAAACTTAGCAAAAAGATCTTTAAAAAAAATATAACATTTGAGCACTAATTAATAAGGTCAGTCTAACACTTATTGAGACCTAAAACGAATTTTAAAGAAATATAGTAATAAAATTATTTTAGGCTTTATTTTACTAGCCGCCAAACCGTGTCCGTTTGTGTGATTGATATTTTTTTTTTTTATTGTGATCGAAATTCTTTATTGTACAAATATAAATAACCACTTAATCTCTTTTTTTATTGGACTTTAATTGATAACTACATAACCTCCTTTTTTGTTGTGGCTCATTTTTGGTATAAAAAAACTGAAAACCTACTTTTATGTAGAAGCCGTGCTTAGTTGTTAAGGAAAAAAAATTATTTACTAAAAAAACTGAAAATCTATTTTTATGTGGAAGTTATTTTTCAACATATACAAAATATTTAGTTTTTTTTTTGTAGTTTTTTTAAGGATAAAATAGGAATAATGAAAAAATCATTCCAAAAATTTGTATCCTCTTTATATTAGTAATAGATTAATAATGGTCATTTTTTTTTTTTTGGTCAAGTAGCCTAGCGGCTAGAAATTCCACCCTTAAGGTGGATAAGTGGGATGACCAGAGTTCGAACCCCGATCCCCTGCATATATAATGCATTGTCCTACCAATTGAGCTAAGCTCACGGGACATAATGGTCATGTTTTATTGCAATATTATTTAGATTTTATATATATTAATTTTTGGAATATAAAGTATCTAAATTAAGCATATCAATTGATGTATCTTTTTATACTTATGAGACTTTTCTTTTAAAGATCTTTTTGCTAAATTTAAACAAACACCACATTATCTTCTTTGTTTCTTTTTCCCCAATCAACACTAAATCATGTGGATTTAAAAAGGTAATAAATAAATATTCTTATAATATTATAAACATAAATAAAAAAGAAATATTTATAAATCTAAAAAAATTATTTAACACAATAAATCTTTTTCAATTGGTGTATCTTTTTATACATAAAAAAAAAAATCCGAGGCTTTTTTACAAATTGTTTTGTGAGGCCTAAAGTCTTAGCCTTAGCCAAAATCCTAGGCTCAATGACTTTGCCCTTAGGCTGGCCCAAGATACTTAATAAATAAAATTATATTAAAATTTGTGTAGCCAATATATATAAAATATAAAAAATTATTGTTTTCAATGCAAAAGTTATTTTTTTATATTTTTAACTAGTGTCTCGAGGACATTAGTTAGTAGTTAGTATGACCTTAATTTTAATATATTTTTGACGTTGCCAAAATTTTATCTTTTAGATAATTTTGGGTTCAATACCGACATTGGTATATTTACAATGTTATTATTAATTTTTTTTTTTTGAAACAAACAAACTTAATTTATTTCATTACTCAAGGTATTCTCAATATAAGCAGGAATCAAATAAAGGGGAAGACTAGCATGGGAAAGCCATATAGGTCTCCCATAAAGGGAAACTAATTTCTACATTTAGATTACAAAGGTCTACCATAGACTATAATAAAGTATCCACACCATATTATATCCTTTTTCACCAAAATCATATTTTAATTTATATATTATTATTATTAAATTATTAAATTAATTATGTGTTATTATTAAATTAATTTTTATAAGCCAAAATTTTATTTTAATGTAATATATATTTCACGTCAAAGTGTACATGTACAACAACAAAGTGAAAAAAAAATCTAAAAATCGAACTTAAAAATAGAGAAGATCTGAATATCTCATTTTATTAATTTAATATCTCATTTTTAAGTATCTCCCATAGTGATTTTTTCCACCATCAGTATCTGGTCCACTAGACCACCTAGTCTGGTTCGGTGGTCAGTTCTTACATCAAGTGTTCCAGCTTTCTTCGATCACAGTTGCAGGGGATCGAACTTCCCCTAATAGTGACTTTTTAAAATCTTCTCTCTCATTTACAACAATTATTATAGTAATAAACTAATTTCTATTCTAATGAGAAAAATTATAATTTTAGACTAGAAATTGTTTCAAAGCCCAAAGAAAAACAAATAAAACTACAGTATTAAAAATGTTGATTTTTCTCTCAAATAAGGAGTATATAACAAACATACTTTGAAAATATTAATTTAGCGAGTTGAGCAGATAAAAAATAAAATTAACATGCAGAACTCCATTTTTCCGTTACACTTGATATTTGGTCACACATAAAAAAAAATGAAGGTAACAATAAATACAATGTACTAATAAGATAAAGAAAGATTAAGAAATGAAAATAATATTGACAAAGATTAAAAATTGCATACACAATATAAACTTTGAAAGATTAAAAAAGATTAATTTTGGCATATAAAAATTAATTTAATAATAATATATAACTAATTTAATAATAATATATAAATTAAAAAATGGTTTTGGTGAAAGAGGATAGAAGATGGTATGGATAATTTATTATAGTTCATAGTAGCCCTTTGTGATCTAAAGGTGAAAATTAGTTTTCCACCATGGGAGACCTATATAGCTTTTCCATGCTAGACTTCCCCTCAAATAAAACATACGACGTGAGCAACCGAATTCGTTTGTCGTTTAACAAACTTCACGTAAATCTAACAAATTCTTGATAGTAGAAATAATCATACTAAATTCAGAACAGCCACCCCCTTCTCATATGTACTGCATCTACTACTGTTTGAGCATCATTTTCAAATACAATGTGCTCCAAATTAATGCTAATTGCAGCTTGTATAACAAAGCTAATGCTTCAGCTTCAACGATAGAACATGCTCCAGTGTCCCATGATGTTCCTGCACGTACAAACAGCACCATTGCATCTCTAATACACCAGCCTCTTTTTACTATTCGGCCACGATCATGAAAACCGGCATCGACGTTGCATTTGACCAATCCAATTTGTGGTGGCTGCCAAGTATGTTGCTGCCGGGCTTGTTCTTCATCTCCATTAGCTTGCTTAAAGTTTTGGGCTTTGAACCAATCACTCCATATTTGAAAAGCTTGCACACCAATTTGAGTTGCACTCTTCTTCTCATTGTTCCATAACTAGTCATTCCTATTGTTTCATAGCATCCAAATCATCAAGAAAACCTTCCAGCTACCTCCCTTTCTTCGTTGTGACAGATATCATGAATCAGCGCCTTAGCCTCGTTAAACCGTGACAGCCTTGACTCAATTACTGTGCTTAATCCAGCTGCTGCCCAACTTTGTTTACTTTCTTCACTTCCAAACATAACATGCTAGTCATCTTCTACTTCATCCTCACACAGCTGACAGATGGAAGGACATTGAACATAATGTTGACGGAGTCTAACTCGAGTAGGGAGACAGTCGCGGCAAATTCGCCAAAGCAACTGTTTAGTTTTTGGCGGCGCTCTAATTTTCCATAAACTGCTCCAATACCCACTAACACTCCGGTCACATTTTTCTTCTCTTTCCCGCATCAGTAATCTATATCCCATTCTAACAGAGTACTGGCCGTGTTGTTCTTTTTTTTTTATAACAGAGAGGGCTTAAAGCCCGGAAAAAGGAAAACTAAACAATCACACTCCTAGGAGTAGTACTCCCCTTCTCATCAGCATCTAAAACATGCTTACAAAAATCCGGACACACACGAAAAAAACAAACATCATCCTTCACAGTAAAACTATGCTTAGCTAAAGCATCCGCCAATTGATTAGCTCCACGATAAACATGTTTGACAACAACTTCCCAATCATGTTCCATCATTTGCCCAATTCTACCAATCAGAGCCCTTCCATTCATTTGAGAGGCTTTCTTGTTGGTAATATCTTTCACAACTCCTAGGGAATCTATTCTGACTTCCACTTTAGTAAAATTCAACCGTCTCGCCAACTTAATTCCTTCAAGCACTCCCCACAATTCAGCTGTATAAGCATCTCCTCTTCCAATAAATTTAGAGAAGCCATTCCCCCTCATTGCCTCGGATAACACCACCACAGCCAATGCTTCCATTGTTGCAAGTTCCATCAATATTCAAACAGACCCATCCCGCGTTAGGTGGCTTCCAACCAATATCAATGGTACTTCGAGGTTCTTGACAACCTGCTTGCATAACTTGATCCGCTACCCTGCTGGTCGTGTTGTTCTTCCCTCCACACCATACTATCCTCCTTCACCACATCAATTAATGGTACTTCCAGAATATCTTTTGCTACATCATTAGAAAACCATTGCATAATTTTAATACTATCCCTTTGTTTAATAGCATCCAACATAAGATCATTTACAGTAATATTGTACACACCTTGCGGTTGTTGTGCACGTATACAGCCCTTCCCCTCACCTCTAAGCCATGGCTCGGTCATCACCTTAATTTTGCTTCCATCTCCAATCCTCCATCTACATCCAAGATTAAGCACATGACGGGATTTTCATAAACTTTTCCATACATAACTTGGATTATTTCTCAAGAAAAGATGAATGAGGAAAGTACCTTGCTTTAAAAATTCTAGCTACCAAAGTGTTCGCGACCCTTCTTTCGCGGCCATAGCCATATTGAAAGCCTTGAAGTTAGAAAACCGAGTCCACTTTCAGTTTTAGGACACGCCATCACCCATTAAAAATTGTATTTGTTGACTGTATTTGTTTAAACTGTCCGATTACAATCGGACGGCTATAAAATAACTGTATGAATCTAATCAAACTACATTAATGAAGCCTTAAAATTAATAACTAAAATAAATCAAGAACTGTAAAAATAGGTTTTCCACTCCAACAAATAACATTAACAGTAGAAATGAAGGCAACAACAAGAGGTGTAGGTTTTATGAAGCTACAACATATAAATTCAACCTTATAAAAGAGTTGACATGAATACAAACACCATACAAAAGCTCCACATTACATGTGAATATGTGATAGCTGCAAAAACACACAGTTGCTTAACTGAAACTAGAAAGAGAAAATTTAAATTTAATGATGTGTTACATCTAACTGAATTCTCTTTTATTCTGCTTTCCCTTCAAGAGTTTTACATTAGAATCAAAACCAAATTATCAAGTTTGTAAACATGGGAAGATCAAAACCCCAAATACGAAAAATCTCGAGCTTCCGTTCGTGCAAGAAGTTATCAGTTCAAAGGCCATCAAAGAACCGCATGTGGTCCTCGAATGTTTCACCGTGTCTGATTTTGCTCAATGATCCGTCATTTTCAACCTGAAATATTTTACAAGATATCATTCATCGAGACAAATCATAGATGAAGTTGAAACTGTGACATTTCAAGCAAAGATTCCCGGTTTCAATGAGATTTTACGAAAAAGGTGTAATTTCTCATCATACAATTGCAAATAAAAAAAATAGCTAATCAATATTATGCTTTCGAAGTATTAAGGCTCTGTTCGAGTAAACAACTTAATTTAGAGCTTATAGCACAAGTGTTTATCATACAAGTGCTTGACTGCTTGTGTATAAGCTTTTCTAACAAATGATAAAATAAAGTCAAATTGTTTTCATGTAAGCTATAAGTTGTTTTCAAATAAGCTATTTTTCATAAGTTGTTTCCATAACCTCTCTCAAATAGTTTCACAAGTACTTACGACAGTAGATAAGCCCAAATAAGTCAATCCAATTAGGCCTCAAGTGTGTAACAGGCCATATTTTTTGTTTATTTTCTCAATCTAATTATTTTACTCAAGACCTAAGAAAAGCTATTAAAGGGACCCCTCTTTTCAAACTGGTTTTGATATCAAATACATTAGTTTTCATAAATGATTATGAAATGAGTTTTTTTTTTCCCTCTCAAAATTACTTTCTTGTACTATAGAGGAACCTGTCTAACTACATTAGCAAATGAAGAAAGGATGATCCATACCCAATACTCGGGAGGCCGCATCTTTAGATTGTAAGTAGATGCCATACTCATGCAATAAGCACCCGCATCATGAACAACTAGACCAGTACCCTGCAAGTGAAACTCCGATTAATATAACTTCGAACAAGTTTTTGCATTATTGCCATCATTATCCAACTGTGTCAATTGCAGATCACAAAAAAAATAGCAGTCTGTTCAAATTTCGTTACGCTGTTTTACCCACTATTTTGACAAACGCTGTATTAAATAGCTTATTGTGGAACATTAGCAATTTGTTCAAATTTCGCTATGCTATAGCCGCTATTTAACAATATTGTCGTCATCATCGTCATAGTTATGCAAGTATATTATTTATGCAACTATTTAAATATAATAATATCAATACATTATAGTACCTTTGCAGGAGTTGGAAGTTCTCTTCCTTTTCCTAAGAAATCCGCAGACTCACAGACAGGGCCTACTACATCAAAAGTTGCTATCTCAGCATTTGCTGGGGCAGGGGAAACCAGCTCTATATGCTGCAGAAAAAAATAAGATAACATTAAACCATACACTGAAAAGAAAACTGGCGCAAACGAAGCTGCATTAGTGTAGCATTAGCCTCAAGTAACTAAAATGGTTTTATCAACTTCAAATTAATCTCTTTATATTGATTTTTAATTAGCGAGTCTTAGCAGTACTTTGTATATGAGTTGAAAGCACATGCACGTAAGGGGTCTAAAATCCTTAATAATTCTCCAGCATAATCCATATCAATGCTTTTAATTGATAAGACAAAATAGACCAACAGGTACAAGAACAAATACCTGATAAGCATCATAAAGACTTGGGCGGATAAGTTCGGCCATACTTCCATCAATGACGATGAAGTTTTTAGAGCCGTTAGTCTTGACACCTGTCACCCGGTTAACCAAGCAACAGGTGTTTGCTATAAGTGATCTCCCTGGTTCAATGATGAGTTTTAGACCACGGGAAAGAACAAGCTCCCGTACCTACTCCAACCGTGAAAAAAAAAAATATTCAATTAGGAAGGATAGTATGAAAGGTACAATAAAACAAGAACAGGTTAACTGTGATATTAAATGGCAGATAAAAAGAAGCCGCTCATCTGCTATGATTTATAACATATGCAGACACACATATGAAGCAACTTTCGTAGGATACACTAAAACTCAAATAAATGCTACATTTAGTCATTTCATTTAGATTACATAGTAGATTGATAGTTTATATGTGATGTGATTCTGTCCTTTGCACTGTTTGTTGGAAAAAGTTCAAGTCCCGCAATGGCTTGAGATAAGGCTAAACAGGGCTTATAAAGCCTAGGCCAACAACACCACACAAGCCAGTTTTGTGGGGGGAATCATGTTTCAAAACCAAAGATGGTATCAAAGATTATTCTAGATCTATTATGGGATAACCATATTAAACACGCATCACGCCCAATAGTTTTGGGCGTGTAGAGGATATTAGAAAACAATAAATCCAAATTCCATACAAGAGACAAGGCTTAAAAAGAGCTTATAAAACCTAGACAATCCATACATTACAAGTTATTTTGAGCGGTGGAGTTAAGTCAGAAACTTGAGATTCATCAACAAGAAATAAAAAAACTAAGAATGCCCATTTATCAGTGGTATTCCTTATCTTATAAGGAATTACGAATTTAATCACATATAATACGAAAAGAGACAGTGTTTTATATAGAGTAGAGTCCTCACGGTATCAATTAGATCTCTGGGTTTAGGAAGGACAGCACCGGCATGATAATAATCGATGCCAAGTCCACCACCAATATTTAAATAATCAACTTCAAAACCCTGAGCACGAATTTCATCAATGTAGTTGACCATAATAGTGGCTGCATCCCTGAAAATATCGACCTGGAAAGGGGTGTAAAATAGCAAGCAACAACCATGTCAACACTTATATTATGGTGAAGATTAAGAATCAGCATACAGCAGTGGAAATTGGCTTATCAAAGCACAAATACATAATAGAAGAGTTTATAATTATTGGATAACCTTGGTAATGGTTGATCCAAGATGACAGTGGGCTCCTACAAGCTTTAGCTCAACAGGGTGCGCCTTCACAGCATCTAAAAACCACTGCAGCTTCTCATTTCTAATGCCAAATTTAGAGTTCTTATTCCCGGTGGCAACATAAGGATGGACCTAAGGATAACAAAGATAAAACTTTCAGATATTTTTATAACAATAAACTTATAAACCAAAACATTGAACATGCCAATGAGAGTTATAAATATAGTATTCATCGATTATAGTGATGTTGTGCACACAAAACAATCAAACACAAACCTAAAAACAAAGATTTTATGATGAAGTTATACAGGAATCAATGAAGTTGAGGAAATACCATAAGAATAAATAAAAAAATGTCATTGATTTTGAATGTTGTAGATAGTTAAAAGCATGAACTGTTGTTTGCTCTGAGAGATGTTTAAAACGGGATTTAGATGAATGTCTTAGTCATAAAAAATCTTCATTTTCTTTTAGGCTTAAAACTTATTTCTGCCTCATCAATCCAAGTAAATGAAATATTAAATTTGTTAAAAGATCAAATATTTATTTTGGCTTTCGGAAACTTATTTATCTCTGTCTACAACTACAATTGCTTATCATTTACCACCAATAAGTAGGGAGGGAAAAAAAACTAGCAATAAATATACCTGCGGATCAACATCAGGATTAATCCGAAGTAAAACATTCACCCTCTTTCCAGCAATTCTTGCCGCCGCCACAATGTTTTCCAAGTCAAACTCACTGTCAATGTTAACAAACACACCTGCTTCGGCAGCCAAGACCAAATCCTCCAAGATTTTCCCATTTCCATTAAAGATACACCTATTCATTAATTTAATGACCCAAAAATACACTAAAAATCTCAAATTTTCAACAACAGAAAAGTATAACTAAAAATCAAGTTAACTCAAAATCAAATTTGATTAAGCAAAACCAACCTTGTAGGATCAAATCCAGCACGAAGAGCAAGTTTAAGCTCATTTCCACTAACAAGAACAGCACCACAACCCAAATTCCTCAAATGCTCCAAAATCTTATAATTATTATTAGCCTTAATAGCATAACCAATAATAGATGTTAAACCTTCCAATGCATCTTTATAAGCTTCAACGTTTCTAGTAATCTGTGGTTTACTATACAAATAAAAAGGTCTTTTTTCAACAGATTCCATAATCTCATCCACTTTAATACCTTCACAATACAAATACCCATCTTCGGATTTGCTGAAACAATGATGAAAATGAGTGTTCTTGGTTGTTGTTTCAAGTGATGTTTTGGGTGTGTTTTGGGATAAAACTGCTCTTAGAACACGTGATTTGATGATGGTAGGGTTGGATTTGATGGGAAGAATAAGGTTTTGGGGTAATGGGTTTTTGTTGAATGAGGTTTTGGGAATGGAATAAGAGTGATAGAGAAGGTTTTGGTGTGTGGCTGCCATGGTGATGATGAAACGAAAGTCAAATCGAAAAACCCTCTCGTGCTCCTCTTGCTTTGGGTTCCAAATTATTATAAGTCTAAAATTGAGATTCCAAAAATAAAATAATGTTATGGTCTATTAAGTTAAACCCTCGTGCTTCATGTGTATTTTTTTATATTTATCCATTGATTAAAAAAAAAAACTAATTCTGTTGTTGCTTTTTAAAAACTATTTTTGAATGCAAATGCTGGATGATTTTTTTCTTGATATTTAAGTTTTATATTATAGTAAAGTAGATATCGTGATATTTGGAAGGCTTGGAACAATGTAATTTTTGTAATCGGAACTTTTTCCCCAAGAGATATGTGGAAGACAAAAAAGTCTTGAGTTGGAAGTGGAGTATCGCTCGTCTAAAGATAATCCCGTGTATGTTTTATGAGTGGATTTGGGATCTCGGAGATTGCCTCCTTCGGGTATCTTAGGGGGGTAGTTTTTGGTGTGTTTTTTCCTTTGGGTTATGTTTTTTGTTTCGGTGTTTTGGCTGCTTGGGAGGTTGTTCCCGTGGTCTTTTTGTTCCCTTTGTAACCTTGTCTTTGCTCTCCTTTTCTTCTTGAAAAGGTGGTAGCTTTAATAATATTTTGCCGATTCAAAAAAAAAATTATAGTAAAGTAGAAAATTTATTTAGAATACAATATTTAAAAATGTGTTATAAAGTTTTTAAAAAATATAAGTGAAAATATTGTACAGTTTCATGTGAAAAAATTATACTAAAGTAGAAAATTTATTTAGAATAAAGTATTTAGAAATATGTTATAAAATATTTTTGAAAAAATTGTCCAATTTTATGTGAAATTTATTAAATGAATAAATTTGTTTTATTGAAGTTATTGGAGACCTTTTTCTAATTTCCACCATTCATTGATTTTATCGATTTCAACAGAGATTGAAAATTTAAATTTGGTCAAGTTACAAATAATCACAAGCATTTTTTTATTATAAATAATGGTTATATTTTATCCATTTAATTGTCTTTGTAGTTTTTGAAACCTTCGTTTTATCAGGCCCGGCCCAATGACATGTGCTACATGAGCCATGGCATTGGGCCTCAAAAAAATCGAGGCCTCAAATGAAATTATATATAGTAGTAATATTAGTAATTAAGGGGGTATAAAATGTAAAGTATTTCTTCAAATTGAAAGTCCAACCTCTCAGGCCCAGTTTGCCAAAACAAAAAACAATTAAAAAAAGGAAAGAAGAAGAAACTTGTCACGGCAGCATGAATTGGCTCAGTTTTTCAAAAGAAAAGACAAAAACTTTTATTAAAAGAAAAAGAAGGGTAAAAATCTCAATTTTACAATTTGGCATTCTTAGAATTTTAAATTAAAACTTTTATTTTTATATTAATTACAAGATGTTTTTTTATCATTTGCAATTTAAATCGAAGCCTTAAGCGTGTCCTGACAATCAACACGTTTTTATACCGTTTGCTTTTGACACTTTTGACTTCCTACCACCAGATATTGTAGACCTTTTGAAAAGAATTCAAAGGGTCATGCACAATAATGTTGCGTCGTCTAGGCCTGTGAATGTAGTTTTTCAGAGATTGAGTTTTGCTATACAGAAAGGCTTAGCGGCGCAACTTGTTGCCCGTTTACCTTTTGTTTAGATGTAATTATTATCACACACACACACATATATATATATATATATATATATATATATATATATGGGTCAGGATCAAATGACACCAACTAGTTTGACACCAAATGTTACACCGATTGATAACGCTTTAACGAATTCAAATTTTACAAAATCAACCGTTGGATTGAAAGATTATGTCATATAGATCATCCATTTTAAATTTTATAAAAATCTAAAATCATTTGATATGTTATTGACACACGTCAAGATTAACGGTTTATGCGTTTTTATTAAATACCGTTAATCTTGGCGAGTCTCAATAACATATTAAATGGTTTTAGATTTTTATAAAATTTAACATGGATGATCTATATGATATAATCTTCCAATCCGACGGTGGATTTTGTAAAATTTGAATTCGTTAAAGTGTTATCAATCGGTGTAACATTTGGTGTCAAACTAGTTGGTGTCATTTGATCCTGACCCTATATATATATATAATTTAATAATCCAAGATGATTTAAAAAAAATGCTTTTTTTATTTATTAAAGGGCCACTTTTAATATTTGCACATGGCCTCCAAAAACTCGGAGACGGCCCTGCGTTTTATACTATTAACATCATTTCTTTTTAAGTGTTGGCATTTGATTATGTGTAGACTCTAATATGTAAAAAAATTAACAACAAATTTGCAACATCTCTTTGACTGTGCAAAATATGTAAAATACTCACAACAAATTTGCACCGCTTTAATTAAAACGTCTATAAATGCCGTTAATTTAGACTACTGATATAAACCTATCATGAAAAATGTACTTAAGACCTTAACATATAGCAAAAAATTGTAGTGAAAAGAAAGAAAGTATTTGAGAAAATCAGCTACGTGAATTTTTATTTGAGAAAAAAAATGTTTTGTATTATCAACAAAATACATACTAAAGTACGTATGGCTATTGAGCCAAAAAGTTAAAAGTATATATTGTCTATTTCACAAAAGAATTATAAATTAAATTAAAACTTACTCTTTTTTTTAAGAAACAAAAGAAATTATATAAAAATGCACTAAGGTGTGCTAAAAGACGCCACCAAATACAAGTAATACAATGGAGAAAATCTCCCAAAGCATCCAAGAATTTACCTGAACTATTTTTACGTTAAACTTCAAAGATCAAGTAAAATAAAATAAAACATGATATTTATAATAGGTGAAAATACTGCAAGGCATCAGTAGAAATTATTGAACACAAAAAGCCTCATACCATACCAAACGCATCAGCCAATCATAATCAACTTCCATTACTTATAATTCAAAGCATGGTAGTTATCCCGGAGCGGAGCGGCCAGCCCCAAAACTGGGATAACGGCATCTCGGAGAGCGAGATGCCACTATTTTTTATTTATTTTTAATTACATAAATAATACTATAAAGTATAAACATATAATGAATAAAAAATTAAAAAAACATCTCAAACCCATAAAAGATTCATAAATCAAACATTCAAAACACAAATCTTGATCAAACATTACTTCCAAATTACCAACAAAAGTCAAGCAAAATAACAAATAAAGAAGCATGAAAATATTCAAGTCTCCAACACTTAGATTAATAAAGCAACAAAAAATTAAAACTCAAGTTCATAAAAAGAGAATTGGAGAAACAGAATAAACAGATTCTAGACAAAAAAAATAGAAAGAAAGAATATATTCTAGTAAAAAAACAAAAAAGTGAAAAAACATAACAGTAACAGAGTTGCGCAAAAAAAAAATCATAGAGCAAGAAGAAAATAAAGAAGCAAGAAGAAATAAAAAGAAAGAACAGAAAGAAACAAAGCAAGAAAGAAATAACGATCCCGGAGAAGAAAGTCAAGAAACAGAGCTAGGAGAAGAAACAAAATGGTGATGTAGGAGCTTCAATCAGAACGATGCGTCAGAAAACGGCACCGGAAGCAACCTTTTCACTCTTGTTCGGATGAAAATACGATAATGGTGAATCAAATCTAGGGTTACCAAAAGAAAATTGGTACAAAAAACCAATTTTACCCTTACCAAATTGATTAATTTTCGAAACTGCCCTTAAAATGAAATAGCGGGTTTGAACCAGGAAACCCGTCTCGGAATCGCTCCGGTCCGCTCCGACTTGAGACGCTGAGATCCCGCCGGGAACCTTAGGTGTTCCGCTCCGACCCTACCCAGAGCGGTCGACCTCCGCTCCGCTCCGAGATGCCAGGATCCCGGCGGGATTAACTACCATGATTCAAAGTGTACTAAAGTCTACGAATTGCAGTAGCGCAAATTCATGACCAGATTCAACATATAAACAAAAAGATAAAAAAAGTACCACAAGCATAAATAGATCTAGTATGATGTTCTTTGAAGAATAAAAAAAAAGCATAACATTAATCCATAGGAAAGATCTTCAACTCAGATTTTAAGAAGATAGAATTGAATAATTCAAAAGCCCACTGGTTTTTCCTACGGGCTTCCTCCTCTTCCTCTGGAGAGAAGTCATTTTTGATGTTGAAGATCTTCCTAATCTCCTCTGGATTCCTTCCCTTGATCATGTCTGCCACAACTTGGCAGGTAAGGTTTAACAGGTTCTTAATGTTCAAGTAGTTAGCAGCCTACAAAGGAAAAATGGCATGTCATTATGCAGTTAAAAAACCTTTATTCCAAATTGAATACTAATAAACACATTAAGCTAAACAAAGGCTTAAGGAAATCAACACACCAATTATAAATCCAATAAACAAAAAGAATCACAATCTTAAGCTAGTCAATAATATAATAAGCTTAAGGATGGACCAAGTATGATTGAAGTAGGAAGAAATCGAAAGGTAGATAATAATGGAGAACAAAGAAATCCAAAGATAAAGCCAACAAAACATAAGAGACGTACAAAACAAAGGATTTAACTCCTATAAGGTGAGTATATAGTAATGTGACAAAATCAAGGGTTGATAGTTGTTTAACCACCACCCATAATTTTGTTATGTATAATATGAAGACAAATTCAAAGGATTTAACACCCAACAATACAAGATCACAATATTATCTCCTAAAACAAGCAAAATAAAAACTGAAAATATTTCAGAATATTCGCCTTGCAACCTTTGAAGTTTACGGAACAAGCTTAAAGGGATTTTACAATGGGTGCTTCAACATTAACAATATGAAACAACTTCAAGCACGATAAATATCGCCTTTGAAGGCAACAAAGTCAACACATACAATAATCATAGGAACAACATCAACAAGGGACCACAACCATATACAACCCAATAAATACACAACACAGTAGTGATATAATCAATGCAAGCAACCCTAGAAAATCTTAACTGCCATGAATTCCAAATCCATCCAAACAACAACCAAAACCACAATTCAAACAACCCAAGAAAATCCTATGAATTCTGACATGAAGTAAAAAAATCAATTCAAACTAAAGAATTTAAACCCTTCAACAAATATTTAGAATATAAACATAATAAAAAAAAATAGCATCATTATCTTTGAATAAACCCACAAAATCATAAACAACTATATAACAAGACTAAATAACAATTCAAAAAAAAATAATCTTGATCCCCAAAGATTACCCAACAAACACAAATAAAAAATCCCAATAATCGATTCAACAAAAACCAAATCAAAACTACAAAAAAAATAAAATAATAAAAACTCACCAAGATTAGATCGAAAAGGGTTGCCTGATCCACCTTGACAAAACCCGCATCCCAAGCCTTAAGATCATTCTCCCTAGGTTTATCCATAGAACCCACAACCTCAACATGCTTTTTGCAAACTCGAGGACCTTGGCCAAGGTCTTGATGGTGATATTTAGAAGAGGGATTTCGTCATCAGCACACTTATCTTCAATCATGTGTTTTAACGTCTGTGATTCCAAAGCCACAACCTCATCAACCTTGAAGGCTTCACCATGAACTCTTGAGGGCTATTTTCTTGGTTGAAGACATGGTGATTGAAATTTGATTTGGAGTTTGAAATTGTTTTGCCTTTTTTCGATTTATAAAAACCCTAACCCTAGATTTTGATTTTGTTTTATGAATTGTGAAAAACGATGGGCGTGGTTGGTTTATTTATTGTGCTTCTAGAATCTCGTACATGGAGAGCAACTTTTAATTTCAATTTTTTTATTTGGGAATTAAAAAGATTTTATTATTAAATAGAAAAAGGCTAAACTACACATTTGGTCATTTACGTTTATTTTAGGTTTCAATTTGATCTCATATGTTTAAAAAGTTTCAATTTGGTCCCTTACATTTATTTTAGGTTTTAATTTGGTCCTTTCTGTCAGTTTTTGCACATGTGGCAGACGGTATGCATACGTGGATTGACATGTGGACACCTGGACACGTGCCAACGTGTCCAATTGAAACAGTAGAATCATCAAAACTGACGGAAAGGACCAACTAATGCAAATTTTGATAACGTACGAGATCAAATTAAAAAAAAATTTAAATGTAAGAGACCAAATTAAAATCTAAAATAAACGTAAGGGATCAAATGTGCACTTTAGCCATAGAAAAAAGATATGTTGTGTTTTTTAGGATAAGATTTGTTGTTGCTATGTGTATCTATTTTCTTCCACGGCAATATAATAAGTTACTAATATTAATTGATTTTGTTTTTGTTGAACTAGATATTGATTGATGCTTTTTTTTTTACAATAGAGCTGATGAGAATCGAACCCAAATCTCATGTATACTAATCAAATATTCTACCACTAGATCAAATTTAGTTGCTTAATATTGATTGATATTGATAATCGAGTGTGGTTTTTTTTTGGTACAGAATCGAGTGTGGTTTTAATACAAGTAAGATGCTGATTAAGTGGAGTTAATTAAGTGAGATGATGTGACAGAAAATATTATTGTGATTGTAAATTTTTTTCTCATACTTTGTGAAGTATAAAAGTAATTCAAACAAAACCCTCGTGCTCCTCCTTAAGGTTCTTCTGTTTATATTTTTTCGGGTAATGGAATCTCTGGATTTTGAGCTCCAAAGGTAGAGTGTTGTTCACTTCCTCACAAAGTGTTCGATTTGAAGAGGATGGCTTGGTTACTTCCTCACTTCAAATTTTAAGATTTTTTCAAACAGAAAGTAAAAAAGATGGTCACATGGCGTATTATCAAGCATCATATTTATCAAACAACCTAGAATATTCCAAAGGTGTAAGGTGTCGTTTGCCCCTAAAATGGAACATAGTTCTGATCAGTCTTTTGGTTGTTCTGTCGAAAATGGAAATGAGATTTTTGGATTTAGAGAATCAATTTTTGCCACCATATTTCAATTCTCGCATGTCTTACAAATTTATTAAAATACTCTGGTTATCTATTAATCTTTTTTCTCTTAAAATTCTTATTTTCATGTTACGTTTTTTTCTTCTTTCAAATTTCATATTTTTATAATGTTCACTACTGTAGCGGACAGATCCGCTACTTAAATAGTTGGTGTATAAAATCTTAAATTTTTAAGTAGGGGGAGGGATCAAATTACACCGGTGTAATATTTGAGTAATGTTACACCGCTCAATAACGCTTTAACGAATACAAATTTTACAAAATTCACCGTTGGATTGAAAGTTTATATCATATAGATCATCTATGTTGAGTTTTACAAAAATCTAAAATCGTTTGATAAGTTATTTAGACACATCAAGATTAACGGTTTAAGCGTTTTTATTGAATACCGTTAATCTTCATGTCTCTCAAAAATGTCTCAAACGATTTTAGATTTTTGTAAAACTCAACATATATGATCTATATGATATAAACTTTCAATCCAACGGTGGATTTTGTAAAATTTGTATTCGTTAAAGCATTATTGAGCGGTGTAACATTACTCAAATGTTACACCGGTGTAATTTGATCCCTCCCCTTTAAGTAGATATAGTTTTACAAATTTCTCATTTTTATAACGTCCACTATTTAAGTAGCAGAATAATAAAAATAGAAATCGTAGGGCGTGCGAGAAACTAATAAAATGACAAAAATAAATCTCTCATAATTGACCTACATATTAAGTTCCCAAAGGGAAAATATTATAAAATGACCCCTATAATTATATCTTCGTCCTATATTTAATAAACTGGTTATTTTGCCCTTATATAAACTAAAACCATTTTGTTTTCAATTTTTCACACAACATTACTTGATGAGTTCCAATTTACTAGAGAGAAAATGAGAGAGTGGGTATTTGTGAATTCACACCGGAACACTCTGTATGAGTGTTCTGATTTGCAAAATTAAAATTCACAAAAGTTAACATAGCAGAACGCTCATACAAAATGTTCCTCCGTTACACAATTTTCAAAATTAAAATTCAAAAAAAATATCAAATTGAAACACTTTATATGAATGTTTCAATTTGTAAAATAAAATTCTTAAAATTTGATAAATTGGACCACTCATACAAAATGTGTCAATATACAATTTCTAAAATTGAAATTCGTAAAAATTATTAAACCATGACACTTTATGGTCCATAATTTTGCACTTTATAGTCTAACCGGTCCATAATTGCAGAACTCTTTACACATTTTTGAAGTATGATTTTGAGAATGTTCCTTACTATAATCAAGTGGAATTTATTCTCTTTCGACCGAAAATAAATAAATAATTAAATGGTTGAATTCAAATGGCTTATATAGTTTTAAGTTAATAGAGTAGTTTGAAATAATTCTAATTTGAATTATGATTGAACTATTTGTTGGTCTAATTTTACTTATAATTCGATCAAAATTCAAGTTATTAAAGATCATTATATATATTAGTACCACATAGTTAAGGCAAAAAAAGAAAAACTCATATTCTTATAAAAAAAAAATACTCATTGTACAGATTTCATGTAATTAATTTGTTAATTTTGTTTTGAATGTTCTTAAATAAATATTCTCCTATTCAAATTAACCGATCAAGGTAACTAATTCATGCAGATTAAAAAAAAATTAAGAAATTGCTTATAAAGAAAAGGAAAAAAAAAAATTAAAGAGAGGAAGAAAGATAAATGTTTTTACTAAGCTACCTTATCATATATTGGTGTATTCAACTTTGTCATAAGTGCAAAGTAAAAGATATTATCAAGTCTGTACCCAAAAAAAAGATAGTTGTTATCAAGAAAAAAAAATTTAATGTTGTATTGAAAATTGAACTCTCACCAATACATATGAAAATACATTTGTTAAAAATAGAGGAGTGATATCTTGACACAATTTTTGTTATACTTCCTCCGTCCCTAATTATAGGAGTTAGTTTGACAAAACACGGGTATTAAGAAAGTGAATTTTAACATTAAATTGATTGACAAATTATATTAATTTTACATATTTACCCTTACAATAAATTGTAGTGCTTTGTATCAAACAAAAGAGAATTTAATGCTATTAAAAAAATTATGCAAAATAAATAAGGGTAAGTTTGGAAAATAAATAAGAGTAAAATACATCTCCCTCCCCTAAGAGATGGTGCATTTACACACCCCTCCCCTCCTATTTTAAAACAAACAATATCCTCCCTCCAAAGATGTTTTATAATATATTTTAATCCAATTATTAACGTTTCCATTAACTCTTAATTAATATCAGTTAAACAATACTTTTGTTACCAAAATAGCTTTTTTCACAACTTTCTTTGTTGCTATGATAATAATATAGTCAAAAGTGAATTACTTTGGATATTTGCTACCATGTCACCTCTTTCTCTCATCCACTCTTTTCTTACTCCATTGTTTTTCTCCCTTTCCCTTCTATTTTCTACTGTTCAATTTGATCTATGTGTTTTTCTCTTTTGATGTTATGGACAAACAATTGCATGTTGAGAGCCTCTTGAAGATTCCAATTTATTTTTATTATTCATAAAATTTTAATCTAAGAATTTATAGATGCTAATAGAGTAATCTTTAAATTTCTAAATGTATTCTACGTTGAGAAACCCCAAACGTATTTGGGTGTACCATTAAAAGCAAAGTTAAAGAAAGAATGATATGGGTAAAAAGACAAGGTAGAAAATATGTATGAAGATATAATGTCTCAGTAGACATATGCAACTCATGATAAGTAATTAATTTTGTTTTCTGAATGACCAGTCACACAATGAGAAAGATTAACGAAATTGAACAAGGGTTAGGGTTTGGGAAGGTAAGCATTAATTATTAAACCGATTGAAAGGATGATATTGTAAATTTAATCAATTTAGTTTATATATATTTAAATTTTAAAATGTATTTAAAATTTTAAATAATATTATCTAACGGTGTTAAGTTAAATGGACTAAATTGTATATTTAAACATAAGAGGGGAGGGGAGTGTAATATTACTATCTCTTAGGGGAGGGGAGTGTAATTTACTCAATAAATAATTAATGTCATTGATAATTGTAAAAGGGTCTTATAAAAAGGGACAAATTTTTTGTCAAACTAGCTCCTATAAATAGGGACGGAGGGAGTATAATATATACTACACATTAGAGAGAAACAAAGGGAAAAAGGAAGATGAAGAGGTAAAATATTACTAAATTACCCCTATATATATATTGTATAGGAAAAAGTGTGTTAAAATATCTTTTCTCAATTTATCAATCACTTAAATGAATTTCAATTATTTTAAAGGATTATTCTTTACAATTGCACGCAAAAGTTAACTTAGTTTAACAAACAAATTGGAATGAATCAATCATTTAAGATGATTTTTTTATAACAAATAGTCGGTACTTTTGGGACAAAAGGGGTACCATTTTGTGTATAGACAATGTTCCACTTTGACTTTTAATCTCTCAAAGTAAATTAATAGGATTATTACTTTTATCACCCTATAGTTTCTACGACGTGCCTTACGAAATGACCAAAATGTCCCTGTATGTGACTTGTGCTACGGACACTCCTCAAAAATACTCTATAATTATAACATCTGTAATTTAAGTCACGAATGTTATTTTTCAAAAGTATTCATTTTTTCTACATCTGTGACTTAAGCCACGGAAGAATATTTTGATCATTTTGTAGGACGCGCGATTAACTCACATAGTCGCAAAAGGAGAAATCATTAATACTAGTATTAAGAAGATTTATTATCATGGTCAAGTTCAAGCGGATACATTAGATTGGATGATGAGTCACACAACCTACATAGAACGAGTCAATATAATTTTTGTTTAGCAAGAATATAGCATGTGATTCAACTATGTTTAGTGTGTAGATTTGGTTTTACTTTTGGAGAAGATAAAATTGATTTTAGGTTTGTATTATTAATTTTTACATGTTTAGAAGAATTGACTTTTATATTGTAAGCTATAATTTGTACTTTTTGCCTTCTCTAATTGATTTAAGCCTTTAGTTTATGTCCAATCCACTTTTGCGTTAAAATACCTAAATATAAATTATTTTACATTCAACTCGCTTTCATTCAATTTTTTAACCCCATCAGAACTAGGCTTGGAGGCTTACCGAGACATCCTTCATTGTCTTGGATTTTAGGCTTTTCTTGCTACATTGTAGACAACCTTATACATCATTTTTGTTGAGCCTCATACTATTGATCGAGGACTTATTTGTTACTCTGATTCTTTCCATTGTGTCTATATTTTGAAGGAGCAAACTTCTGAATTTTACAAGTATGCTACATTGATTCAAGACATCAAACACCTCGTAAATCTTAATTGGCTCGCTTTCATTGCTCACACCCTCTATGAAGAGAACAATTATGTTAACTTATTAGGTTAAGCTTGGTGCTTATTCCAACATGAATCTATTGATCTACACCACATTTAAAATTTAAGTAAAAACAATTTTTCAAGATTTGAGTCTACACCTATTGTGCCTTGAAGTAAACGCAATGTTTAGAAACACTCAAAAGAGGTACAACAAAGCATGTGAAACTATGATAATAGTAAAGTTAAAAAGTTAAATCTTCACTAGATTTTTGAGAATTTTGCTTCATGACTTTGTTTGATTCAAGGGTAGGGTTCACCCCTCAACCAAGTGTCCCCCACTAACACCCAAAAATTACTATTTGCATTTTGCACACGTACAAGGAAAAATCTTAATACAGCAAATTATGCTTATGTTGTCTTCAATTAATTGTTTTAGCCAAAGGACACATTATCTTGTCAATTGGCCCCATGTGACATTTTTTCAAGTATGGGACAAATTAAACCTAATTTAATCTCACTTCTATGTATACCATCCTGACAAAACATTGTACTCTAACTGAAAATTGGATTAAGACATAAAATTCAACCCACTTTATTTTCCCTAAAATGTCATGAAAACTACTCCATGTTACCAAATGAGGAATAGAATAATAGCTACAGAAATGAATATGAAAATTTAAGAGGCCAAGTATGTGAATACATTGGACTATTATTTGAGATATGTGAATGCAAAAAGACGCGCTTCAAGCAATACTCGAATAGGTTCAAATATCCTATCCGCCAAAAACAAAAATGCGTGTATACAAATAAGAAATGTTGGTTGAATCCAATTTGTATTCAGCATCAGTGAGGAGTTAAGTGCGTGATTAGAATTTCGATGACATTGTCAAAATCATAGCAAGGGCATCAAACTCATTGTCAATCCTAACATACAAACCGCGTCTAATGAAGTTGACAAAGAAAATCTAACAAAATATCAAGAAAAATATGCCAAGAAATTAACTCAAACTATATTAAACAAGGAAAACAAAATATTAATAATGATACACGAGATAAATCTAGAAGCTACTTTTGTGGAGTATAATACAACACAATAAAATTACTATACATACACATAGTTTAAAAGAGGCAAGGTACAGTGAGAATGAAAATACATAGTTCTTGCCTTCAAGTAAGAATTCCAGTAGCCTCTATTTTAATATCTTGTAGGACACTTGAATAACTAAATAACCAAATGATGGTTTCATTTGTTACTTAAGATTCCATGTACTGGGAAGGTGGAGGACTTGTTTTGGTCTTCTCAGAACCTGCAAAACGGTTCGACATCAAGGTTAAGCAACAATAGTTTAGAGCTAAAAAATCTAACTGTTTTATAGTAACTGATATTTACAGTAAGTTACATCTAATCGAACGACGTGCAAGATGAAAAATACGAGGACATACCGCTAACCCCGCGGATCTCCACTTCTCTCCATTCTTGTACAAGGGCACAACAGCAGCACATTAAATGAGAGAGAAAATCATCAACAAAGCCCCCCTACCATAGAAAGTAACTGTGAGTAATATGAAATACATCATTGTGTTGTAAGCCTTACCCCTACAAGTAGAGAGACAGTTTCCAGGATTTTAACTTGTGATCTCCAATCTAAGGTCTCGAGGCAGCAACATTAGAGTTGCGCCAAGGTCCTATTTCATGTTTACAAAAATAGTTGTCGTTATGGAATATATCGCTCAAAGTAAAATGAATACATTTTACACAGCACCACAAAAAAATTAACCGGAGAAAGCCGTGTATGTTATATGCAACTTCAATGAAGTAAACTATTTAAAAATCCACAAAAACAAGGCATAAAGAGGTGACAAGAAGTCATATTTATGACTAGAGAGAAGGAAGGAATCATTACCGTGATGTTCAACATCTTCCGAAGCTTTCTCCTTATGCAGCAAGTATAGCAGCAACAAGACAATATTAATGAATATGCCATCAACTCATTACATGCTTCTGCAGAAGCTGATCAAACACAAAAGTGAAATCATAATCACAGAACCTCAATAATGTTTAAGTCTTTGAAATTAACTAGATCGAAGGTAAAAGCATAACAACCAATGAGAAATATATAGCAATATAAAGAATCCTCGGCATTATCTCAGAACTCATACGTTATATACATAATCTGAATTACAGAAAATCATGTCTTCATTATTGGTGAATTTCTTCAAGATTCCACTTCAGTTTTAAAAACACAAAAAGATGCAGATATTGCTAGGATTTCATACTGCTAGCTTCTTTCACAAGTCACAATAACCAACAAACATATTTTACCAACGTACATAATCTAAATTATGTTAAGATAGATACCAACTTGATTCACTAAATTCTAGCATTGTTTGCAAGAAACAATACTCAAATGTAGATTCATCACTTTAGTGCTGAAACATAGCTAACTTACACATAGGCCTGTTTTTTACAACCGTGGCAATCTTTGAAAATGTTCCACAAGGATAGAAGAACGTCTTCATACCTGCAAATCAAATGCCATACAAATTACTAAAAAAGAAAAGTATCTTTGAAAATTATTTTACTAAGGGGTTGTTTTTATGCTTAGGGAGACCTTTCAATTGAACATATCTCAGATCCCTTTAACACGTATATATGACTCGAGTTTTTTAGCATAATTCATTACAAAGTAATAAGGGGTTTTGAATTAGTAGTTCCAACATAATGGAAATGTATAGGTAATAACTAATGAACCTCTTGGTTAAAAACTTAAAATACTATTCTATTGCAGCTGACCGGACTTTTAAAATATTAAGTAGCAGAGAACGTACAAAGCGAAGGTTCGGAACAACATGCAAGTAAATCAGTATGCCAATCTTCCTGCTGATATGAACCTCCCGTTGACATCACATCCTTTTGTGAAACAGAAAATCTGTCCGAGGTCATGCATATAAGCACGAAACAGAGTTAATAACCAAAATAGTAAGGCAGATTAATTTATTAAAAATAACAATTATGATTTTTGCTTAACTTGTTATCCTAAGTGAAATGAATAATTACCTTGATTGCGAAAGAGTATCCGTTTGTGCATGGTATTTTTCATCGGATGTATGACCCTTGTCATCATTGGCGTTGGAATAACTGTGTTTCTCTTTCTTATGACTTTTTTCAGGTGAACATTTGTCTGGAAGAGAATATTCTGCTACTGTGGTGACCTCTAATAAGCGCTGAATGACTTCACATTGATTCATGTCTAAATTTGCTTGTGACCTTTGTAGCTCTAGGTTAAGCTTTTCCTTTTCTTTTTTAATCGCTTCAGGGAAAGAACAGTTGGGGTAAGAACAAGAGAGATTTTTCTTCAGTACTGCAGCATCTTCCTTGTCAGGATCGGGTTTAAAAATAACTGTTTGCGCCTGTTGGTCCTCATCGTCCAATGTGTATTCACGTTGATCCTTTTCAATAACTTCAAGTCTCTCCTGCATGATTCAAATAAGCAATCATCGTCAACCACATTTCAGAACAAATTTACAAAATGCGGAAGCTACCATTACGGTGACAATATACTACAGATCAAAGTCCTTACAAATGTAGGGAAATATGCAACAACCTCACATGTGCAGACATCTCTCACAAAATGAGGAAAAGGAACATAGATTTGATTATTGCTCAATTATTACAACGCGGGCTACTACCTCTTTGTTTGGTACTGCTTATTGAAAAGGGTAAAAGTAAGGCCCCGTTTGGATTGGCTTATTTTTGAGCTTATGCGAAACAGCTTATGTAAATTAATAAACTTTTATGTATTGTTATAAATTTTTCAAGGTAGTTTATGATAAAAACAATTTATAAAAATACAATTTTTGTCAGTGAAAACTTATGAATCAACATAAAAAATTATTTATTTGCATAAGCTATTTTCATTAGCTCAAAAATAAGCAAAATCCAAACAGGCCCTAAAACTAAAAACCAACTCTATCTAAAGGACCAAAAATATGCAGCTAAAACATATGAACTGTGCCGATCCTCACCGATGAGTTAAATCCTAATTTACATTACATGCTACCTTCTTTTTTTTTTTTAATTACATGCTACCTTATGCTGACAGAAAATAGTAAAAAAACAATCCACAACAAGAGTTAATAGATTAAAAAAATACCCTGACTCGAGCATTATCGACAAGAGTGATAAGAGGAACCAGACGCAGATATCTATCGATTTCATTTTGAGCCTTCCTGAACTGATAAACTATATTCCATCCCATCGCCAACAAATAGAGGTAGCTTCGATCTTGACAACTATTAACCAACATATACGACCTTCTGAGTGCATCTTCAAGTTGCTCCAAAGGCTCCCTAGTTTCGGGGTACCTCTTCAGCTCCGAGATCTTAAGCTGTTCCAACAAATTCCCAATCAACTTCAAATGCATTGCAAATTGTCTGCAGTTTTTCTTATGCATCCTTGCAGTACTTGCAGCTTTCACAATCATAGCAATCAATTTCACAGCATCTACACCGGTCAATTGCGCTATATTTGCAAAATCCCCCATATGATCCCACGACGCCATTCTCTTCGAAAATCAACCTAAAATCACCTCAAAACATCAGTTTCTAAAATTGCATTCATAATCTTCAATTTCATCTTAAAACATCACCATTAACAACAATAACAAAAATAGTATATCTCCAAAACAAAAAACATGCATGAAAATTATTTATACTTTGTAATAAATTACTAAAATTTGTTTTACCTCTGATTAAGAAATTAAAATTGACTTCTTAAGCAGAAAAAATCTCAAGAATTGAAGATTTCAAGGTGGATCAAGCATTCATCTGAAGAATGTTATAGCATTATTCAACAAGATCTTGAACACTGCAAAACATAGCAAAAGCAAATAGTCAACAAAATAATTGAACATAAAAAAAAGAAGATGAAAAGGTAAAAAAGTGAATGAAAAATCTTGACAATGAAGAAATAAAAAGTCACAACTCACAACTACAAATCAGCTTTGAAAATTGAAATCCACAACTAAACTAAACATATATGAACATTTTTTTTAATAAAAAATGAAATTGAAAATAAATAGAAGAAAATTAGAGTAACTAATTTTAGTGAAATAAATGAACAATTGATGAAGAAGAACAGAAAATGCAGATTAATTTAGTTACTTGCACGAAAATGACGAAAGTTATGGGAAAAAGAACAACATAGAATTAAGGTAATGAAAGACAAACATTGCTTTGCGGGAAGAAACACTTTGTTGTTGTTCTTGTGAATTGCTATGCTACAACTCGTTGTTCCTTCCTTAGTCTTTTGTTTTGTGTTTGTGTTTGTTTTTTACACATTCTCTCTCTTCTTCTTCTTCATATTGTTCACAGTTTCGGTTCGGTGCTGTAGTGTTGTGTACAGTGTTGTGTTTGGCAGCATGTGCTGTTCAGTTGTAAAGACGGAAATGTCCTTTGTTTTGTGATGTTATTACTATAATGCCATTTGTTGGTTTTTTTCACGGAGTGTGCAGTGTAACGGCGTGATATGGATAGGTGGAAAACGGGTTGACCATGACAGTACCAGAAGGTCTTTAGTGTAAGTGGAGAGGGAGTACAGTATACATACAGGTGTTTTTTTATTACCACGACAGCTGGTATTCCATACTTTAGTTAAGGGGGATATGTAGACAGTACCTGGTCTAGGAGTCGACAAGGGCCCGAAAACCGGTCCAACCTGTTGAAACCGAAAAATGAAAAGAAAAAAAAAAAAACTTTGAAGTGGGTCGGATTAAAATGGTGAAGCGGTTTTATAGACTTAAAATGTGATTTCTTGTGAATATAGGCTGATGATTTTGGCGTATAGAAGATCCAGCGTATGTATCTAAATCTCTAAATCTGTCTATATTTAGGTTATTTTTAGTTACTATGAGTAATAAAATTTGAAATCAATTAGTAAATGTCGAAATTGTTAGAATATGTTTAAACCTCTGAAAACCAGTCCAACTCTTGAAACCGAAAAAAGAAAAAAATAAAACTTTAAAGTGGGTCGGGTTAAAATGGTGAAGTGTTTTTACTAACTCAAAATGTGGTTTCTTGTGAATATAGGCTGATAGTTTTTGGTAAATAGGAGATCTCCATTGTATGTACCTGAATCTGTCTATATTTGGTTACTTTTTCTTTTTTTCCCTTTTTTAGTTCATTAACTAGTGCCCCAGGATATATGGTGTCTAAGGTTTAAACCTCCGAAAACCGGTCCAACTCGTTGAAACCGAAAGAAGAAGAAAAAAAAATAGACCTTTGAAGCGAGTCGGGTTAAAATGGTGAAGCGGTTTTACAGACTCAAAATGTGATTTTTTGTAAATATAGGCCGACAATTTCAGTGTATAGGAGATCCACCGTATGTACCTGGTTCTGTCTATATTTAGTTTCTTTTTTTTTTTTTAATTACTAGGAGTAATAGAATTTGAAATCAATTAGTAAATGTTGAAATAGTAATATTTTAAATATAAAATGTCATTCCATTGTATACACTCCAAATTGGGGGGAATGAAAAATTGAAAGAATGGATGGTATTGGATGAAATGAATTCCATTGTGTTTATTCCATTCCATTCATTTTTTGCAAATCTAAACAATGGAATCCAATTATTTACCACCTTATTTCACTCCATCCAATACCACCAATTCAAACATAACCTTAATAATCAATAAATTAAATAATACTTTTTTTAATCTTTGTGATTTTCTCAAAGTAAATGCTAAAGAGTGCCCGGAGCACCCCAGAGCATTCTTTAAACACCTAAAATAGTACGCCCTCCGGCCACTATTATAAATAAATTTGACTTTTTTGGTATATTGAAAAAGTGATGTATTTGGTTTATAATATGGACCACATACATCCCTTTTCCAATGTATAAAAAAGTGAAATTTACTTATAATAATGGCCGGAGGGAGTAGGTTTTTGTTAAATTTTTATAAAAATGTGTAAAGTCAACGCGTTGGGAATTTGAATATCTTACTTTTTGAATAAATCATTTCTTTAAATTAAATGCTTAAAAACTGCTACGGAGAAAACCCAAATTTTAAAAGTGTAATCAAACCTAAAGTACGTGTAATAAGAATCTAATCTTGATTCTTGAGATTTGGAATGAGAGAAATATGGTTGGTGTTGATTGATGCAGAAATATAAATGCTGTTAGTTGGAAGTTAATAACAAGGTTAAAGTGAAAAGGAAAAGGAAAAGAAAAAGAAAAAAGTAGTAGGAAGTAGGAACTACTACCAACCAACAAACAATTCAATGACAGGAAAAGGGTTAAAAAGGCCAATAACGTCATTTAAGGAGAAACAAATTGTAATTATGGGTAAAGATACGTTTGTTCAGCAAAAGCAGAAGGCAATTAAGAAGAGTTAATGAATATGTTGAGTGAAGTATATTCTGTGTTGGAACAGTAAACATCTATTCTCTGTGTCAAATACGACTTGTGATATAAGGTTGCACATGTTAACATTGGCACGTGGCATTCATCTTTTTTTTTCTTCTATGTCTTGTTGTGTGTCTTCTATAAGTTCTCCTTCATCACAAAACACAATCTGTCTATCCATGGCTTATGGTCCATGTGGATTCATGGATGGATATACTATACTGGTCCCCCCTCCTTTGCTTTTATCTCTCATTTTTTTCATCTTTATCATCATGGTCAATAATGCAATTATAAATAAATATCAGTAATATATGACAATAAAATATTGTATAGTTCTACTTCAACTCATAATTCTTTTGATAGATCTTTCAACTCTTTTTTAATATATATATATATATATATATATATGACTAATTTTAATATGGACCCTTGTATCAAATGGTCCATGATGGACTAGTACTTTTCACTTTTTCCTTTTCAATCATAACCATTGGATGTATCAAGTATATAGAAGCTATCCTAAAATTAAAACACTGAATAATATTTCTCTTTACTATTTTTCCAATCCCTTGTCAGCACAGAAGGCATCCTACTCTCTCTAGTCTCTCGCAAATCTCTTCTATTCTCACTTTTTTAATTTGTTTTTTTACCAAATTTATTTAATATTAATATTTTATCAATAAACTTGTTTAAAAATCGATGCATTTAAACTAGTTCATTTACTTTTATTTGATATTTAAATTAATTATTCATTCCGTTCGTTTTTAAATGTCCATTTAAAATAGTAACACTAAATTAAGAATGTGTATTTTTCCATTTTATCTTTTTATTATATTCTAATTTTAATCCACCAATAAATTTCTATTTTTTACGTACACGTACTCTTTTCAATAAATTTAATATATTATATGTATAAAAAAAATGTCATATACCAAAAGAAAATTAAAAAAAAAAACTTTTGTTTTCCAAATATATAACATTAATTAGTTTTATTGAAAAAGATAAGAGTAAGTGACAAATGGTGCAATTGAAAAAGTGTACGCTTAAAACATCAAATAGACAGTTAAATAAGAACGCTAGATCCAATATTTTTAATATTCTAATTAAACATTTTACAAATATATAAGATGTAAGACTTAAGGCTATGGTTCAAATCTCTTTACTTTTTACGTAAGTTTTATTTAATTATTCATAACACACTAATTTGAATGTTAATATATCATTACTCCATACAATTACACTTTTCTGTTTGACATTAAATAACTATTTTATATTATTAGTAGTAGATTAGTAAGAGATTATTAGTTTTTTTTTTATATAAAATAGTAGATTATTATATTGATTCCTATTTTTTGGATACTCTTCTTATTTTGCATAAGCTTTAATTATTTAGTTCCAATTTTTAATGCGTTAATCATTTTTACTGTTTTATGTTCCTTTTTTTATGCATATTCTTCAACAACTATAAATTATTATTTGAGTAAAATTACAATAAAGCTAAAAATATACTAAAAACCTATTCATTTTATAAATTTTACAAAAATTGCACAAAAATTTGTTATATTTTAAAAATATTTTATAAGATATTTTTAAATACTTTAGTATAATATCAAATTTAAATATCTAGAAAAAAACAATGGGCTCTTGCATTAAAATATTTTTTAACACAACATGAAAAACAGTTCCAACCGCCGATACATAAAAAATTGAATAATATTTATTATTGATAATTATCTACTTACAATATATTAAAAGAAACTACTATTAAAAATCTAAATTTGTCCCTATTACTTTTAACGGTGTTGCGAGTTTTACACCCTTAAATATAATTTTAACTCTAAACTAATAAAAAAAATACAAAAAAAGAAAAAGAAAAATAAGCATAAAACAAATCTTCAAATAAAAATAGCATAAAAAACCACATCTTTAAACAAAAAAAAAAACACAACAAAATAGGAAAAAAAGAAGATAAGCATCAAATAAATCTTCCCATAAAAATTTAATTAAAATAAATTTACACATAAAAATATGAACAAAATCACTATAAAAGATACGATTCAAAAATAGTAATTTATATTTTTGAATGAAAAGAAAGTAACTCAATCTATATAAAAACTTATATGTATAAAAAATAAAAAAAGAATAACCTAATAAAAGAAGATACTTATTTATGAGCTTAAAAATAAAAGAACAGAAAAATAAAAACAAAAACACAATCGACCCGTTGGATTGACTTATTTATGAGTTTATGCGAAATAACTTATGCAAATAAAAAAAAAATTATGTATTATTATAAGTTTTTTAAGGTAGTTCATGAAAACAATTTATAAAGATATAATTTTTGTTAGTGAAAACTTATGAAATAAGATGCGCAAAAAAAACTTATGAATTAATATATAAGTTTATTTATAAATTATAACCATAAACTATTTTCATAAGCTTAAAAATAAGTCAAATTCAAACAGGTCCAATATATTAAAAGATATTACTACTAAAAATTCTAACATTAAAATTCAAACATATATATGCTGTAGTCGAGGTTTGAACCTCGAACACTCCACTTATTTACCTTTAAGGTGGAATTTCAAGTCATTAGACTACATAACCAAATTCAAACATTAAAATATATTCATTATAATTTATTTAATCTCGTGAGTTTAATTTCGTTGGTAAGGACATTAGATTTTATATGCCAAAGTTAGACTTTGAACTTTGAACACTCCATTTATTCAAGGTAGAATTCTAACTATTAAGCTACAAGATTAAAGAAATTATAATTTATTAAAAAATATACACAAGACAATAATTTGAATAAAATGAATTTTACAAGAAATAGTCCAATAATTCCATTTATACTTTATGACAAATTTTTAAATATTTTATTATAAGTATTTTTCTAATCTAAACTAGGGGTGTCAAAATTATTCATTATCCATCTAATCCATTCATTAAATTATCCATCAAATTCATCCACTAGCAACAATATTAGTTATCGGATTGGATTGGATCCATCCATTTAATTAAATTAATGGATGTATCCAATCCATCCACCTAATTTTAATATCCAACGGATTATTGTTTACTATTTTCTGAAAATCCAAGGGACTATTGTTTATTATTTGTTTAAATTCTATGTATAGTCACTATTGTTATTAAAAAAACAATTCTTACAATATTTGAATAAGATGTTTTTGGATTCGTCTCGAAGAGTATTTTCAAAATATAATTTTTTTTATAATTTTATTATCATACAATTAAATATATTATTTGTTAAAGTTATGTATTTGAATTAGATCAGAATTTCCATTTCTTTATTATAAAATATTTTTGGTTTCGTCTCGAAGAGTATTTTCAAAATATCATTTTTTTATAATTTTATTATCACACAATTAAATATATTATTTGTTAAAGTTATGTATTTGAATTAGATCAGAATCTCCATTTCTTTATTATAAGATATTTTTGGATTCGTCTCGAATAATATTTTCAAAATATCATTTTTTTATAATTTTTATTATCATACAATTAAAGATATAAATAATCAAAGTTATGTATTTGAATTAGATCAGAATCTCTATTTTCTTATTATAAAATGTTTTTGAATTCATATCGGAGAATATTTTTAAAATACCATATTTTTATAATTTTTATTATCATAAAATTAAAGATATTAATCGTTAAAGTTATGTATTTGAATTAGATCAAAATCTCTATTTCTTTATTATAATATGTTTTTGGATTTGTCTCGAAGAGTATTTTCAATATAGCATTTTTTTATAATTTTTATTATCATACAATTAAATATATTAATTGTCAAAGTTATGTATTTGAATTAGATTAAAATCTCCATTTCATTATTATAAGATGTTTTTCGATTCATATCGAAGAGTATTTTAAAATATATTTTTTTTATAATTTTTATTATTATAGAACTAAAGATATTAATCGTCAAATATATTATCATACAATTGAATGATCTCAAAATCTTCATTTCTTTATTATAAGATGTTTTTGTATTCTTCTCGAAAAGTATTTTCAAAATATCATTTTTTTATAACTTTTATTATCATACAGTTAAAGATATTCATCGTCAAAGCTATCTATTAAAAGTGAAATTAAACAATAATATTCAATTAATTTTGTTGGATGGATCCACCGGAAAGATGATAATTGATGGATTTGATTGAATTTTATCTCTAATGGATGAATTGGATTGGATTTTTTGAATGAAGTTTAATGGATTCTTAATGGATTAATGGATTATTTTGATACATCCATTAGCAATCAAATCCAAATTCATCCATTTTGACACCCCTAATCTAAACCATTAAATTAATTTAGTGGCGAAAAATTTGGGTAACATGCATGAGATTCTGAGTTCGATTCTATGCTCTTTTGTAAACCAACAATATTTTTATATCTTAAGATAATGACAAACTTAAATATCAAATAAAAATAGGCAAAATGCATCAATTGATCCTTTAAGTTTTATGTTTGTAACAAATTAGTCCTTTAAGTTTTTTAAGTAACAAATAAGTCTCTTTTGAAAAAAAAAGTAGCAAATAAGTCCTTTAAGTTTTTTAAATAACAAATAGGTCTTTTAAGTTTGTAATTTGTAACATCTAGGTCCTATTTTTTAAGTAATTGGGGGACCTAGATGTTACAAATTACAAAACTAAAAGGATCTATTTGTTACCTAAAAAACTTAAAGGATATATTTGTTATTTACAAAATTTAAAGGACCAATATGTTACAAACGTAAAACTTAAAGGACCTATGGATATATTTTTCTATAAAAATAAATGGACTCGTTTGAATACACATGTCTTTAAATTAGTTTATTAATTAATAAAATATTAATATTAAATATAATTGGTATTTTTTTAAAAAAAAGAATTGAAAATAGAAGATTAATTGACGGGAGAGAGATATATACAAGAGAGAATAGAAACGTTGAGAGTGATGGGACAGAGGAGAAAAGTAGTACAAAGAGAATTTATCCAGTATTTTAAGTCTATAATAGAATCTATGCAATTGATTCATCTAATGGTTAAAAATGAAAGAAAAATATTGAAAACTAATAGTCCATCATGAACCACTTGTGTTCATGGTCCATGGTAGAAGCAGTCATATATATATATATATATATATATATATATATATAAGAAAATTTATAATGAGAGGATAGTGCCTCAAATATCAACATTACAGTTTAAAAACATTTACTAAATTATTTACATTTATCTCCATTTAAGAAAACACCGGAAAATGTTAATAGTAATATTAAATCAGCTAGCAATTGACATTATTTTTATGAGGATTAATGTATAGATGACACATAAATATCTCTTAAGATTTTGAGTAAAGACATGTTGTCTCATTCTTGTGTGATTCTAGAACATTGAATTAACTTGATGGTGAGTATGAGTGAATCTTAGTATTGAATTATGTGGTAGCTAGGCACACACTTGAGAGGGAATTATTAAGTTGAATGACTTAATCTCACACATATCAACTATGTACGAGTTAAATGTCGATAAAAAAGACGATTTATATACTTAAGGGCATCTCCAATGGGGAAGCTTAGATGGGTGACTTAAGTTACTTTTTGTGAGAACCCAAATTGCCATGTACGATCTAAGCAATTGATAAACAACTTTAACCAATTTTACTCCAATGACATTAAAATAAGCAACTCATATTTGATCCCACCAATTTGTATATATTTTTTATTTTCACTTAATTTTGATTTGAATAATAAGTATGTGCCCACTAATCCCTATTAAAATAATGAATTTTATTGCTAAGCCACCCAAGGTAGTTGCAACATGAAGTTCCATCCCTTATTTTTAAGCAACTTTGAATGACATGTCATCCAACTTCAATGGTAAAATAAAATAAGCTATGATTGTTAAGCTTTAAGAATTCAATAAGACACTTGTATTGAAGATGTTCTTAGGAATGGAGATATAACATGTCTCGCTTTTTTATTTTTTTATTTTGAAGTATTTGCTTATCGTTGCTTCTTACACTTACACAAATTACCCAATAATAATAATGCCAACCATTTTTATTGAAAGTAAGAATTTAAATATTTTTTTATGTTCACATAAGAGGGAGGAAAACACAATGCGGGGAGAACATTATGGATACTAGTGACGGGTTCATTTTGGGTGGCAGAGGTGGACATGTAATTTTATTTTTGACAAAATATGGTTGATATGAGTTAGGATTCTCTCCATTTTTTGCTTTTATCATTTTTTCTATTATTAAAATTTTGAAAATATAAATGCAATTATGTGATATTGATGAGTCCCATTATTTAATATTTTTTTGAATCGGTTAAATTTTATTAATGAACAATTCTCTAAACAAGAAGTATAAGGAATTGTTGAAACATACATCAAGAGGCAAAGTGATGAAAACATTTTAACCAATTAAAAAGTACACCAAACAACACCCAATCCACCCCTTACATCAATAACACCAATGACCACCAACCCAACCCATAGAGACACCACTGGACACTAACTTCCGAACTCGAATTAAAATTAATTGGCCCATCAAAATCCAAAAAGCGGCTCCATAAGTCAAAAGATGGTGGACGCCGGTAGAAAGCTAACAGTCAATACTGATGCGGTAAAGTTCAATCGGATACCAGAAACCTGCAAATCTCAACATATTTGGAAACCCTCAGAGACTCAAAAAGAATCCTGCAAATCTCAACAGATTTGAAAATGGTCAGAAAATCAGATATCAAGAAAAACTAAACGCGCACGACATCAACCGCACACTGACGGCGTCAGATCTCAACACGACATATCCAAACACCACCAACACCTCACCACCACTTCCCCACCTCCTCACCTTCACCACACCTTGACCACCACATCACCTTACCATCTCCACGGTGACAACTACCACCGGACCAAGACGGCAGCTCCGCCACATTCAAGATCTGTGAAATTAATCTCACTAACCATAAAACCACCATGAAACAAAATCCACCACCACCAAGAAACAAACACCACCATGAAGCAAACCTGAAACCCCATCCGTAGCCAAAAGAACACCAAATCGGCCAGCCACCTCTCTCTTTTACTCTCACTGCCGTTCTCACTCTCCAAAACCCTGAACAGAACGAACGGAGACAACACAAACACCAAATCTCGCCGAAAAACATGGCCGACAGCAACCAAAACCACCACGGAAACCATAGACAAGAGAGCTCGCACAGAGAAGCAGCTAAATGGAGAGAGCAACTAGCCAAATGTTGGTTGAGTGAGAACGGCAGATCTGAAACTCATAAAAGCAAATCTGAAAAACGGAAAAAGGACCACCAAATCATAACCAAACAACTCCGGCGCCGATTTGGACGGAGGTGGTGCGGAGGGCAAGCGCCACTCTTCACACCACCATCATGTGAAGCTACATCGCAGATTTCTTATTTGGATTGAAAGGGAAGATGAACAGTAATGTGGTGTTAGTTGTAGAGAGAGAGGTTGGAGAGGAAGCAGTGGCAGATCTAAGTAGAGGCAGTGTGTGGCTTTAGCCACACCAGATTTTCAATTAATTTTTTTTTTATATATAGAAAATAACATTGTGTATTTGTGTGACAAAACATATCTGCCAAAACAAAATACACGCACGCGCTATTCTTTCCTCTTGCTTCCTCTTCATCACGTCGCTCACTCTCTCCACCACACACAACCATCATCACGTCGCCGGCCACCCTGCGACCATTGTCGCTCACCGCCGTAGCTGAACCACCAACTATCGTCAATCATCTAACAAGGTAATTTTGCTTCCAATTCCAAACCCTAAACCTCTTTATTTCACCCTTTTTATGGATTAAATCAATGTTCTTTGTTAGTTGTTACTGGATTTAATGTTCTTTGTTACAGAATTAAGGTTGTTATTGTTACTTGATTCAAAGTTCTTTGTTGGTATTCTTTGAAAAAAATTTGGATTCAATTTTGCTTCAATGTTCATCATACTGACAGATTTTGCTTCAATGTTCATCATACTTTGTTGCTATTCTTTGTTGCTATTCTTAGTTGTTATTGTTACTTGATTCAATTTGCTTCAATTTTGTTCATCATACTGACATATTTTTTTTTTCTTTCACTAAAGTAGTGATGATAAAATTATGGGTCAAGAATATTTTTTAAACTGTTTTATTGTTTTTTATAGGATGAAGAATTTTTTTCCTGTGTTTTCTAGAGACAAAGCTAGTTCTTCGGCTAATGTAGAAGCAATGGAATCACAACATCCAAATGAGGGTATTGAAGTTGTTGATTATGAATTGTTGGAAACGGATCCGGGAATTAGACCTCCAATTTCAAGCTATCATCCTAACATCCAAAATGAGGTAAGAAAAGCTTATTTAAAAATAGGTCGTCATAAACCTCATCACAATTTCGTTTACCCTTGGTCTGTTCAAGGTAAACAAAGACGTCGATTTTGCAAACATTGGTTTGATTTGTATGAATGGATTGATTATAGTGAATCTAAGGACCTAGAATTTTGTTTGCCATAGTTTGATGACTTTGTATGGTGCCATTGTTGGGGTAATTGTAGAAGTGGGGAATGATCCGACATATGACAAATATGGTGAAACTACACTTTTGTTATATTTGCTTCAATCCTTTGATTTTATCTTCATGCTATATATGTTGGTTGAAATTTTAGGATTTACAAATGATTTGAGTCTAGCACTACAAAGGGGTGATCAAGATCTTATCAATGCTTTGTCACTTGTCAATGCTACCAAACAAGAATTACAAGAAATGAGGGATGATGGATGGGAAGAACTTATATCAAAGGTTGTGAAAATTTGCAATAAGCATGATATCGATGTTCCTGATATGGATGCACCGTATGTGCCATCGAAGAAACCTAGGCGACCTACAACTTCTAGTGTTTCTAATTTGCATCATTATAAGCATGATTGTTTGTTTAATGTTTTAGATTTGCAGTTGCATGAGCTCAATGCTAGGTTTGGTGAAGAGAATACTGAACTTTTACAATGTGTTGCATGTTTGAGTCCCTCATCGTCATTTAAAGCTTTTGATGTTAAAAAATTATTGAGGATAGTTGAGCATTATCCAAATGATTTTGTAGATGTGCCGGAAGTCGTGGTTCGACATCAACTTCAGACTTATATTAGAGATGTTCGATTGGATCCACAATTTGCAAAATTAAAAGGACTTTCAGATCTTAGTGCAAAACTTGTGGAAACAAAGAAGTGCAACACATTTGATATAGTTTATAAGCTTTTGAAGTTGGCTTTAGTCTTACCGGTAGCAACTGCAAGCGTGGAACGTGTTTTCTCAGCTATGAATTTTGTGAAGGGTCAGCTAAGTAACAAAATGGGTGATCAATGGTTAAATGACCGTCTTGTAACTCTTATAGAAAGAGATGTTCTTGCAACAATTGACAACAATATTATTTTAGCTCATTTCCAAAAAATAGATAATAGACGATTTTCATTGTAAATGTATTGCACTAAACAATAGTATTTATTATAATGTGTATAATTTAATTTGTGGTGTCTTTCATTTTAGCCTCACTGGTATTTTTAGTCTAGATCCGCCACTGAGAGGAAGTTTAAGAGAGAGAAACTTTCTATGAAGTTGTCCCATTATTTAATATATATCCTAAAAATCTTCAAAACTATAGTAGTAATGAAAAGGAAAAATTGAAAAAACAAATGGAGAGGATCTTAATTCGGTCGATATACCTATAAGATCAATTTATCTTGGGTTAATTTTAAAATTTATATTAATTGTTTGTAGTACATATTGTTAGAGGGAATTTTTTATTAATTTTTTTTCACTGAAACCCAAAAAACAAATCCAAAATCTATTTAAAAATATCTGCAACTACACATGCACTTATTTCTATTGTGCTATCCATGTGATCCACTATATGACTATATCCACCTCATATTAGCACACTAACACGGGCCTTTATGTGAGTTGGTCTATTGCATGGAATATACGAATGTTTTTTTATATTAATTAGTTGCGGTTTTCTTAATTAATTACACAGATAACTCTTTAAGAGTACTCCATGGCCATAGATAATCTTATTTTATACCAAAGCATGACCATAATATATTTTAAATAAATACAAAAATCATGGCCAGAATCTTTAACTATAGAGACAAACTGCGCAACTGCTGGAAGGCAAATAAATAACATTAGTATTAATTAGTATGTTTAATATATAACCGATGCGGAAAATCAAGAGCGCTTAGATGATATGACTTTAGCGAATGTGTTGAGTTTTGAATCTGAATTTGACATGCGTCAATATTAAAACTTTTAGAAAGAATTTTTCACTCATGTAACTACTATAAAATTTGAGAGATTAATATTTATAATTATGCGTGAGATGGTCAATTTTGAAAAGAAATGATCACGGGGAAAAAGCAAACTTGGTGGTTGCAGCACTATTATATTCAAAATAGTTCATATTCCCATGACACTTTTTTGATCAAAAATTTCGACCTTATATCATCAAAGTAGATTCCCATATAGTCTTTCTGGCTCATTTTAGACTTTTGTGTTTTCAGTATTTTATGAATCATGGAAAAAATTTATGTATGGGTACAACTATGCTACTAAAACAAGACAGTGCCTAAAGAAGGCATATTGTAACCACTTTTTTCACATAGGAAAATTATTATTTATAGTTTTCATGACATTTTAGGGCAAATAAATAAAGTGGGTTGAACTTTATGTCTTCATCCAATTTTCAATTAGGCTACAATGTTTTGTCTGGATGGTATATACATAGATGTGAGATTAAATTGGATTTTAATTTGTCCCATACTTGGAAATATCACAAGGGACCCTCCGGAATTGACAATGTCATTTGGCTAAATTGAAAACTACATAACATAACCATATTTAAATGTAGTACTATAACGTGTCATTTGGCAATTTTTGGGTGTTAATTGAGGGAAGAACCACTGAATCAAATAAAATCATGAAGCAAAATTTCTATGTTTTGAGGTACATCTTTTGAGTTTATACAACCATAGTTTCACATGCTTTGTACTAGTAGGAGTACATGTTTTGAGTATTTCTAAACATTGCGTTTACGTAAAGGCACAACTTAAAACGGTATTTAGACTCAAATGCCTCAAAAAGTGTTTTTAATTACCAAAAAATTAAGTGTGTATTGCTGTATAATTTGGGCAATTGGCATAACTTGATCAACATTTTCAGCAATAGCTCATTGATGCTCAGAGTACATTTGTTTTAGATAATATTTTATATATAAAATTATTACTTCCTAGCTAGTAAAATGACCATAAAATAGTCGAGAGTCGAGTTGAACTCGTCTGAGTTTAACTTTTTATTTTTAAAGACAAAAGAAGAAAATTTAGCAGGAAAAATAAGGATGTCCCAATTATATTAACACTCCTATATATATAATCGAGTTAACCCATGCTCTAAAATAGTCAAACTATAGATAACTATAACTTATTAAGTTAATGATCATAATTTTCAGCTCATGTTCAAATTATTTGGTTCATGATCTAAATTCAACGATTTACTTGTCGAATGAGTTTCGAATTTTGTTCGAATTGACTCGATTCATTGTCAGTCCTACATATTAATACTAATATTATTAACCATAATTTTCTACTCCCTAGTTTTTTATAAATATTATTATAACATAAAAGTATTTTTAAACATATTCATTTTAGGTTTTCATATTTTTTTTTTCAACTATTGCAAAATAATCTATAGAAAATATAATAATAGTAGACCTTACTCAGTCAAACTCTAAATCACTATATAATTATCTTTGAAATTGGAAAATGTTCAATTTTTTTAGAAGCGAAAATATCTATTTATTTTAGAACAAACCATCATTTTGGTACCAAACAATGAATTGATCTAAATGGTAAGAATTTTAAACCTCCTTAAGTAGACAGTCAGAGATTCCTTGTCTCTTGTGTATAAAAAAATTTCAGTTGTGAGGAAAGAATCCATTTTGTATGTCCTACAAATGGATGAACTATATATATTATCTTATCACCAATTTATTCCATAAACTATAAAAATATACCAAATACCCTAAACAATTACTAATTCATCAAATTAATCCTTCATTTTCTTTAAAAACAAAGAGCGAATGATTTAATTTTCGGTGACTATATATCTTGATGAATTAAAAATAGTTTAGGGACTATATAATATATAGTGTTTAGATTAAATTGGTTAAAAAAAATTAAGACCAAATTAACCGCTTATTCATCTATTTTATTTACAGATATTCCTTAAGTTACACATGCCTAGTTTTTTGTGCGAACTTTACCGGTAAAATTAGTTTTGTAGTCTTTTAATTTAATAATTTGGTTTTTTATATTTGTTCACGTCCTTTTTGGCCAGTCATTCAATTTTGCATATTATTTTTTAAGTTTCAAATATATGATATCTTTAATTTCGGGACATATCATATTTTTTATTGAGAACGCATGGAGAAAGAAAACTATGAATTTGATACTTACAATTCATATTCAAACATGAAACTAAAATGTCATGAAAAAAGACTAAAATGTTATTTAAAATTAAGTTAAAGTACTATTAGAGTAATTTTGCCAACATTGATCTATAGCCCATGTGTTTTTTTTTGTCAAGTAGCTCAAATGCTTTAAATTTCACTTTTAACACAAATAGGTAGAGTGCCCTAAATTTAAACTTTGACCTCTTCATGTATTATACAATGTCCCTCCATACATATATACACATGTTTTTTTTTATCAACCTCGTGTATAGAGCAACAAACAAAACATTACTCAATTTGCATAAAGAAAATAAAAATACAGCACTCAATTATAAAGGTGCGATTTACATTTTACACTTTCCGCTCGTTTAAAAATTGAGAGATTTTATCCAATATTTAATGAGAACATCCCATATAATTAAATTTGTATGTGGTACAAATAATTAACTTTTAATCAATTTTTATTCTCATCGGTTGTTGGTGTAAAAAAAATCATAATAAAAATATTTTAACCATAAACCGTAAAAATCCATAATAATTAATAAAGTTATAAAACTATCTTTAACCCATGAACCGTAATTAGCGTCCACTCACATCTTTGGTGGACCTTGACGATGCATGCCATAGTCCATTCACATATTGGACATCATTGTAGCTGTTGTTCATTCTTGTGCGTCATGGCCATATATAATTAACCCATTAGGTAATATGTAGGAGAAAGTGAGAAAAGTAAGTAAACTTTTAAAACATATAATTGAATTGAAAATCATTTGCTTTTCGTTATTGTACCCCGTCACGTCTTGTCTAGAGCAATCAATTAATGGTCGAGTTGGACGAACTTGTTATGCATAAAATTAATTCAGTAACCAAATCAACAAGAAAAACACACTTTGAAACAAAAATTTAATAAGACTCGGTTATTGTTTTGCTTTGCACAAGATCAAAGCACTTGTTATAATTGTGTTGTTGTAAATTGTAATACTAATACAGTTCATAACGTTAACGATGTTCTTGGGGTGGTTCTTAGTAGAGCCGTAAAAGGGGCACAAGCGACTTCTATACATGTGTCATATGGGCTATGACATAGGGCCTCTTAAAAATGGGGACCTCATAAAAAAATTATAAGATAGAATTAGATAGTAGTATTAATAAATAGGGGGTATAAAATGAGAAATTGTGGACTTTAAAATGAGAAATTGTGGAGTATTATAGTTTTAATGTTATTTATATAATTTAAATCGATGATAATTTATTAATAAAACTTTTATTTTAGAACAAATAGAATTTCAAATACATTGAACAAATAGTATAATACCCCCTATTTATTATACTATAGTTTTAATGTTATTTGTATAATTTAAATCGATGATAATTTTTTTTAATTTTTTCACATTTTTTCTTTTATTATGGCCTATTTTTAATAATTTCACAGGGTCTCCAAAAAGTTGGAGACGCTCCTAAAAAGGGGGCCGGCCCAGTCCAGAGGGCCAAAACATATAAAGGGGCTTAAGTGGGCTGACCTGTTAAGGCCCAACCCACCTAACCTGGTCCGATAAGCAAATGCCTACATGGCTCGATGGGCCGGCCCGACAAACTTTCATATTTTTTTTAAAAAAACTTGACAATTTTTTTTTTAAAAATTCAATGGACAATAAAACTACATATGTATCGCACACAAATTAGTTGTTATTATTTTTGTTTTTCAAGTAAAGATAATCATAACAAATTTTTTTTTTTTTTTCAAATAAAGATAATCATAACAAATTTGGCTTAATAATTATCTCATAACTAACAAATCTCATCGTTTGTTACTTATTTTATCTAAAGATCTTATGGCAACTAAAATTCCTTATTTTTAGCTAAAACTATTTTTAGAAATTGTTTTATATATATTTTTTTAAATCTTTAAGGGGCCGGTCCAAAAGCTAGTGCGGCCAGCCCATGATGGCCCATGAAAAAGATAGGTCCAGGGAGTCAGTCCGATAAGGTCAAATAAATTTTTTCGATGCCCGACCAGTGTAAAACTATAAGGCTAATGGGCCGGCCTAACATATTTTTACAGCTCTAGTTCTTATGCTGCCAAGAGAACTTTTCCACATTTTCTTTTCCTTTGTTACATGGGGAGTAAGGGGATGCAAAAAATAAATTGGTGGCCCAACTTAAAAAGCCCAACTTTTTTTTTTTTAAAACTGACCCACAACCATTTTGATTAAGAGAGTTTGTCTTTCTACACCCTCATGCACTCCCTGAAGTTTCAAAAATTTCTTGCTCGAGTTCTACAACTTGAACATGTATTTTACACATTTTTTTTACGGAAGTATTTTACACATTTAAATTTTAGAACTCGAGCACACCCTCCATGCATATATATGAAAATTTTAGGATTTTATTCACTCAAGTTCTAAAGTGAACATTTTTTCTTGTTGAATTTCTTCTTCTTCTTCTCCTTCTCATCTAGATAAGAGTTTCATTTTCTTGATGAAAGTTATGCTTGATCAAATCATCTTGTTAAAAGTGCCACATCGGATATGAGATGACCTTAACAAGTGTTTATAAGCAAGTGGTGGTCCTCACCTTATAAACCGGTTTTGTGAGGTTGAGTTAGGCACATACTTATTTCTAATAATTTTTAACATGATATCAGAGTCTCTCTATAAGATCTATAGGACTACCCGTTATTTGGGCAATCCATTATTGTTCGATCCACGTTCCAGCTTGTTCAGTTCTGGACGTGGTCTTGACAAATGTTTATAAGCAAGTGGTAGTCCTCATCTTACAAACCAATTTTGTGAGATTGAATTAGACTCATACTTATTTATAATAATTTCTAACACATCTCTAGAGTGATATAATAGGTTTCAACTATTTCTTTCTTTGTGATATTTCTCCACCCTTTTTCCCTTATAACCTTCCACCATTTAGCTCATCCTTTCATTGGATTCATCTACGACAACAACAATGTAGTCAAATTTAGATGATAAGGTTCACATAACCTTGTTAATGACCATTTGATCTAAAATATATTCATCTATTCTATTCAACCAAAAATTCAAAGGAAATGCAAATCCACAAAATTTAAACATATAAATTCCATTAACAACAACCACTTTTTTACACCTCCTTACTATCAATTATTAGGCGGTGGGTGGGGGTGGGATTGCTAAATTCCTAAATCCCAAAAATGTTTTTGTTTTTTCAAATTTCGAGTCTATTATTATTATTATTATTATTATTATTATTTTTTATTTTTTTGAATTTTTGAATCGAATTTTCCAATCTAAATAATAAATTTACAAACTTTTTAAATTAGGTTTGAATGTAAATGATTTCACTTGGTGGAATTCTTCCCCCTCTAGTATTAGACTTATATTGCAGGGATGATCTTCCTTTCTATAGATTTTGTTAGTTTTTGTTGAGGGTTAGATTTGCCCCCCCCCCCCCCCCCCCCCCCTCTTTTTTTGTACTCCACTTTTCTTTCTAATATACTTGGTTTATAAAAAAAATACAACAAAATGTTAGAATAAATTTCAATTTCTAAATTCCAAAGCTGGAAACGTAGAATTGATATTGGGATTTAGGAGTTATCAAATTCAATTTTTCCCAAAAATAAGTCAAAAAATTATTAGAAGAAATTAGAATGAGCGCATAACTAGAAACGAAGGAGAAGAAACAAAGAGGAAAGAAGCAGGAGAAGTAGTCAAGGAAGAAACGTTTGTCAAAAAAATAGAAGAAGGAAGGAATGCAAAACTTCACTGGAAAGAGAGGAAGGGACTGCTGAAGTAACAAGGTTTGTCACAAGAAAGGGGGGCATGAATTGTGACCTTTTAAAATTTTGGCTGCAAGCTATGATCAACACAAATAACTTAACACAGAAAACTGTGAGAACGTTCTGAGAACGATAACAGTTAAAGATAAGAAAATATAAAGTGATTTGTGTGTGATGTGTTTGCTCAAATAAAAGAGTAGGGAAAGAGAAGATCAAACACAGTAATTTATCCTGGTTCACCCCTTAACAATTGGGCTACGTCCAGTCCCCACTTGCGTGAGATTTCCACTATAATCTAGTCCGAGATTACAATGAGTCCCTTAACCTAAAACGGAGGTTAAGTCACAGATTTAGTTATCACCAACTAATCTGAATCCAATTCACAAATCAGTAATCACCTACTGATTTGAAACACTTCACAAATCAGTTATCACCAACTGATTTGAACACTCAATCAATTATAACCAATTGACTTGAGCAAGTTCTTACAATTTAAGAAGTGGTTGTTGAAACTTAACAAGCCTATATCAACCTAAACTAGTTGTATAGCTTACAAATGAAATACACTCAGAAATGCTCAAATGGATTTATCTCCTAAGATCTAGAGCTTGAAGTATGAGTGTATAAAGAAGAGCTTAAAGTGATATGGAGGTCACACAAAGTATGTTGGCTTTTTGCAATTTGAAACTCTTGCTCTTCAAATGATATCAACGTGCTATTTATAGATGAGGAGGCTCCTTGATGTCTTGAGCTCCAAGTATGACCGTTGTAAGTGAAGAAATAGCAGTTGTGAGACATATGAGATGAAAGAGAAAAATCTGTCTCATAAAGCAACCTTCCCAGAACGTTCTCCCATTGCTATCTGACATTGGGACAGAACGTACAATGATGATCTGAGTTCTTGGAACTTGATTGAGAGATTCCTGATCATATAGCCGTTGCAAAGGTGTTGAGTTTGAATTAAAACAGCTCATCAAATGGCTGGACAGATATCAAACAGTAGAACACTTTGCTGGCAAAACTGGGAGATCGTTCTCTGATCATTCTCCAAGCTCATGGATGAAATCACACGTGATTAAAAGAGCTGTTGATAGTTGTCTTGCAGCTGGAGAGCTTCAGTCTATGAAGATAGATCAACTATGCAGAACTATTCACTTGTCCTTGATGGTTCATAAAGTCTTTGTCCTTGTAAGACTTTATGGGAGAATGTAGCAACTCCTTGTCCTTCTTCCCTTAAAACGTGGGTTGCTGTCTTTAGTCTCATTTCAGTTGTGTTGTATCATTTCCATTGGACTAGATTAATTCTGAAGGAATATATTAATAACATGAAGCCTTGTCATGAACAATTTGAACTTATTCCTTAAAAGTGCTTATTTGAACGTGATGCCTTGTTCAAAAATGATTCCTTGCCTTAAATGACTTATGCACTGTTATGATCTTGCATTTACTTCCATGAAAAAGTTCTTTCTTGTTTCTACCAAGTTGACTCTTGAAAAGTGATTATTCTTTAATCACAAGAACTTATAGACATGGTACAGTGTCATTCTGAGAACGTTCTTCTGGACAGAATCTTCAAATGATGTTTTGTTTGAATCTTGCGAGTGAATACTTAATGAAATTAATCCTTTAAAGCTGTCTTAGATTAAATCACTCAAAAGCACTTGTTAGATAACAAAATGATCAGAATCATATTAAAATTTAATTAAGGGTTTGTTATCTTTAAAACATCAAAATGGATTTTTTCTCAACAACTGCAAGTGGGGTTTGATTTCCTATCACATGACTCGCTTAAAAGATGTTTTATTCTTAGCCTTTCTTTTTAATCGGATGGCTCATTTATTTTTGTCATTCTCATATGATACATATATATATATATATATATTGTAAGATATGCTCTGTCAATCAACAAAATTTTTATACTAACATCCAATAAAAATCATATATTTTGTCATTCATACAATTAAAGTGCATGTGGTTTGATGATTTTATCTTTAAAAATTGAATATTTGACCATTTGTTTAAATTGTTTAAGACTCTTAACATTTTAACCAATTTATTGTTTGTTAAAAAAATGAACTATATTAATTATTAATTACATTAAAAAAATTGCAGCCCTGGTCTAGGATTCTGGATCTGCCACTGATCGCAGGGTAGTATTTCAACCCCTCAAGATGTTGAATTTGAAAGATTTGATTTATCTTTATATACATGAGTGAGTACATAAGCGTCATATGGTTTGATTGATGTTATTTTGGCAAGACTTAGAAATTCTAAGTCCTCTTGCGTCTTATGACAATAGAGACCTGACGATGTTCTCTTTTCGTCTTTGCCTTCTTTTTTTTTTTTTTTTATCCTTTTCATAAACCTTTACTAGCTCCTCAACAAGTGCTATGAGATAATTTATACTCCATTCGCCTAAAAATTGACATCAATCTTTCCAAGAAATAGTTTTTCACGTCTCATGCCCTATTGTCTCTCCACTTTGTCAGGCATTGAGAAGAATCCCGGGGGTAGGTTGGACAGATGACCAAGGTCTAATGCTAACTTGCTTATGATGTATAATTCTTAATCCTCCGTTTTGGCTCTGTTCATTATTGTGTCCACGATGCTATGTCCAATAACTTCCTCCACACTTTCTATCATACCACCAGAATGACAGTAGTCTCCGAACATTGTAAACGAACAACTTTTTGGTACGATTGAAACGATTGTTCCAGCCCACAAATATTCAACCCACCCTGAGTTATTGTTGTATGTATGTTCTGGTCTGCGGCCTCCGTGATCAACAAAAACAAAAACAAGAATTTGGCTGTAACAGATTTTTTCTTTTAGAGCGTTTAGTTCCATTAGCATCGTTGTCGTCGACAACACACTTTTTCCCGAAACTAGGAGTAGTTTGGGCTTGGGCCGGTGGTTGCGCCTTAATGGTCTTGGAAGCAAGTGGTTTGAGTTTTGAGTTAGAAGGAGCAGTGACTTCTTCTTCTTCATATGTTAGTGAATCTTTCTCGACTATATCTTCTTCAAACAGAAACTTCAAAAAACAGATTGTTTTTGGGATGAAGATAGTGCAATGTACTTATTAGCGTCACCGTCGGAGGAAGATTCGAAGTTGGGTGGTGCCATTGAGATTTTGGAGTAAGAAGCTTGAGAGACAGACTGAAGTAGAAAACCCTAGAAGAAAGGAAAGCTTGACGTTTCTTTTGTTTTCTAAATTTGGATTAGAAACAAGTTTCTTTTTTAGATGAATTTTTTTTTGTTACAATTGCTTTATTTATTTATTATTATTTTACAAAATATAATAAAATTATACCTTACTAGTACTATCATAACCAAGGGAGTTATTGTTTTATCAGAAGTTCGAGTACTGGTTTGACCTAGATTGTGATATGTTAACATTTCAACATTCTCAAACGGAATTTCAAGCTCGTTCACATAAAAGTATTAAAATCTCTTGCTGAATCAAGAGTTACGTCGAAAAAATGGTTGAAAATTTTGATCGTCGATGATGACGGTAATCTTACAAACACCACTTTAAATGTAGTTTATAAAGAAATGTTCAAAAATTTGTAGGATTGTTTGTAATTTCAAGCTTACGTAATTTGGTGGAAATATTTTGGACATATCAATTATTATATAGTCTATTTTATTTCTATTACTAGATGGAAGTACTTAAACAATAAAGCATTTTTGTTTCCAAACATATGAATTATACTTTTATACCATATGCATCACTTCTGTTTATTTGTGTTTACTGTTTGTCCAACACAAGTGGAATATTTTTCAAACATGATTTACAAATATCATATACTTCATTCATAGTGTTTTATTATCTAAATTTATCAATTCTTAAATATATAATTTGTTAACAAAAAATATAATTCTATATCATAATTGTTTCAAGCATCGCACAAATAAAAAAAAAAAAAAATCTTATACAGGATAAATTTTAATTAATATATAAAAGTTTCAAAAAAATTATCATACTTGAGATAAGTTATAGCTAATAAAAATTTCAAAAAGAAAAAAACTATTTACACGAATAGTTCTAACCGATATAAATTTCAAAAATAACTATTATATACGGAACAAATTGTCATTTATAGAAATTTCAACAAAAGTATCATATAAAAGAAGTTCTAACCAATAATAATTTCAAAAAATATATCTTATATAGAATAAGTTATAACTAATTAATATATATTTGCACTTATACTTATATTATAACTGTTATACATTAATTTTCTACTGCGTAATTGTGCATGTGTAGTGTTATGTTACGACCCGTGCTCGGCACAAGTCTTTTAGTAGTTATTATTGTTATTTTCGAATTACTTGTCATTACTTCTATTGTTTTCTATTCTGCAATGTATTATATTAGTTATAATAAGTTGTAATTTTAAATTATGTATATAAATCACCGATAAAATAACTTTTGTACCTTTTCCTTCACCAAGAGGTTATAATTAAAAGGCATAATGTCTACATAGTTTAAAAAATGCATGTATATTTTTAAAATATTTCTATAATGAATTAGTTGTTAACTATTGCGTTTTCTCATGTCTCATTAGTCATTGATATTTTTTATGTTTGAAAAACTAGAACCAAATTAAAAGGGCAATTGTATATCCTATTGAGAGCTCTATTTAATTGAGCCAGTACATAATGAAAGAGAGCTATTGAAATAATTAAGAGATTTCAAGTGATTTTTTTTTCTTAAAAAAATATGAAAAATGCTAGTTGCATGTTTCATTGTTAGTTGGTGAAGTTGAATTGCACTTGTGATATTCTTATCACTCTAACCCCTATGCCCCTCTCCCAAACCACTAAGCTGAAATTTCAATTTATGATATATATTCTTTTTGTGAGGTGTACACTACTTACATAATTCATAATATACATTTATTTGTGTGTGTGTGTGTTTTTTTTTTGTCTTATAGTATATAGTAATATACATTCATAATCACTAAAAGACCAATGTGTTTCAATGAAAATTATAGCTAACAAATATTTTTCGTCCCCTTCTTAGCTATATAAATATATAAGCCTCATACATTATACTATTTCATTACATTTTCTAACAAGAGGATGGAGAAACATGAAACACAAAATTGGTTTGAAAGAGCAAAACCATTCATAGCAGTTGTGCTTTTGCAATTTGGATATGCAATTATGGATGTTTTATCAAAGGCTGCAATGAATGAGGGAATGAGCAATTATGTATTTATTGTGTATCGCCATGTTGTAGCATTCATTTTCATAACCCCTTTTGCACTCTATTTTGACAATTATAAATATAAGTAAAGTTCTCTCCATTGTGTGTTGGTTATTTATTTATTTTATATTTTGTGTTCAATATTTAACTTAATTGTATGATGCATGTTGTGCTCTTTATTTTTTGCAGGAAAGTAAGGACTAAAATGACAATGTCAATCTTCATGAAGATAGTGTTGCTCAGCTTTCTAGAGTAATAATTTTACACAAATTTTATTTGAAAGACACCTAAATTGGACAAATTTTTAAATGTTAATGCATGCATGTTGGTTAATGAAATATAATGAGCTTCATATATATCAAAAAAAAAAAAAAAAAAAGAGCTTCATTAATAACAAATTTGAATGTGATCAATCACAGATTTTAGATGTTGAAATCTACATGTACTTTAGAGCGCGGATGAAGTCGTGTTTAATAATGTTCAATTTTTTGGTTAAGAAAGTTAAACCAGTGATTATTGAGTTATCTAATCTTGATACTTCCTCTAGTTCTTGATATAAGAAAAAAATGTACTTTTTAAATTCATTGAAATATTAATATATCTAATCTATATCATAAACTAGATACAAATTTTCAATGAAATTTTAAAATATTTTTTTTTTCTTATACTAAAAACAATAAAGATTATATGTTACGAACTGCTCATTAAATTGTGTCAATCATATTGTCCAAGAAATGTCAGCTCGGTGGTTAGAACTTGACTTTGTAATCTTCAAGATCAGAGTTAAACCCCTCAAAACAGTTGTAGAATAGTAATTAGTGCCACTATAATAGTATATTCCTCTTCACGAATTTATTTATAATTTTAAAGAAAAAATCAATGTTAATCATTTAATTTTGGTGTCACAAAGTATTGTTAAATTAACATTAGTGTAATTTTAATTACATATTATTAATTAAACACATTGTCTCATTGATTATTTAATGAACACATTTTCACTTAAATTTAATGTTTACTTTTTATCATTGGCAGACCTGTTATTGGTCAAAATTTGTATTTTTTAGGGATGAAGTACACAACAGCAACCTTTGCAGCTGCCATGACCAATATCCTTCCTGCCAGTGCCTTTATCTTGGCCTGCATTTTTAGGTAAAATAACTAAGCATTATTTTCACTCTTCTAACAACAAACTTTTCAAATTAGATCGGATCAAATACATATACTCTCTCCGTGACAAAATATATATAAAAATTACTTATTGTATGATTGATTAAAATAGATCAGATACATTAATCAATCATACAATGAAGTGAAAATATTTTTTGCTTATATTTTGTCGCAAAGGGAACACGTGTTAGTTTTCAATTCTTGAGAATTTAAGTTAGACTATTTTTTTGTTGTGTTTAATTAGGCTTGAGAAGATAAAGGTAAAAAGTATAAGGAGCCAAGCAAAAGTGGTGGGAACCATAGCATCTGTTTCAGGTGCAATGTTGATGACTCTAATTAAAGGTCCTGTACTTTTAGGGACATTTGGAGGCAATAGTCATAACCAATATAGTGATGAGACCAATAGTGAACATATATTAGTTGGCTCTATTATGATTGCATTAGGATGCTTTAGTTGTGCTTGTTTTGTGATCCTTCAAGTGAGTTATTATTAAAACTTCTTTAACAATTAAATTAAACTTATTATTATGATTTTTATTATTTTACTTTGCTTGTGTACTAACAAAAGTTTGTATCATTGTCTAGGCTATTACCCTTAAAACCTATCCTGCACCACTCTCTCTTGCCTCATGGATATGTTTTTTGGGCACACTTGAAACTGCAGTAGTGGCTATGATTATGGAATGGTGTAATCCTTCAGTTTGGTATATAAAATGGGATATGAGATTGTTGTCAATTGTTTACACTGTAAGCTCACCTACCTACACTATTCAAAAATAATTATTTTGCTCATAAATATAAGACTATAATGACTAAATCATAGGAATTAAAAGATTTCGAGGTGCTATTATTTTTTATATATTCGGTATTATTTTATAAATTTACCCTTAAGGAATGAGAATCAATATTTATTATAGATCACGGAAAAATGTGTAACATAATTAGGAGTATGTTGATGGAAGCAGATATGCTGCAGTTAGTTACTACGTGACGCAATAATTGTTTTTGTCCGTCCGATCAAAATTAACGGTTGAGATTGATTATTGAATGTTTAATTTAGACCGTTCGATCTCAAATAAATGGATATTATACAATATAGCGTTTAACTGTGGCATTCCCTACGGCATGGAATCCACATCCATAATCTCATTATATCATTTTGGCATACAGGGTATAGTCTGCTCAGGAGTGTTATATTTTGTGCAAGGAGTAGTGGTGAAATCTAGAGGCCCAATATTTGTAACAGCTGTTAGTCCTTTATGCACAGTAATTGTTGCTATCATGGGATACTTCATTTTGGCTGAAGAATTGTTCCTTGGAAGGTAATCATATAAATAATTAAGTACATAATCAAAAGTATCTGGTCTATAATATAGAACACATACATTAGTTATTCAATGAATCTGAAAAGTGAAATTTTACTTATAATTATGGTCAGAGAGAGTAAGTAATAGAATATGATAAATATATTGCAGGGTTATTGGTGCAATTGTTACTTGTTTGGGCTTATATCTTGTTGCTTGGGGCAAAAGCAAAGATTACACTCCATCAGAACCAGTTATTCAAGAATTTATATTTTCAACTGATGAAGGCAATGTTAAGAATGAACATTTTGCTCAAGAGATCGTCACTATTCAGTAATTCTAAAATTGGAACCAAACTCCAGGTGAATACTCTCTTCGATCTTAATCATAAGTAAAATAATTAAGGTTGGCAGGAATATGTACTAAGATGAACATGTTTGGTATTCCTAATTGATTGATCTATCAATTCTGATATCAATAAGGAGAGACAATAACTATCAAAATGTAGTCAGATTTTATAGACACATTAGGTTATTACAGAATAGGATGCCGGTGACAACATTAATTTTATAAGTCTAGCAAATATAAATATAGAATTTCATTTTCAAAATTGCAAATGAATATGGTAATAGCTTTGTAAACAAGTTGTCAATGTTGATATCTGTTTTGGCAAAAAATAGCAGATAGATGATAAACTAGCTTATAGCGGATGAATTTATAAAAAACTATGGTTGAACTGATTGAATCAATTGAATCATGACTAGTGGTCATCGCGAGACGATCTTTGGTCCGATTTTTATAAACTTTGTTTTGAACCAAACCGGTATGTCTAATATGTTTGATGAAAAGTATATACACATTTTATTTTAAAAGAATCGGTTAATGACTAATTATTAAGAGTTCAAAATGTACAAAACAAGATCAATCGTTAATTGGTTCAGTGGTGATTGATGCCGAACTTGGTAGGGAAGACCATGGTTCGATCCCCCGCAACTGCAATAGGGAGAGGGCTGGAACCACTTGACGTCAGATCTGACCCCCGAACCAGATTAAACTGGTGGTGTAAACCAAAATGTACAAAACAAGTGCTCAAATGATGAGTTTTTGTTTGTATGAGAGAGTATACCTGCAAGAAGTTTGAGGAATGTGAAGCCAATAAGTCTGTGTATGATGGAATATCATAGTTGAATCTCCTATATGGTGTTTGAGTATAAGTATTGGCAATGTCATCACTTCCTATGCAAATAATATATACACTCTTTGATATTATCATTTTCATTCTCTCTTCTCCAATTGCTTCATTTATCTTATTTTTGTACTTCTTGAACATGTCCAATTGATCTGACAATGATATCACAGACTTATAACAACAAAGAGAAATTAAATTATAGTTAGTTTTAACATATACTAAAAATGTAAAATTTGCATGCAAAATTAAATATTCAAATTCAGCATTAGACATAGTTATTTACTGCTAATTGAGATGTTAGAGGATCATATCCAGCGCCACCAGAGGCAAAGCTTACACCTGTTAGGAGATCTTGAAGTTGCAAATTTGGATCAAGAGAAGCTGGTAAAAGCTTCTTGACTCCAAATTTTGAAGCTGAAAAAAATGATTTTTTTGTTAAGAAACTTAACAAGAAAATGTTCATTCTATTTTTTCCATGTATAAATGGTTTTAAATTAGAGTCCGCAAGCATTGCCCGTTTGGCGGCTAGTGTATATAATAGAGATTTGTCAACATTACAAAAAAAAAAAATAAGAAAAGTCATTCGTGCTCTGCTTCTCCCGCGTGCTTCTCTTCTCCCACAGATCCACTCCGTTTCACTTTCACTCTTCTCTACTTCGCGACCGGCGATCTTCTCTGCACAAGACGAAGGGGAGGAATAGTTGGAATTGTTTTGAACCGGCCCTATCACGCTTTTCTCTGGTAATTTCTCTATAGCTTTTCTTCTCATTTTCGTTAAAAAAATATTTGAAATTCAAACCCTAAAACGATTTCGTCTGAGTTGTATGATTGCGTCTGTTTCGTTTTCTGAGCATTGACTTGCTTGGTTGTTATTCAATTTTTGCTGCTTCACTGTTCATACAGTTTCTTGTTAAATAGTTTTACTGATTATTAAGATGTGAACTAGATTGTACTTATTTTTAAGGCTCTTATCTTCTTTGTTTGATTCCATGGATTAACTTAATACATAATGGACTTCCTTGTTCTTTTCAACTTTCAATTGTGTGCTACTGATAGATATTTATAATCTAAAAAGCATGAAAATTTTGCCTAGGCTCTGCCACTGGATAAGAGTTTGTTCAACAAAATAATTTATCCGTCAAAGAGTTATTATTAAGACCCTGTTTGGCAAAAATAGCAGATAGCCAATAAACTAGCTTATAGTGGATGAACTTATATTCCATCCGTTTCAAATTACAAGTCGTTTTGATACAAATTAATTTCTCTTCGCCAATTATTTTCCAAAACAAGGACAATTTGAGACAAATTGATTCATGTATCTATTTTACATGCTTTATTATGTTGAAAGTAGAAGCAAGAATGAAAGTGAAATTGCTCTAGAAGAAGTCTTTCATTTTGTCATCAAGGACTATTGAACAAAGCAAATTATATGCCTCTTGTGTAGGATGGTAACTGTCCCAGAATATATATCTTGAAGGGTTTGAACACACGCCTACGCTGTAACGGTTACACAATATGCTTACTTCTATGTCTCCTGTTCCACAACATCCTGCGTCTGCTACTTCAAAACCTAAACCATGCACCAAATACAATTAAGAAAAAAATAAACAGACATAAGAAAAATACACTAATCAAACTGAGTAAAGGACAAGGCTTGTGTTAGATTTAGATTACCATATTTAGCAGGGTTTTGAACCATATTCATTAATGGATTGTAAATGTCAAGATAGACAAACTTAGCCTCTGGAAATTTATTTTGAAAGGAATCCAATTGAGATACTAATTTAGAGTTGAAGAGTCTTGCTGCTTTGTTTTCAGATTCTGAACATCCTCTATTCATGCCTCCATCAATTGTTCTCTGTGAGGGGACACACCCTATATTTGGAATACCTAATACTCCAATCCTTCTAGCTCCTAAACCATATAGTTCCTGCATTATGTATATTTTTTATTTTTTGTAGACAAACTAAAAGTTATATATAACCAAAATTCTAATTCAAAACTCTGAATGGTTTAAAACCAGATCGAACTAGCCGACTCAACCAAGAACCGACCAATATGTCGGTTGGTTCGGTTCTGGTTGCCTTCTATCTGATTGAACCATAATTGAACATGGATGAAATGAAGTTAGTTTAACCGGTTTTTCTTGTTTTCATTTATTTATTTATTTTCCATTCAGTTCAACCGTTGAATCAATTGAACCATGACTAGTGGTCATCGTGAGATGATCTTTGGTCCGATTTTTAAAAACTTCTTTGAACCAAATCGGTATGTCTAATTATGTTTGATGAATTTTAGTATATACACATTTTATTTTAAAAGAATTGGTTAATGACTAATTATTAAGACTTCAAAATGTACAAAACAAGACCAATCGTTAGTTGGTTCAGTGGTGATTGACGCTGAACTTGGTAGGGAAAACCACGGTTCGATCCCCCACAACTGCAATTGGGAGAGGGCTGTAACCAATGACAGAATTGACCCCTGAACCATATTAAACTGGTGGTGAAAGCCAAAAAAATGTACAAAACAAGTGCTCAAAGTTTTTGTTTGTATAACAGAATATACCTGCAAGAAGTTTGAGGAATGTGAAGCCAATAAGTCTATGTATGATGGAATATCATAGTTGAATCTCCTATATGGTGTTTGAGTATAAGTATTGGCAATGTCATCACTTCCTATGCAAATAATATATACACTCTTTGATATTATCATGTTCATTCTCTCTTCTCCAATTGATTCATTTATCTTATTTTTGTACTTCTTGAACATGTCCAATTGATCTGACAATGATATCACAGACTTATAACAACAAAGAGAAATTAAATTATAGTTAGTTTTAACATATACTAAAAATGTAAAATTTGCATGCAAAATTAAATATTCAAATTCGCATTAGACATAGTTATTTACTGCTAATTGAGATGTTAGAGGATCATATCCAGCACCACCAGAGGCAAAGCTTACACCTGTTAGAAGATCTTGAAGTTGCAAATTTGGATCAAGATAAGCTGGCAAAAGCTTCTTCACTCCAAGTTCTGAAGCTGCAAAAATATATTTTTTGTTAAGAAACTTAACAATAAAATGTTCGTTATGTATTTTTTTTCTATGTATAAATGGTTTTAAATTGCAATGGCATTAGCCACATTTTACTACAATATAATAGTTTGTAGCGTAAATGTGTAATTGCAACCGCAATTTAAAACCACCGATGTATAATAAAATGAAGAAAAGAATTTTTTGTACCAATGATGTCTGAAGGGATTAAACCATTGCTGAATCTTCCAGTTGGTTGATTTCCACTACCAAAGTCTTTACCATAAGGTAGAAAATCGCACCTGACAATGGTATTGATGTGGTTGTTATTACCTGGGTCAACGGCAGAGTCACCAAACACAAATAGTGCTGGAACTGTTTCATTGTTTGGTAGATTCACAACATTACCACAATGTAGATAGATAAGGATTGTAGTAAGAGAGAAAAGATTGACAAAAGGTGATTGAAAAAGAAGGTTTTGAAAGAGTAACTTGATCATGTTTTTGTGGAATATGAAGAACTAGCTTGACTACAACTTATTGGAACTTAATTTTAGCTTAGTGAGTTAGTGCTATGCTACTACTATAAGCCATTTATAAACCTTATTCTTATCTTAAGTCATTTTACTATGAATTGTACAAAGATTGATAGTGATGGTTAATGAGAAATGTTACACCAATAAAAAATATGCAAATATGTTTCTATTATTTTGGGTACTTAATGCTTGTTTTTATTGTGAGATGTATGCATTATGTACTCTGCATTGCATTGAGTCATAAAAGAGCCATATGAGATTTAATGTTAACTTACATCTTGAATGCTGAATCATCCCTTTTTTTGACAGGAATACTAAATCCTCCTGTAAACATAAATAAATACATAAAAGGTCATATACCATTCACACTGATGTTTAGTGAAAATCAAATAATAGTAGTTGTGTCACCTGAACTTAGCTCGGTTGGTAGGGACAATGCATTATATATGCAGGGAGTTGGGGTTCGAACCTCGGTCATCCCATTTATCTATCTTTGAGGGTGAAATTTCTAGTTACTAGGCTACTTAACCAAAAATAAAATTAAATATTAGTTGTTGAGGGTTTGCGAAAATGACGGAAGCAATGAGTCAATATTTCAATGCTACTTACAAAAAAAAAATGTCATTTCTTCACACAAAACCTTAAAAGTGTGTTTGGATGAGAATTTTTTTTGAAGTAATTAATTTTTTGAGGAAATTCAAAATCTTCTTTGTAATATATATATATATATATATGTATGTAGAAAAAATGCATGTCAATGCTGCATATCCACAAGATAGGAAGATGATACACATCCACTAATGTTTTTAGAACATTAAGTATATGAGTCGCCTTTTTTATATACGTTAATAAACTCATACATAGTTGATTTGAGACTAATCACACACTTAAATCAAACCTTAATTATTATTATAAAAAAGTTACAAAATAAATTTATATTGCGGATTGATGAGTTTTTATTGGATGTGGGTGTAAAAGTGATTTACACCCACAATACATCACCATTAAACTCTATTGGCTCCTCAATGTTGTAAAAAAGCACTTTTTTACAAATTACAAGTCATCTAATTCTAAGGCCAATATCATTTCTGCCAAACTTACAATTATATAAAAAAGGATTACCTTCCAAACTTAATACAATCAACTCCATTTGTTTTTCTTTCTTCAAATTTAATTTATGTGAACTAAGGCTTTGTTTACGAGTTTGGAGGGGAGGGGGGAAATGATTTTAAAGAAAAATGAAGAAATAAGTGGAAGGAATAGAGAAGTTTGGGAAAAGAAGGAGTTTGAAGGGTTATTTTTTCTTCATAACACAAAACCCTCCTAATTTGGTGGAACTCAAAAATTGTATTGGATGAGGGTTTGGAGCGGGGTTTGGAGGTTATATGAATTCTTCAAATTTAATTAATGTTGTTATAATATTCTTAAATTCATAATATATTAATCATAAGTATTTATTTGTCATTCTCTATAAAAAATACATTCTCAAAAAATATAAAATATTTCTCTAATTTTTTCTCTATTTTCCTACCTCTAAAGTCCTCCCCTCTCCTCCAAACTCGCAAACAAAGCCTAAGTGCAATGTACATGCATGGGTTACGAAAAAACAGGTGGAGGCAACTGCTATAAATGAAGAGTTACTACTTGAGCGACAGAAAAATGGTGTTTTCATCACTAGATGAACATGAGCTCATTAATTATTGACATTGACAAATAAAATTTATGGTGATACAATTGCTCAAAATCAACGACAGAAAAGAAAAAACATGTTTTAAGTACAAATGTGGATAAAACCCTTTCAAACTCCCCTTCTCTCCCTCTACCGGCCCTAGTTTTTCAAATTTTTGTTCATCCTATAAGGGTGATTTTGAGTCACTTTTGGCCTAGAATCACCCCCTCTACACTTTTTTTTATTATTCTTTTAATATAAATAAGTGATTTTCACATAAATTAAATTTTTCTTTTGTGTTTTTTTGTGATTTCGTCGTCTAAGTGCAGCGTTGTGTTGGCCGTCGTCTTGTGCGGTGTTATTTAATTTCCCATATGGATGATTTTTGAACAAGTTCCCATATGGATGATTGCCTAATTGCTTGTTGGATGTTGACCCGTATTAAGACTTAAGAGGGTAAGACCCCATATGAGTATTATCTTTACGGATAAAAGTGAAAATGTCAATTAGACTAATGTCAATTAGAAAATAATTTAGAGACACTGAAATTGAGAGTTAGTATATTTTGTTATGAATATTAGTGGATGTCCGTTTTCGGCTCATTTATTGGCCCATTACATTTGTCTATAAATGAGATCTATTGTAACTAAACCCGGATCCTATTGATGAATAATACTACATACTATTCTTTTCTCTCATCTCTCACTTCTTCATCTATATTATTCATACTATTTACATCAATTTATAACACGTTATCAGCACGATAGCTATCAATTATTATTGCCAAGTATGTGAACCGAACCTCCTTCCTTATTATTTTGCTGCGTCATGCTCATAGCCTTGATGTCCTTAGTTGTTCTACTATAATAAAATCATGCATATCATTTTAATATGCTACACATAAAACTTTTTGTTAAATTACTGTGTAAAACATTTACGTAACTTTAATTATGCAACAATCATGCAAATCATTTATGCATAAAAGAATTGTTCCTATACTTGTTCTTATAAATTGATTTTGACTTATAATAACCCTTATTTTAAATTTTGGGGCTTTTTGATTAATCTATCAATTCATATGAACACAAATTTTGTTGTTGTGTTATTGATGTTATGGCCATGATTATAATATTAATTTTTTAATAAAGATATTATTATATAGTTCTTGAAAAACTAATAAATTTAATTTATGAATTCCCGAAGAATTCAACAAATTATCTAGTTCCTGAAGAACTTAGAAATTTAATTAATGGATTCCCGAAGAATTCAATAATCTTAAGTTCCTGAAGAACTTAGAAATTTAATCTACGAGTTCCAGGAGAATTCAATATTCTAGTTCCCGAAGAACATGGAAAAATCTCAATTTTTATTATGAATTCTAGAAGAATTCAATAGTTTAGTTCCTGAAGAACTTAACAAACTCAATTTTTATCCTTTATGAATTCCAGAAGAATTCAGCACTTATATGAAGGATGTACAATTAGATCTATTCTTGAACAACTTAAAAATCCAAATTTTGTTTTTCATGAATTCCTGAAGAATTCAATAGTGAGACATCCTTGAAGGATGTATAAATAATTGATATGACCAATTATAAAGTTCTTGAAGAATATTGATTCACAATTTACAGTCCAGAAACACCATAGTGAATTTTTTTAAATATGAATCCTGAAGATTCATAGCATACGGTCCAGAAGCACCGTGATGAAAATTTAAAATATGAATCTTGAAGATTGATAAGCATACGTTTCTTTCATAACGAATATAATATTAAAACAAGAAAAGAAGAGATGTAAAATATCTCTATATATTACGAAACATATTTTGGATAAAATAAGTGTAATGAAAAAGTTATAAACAAGAAGTTTATACTACACTTATAAATATATTAGTGGGATTAAAGCACAAAATATTGTAAACCAAAAGTTTACAAATCATATTAAAGTTATCGTTGGCAAGACCGGTTGGGTCATCCCGGATTTATTATGATGCGAAAAAACAATTCTATAGATATGTATTGAAGGGTCTGAAGTTCCTTCATTCCAGTAATTTTTATGTGTTAAGGTTTGTTCTCAAAGAAAGTTGATAAATTAAATAAATGAGCATATTTTTTTTACGTTTGTTTTCAACTCACAGCCATAAGTTTGTGAGGTACTAATTTAGTCAAGAGCTCATTTTTATATAAAGCATTTGTTAAGTGTCATATGTCAATTAAAATTGATATTGAACATCTTAAAGTACATGTTCATAAAAATGGACTTGAAGATTCATTCTTTAGACGTCTAAAGTTAATTACATGAACGATACTTATGAAATCAATGCTTCTAATTTATATTTTGGGAACACTTAAACATGTATGTTGAGATATTGATCTGCATCAAGCCAACAAGTTATTATATGTAAGTCCCCCTCAATTTGCAATTGAGTTTAGGTTTATAACCTAATATTTTTCATATAAGCATTTTTGGATGTGTTGGTATGTTCCAGTTGCTCCAATATAATGCACTAAGATGAATTCTTAAAGAATATTGGGAAAATATATTTGATATGAATCCCCATACATTATAAAATATTTTGAGATAGAAAAGTTGGAGACTTATGTACAGCCCTGTAGGCTAATTATCAAGTGATGAACTAATTTTCCAAATGTTAGGGGGAGAGAATAAGCAGCTGAAAAATATGAACCAGAAGTTCATAATCACTTGAAATAAATTATTATTATTATTATTATTGAAAATATGAACCAGAAGTTCATAATCACTTGAAAAATATGAACCAGAAGTTCATAATCTTGATCTTCTTAGAAATCAGTATGAACGAGAAGTTCATAAGATAAATCATTTGCAAAATTTATGAAATAAATTATCTGCTGCTAATGCTCCAATCAAAATGGATGTCCTTGTTGGACAGTCTTATATTGCAAATGATTTTAACCACCCTGAAGCGTGGTAGGCAAATCAGTTCCAAAGATAAAAATCCTCAAATAAGAAACAGAACTAAAAAGAAAGATGACCCAAGTATGGATATGAAAATCTCAAAAGAGTATTTGACATAATTGATTTTTCAGTTTCAGAAGAACTTATCAGGTACCTGAAATCTATGATAATATAGGGAAATGGATTCCCTGCAGTCACTTTTTGACTGTCGTTTAATCTCAGCCATTCATTTTCAAAGCTGGACCACCAAAATTTGAATCTAAAGGCTTGCAAATAGTAACTACATGACTGCATGATTATTTGAATGCATGCAATACAGGTCCATAATATAGAGATCTCGATGAATTATGTCATGAATGTCATGAATAGAATACAATGGAACCGAAAGGAAGTCAACGTTGACAATATTTTTGCACATAAGAAAGCGCTATATGTGATAGATGATAATGAGGATCATGAACTAAAGTCTATTGAAAATTATAGACGAGACATCGATTGTCTAAATGAAATGATGCAATTGCTACGTAATTAAAGTCACTTTGCAAAGTGAAAGATTTTTGGACCAGCAGCACATAATGATGTGAAAATAATGAGATAAGAATCAATTTTCTTGTGAAAAAGAAAATGCTATTTAAAGTTTGACTTATTATTTAAGAGCTTATCATTGATTTTGAAAAATATTCACCTGAAGTGAAATCAAAATCCCTTTCTTACTTGATTAAGTTAGTAGCACATGAGGCTCAATTTATTTGAAAATGTGTTACAATATATTTGTATGGCTCACTTGTTGTTAGTGTGGATTATATAAAACTCCCTGAAGGAGTTAATTTTCACAAGATATACAAACTATCAAAGAGATGATTTAATAAGTCTCTTTGTATACGCATACAATCAAAATGTATGTTGTATAATAATTTTAGTGAATATTTCCAAATGAGGAACATGAGAATGACAATATTTGTCCATTTTTTGGAAATGAATTTGTTATATGTTCAAAGCTCCTGAAGAGCTTCCGAAATCTGTTGATTAAAAGACAATTTTGAATGAAATATGTTGGATGATCAAAATTTGTTTGAAATTGCATACTTAGTATTTCAATGAGGTATTATGTATGATGTCACTTGATGTGAACAAAGATCATTTCATATCTCAAGAAAATGACTAGTTACTTGAATTTGTCTTGAAGTACCATATTTTAGTTCTGTTGAGAACACTATTGCATTTTGCTAATTATGTATGTGATGATATCAATAAACTCCAAGATATTGGAAGAAAGTCAAGCGTATGATTTGTATCTTAGAGATACAAAAATATCCTTCAATTATGAAGAGGATTTAGCACTATATCAAGAAAGTTGACAATAGGATTCTGTCGAGGTTTGTGATTCTACACATACAAAAAATTTGAAGAAGATAGTATTGCATTAATGACTAATGCAGAGAAGAGTATATCAAACAAGATAAATCAGATATTTCTACAAATCAGTGATCGTCAAGTAAAGCTAGGGATCAACTATATTGAAGATTAATTAGTTTTCTCCATCTCAGATATAATTGTCTTTACGAGGGGGAGATATAATTGTGTTCTGCACTTTTTTTCCCTTAACCATGGTTTTGTCCCATTGGGTTTTTCTGGTAAGGTTTTTAACGAGGCAGTTCAAACACAAGGGATATTGTACTCTTTTTCCTTCACTAGATTTTTTTTCCACTGGTTTTTTCTAGTAAAGGTTTTAATGAGACATATCCTCGATGGACATCCAATGGGGAGTGTTATAAATATTAGTGGATGTCCATATAGGTTTTCGGCCCATGTTATTGGCCCATTACATTTGTCTATAAATGAAACCTATTGTAACTAAACCCGAATCCTATTGATGAATAATACTACATACTATTCTTTTCTCTCATCTCTCACTTCTTCATCTATATTATTTACATCAATTTATAACATATTTACATTTTTTTTAATTTTATTTTGACACCAAAAGCACTCGACTGAGATAATGTGAATCTCTTTTAATTTAATTAATATCTTGAATTCGATCTCTGGTTTAAGCATGCGGTAACATTAAAGCTCTTTGAAAAAGTGTCTTTCATTTAGATTTTACAAACTTAAAAAATTAGTCTTTTGTTATGAATATTATTAGTGGATGTCCATATAGGTTATTGGTCCATATATTTGGCTCATTATATTTGCCTATATATAAGACATATGTATTATTGTAATGTAACACTAATCCTAGTAATGAATATTACGGACTATTCTTTCTCTCTTCTCTCACTTCTTCTCTATATTATTGCTCTTATTTACATCAGTTTATAACACGTTATCAGCACGAGACTCTACCAAAATTATTTGGAAAGATATGAAGGTATAATCTCTTTTCTTTTTAATTTACTTTATGTCATACAGTTGCTCTTATAATTGAAACGATACATACTCTTGCTGTTACATTGATACATATACAATTCATGAATTAATCTAATTTTTTTTTGAAAAAACTAACCAAATCAGTATGGCATGTGGTATGGCATGTGGTGTATGTATCATACTTTTGCAAATCCGTATAATTTTAAAACTAACCAAATCAACATTACCTTCAATTATGTTTTTTATTTTGGTAATTTATTTATTCCATATATACTTTAAAAGGAAATATATTTGTGCATCATTGAATGATTGCAAAAGATATTTTGATTGTATAGTTCCTGAAGAACTTACAAAGATATTATTATTATTATATAGTTCCTAAAGAACAAAGAAATTTAATCTATGAATTCTCGAAAAATTCAACAAACTTAGTTCCTGAAGAACTAAGAAATTTAATTTAAGAATTCCGGAAGAATTCAACAATTTAGTTCCTGAAGAACTAATAAATTTAATCAATGAATTCATGAAGAATTCAACAAAATTAGTTCCTGAAGAACTAATAAGTTAAATTTATGAATTCCTGAAGAATTCAATAATATTAGTTCCCGAAGAACTAAGAAATTTAATTTATGAATTCCTGAAGAATTCAATAATATTAGTTCCCGAAGAACTAAGAAATTTAATTTATGAATTCCTGAAGAATTCAATAAAATTAGTTCCTGAAGAACTAATAAATTTAATCTGTGAATTCCTGAAGAATTCAACAAACTTAGTTCCTGAAGAACTAATTAATTTAATTTATGAATTCCCGAAGAATTCAACAAATGATCTAGTTCCTGAAGAACTTAGAAAAATATCAATTTTTTATGAATTCCAAATGAATTCAATATTGCTACATCCTTGAAGGATTATAAATGGATAGTGATTTATTATATAGTTCATGAAGAACTAAGAACCAAATTTGATTCTCCATGAATTCATGAAGAATTCAATACTTATATGAAGGATGTACAATTAGGTATATTTTCGAGGAACTTAAAAATCCAAAATTTTGTTCTTCATGAATTCCTGAAGAATTCAATGGTGTGATACATCCCTGAAGGATGTATAAATAATTGATAAGAACTATTATATAGTTCTTGAAGAATATCGATTTGATATTTATGGTCCAGAAGTACCATAGTGAAATCTTTTAAAATATGAATCCTGAAGATTCATAGCTATAAATAAAATAAGTGGAATGAAAAAGTTATAAACCAGAAGTTTATACTACACTTTTAAATATACTAGTGCAATTGAAGCACAAAATATTGTAAACCAGAAGTTTACAAATCGTATTAAATTTATCATTGGCAACACCGGTTGGGTCATCCCGGATTATTATGATGCGAAAAAGAAATTCTATAGATATGTATTGAAGGGCCCGAAGTTCCTTCATTATAATAAATGAGCACATTCTATTGATATATCATGTGAACCCGTTATATTTTAATTGATGCATCAACTAAATGGTCACATGTACGTTTGTTGTCGACTCACAACCAGATGTTTGTGAGATACTGATTTGGTTAAGAGCTCATTTTATATAAAGTGTTTGATAAGTATCGTATGTCAAATCAAAATTAATATTGAACATATTGAAGTATATATGTTCATAAAAATGGACCTGAAGATCCATTCTTTAGACGTCTAAAGTTAATTACATGAACGATACTTATGAAATCAAAGCATCTAATTTATGTTTTGGGAACACTCAAACATTTATGTTGAGATATTGTTTCGCATCAATGCCAAAAAAAAGTTATAATATGAAAGTTCTCCCCTTAATTTGCAATTAAATTTAGGTTTATAACCTAATATTTTTCATATAAGCATTTTTGGATGTGTTGGTATGATCCAGTTGCTCCAATATAATGCACTAAGATGAATTATTAAAGAATATTGGGAAAATATATTTGATATGAATCTCCGTACATTAAAATTTCGAGATAGAAAAATTGGAGACTTATCTACAGCCCTGTAAGCTAATTATCAAGTAATGAATTAATTTTCCCAATATTAGGGGGAGAGAATAAGCAGCTAAAAATATGAACCAGAAGTTCAATTGAATCACTTGATATTATAAAAATTATTATCTCATCTTGATCCTCTTAGAAATTAGTATGAACAAGAAGTTCATAAGATAAATCATTTGCAAAGTTTATGAAATAAAATATCTGCTGCTAATGCTCCAATCAAAATGGATGTCCCAGTTGGACAGTCTTATATTGCAAATGAGTTTTAACCACCCTGAAGTGTGGTAGGTCAATCGGTTCCAAAAGATAAAAATCCTCAAATAAGAAAAGGAGCTTATATGAAATATGACCCAAGTGAGGATATGAAAATTTTGAAAAAAGTATTTGACATAATTGATTTATCAGTTCCAGCAGAACTTATCAAGTACTTGAAAGTTATGAAAATAATGAGATCTCGACGAATTATGTCGTGGATGGAAATTATGTCATGAATGAAATAAGATTGAACCGAGATGAAGTCAACGTTGACAATATTTTTGCACATAATAAAGTGCTATATGTGATAAATGACAATGAGGATCATGAATTAAAGTCTATTGAAAATTATAGGCAAGACATCGATTGTCTAAATAAAAAGATGCAATTGGTACGTAATTAAAGTCACTTTGCAAAGTGAAAGATTTTTGGACATGCAGTCCGTACATGTGAAAATGATGAGATAAGAATCAATTTTCTTGCGAAAAAGAAAATGATATTTAAAGTTTGACTTGTTATTCAAGGATATTGATAAATGTCTATTATTGATTTTCAAGAGGCGTATTCACCTGAAGTGAATTCAAAAACCTCTTTGTAATTAGTTAAGTTGAGTAACATATGAAATATTCACTTTATGTGAAAGATGTGTTTTAACATACTTGAATGACTCATTTAATAAAGATGTTTATATGAGAATCCATGAAGGATTTCATTTTTATGAGACATATAAGTCAAACTATCGAAGAGTTGACTTACTAAAATGAATAAGTCTCTTTGTGTATTCATACACACAAGGTGTATGTCGTGTAATATTTTAGTGAGTATTCTCAAATGAGGAACATGAGAATGACAACACTTGTCTATTCTTAATAGAAAATATTTGGAAATGAATTCGTTATAATCGATTTCATGATGATGATATTATTGGAACTCCTGAAGAGCTTCCGAAAACTGTTGATTAAAGACAAATTTGAAATGAAATATGTTGGATGATCAAAGTTTGTTTGAAATTGCAAACTTAGTATTTCAATGAGGTTTTGTGTATGATGTCACTTGATGTGAACAAAGATCATTTCATGCCTCAAGAAAATGATCAGATATTTGAATTGGTCCTGAAGTACCATATTTTAGTTTTATGTGGTGATATCAATAAACTCAAAGATGTTAGAACAAAGTCAAGTATATAATTTGTATCTTAGAGATACAACAATATCACCCAATTATGTGAAAGTTTTAGCACTACATCAAGAAGTTCATAATGTGGTTTTGTTTAGATTTATGATTCTAAACATACAAGAAACTTGAAGAAGATGGTATCGCATTCACGACTAATGCAAAGAAGATTATTTTAAAGGAGAAGAATTAGATCCCTCTACAAAGTCATCGTCAAGCAAAGCATCTAATCAACTACATTGAAGATTAATTGAGGTTCTTCGTCTCAGATATAAATGTCCTTATGAGGGGGAGATATATAATTGTGTTCTGCACTCTTTTTCCCTTAACCATGGTTTTATCCCATTGAGTTTTACTGGTAAGGTTTTTAACGAGGCAGATTAAACACAAAGAATGTTGTACTCTTTTTCCTTCTCTAGAATTTTTTCCCACTGGGTTTTTTCTAGTAAAGGTTTTAACGAGGCACATTCTCGATTGACATCCAAGGGGGAGTGTTATGAATATTATTAGTGGATGTCCATATAGGTTATTGGTCCATATATTTGGTCCATTATATTTGCCTATATATAAGACATATATATCATTGTAATGTAACACTAATCCTAGTAATGAATATTACGGACTATTCTTTCTCTCTTCTCTCACTTCTTCTCTATATTATTGCTCTTATTTACATCAGTTTATAACATCTTTATAGTTGTATGCAAAAAATATTTATTTATGTCAAAAAACCGTATATGAGTGATGTTTGGTTAGAAAAAAATTGACAAAAAACATTTATGGATGTTTTTTTTTGACAAGTGTTTCATTTGGAATTAGTTGAAACATATGAAGCCTCGATATTCTAAAAATAATAAAGTATCGTGTCTGATACGTACTCGATACGTCCCGATACTCGTATCGGAAAAGTATCGGTTAAATCTTTATTTTTAAATTAAAAAAATATCTGATACGCGTCTGATACTTCGCGATACTCGTATCGGAAAAATATCGGTTAAATCTTTATTTTTAAATAAAAAAATAATATCTGATACAATCTGTATTTCCTATTGAATGTCAAACTATTATGTTGTTACACGGGTAACTAACTATGTCTTTTTTTGGATAGTACTGATGATGTTTTTTGGGATAGTACTAATGATGTTCTTTTTGTATAATACTTAACTTAAGATGTATAACTTAAAATGTACTGGTGATCATTAATTTTTAGGACAATATTAATGAGACACAAATACTTAACTTAGTATTAATGATGTTAATTTATTATAATTAGTATTTTTTGTCTTTGTCACTGTTCTGAACCGATAATAATTTCAAAAAATGACATAATTCAGTGTAATCATAAATGTCGTGTCGGTGTAGGACATTGACACGGACACGTGTCGGACACGGACACGCCTAATCCGAGAAGTGTCTGTGCTTCATAGGTCACTTTGGTGTCCTACTATATAACAGGTTGTTAAGTATTTGCGTTTGTCCCAAAATTCTAGTATAAGAATGAATGCTTTATGTTTTTAATTGGTCAGCTGCAGGACCTATATAATTGTCTGTTATTGCTACAAGATGAGTTTGTTAAAGAAGCTTAATGTCATGACTATTATATGTCTTTTGAGTTATTATATGTCTTTAGTTAGGACCGAGGAGCCCTTGTATGTTGAGCCTCAAACTGTTTTACTCTTGTGCAAGCTTATTGGCTTGTTTGTACTCCTTGTACAATGAACTATTGGTGTTTATAATAATAATAATAATAATAATAATAATAATTTTTTGTCTTTCAAAAACCAATTATCATTATTAATATTATTGATTTTAGTCATGTTTATATATTGTGCATTTATATATTTAATTTTTAAATTAATTTTTAAATAATGTATCGCGCCAGTATCGGATATGGATTTTTAAAAATTTTCACATATCGGCGTATCGGTATCGCATCGTATCCGTATCGTGTGGCGTATCGAAGCTTCATATGTTGAAACCAACAAACACTGCCGCACAATTTGTTGTCATTGGTTCACACTAATAATTATTTTTCATAGAGAAAATATTACTTCCTTCGTCTTAAATTAAGTGATACAGTTGACTATATTGCACTATTTATACATATTGTTTTGACCATAATTTTCTATTAATAAATATTAGCATATAAAATATTGTTGGTTTCATCTCGATAAATATTTTCAAAATATTAAATTTTTATAATTTTTACTATAATACAATTAAAAATAATAATCATCAAAGTTATATATCGACACGTGAAACAGTTAACTGTATCACTTATTTTGGGACGGATCGATACATCTTATATTTTCGAGAAACTTTAAAAGATGCATAGATCTTTTCCCTTTGTACGTAGAACTCTCTCCCTTCCCTTCCCTCATTTGACCGGTGGCTTTCATCAAGAACACCCCACCTTCTCATATGTTTCTTTATTTATATTACTTTTGCAAGAGTTGTGGACTTGCATGTATCCATGGTACTGGAAAATATTTCAATTGGTGGAATAGATACATTGCCTAACCAATTCAATCTTCTTTATAAATGATGTTTGTAGTAGGCAAAGAGCTATGATATTGCTCAAAGACACCAAATAGGCAGGGGATTGAGCCGAAATAGCCTTGCCAACATCAATAAGGTGGAATACTCGTTTTTCTTGGGGAGAAAATTGGAGAAGGAAAATTTAATCCAACAAGAAGTGTGGTAGAAAAGTTCAAAAATCGAATAAAACAAATCAACCCGGAATAATTATCTATATTGTTGTGTGTGATTAAAAATTAATTTAATATTGAACTATTTGTTCTTCGAGAAAGAAATTATATAAGAATTTTTTCATTTTTGACAATATATATAGATCACAAGGATATTTCTTGAAGTGTAAGACTAACAATCTTACTTGGTAAATTTTATAGTACATAAAGTTGTATCTTGGAGTGCGAGAGACAAGTAAATTCATTTTAAAATTAAAAATGACTTTTTCTACAAAATAATTTTCTGAAAAATCTATAATAGACAATATTAAAATTATACAAGTGATTTTTTTTTTTTAAAAAGTAGATTTTTACTTAAAAAAATATCAAACAAACACACCCATTAACGCTTAAATTCATTTTTGTACTATATTTTCAAAAAAAATGAAATTTTGGTCTTCTGTTTTAAAAACTGATTTCTTGTCTTGATTTATTTCTATTTATTTAATTATTTTTTAAAAAAATTCTCATTTCATTTTGGATCATGTTTTCATGATGTGTTGTATTCATTTATGACGTGACACCGCGCTTATTAAACATATTTTTCCTAAAATGAATATTTAGTATGACCTAATAAAGTGTTACGTCGTGAGTTCAACTCTTGATGATGGCGGAAAACCTCGTTGATTATTTATCTACATAAGTATTCTTTAAACTTTATATCTTCTTTGTGATAATTTCTTTTTTCTTTTTTGATATACCTCTAATTTTTAAGGTTTCCTAGTAATCAAGAGTTCAATCATAAAATAAATAAAATCTAATAAAAAATTATCGCTACTAAACATTAAATTTGAACTTTTTCGATTCGAACATTTCATTCTAAGTGGCTGGTTAACTAATTATTTTTTAAAAAATAAAATTCATTCACCAGATTGTTCTATGACTTTTTTTCCCTTGCTTTGGCAAGTCCAATTGGAGGTGTCCCACCAAACAACTCACTGTCCAAGTAGAAATTTCTAGCTAAAGCCATGCCATCATAGATTTATATACAGAATACATCTAACTTTTTTTGGTTTCTCTGTACTACTTTTTATCCTTCAACATTAACTTCATTAACTATTGAATTGTCATATACTAGTGTAATACCCGTGCATTGCACGGATGTCATTGATAATATTTGACTAAAAAAATTATTCCTACTGTTAATATAAAGTGAATTTTAATTGATAACAAATGTCAATTTAATGTGGTTATTTATCATGGCCGCAACTCAATCACACATATTTTATGGTAAAATTTTGTCACTTATTCGTCACACAAACAAATTTCAATTTAATTGAAGGACACAAAAAAAAGGTATCAACTAATAAAATTCCAACACAAATCCCGTCAAAATTATTTTTTTTACAACCGGTGGATACAAAATACAATCTAATCTTACATTAAATTTGGCATATAAAGTTCTAATACGAAAGCCTGGCATTCTTTATAGCATGAAGTAATTCTCTGATTGATAGAAAGGTTTTTGCCCTTCAACTGTTGTAGGAGCAATTAAAATTGTGCGAAGGCCTATAAAAGGAGATATCTTTAAATGAACGACTTTATTGTTTGAGTGATTCGTGACACCAAATTTGACAGTAACACCATCTGATAACTTACGTGCCCGGCAAAAATTTCGCCATTCACCGGTAATCTTGCATTTATTTTCCATATGATCATCAATTTCAAGATGGCACTTCCAGATATATCCTAACCAGTCTACCATAGTTATTTCAGAATTTTCATTAGGAAGTGCGATTTTGCAAAATCCATTCCAACAGAGTGTCTGTTTAATATTGAAAAAAATGTTATTTGCTATAAAAAAACTTAACTACACATACTACATGAAAGGTAATAAGTAGCAGACATAACGAACTTACCAAGACTCCTGATCCAACGTCTGCCGGATTCAAGGATTTTTCAAGTGTATGCATGAACATCTTTGGACAGACAAAAATTGGTACAGGGCCATTGCTAAAGCATTCAATAGATTCTTCATGTAACAATAGCATATGGGGAGGATTTTTCTGGGGATAATCTTTCTCAATTCCTGTAAGTTGCCAAATCTTTATCTGAAAAAGAGTAGGATTTATAAAAAGAAGAGTCACCCATCCACCAGAATCAAGCCGGTATAAGTGTCGTAAACGGGTCCAGCCGGATGTGAAATATATTTTTGAATTCTTCTTCTCGATAGAGACCTGAATTTGATTTTTATTTGGATCCTCCAACATCACATAATTCCCGATGAATTTACCTATGTCGCGTGTTAAACACGCAGGTAATTTTGCGCGGGGCTAAACATTATTTCAAACAGTTAGTCTATATTTAATAACTAAAAATTTTTAAATCACCAAGACAACATTTTAACTTACATTCATTGGATCAAATTCGACAAAACATGTTTTTGTCATAAGAGCGTAACTTTGAAAAGTTGAATCAATATCTACAAATAAACGTTTTTAGTATATCACGGTCGATTGTAATAGTATGATTAAAAAGAAAATTACATGCAATGTGCAAAAACACCAATTAAATTGAATGTATAGAATATCGAATGTACCTCCTAAAATAAACATAGTGTTTGAATTATCTATGTGAGTGTAATCTTGCACAGCTTGGTCATGTAAATTCATTATCTCGCGAGCAGTTGAGAAGCCATGAGACGACGGCATATTGAAAATATCATAAGATAATCTGTAAAATTGAACACAATGAATGCAATATTCTCTTAGTTATTTGGGGCAAAATTTATGCACATGAAAACTAAAATGATAAGTTGAATTTAATATGGTTAATTTAATCCCCTACATCCATTAAACTTTTAAATGATTAGAATATAAATATTAGTGGATAAAGGAACTTAGAATTTTTCTCTATATTTTTCAAAGATGAACAAATACAAACTAATATTTCAAAGCGAAATGCTATACGTACGAAGAACAGAAGAAACCAATACAAATGTGAATAGAAAAAAACTTTGCATGTCTATTTATAAGAGAATGAAGATTTCGTGACCGGATTTGGTGGGAGATAAATAATTAAAGATAAAGACGAACATATTAAATCAATATAAATTGAATGAGAATCAGAATAAAATCAAAAAGAGAATCAACATATTATAAAAAACCAAATCCAATATACTTTTTGAACAAAGTCAACTAATAGCAACAAAAAATAAAAATATCAAATTAAAATGAACACATATATATTAAAACAAAAATATATAAAAGTTTATACTAATTGACAATCTCATATGAAGGGTTAAACACTAATAAGACACCATTTTTATCTCAAAGTATAGAATTATATATGTGGTTTATTAGTTTATATAATACAAAAATAAAAAAGTAAAATTCCATCACTACCAATATCAATAAGAACTATCTACCTATCTACCTATCTACCTATAACATACAAACTATTTTATACAATATAAATTGGTTAATTAAAAATGAGGCAATCAATTAACAAACACAAAAAAACAAAAAATCAAAAATATTAACTTAATTATATAAGAATGAATTAATGTTGGAAATAATATGTTTTACAGTATATAATATAAAATTAGGGTGTGCTTTGAGGGGTATGGATATATTATTATGTAGTTTGATCATCTGTTCAACCTATAATAATAACAAATTTTCAAATGAATAAAAATTTGGAAGTTACTTTTGATACATAACAAAACATCATGAATTAAAGTGATGAACTAAACAACGTATTTGAATTCATCTATATATGAAATTTTGTAATACCCATGAATCTTGGTTATTTTAAATTTATCATCTCTGAATCGATTTGATTGAACTCATCAAATTTATATAAATATATGTTAAATAGAAACTATTTTTGTTATCAGTCCAATATATTGATTTATAGTTTAATTAATAATTTATAATCACGCAAACAACTAATTGTTTGATACGGTCGTTACTTATATTTTGTTATGTCATCCACATACTACAAATATTATGTCTCTTACTAAATAATATAACTTAAAGCTGCGTATGAAGCTTTTCATTTCTAGTGCTTATGACTTTAATATTTCACTTATTACTTTAATTGTTGGCTTGTCTTATATGTTATATTCCCTCATGTGATACATTGATCATAACTTTAATTCAAGCATTATAATCCAAATATAATCCTTTTAGTCAATACTTAACATTGTAACAATCCAATTACCAAACAATGCATTTTTAAATTCCAACTATTAATAATAAGAGAACGAAAACCATGTCACCAACAAAATACAATAATAATAATATAAACCAAACTTTCATTCAACGTTACATAAGATAATATACTAATCATGAATTAATCATGAATACAAATTCACTCATTTAGTTTGTAAAAATGAGCAAGAAAAGTTGGATTAACATCATCAAATTTAAAACAAACAGCATCTTCAGCCCCGATCCCGTTGAGATCACAAAATTCCCTCCAGCCTAGTCCAATTGAAGTTGTACGAAAAGGTTCTTCAGTATAAGCAATATCAAAAGTTGTAGTATTTCCATTATCACAACAAACTTTAATCTCCTTTAGCTTATGCAAGCGAACATAGTCTGAGAAATCACAAAATATACTCTGCAAACAGAAACAGATAAATATCATTAATATATATTCTTTTAAATATAACAACCAAAATTTTTAAAAAAAATTACCAAATATGGACCGTGTACGCTATGAACATTCATTGCAACACAAAAACACCAAGTATGGTCATATCTGAATGAACGACTATGATACACAGGGATTTCTAAATTATCTTCCAGAGGCCTACACGAAATTAACCGAAATATATTATTGCCATAATATGCTAGTCTGATAACAGTATCAGCTCCGGCATACTCAAATACATCTGCCATTTTCTTCCACCCAACAGTCAAAAGAGGATGGGAAACATTTTCATTTGAAGTCAGAGTGTGATGTTTATCAACAAAATTTGATATCTTCCAAGTTGGACCAAGATCGAGCAAGAACTTGTGAAAAAATTGTGGCTCAATTTCACCAAAATCCTACATAAAAAACACATGGAATACAGTAAATTATTGAATATAATCGAACAACACAATATGAACAACTAACATAATTTGTTTTGTAAATTTAACCTGGTTTTTCAAGTAGATAGTAGTAAAAAGACCCAAAGGTTCAGAGTTGATCAAATGCTTATAAGAATCCATATTATGTAATAATTAATTCAACCTCAATGAGTCCACAACATATTTATAGTCTATACTATTATACTTGCCCGACCACAACAAATTTAAATGGTATTTAATATTAAAGGAATAAGAATATTAGGTAATAATAGTAGCTGGTAAACGAATATCATAAATCATTGACTATACTCCAAAAATAATGTCAATCCATTTAACATACAAAAATTTTGTCAATTAAAAACAACATGAAAAACAAACCAAATCATATATGAGTTCGGACACTCTAACTTAAAACCAAATTCAGCATAAAAATAAAATTATTGAATAAGTATCAATGGCAATATCTAAAACAGAAGCATATGAGTTTGGACACTGTAACTTAAAAATAAATTGAAAATTTTTTAAATTCACGAAAAAGTAAAAATATAACGGTAACTGTACCTCACAATATATATATATATATATATATATATATATATATATAATATACTTGTTTAAATTAAAATTATGTAGCTTTACTATATAAAAATAAAGTATTTTATAAAAAAAAAAAATATGGTAACCCTTAAGAGAACAAAAAGGTGAAAAAATAAAAATGTAAGTGATAATGAATAAAGAAGTGATAGAATACAAATAATAGTCAACGGGAAAATATACTGTTGAAGAATAGCATTTTGGACCTCTAACTTTAAAATAACGTTAACAACTATTTAAATTTATAAAAAGTATACTATAACGGAAACTGTACCTTCCAACGGTAACATTGACCAACTATTGACCTATTGGGTTTATAAATAGCATAAATTCATTTAGAATTTTAATTATCATAAATCTACAAATTCCTCAAAAAAAATTTAAATGGCAAAACATCTACTCATATTTACAACATTACTCACCATCCTTTGGTTTCTCATAATTATTGCAAACTATGAAGAACTTGGAAAAGGTACCGTTGTAATATCAGGTTTTTGGGTGTTAGTTTTATTGATTATAGCTTGGATTATGTAAAATTATATTATAAATTAAATCAATTGTTATTTGTCTTCCAATGATATCTATGGAGTGCAATAGTAATAGTTGGTAAGGGAATATCATTAATGATATTGGATGAGAGAGCAAAAAAACCTATATTTTAAATTTATTATAGTATAATAATTTCATTTTTAACTATTATATAGTGGATTATTTCAATTCAATTATAAAGAATACAATATATTTTAAAATATCTATTTAGGACTCCTATATAGCACATGTAGCCCATAACATTTACCTACAAAATATAATATTTAAAATACGACTGAGAGTAAATAGATAGTCAACGGGAATATTTACTGTTGAACGGTAACAAATTGAACTCTATAAATAGAATGTTAAGCTCAACATGATTTCTTAGGTTGGCATATCCTATATACACATTCATTATGCCTAAATTTGGTCTCTTATTTAGTACATTTATTGTAATAATTTTATTATTAATTACTATTATACATGTTGAAGAAATTGGTTATTTTCATCTGGTAATGACAATAACAGTGGCGATACCATTGTTGATTCTATGTTGGGTTATTCACAACAATTAGTAGATTCAAAGATCAATATGTAATATTATGTAATGTTTTATTTTTCCATGGTTTAGTAATTTATGTACTGATTAATGTATAAATTTCTGCTTGTATGCTTCAATCAAATTTCAGTTCATGGGTATATCCCATAACGTTCATATAATTGATATTTAATATTTCATAAACATAGTCATATACTTCGTACACGTAAATCGTTTTAATATTCTTTACCACCTAAAAACTGAGCACAACGACGGATAATATATCATCCATAACACACGCTAAATAATAACTTAATATAATAATGGTATGTTATATGAAGAAACGAAAACTATTAATTATTTCAAGCAAATTGAAACGAAGCACTACCCAACGTTACACATTTTGTCAGCGCAATACATCTTAGATTTGATTGATTTGACTTAAGGGAATGATGAAAATTTAAAATAATATATATACTTCACGTGCATCAAGGTCGGTAGCAAATAAATTATGTAAGCCTAAAAAGACAACAACTACAAATAGACCAATAAGAATAAGAATATTATACAAAAGACATATCCCATATAAATCTCAAAGTAGATAACATGCTAAACTACAAACAACTACTAACTTTAGTGTCTCCTATTATTTAGTAGCAGCTAATATTAAAAAATTCAAGTTATAAGGATCTCACGAGTGCACCAATAATGCAAAGCAATTGAAAATTATCCCAAAATCATTCAGTAGTATATTACCTCCCCTGGCTAAAATCAGTTCAATTCCACAACTTACACAATTAAAAATCAGTTAAATTAACATATATATAATGACACCAAAATATACAAATCACATAGTGATTATAAACATACACACATCTACAAAAAAAAAAATCAAAAAAAAAAAATAATTTATAAATCTATGATAGAAAGCTATTTTTTCAATCTCAATACTATCAACTTGATTTTCTAAATTTTAAACAATAATTCATTTTACATATAACATGATTAATATTAATCCACATTCAAACAAACACTTTTTTGATAATTGGACAATAAAAATATTGCCAAATCCACAATTTTTTGGAACCACAGTGCAAACATCATAAAATACATACAACTTCCAAAATGATAAAGGCTGGGCAATTTTAGCCAAACAAACATATCACATAAACTAAATGAAAAAAGCATCTACAAAAAAAACCTTACAATTTCATTACATATCAAACATCTCATAACCCCTTAGTTAACATGAACCCTGTAAACGTGACAAAAGTTGTTTGGATTATCAGTATCGAACTTGAAACATATAGTCTCCCCTGATTGGAAATTATTTTTCAGACAGAAATCATTCCACCCCAAACCAATGCAAGTCGTCTGAAAAGGATAATCAGTTAATGCAACATCGAAGTTTGCAATTGAACCATTGTCACAACACAACAACAACCCTTTAATATCTTTCGCACGAACATATCGTTCAAAACCAGAAAATATGCACTGAAAAAAACATAAAAACTAATTAAAACGCATATTACAAATTCAAATGATTAGAAAAATTAAATTCTACCATAAATAACTTACCAAATAAGGTTTACTGATTATATCGGAACTTAAGCGCCCACAAAAATTCCAAGTATAGCCACCTCTCATGGATCGACTATGATAAATAGGCACATCAACATTATCAATAAGAGGACTCACAGAAAATAAACCAAAAACATTACCTCCATGATAAGCAAACACAACTACTTGATTTCCAGTAAAGCCAAATACATCTCCCAGTTGTTTCCAGCCTTCAACAATGAGGGGATTATATATATTCTCATTGCACGTTACCGTATGGCATCTATCAACATAGTTGGTTATTTTCCACGTACCACAAGATTCCTCCAACACCTTATCAAAAAAAGCAGGTTCGATTTCACCATTTTCCTGCAAAAAAAAAATCACATTAATTATATTATACTAACACAAAATATCAATTTATAAAAAAAAACAAAACAAATACTTAATCTTTGTAATTTAGCCAATCTCAGACAACCACCTGATCAGTTAAAAAAACAGTCCTAAAATAAGCAACCGGCCTGATACTCTTAAGATTACAATAAAATGGATCCATCAGTTACTAATTATTTCGAATGGGCTTCAACCTGGGTACGCAAAGCAATATATCGACAGTGGTGGTCATGGATATACGTGTATATATAGACATATAATACTGTGCAACTAAATACACAACATTAATTGAAATTAAATTAGAATTAAAATGTATACAAAGATACTGATAGATGTGTAAAAAATGCCTGATATTGAAAGGTTCATTTTTCAGTGCCATATTAAGCCCAACTAAACATTAATTGCACCACAAAAAATATCAAATAAATTTTGAAATTTTTTTCTCGTCAATTGATTGAGTATTTTTCTCTCCAGAACTTATCGGTAATTTTTTCCACGAAACTTTTTTGGAACTTTTTTTTCGAAAAAATTTGAGTATTTTTTTCTTGAACACTTTTCAAGTATTTTTCTTGGGATTAATAAGTTAAGTAAAAGAATAAATATTGATCTAGTATTATTGAATAGATGGTTAATTAAAAAAATAAATATAACAAAAATTGCACAAAGATCATCTGATACATATTTATTAATATATATATTTGTGTCACAAATGGAGCGTTACAACATAAAAGTGGTACACATTAATCTACACGGTCAAAATATTAAACATAGAAGAGGACCAAACCTATGTGGACCTCTTTTTATTTCATCAAACAGAAATTAATACATATTACACACAAAATAAGACATTTATTTTGCAGAAAATACTTCTGGGAATATATATTGCAAGCATCAAAACCTGCTACCATTCCGAATTACCTGCGAATGTGGAAATTAAATCAAATTAGTCTGTAACAATTATATATTTGATACAAACACACTTATATTAATTTATTAACATACATAAAGGGTAAACTATATAAATATTAAAATTAAAATATTTGTATAATTACCTTTCAATATATATCAAATTTTTTGAAAAACTTCGGGATAAACAACGTTCATTGTTTTATTAGAAAGTTCACCATCATCATCAACTATTAGCACCTTGAGACCAGATCTTGTTTTAACGCGTGATAGAGCAACATATAGTTGACCATGACTAAAAACAGGCCTCGGCAAATAAAGACCTACATTAGCAAGTGTTTGTCCTTGACTTTTATTTATAGACATAGCAAAGCACAAACATAAAGGGAATTGACGCCTTTCAAAAGTGAGAGGAACATTGGAATCAGAAGGAATAAGATTACTCCTAGGAATATAAACCACATCCCCAATGTGGTCTCCATTCATAATCTGAGCACCAATTATTGTTTTTCCAAGATGGGTAATAATCAATCTAGTACCATTGCATAGACCAGATGCCACATCAACATTGCGCAGAAGCATAACAGGGACACCAATTTTAAATCGTAACCTATGATTAGGCAAGCCAGAACATTTGATATCATTTAAAAATTCAGTTGTTATCCAACGCATATCAATACCAACATCTTCATCACACTTACAAATTGAATCACAACTTAGATATTCAACTTCTTCACCAGGAAGCATAGACATCACATAATCATTAACCTTTTCAACTAATTCCAAAGTTGGAACCAAAATTGCTCGCTCTTGAAAAAATTTGTAATTAGAAATATTACCAAGCAATTGTGGATAAGTTGCATCTACAATATCACCAACATGATTTTGAGATTCTTTAATACAAATATCATCTGGAATTTCAAGAAATTCCTGCCCATTATCAACAACACCTATTTTCCCATCACCAATGTCCAAAATCCATTGTGCAAAATCAGCCAACTTTCGGTCTTCATCAACATTTGAAGAACGCATCAATCTCATATTCTTTGTCAATTTCAAAACTACACAATTTCGCCACAACGGAGATGAATTAATAGTGGCATTAACAATATCAGCTCTACCACCCCTCGGGACCACAGGTAAAATCTGACGGAAGTCACCACCAAAAACAATAGTTTTCCCCCCAAATGGCAAATCTGAAGCACCTGAAACAACTTTACTCAATATGTCACGCATAGTTCTATCAAATGCTTCAAATGCAAGCCTATTAATCATGGGAGCTTCATCCCAAATAATCAAACTTGTCTTTATCAACAATTCGGCCTTTTTACTATTCTTATCAATCCGGCAAGACGATTCTTCCGCAATATTTAAAGGAATAGCAAACTGAGAGTGTGCGGTTCGACCACCAGGAAGAAGCAAAGAAGCAATCCCACTCGAAGCAACATTCAGGACTATTTTTTTTTCTGAACGAAAACGAAAAGAAAGTGCATTCCAAAGATACGTTTTTCCAGTTCCACCGAATCCATCCACGAAAAACATGCCACCCACATCTTTGTCAACAGCATTAACAATTTGATCATAGGCATTCATTTGTTCATCATTGAGACTTTTAAAATATTCAGCATGTTTGCGCAACATTTCACTTGAATCATAATTGAACTCATTAGCTATTAGTATATTATCATACTCATCAATCTCAGGACAAACAATTTTCGGCATGCATTCAAATTCGCCCAAGCTTCTACCATTCCGGCGCAAAAATTTGTCAATATCCAACAAACATGACTGTTTTAAATCCTCTGTCGACATTGTAAAATCTACAACACATTAAATTGAACAAAAAACACGTCAACCAAACACGGTGCGGCAAAATAACAACAATATAACAACAAACGATATATATATTATCTTACCAGCCTGATTCAGAAGCATTCTTTTTCCATATAAAATACCATCAGCAAGAGTTTCCCATTTTTCTTCCCATACTTTCAACGGATCACCCGTGGACGACGACAACAACATCATAGCAAAGACTTTACGCAGATACGGCCCAGAACCAAGAATAGACAACTCGTCGATAGCATCCATAAATTCACGATCATTGGCAAGCATACCCAACTCATCACAAGCTTCACGGTAAGAATCATACACTTTTCCATTCACAGTACGAATATCTTCAAACGATTGACAGCCAACCTGATAATTCAACAACAGCCTCATATAATACAATTCACGATTGCTATGAGGAACAAAAGTTAGCCGGCCAACCGATTGACCTCTCTTTCTTGGTTTCCATTTCCGTTTCTCTGAATGAAACACAAATTTGGTTGGAAATTGGCAATAAGTTAAATTTCGACCCAACTCGTATTCCCTATTTGCTTCCATCCAGGCAAGAAACATTGTATTCTTATTAATGTTGCGAGCCAACACATCTTCTAGATCAGTTGTATCCCTGAAAACTATTCTTTGCTCGTCCTTCATATGAAACGTCAATCTCTGAACAGGAGGCCACCTATTGTGGATATCAAAAGCGAATATTCTCCATATCGACTCTGAAGGGGACAAATATCTGCAATCATAATACTGTTGAATTTCATCAACACATTCCTCATCCCCAACTTGCAAAGAAGCTGTAACCCTATCAACTCCTTTTGTGATATATTTGAACAAATATTTGATGGAGTTCCCTTTGTTACAAAATTCAATATTCACATGGGCTTGATATTTCATGATAAGAGATGGATTATAAGGAACTACACTGCGATTGTCTAATTGGACATCCCTTTTAACAACGGAAACACCAAGATCTCGACGTCGATAAATAGGATAGCCACTTTCATCAAAGGTTGTCCTAGGAATAAATTTTTTTGGGTAAAATTTTGAACATATCCGGTTTTTCATGCAAGGAGAGTTTAAATTTGCCAACCCACATGGACCATGCATCATGAAACTTGTGACAGCATTAAAAAGCTTTGGATACATTACACAATCAGGCAACTCGGCACAAATCACCGAGTTAATTTTCTTGGGGGAATCAAGTCTAGACTTGCGATGAAGCCAGAGTAGAATATGAGCATGGGGTAACCCTCTTTTTTGAAACTCAATAGTATACAAACCTAGTCAAATATAAAAATATATTAGACTTTTTTCTTAAAATAATATTTAACATGTAAAACATAACCAACACACATTTTTACTTACTTGCAATAACTTTGCCAAAGTATTTTCCCTTCTTGAAATCAGCCATCATTTCCTCCAATTTCAATTGAAATACTCTGCAGCTAATATCTGGTCGATATGGTGCGGAATTTCCACTTTTTGAAAGGTGACGACGAATTTCGTCCCATTTTGGATTACATGTAACAGTGAGAAAGAGATCAGGATAACCAAATCTTTTACAAATTGCCATAGCATCTTGACAGTTGTTGAACATGTACCTTCTACCTCCGGTAAATGAAGATGGTAATACAACACGGGAACCAATTGATGATGCATCTATATCACCACGATTTACAGCTTCTTCGACGCCATGTAAAAAGCCAGATCGAATGTTAACCTGATTATTCTTAATAAAAGATAATCGTTGAGCCTCAATCATGGAATATAAATCCACAACAAATTGTTGGAAAAGTCTTTTACTGTTCATAATATTTGACCACTCAATTGCACGTTCTTGCAAACGGAAAGCAACAAATTCACGCAACGACACACGGCCACGTTTCTTTATAGAACTTGAGGTGGTTAACATATTTCTTTGAATATCCTCTGAATATTGATCTTCACCATAAGGGAAAAGTAGAGGATATTGTAAAGGAATATACTTAACATGAGTCTCGTGGATACGCTGCAACGGACCAGACCTCTCACGCACAATGATATCCCTACCATGATCAGAACTATCAAAATCACCAACTATCAATGCAGCCACTTCACTAATTTCAGGAACATTATACACACGAGCATCAGAGATTCTATTACGAAACAAACGAAGCTGTACCGGTACATGTTGGAAGTTATTACAAAAGTCACGAACCATCCTAAAACTCTTCACCAAAATGTTATGCCCATCCATCAAAGTTAAAAGCTCCTTGACCAAATTTGGATCCAAACTATTTGAAGAACTCTCATCACTAAAAAAAAAAAGAACCAACATTAACATTTGAAATAATGCCATTCGTCTACAAAATAAAATTAAAAGTAATATCAAATTAACCACCTGAAATGAGACAATCGATTAGATACTTCGTTCTCAGTATCATAAATATACATCTGAGCAAATTTAGGCCGATTTCCTTCATCAGGAACTAAACTTCCCATTCGGTGATAGTTCTGACCAGAAATAACAAAATTGGGTGGGCCACGACCGGTGGTACGATTTGACACAACTCTTCCCCCCATAGATGTAAAAGCAAACATATTATTGTATGATCTTATATTTGAAAGAAAATGACCACTTCTAGGATCAACACCACTAAAAAGATTTTTTAAAAGATCAGGTGGGTCAATCATTAAAGGCAAAGTAATCTTCCCTTTCATACAGCAAAGAGAAATATTAGGTTCAACCAAAACCAAATTTTTTTCACTCCTTTCGCCAAACCAAACCATTGCACCACACTTCTGGCATACAATGCTCATGTCTCCAATGTCAGAATAATCTACAAATATAAAGAAAAAAAAAATATACATATATATATAGTTCAATATTCGACGTATATAACAACTAATATTTCAATTGAACTTCTAGGGAACACTTGAATATTTCAAATGTAGAGGTACATGATATCGCAAATTAATAAATTAACAATTATTTATTTTGATCAAATATACTATTAGATAATTATTATATTTTACATATAATAATAACACAATAAAAAATACAATTTCATTGTTAATAATTATTAAGCAAATATTTAAACATTTTTTCAATAAAAAAATTAAATGTTGATTATTACGAAGATTAAAAATGTATAACATATCCAAATTTATATTTTTGCCAATTCTGATTAATAATATCTAATTATCATAATGTTTTTAACTATTGAAAAGTAATTTCTCTTCAAAAGATAATCATTTTATTTATTAATTTGATAACCATGTACCGGCACATTAGAAAATGTGTAATGTACCATAGAACTTGCAATATATTCAATGTCTGACTAAGAACAACTACCTCGATCTTCAGCAGCCCGAAACAATTGTGCATTATCGTGGTTCGATTCGACCTCAAGTACACTACTATCAACTTCCTCACTAATACCTACAACGAATGTCAATAATAAATAAACTACTTAAATAACAACACAACATAAATTTACACAATAATTTAAAACAATTGTACAGATATATAATAAAAAAATAAATTCAACGACATAAACAACACAAACTTTTCATATAATTAAATGAACTTACTTTGCAATAGACTTTGAACAGGAATTGAATTCCGTCGACCACTACGTGAGGATGATCCTATACATCTAGACACTACAAAACATATACAATTATACATAATCCAGAAAACATTCATAAATCAAAAGTTCAAGACACAAATCTCAAGGCTTTACAAACAAAAGTCAAGCAAATAAAGAAGCATGAAAATATTCAAGTCTCCATCAAAATGGACACATATTTACTGGTCTCTATGTTGGGAAAGAATTTTACCAATTAAGAATTTCCACCAAACAATAGCTTCTTTAAGAATTTTAGCAATTATACCTTTTACACTTTCACCACAAAGACAGTTGAGACTTGAAATTAAAAATATAAGATCATATTTACTGGTCTCTAGGTTGGGAAAGATACTTAACTTAAGATAGACTCAGTACCAAATTATCATATCATCATGTCTTAGATAAATTGATTCCTTGAATCAAATTTAGGGAAAAATATCAACAAATTCGTCTTATAATATTTTCTTTTATTTAAACTAAATATAAACAACAATACCACATAAACTATAGCAACCATAAAATGATTAATGAAAGGATGAACAAAAAAAGATGACACTTACGACATCGTCTAACACCAGGATTCAACGGAATAATAGATGACATTTCCCTTTTTCTTTTTAATTTTTTCTTTCTCTCTAAACGTCTCTGCCTAGCTATATTAGAGGCATCATCATCTCCCATTAGAAAAAACTAATAACTAATAAGAACTTATATTAAGTTTGGAAATAAAATGAACTCATTCAACTTTGCCTACAATAAACAGGTTGGAATGATGAAACAAATGAACGTAAGTATATGTATATATAGTACAAATTTGTTGTTTAAAATAATATAAAGAACCAGCTCAGCATACAACACAAATAAAGATATACGAAAATCTTGAATACTATAACATCAGCAATAAAAAACTCAATAGTGACCGTAACAGTAACCACTTTACATCATTAGATCAGTTAAACTAATCCCACTTGTCTATAGGCAAACAAAATAACTTTAACTTATTATATAAAAAAATACGAATATATTGTACTAAAAATATATAAGTAGTTTTTAAAAGAACAAAGCAATATTCATCCATTTGTGATAACAAAGAAATCATAAACTTAATTAAAACTGATAATAATAACAACAATATGGTATAACAACATAAAACATAATATGATTCTGGTTACAATACAACAAATAACGTAACACAAATCACTTACTTACATTACATATTTGGAAATAGGAACCCAAAAGAACACATATAGTGTGTTATACATGAAATTAGCCAAATTGTTAAGTTCATAACTATAAAACATAGTACTTCAAATACATTTAGACTTAAGATAAATATGCAGGAATACAATACATAAGTTCAACTACTTTGAAATAAATGAACATCCTTCACCAGAGATCTGCCTAAAACATTTTATCAATTGCTTCCTAGCCTTAACTTCTTTTCGAATTGATGCAACTGAAGTGGCCAAGCAATCTAATTCCACTGGGCTACGTGTCTCAGCAATAGCCCTCTTCCCCTTGTTTCGAACCAATTTCACAGTTGAAATTCGACCATTTCCATCGGGGTCACCATACAGCTCAATAAGCGGAACGCCTTTTATAGCCTTCAATTTCCAATAACAAAAAGGTCATCTTACAAAAATGTATAATATAAAACACAAGACAAATCAAACGTAATAAAATAAATAGTATACCTTTGTTGGGGTAAAATCTTTCCCAAGTTCGCGGAACCGACTAATAGAACCCTCCTCGTCAGTCATGCTAACAACTTCAACATAATCTTCAAACCTATACTCAGATCGTGCACTCTTGTTTGCTATTAATAGAATATCTTTCCCATGAAAAGCTTTATATCCATTTTGAGTCAAAGCTTTAGATGTTCCCTATTGGATAAAATTTATTATAAAATCCTTACGACAACAACAAAAATTTGATATTTTAAATTTTATTATTAACAATTAACTAATTTTATTTCATACCAATCCCAAAAGATTAAGGGCATGTATTCCTTGTAGTGTATGTTCTGACAATTGAAGTACGGCAGTGGAGGTGTCATCCTCAAGAGCAATTTGCAACTTAAACCTAATATTTATAAAAGTTAGAACAAAAAATAATTAACTTATTAACAATTTTTAATTAAAGCTACAAATTACGTACCGAGGAGTAACCGAGAATACATGCACACAACATTTAGGACAAAAATAAGATCCATTCCAAATATCTAAAAAACATCCACACCGGCATGCCGGATACCATCCATTTTTCACACGGAACAACCCAACTACTTTAGCACAGATAACAAAAAATCCAGACTCTGAAGTGAGTACGAACTCATGCAAGGTCTTGTGTGGATAAAGACGATCAAATGGTGTAACATCGGTAACCAATATAGAAGGGTATGGATTGCCATAAAGAATAGGATACATTCCACCACTGTTGGACATTCTACAATTAAATAAATATTATTAAATAATAAATCAAATAAATTTAACAATTAGATATTAAATGAGATATACCATTATATTTTAAAAAAATATTACCCAATTTTGAATTTATAAACTTCTGGTATTGTAGGATTAAACATAAACTTAGTCAATCCATCAACACTCTGGACACACACAAAACCTACAAAATAAATAATCCTTCCATCAATTAAAAAATAACATACAAAAATGACACATAAGTCCAATAATTTTTAAATTCCACCTATTATCCACAATAACAACACAAATACACACGCACCCTTAGAAACATACTTCAACAACCCAATAAATCTATTACATAAATATTTACAAAAGAAAATGGAAAAGAACATACTACACTATATGACAAATTACAAATAACATATCCTAACAGAATAACTTCACTATATTAAAAAAAAGACAAAAAACTGCTTTTAAAAACATAGTATCAGCAATATTCGCGAGTAAAGGCCATCAAAGATTGCAACTCTTTTAATACTATATTAATACATTGCATGGATATCATGCATGTCATGCAAAATCAATACGACAAAATCCATACCTTCATTGCAAGTTATCTTTCCAAACTGAATTACAACGATTGGATTTTGATCATATGAAACACTTAAAAAATCACGAAACTGGTTGACATAATTCCCACACATAACACAAGCAAATCTGCCACTGTAACGTAAAATCAACAAAAACTTAAACAATCTAAAGAAACATTTGGTGAAAATGAAAAAAAATTAAAAAGCCAAAAATATCACCTTTGATCAGCAAGTTCAAATTTCACAACTGGAATTATACACTGGGAAGCCGATTCAGTAAAATCAAACTGATATGCAGTCAATACACCAATCACATCTGAAATAATTTATAGATAATATAATCAAAATGATTTCATATAAGAAATATTAGCTATAAAACTTGAAAATGGAAAGAAAAATTTTACCAACTAAAAAACAGTTCCCATATTTCCTGGATTTTATGTCATCTGAGGAGAGCAACACCAACCCATATGAATCTATGGTTAAACTCTGGGAAGGTGATATTTCAGTGTTGAGACAAAAGATAATTCTATTATGATTATGACACATTACAGGGCCATCAATAAAATTGACCACACGAAAATAGTATATCACGTAAACGTAACCCTCCCTTAGATCATCGGAGAAACGACAAACCAAATGACACGGAATGGTAGCCTGAATCTTGTTATTCTGTTCGAAAAAAAAATAAAAGACATTATTACTAACAAAACGTAACAAAATAAATATTATCAATCACGTGGTTAATCAACTAACGTATCTAATTAAACTGAACATTTTTTATTAACTGGAATTAATTTATGAACGAAACCATCTATTAAAATATATACCTCGCTATCTAGCAGAATTAAATCAATACTGTTAACATCTCCTTCAGGTGAATCACTTTTGTTTTTCACTAATCTTATAACCCTAACCTTGATTCTCCACTCCATTTTATAAGGCAACAATGAACATAAAGGAACAAAAGATTGTACCATGATGTTCCACCTATATGTTCTTAGAAGTTATAAATGAACTTTGAAATAGACTGACTATGCAATATATATAGAATAAAGAAGTTAACACAACTTACTAAACTAATAAAAAATTAAACAAACAAAACATAAATGGAAATAAAAAAATGGGCTGCTATTGTTAGAAAGTAGTCAAAAAAAGCAAATCTAGACAAAAGGCTACTACTGTCTAGGATAGCAATTGGAATGATGCAGTAAGTAGAGCACTCAAATCATCCTCAATTTCAGGAAAAATGGCACAGGAAAAAAGGTTGCGTATAAGTAAATTTTTTTCATGGTCAAAATATAACACGTGGACAAACCAAATTGACCAGAACAACACCCATTACTCCAAATAAAACATTACTAAACCCAATTATTATTAAGATGAAGAGAAAGTGTGTGCGAGGAGTAACTTTGGACTGTGATTGAACGGAGTCCGGGTTTACGTGAAACAGCAAAGATTGGCACGGAAATATTGAAAATTTGTAATAGAAACAATTAATAATATAAAACCTAAGAACTAATTAGTTTACCACTAACAATTCTCTATAACTATATTAAAGTAATACAACACACAAAAAACTCACATTAAACACACAACTGCATATTCCAAATTAAAAAAAAAAATTAAACAACTTGACAAACCGATTAAAAAGTTAAATATTGTTTTCTAAACTTCACAACTAAAAACCAATCAATCAATACTAATGGTTAATTCGGCCAATTTATCTCACCTAACTCTATTACAACGATAAGTAAAGGGGAAGTACTTGATATGTATTGGGGATATATTTTACTTGATACATCCGTAGGTTATAATTACATTTATATTTCGTAAAAGTTATTATACAATTATTTCCTTTTTGAGAACCATATATGGTTTTATGGTTCAACTAATAAAATTTTAATTTTGAAAAACAACAAAAATTATGTAGAAAAAAATCTTTAAAAAAAATCACCCTAGCCCATCCAATAAATTAATTAAATACTTGCTTGCTCAAAGAGTACAAATTACTCAAACACAGACATACAAATTGACAATCCATTACAGATTGTGGGTCTTATAAGATGAGATGGTCTTAACAATGATGTAGAACATCCAAATCTGGTTATGATGACGCAATACCTAACAACTTATCAACAAATTATAAAATTAATACTAAAAACAACAACAAAAATATAACACAAGGATAAATGATATAAAATTCACTTACGGCACACGGTTGAATCCATGACTTGATAAACTATAATTATACAGGACGACATCCAAAACAAACTAAACATACCCATTACTTATTTTTCTTACAATAACATAACAACAACATCCATGAAATTATTACATTTATTCAACATTCATAGAAATAGTCAACTATCACTCATAATATACTTAATATAGTACCAAGATGTTAACCATTACATTTATTAACCCGTCAATTCTTCTCTCAGTCACTTGTCACTCTTCAAACATACTTTTATCCAATGGCTTCTTTTATGGATATCATGCACATACTCTCAAGTTTTCATCATTGCAACCATCCTCCTGCATAAAAAATCAATATAAGTATTTTTTTTTTATCATTACAATTGTATTTACAGTAAACAAATGGATCAAGGAAACTTTCAACAAAATTATGTATCAAACAAAATTCAACAACTTACATTACCAGCAAATATAGGATGCTCGGGATTCACATACAAATAAATCAACCGAGGATCACAAAAAATATCAATAATCTCAATTAACATTGAACCACATGAATCACACTGATCGGTTTTTTTTAATTTGAAAAGCATTGGATCACCAATCATTCCTTCCAATTCAATTGGAAAAGTAGTAGAGCCATCATCCTGGTAACCAAATAAAATTAAAGAAACAAAAAACAAAATAAATACAAATAAAGCCTCATTTAAATATTGCAAATATATAGATTAATCAATTTGAAAGAACTCATGAAAGAAAGAAATTGACCAATGATCTTAGCAAATTGCACGTATTAGGTGCGAGCGATCTAACAACATCATCAAACATCATAAAATTGACCTCATCACTATGGTCACCAACAGCAATTTGAAGACGAAACCTATAAGTAAAATTAAAACAATCATATATCTAAACTATTTAATTAAATAAATTGGCAAATTAAAAATTCCCTAACCAATTATATAATTAAATACCTTGGGTTATCTTTTTTAACATCATCACTATACCACATATCAACACCCTCCACAACATCATAATAACATGCCAACACATACAATGTTACATCTTCCTTACATTCATGCAAATCGATGATTCGAGATATTTTATTATCACCCAGGAAGAGTTTAAAAGCATCGTTTGCAACCTTACTACTATATTCATCGCTCAAAATGTCCATGTCAATACCCATAATGAAACACATAGAAAATAGATGTACATGGATCACAATTTATAAATAATTCCAATCAATACATTGTCACACCTTTACACGTATTACATAGTAACATAACATATATCCCAATTAGAAACATAAAATAAAAAAAATAGTATATCACATAAAACAAAATATCAACAGTAAACCAATTAGATTTCAAATCCTGCCAGCAACTAAAATATTCACCGTATCTCAATAAACGACAGTAATCATTTATTATTTTTAAAAAAAAATCAATATTTAGGATTCAACATAAAAAACAACCTAAACAGTCCTAATAACAGGTTTTTGTGAATAAAACTAAAATATATGAATCAATTTTTCTTAAAATTTGACTAATATCCAGCCCAAATATATACTAAATTATAAAAGCCCAAACCCAGTAACATAACATCATCAACAAAAATTGCGACACTATAAACACAATATACATTAGGACTATAAAAACAACAAACTTGTCCATGAATAAGGAAACTAAAATACAAACTTAATAAAATATCGTTATGTAAAACGAAATCTCATATGTATGGTGCAATAATTACTAATAACCAATAAATTTCAATGAAACCTATAACAAATAAATATAACAATATAACATCTATTAAATTTAACAAAAAGAAACCCCGTGTAAATAAACAAAATTTCCGAAATACGTTGAAAAAAAAATACATGGAAAAAAAAGTTATAAATGGATGTCCAAATAATATTATCAAACATAACACACATGAATTTGAATTTACCAATTAATTAAATAATCATACCTATAAAATAACAAAAACAAAAATACATTCTTTCGGACACTCATGTATAGTTATTTTCCAATTTGGCACAAACTCTAAGTCATGTATAGTTATTTTAAAATTATTTATATGACATGGATGAATGATGGTTTTTTATTGGATGTCGGTGTAAAACAAAAATGTAATTGGATAATTTATACATATAATAAACTATAAAACTTAACATACTTTTAAAATATAATTAATACATAGTATAGGGAGACATAAGAGTATCTAAAAAAATGTAAATTAGAGAGTACACATGTCAACACAAAAAAAGATCATACCCTAAACTAAAGTATTAAAAAATAATAACAATAAATAGGAAACATAAGAAAAAATGTAACAATGTAAATTTTATGGATATGACAAAAGCATGTAATTCAGGAATAATTACATGGATAACAATTAATTCTTTTATATTTTTAATCCTATTTAATACTTCCCAAATATCATTATCCAATCCACTTTCCCTTAATTCCAGATACAATTTTTCATCAATTCAAACGGTTTTATCATCATATCTTATTTATTTCAAATAGTATAACTTTTTGGGCCTTCCATTTATAACCCACAGGTCCACAATAACATTCACAAATCCAATTTATTTTAATTCCACATACAATTTTTGATCAACCTTAGATCAAACCTTACACCTAATGTCTAACACAAAACATACAATCAAAATGTTATTTTAAATTTATTTCCTCAAATATTACTGGTAATACTATTTTTTGTTCACCAACTTTATAAAATTCCTTTTCTTACAAAGGTTAAAGTGTATTGAAAATTTAATTATCCCAAATATACTAATAATTATACAAACGTCAAACAAAACATTAATTTAAAAACTAAATAAAAACATACAAAGGAACGTACACAGATTTATTGACAAACATACCACTTTATTTAAAGCCAATGGCATTTAATTATACAAATACAACCACATTATACTTCCAATATTTTGGATTAAACGAAACACTACGTAATTAACACATAAAGCACATCAATAGACTAAATGCAACTGAGGTTACATAGTTATTGTGAGGAAATAACATAATTAAAAACATAACAGTATTAATTAAAAAAACCAAACAGACGACAGTGGTATTTTAATTGCAACATTCTTCATTTTTTTGAAACTTTGGAGGACCCTGCAGGTTTATCGAGAGATGCATCAAACACGTCATTCAAATTCCTTTTGGCAGCTCTATTATTAAACTTTTTGGTCCTCTTTCTTTTAGCAAGAGATGATCCAATGGTAACATCACTATCAGAATCGTGCCCAACATTTTCCACTTCCAAACCAGACTCAACAACAACAGAAACATCATCATCAGGTGTGACTAAAACTTCATCACTAAATTTCAAAGACTCTTGAGCTTCAATATCATCAAGACCAGTACCAGCCAGTTTACTGGATGGCGATACACTCTTGTTAACATCCTGCGAAATTGTAACAACATATGATTAACACAACGACCACAAATAGATAAATAACAATAACAATTACCAAACAACTATACTCAAAATAAAGTACAAAGATTCAAGCATACCTCATTGTCTGAATAATCAGAATCTAACAAATCAAAAGAGTCAATGACCTCGGTTTCTTTACAAACCCTCTTAACACGATAAGAGGGGTCAAAACGACCTCCAAGAAAAATCTTCTTCTCAACCTTAAACAGCAATCTTAGATTCTTGATGACATTGAAATCAAGAGGATACGATCCATTCTCCCCACCCTATTAATGAACAACCAACCGAGAGTTCATATAAATAACTACAATCATTAAAATTCCAACCAAACATTCAAACAGAAATCAAACAAAACGAAACCATTTATATTTCATTACCTTGGTGGCAGCAACCAAAGAAGAACACTTTTTACCACCAAGTAAATATTCCATATCACCATCAAAAATAACAAACATAGCACTGCCAACACCGTCAACTACATTTACCTTAACCCGGAACCTATGCAACAACAATCAAGCCCAAATCAATCTAATGTTTAAGTGGGATCAGTCAAATAATTAAATGAAACTTTCAAAACACAATTTACATACCTAGGAATCATAAGATTCACATGCTTCACACAACCCTTACAATAAAAGGAACCAGAATCAGCTGTAACACCCCTATGACATTTGCAAGCAGGATACCACCAACTTTCTCCCTCTACGAAGCTGTCAATAAGAGCACTAACAACGAAAGTACCTTCCTCATACAATGATTCAAGTTGCTCTAATTTTTTCTTTGGATAAATCCCAAGAAAATCATCCTGAATTGAAGGCCTAACTCTAGGACCAAGTAAAGGTACAGCTGAAGAAACATCAATACCCTCCATATCAAGCCTAGATCAAATAAAGGAAACATAATCAAATCATATGGAAATAAAAACACCATACAAAAGATATATAAAACGATAAATAAAAATATAAATAACACACACAACATAGAAAATATACCCAATTTTCAAATTAGTAACTTCTTCAATGTCAGGATCAATCAACAACCTAGTAGCATTCATAACATTCTGTATAGAAACTTTGTCTGAAATAGCCAACCAAACGATTAAAACAATATAACATATGGGACGTATTTAATTATAATTGACACATTAAATTAAAGCTACGAACCAACACAAACCTCTAAATATTTTTATCTTAGCAAACTGTATCACCAGCACTGGCTTAGCAGATGGAGATGATATCATGAATCTTTGCAATTGGTCAACATATTCACCAAATAGTGCACACTCACACTTGCCACTATACCAAAATAAAAAAGTAAATACAGACAATCAAATAAAGACACTCATTTGCTTCTTAAATTTTAAAAACCGAAATATTATATCAAGTTTTACCTTTGATCAGTTAACTCCAACACAATCATCTTAGTAACGTTACCATTTCGAATATACTCCTTCTCACTTGATAAACCAGTCATTACTCCAATAACATCTGTTTCATCTCACAAAAAATAAGAATTAAACAGTCAACTGAACGTAAATAAAAAGACCAAACAAATCAAATTCAATTAAAATTCAATGAATACAAACAATACACGTACCTATTAAGAAATCATACTCAGAAGTATGGGAGCATACATCTGCCAGTTCAGTAAAAGAAAACCCATATAAAGGGATTGCAGGATTCTCACAAGGCTTAACCTTGGTTTTCATCTGAAACAAAAGCTTGTAAGGATGCAAAGTTGATCTATAAGAACCAGCGCTTGATATTACAGACAGACATGACATCATATACACTTCTCCCTCCTTGATTTTATTTTCAAAGAGATATAGCAACTGTTTCCTAATAGAGGCATTAATCTTTCCACCCTATAAAAATAAAACGAAAATTACAATAAAAACCAATATATTCAATTATAAGTAAATCAAACAACAAACACAACACAACATATTCAATAATCATTTCAATTTTATTGACACATAGAACACTAATTTAAATTTCTTTACACCACCTTATCATCCAGTAGAACCATTTCCAATGAATTAATCTCATCAGGTTTCATGAAAGAATACACAGGCCACAAACGAATTACACGCACTTTAATTTTCCATCCTTGATTTGCTGGAAGAACATCGCATAACATATCAAAAGCCGATTCCATAACACTAAGCAAACCAAAAACAAATTGTATTACAATAACAATATTTGGCTGACCCTAAGCTGCGATGATCCCACACCACCCCATTCACACCATTTATAGCAATAATATATGACAAAATATGTAACAGTAGCTTACTGTTGATATATTCCAAAATCTTCTGAAATTAATAAAATAAGAAGACCAACACAATAAATGACAAAATCTAACCCGCAAAAATAGGAGCACAAATTTGGCGCAAGTTTGACAAAATAAAAATGCCACGTGTTTGCATCCAAATGGGTGGGGACAAATCAACGGCAGCTTGTGAACAACCCTGATTTTGCCAATGAGCAGTTGCCCTTGTGGCTTCGCGCTTTGTAAAGAGATGGGATTACTAGTTAGCATAATAGCATACAATAATGGGTGTCTTAGATATCATCTCTGAGCTGTGTGAATCATGTCACCTGTACCACAATAGTAAGGTCGTGAAAAAGCAACTTCAGGTAAATGTTCTTTCTTGTATCTTTCACTTTTTATTTTTCTACATATATTTATGGGGAGGGATCAAATTACACCGGTGTAATGTTACACCAATAACGCTTTATCGAATTCAAATTTTACAAAATTCACCGTTAGATTAAAAGTTTATATTGTATAGATCATCTATGTTGAGTTTTACAAACATCTAAAATTGTTTGATATGTTATTGAGACACATCAAGATTAACGGTTTAGGCGTTTTTAGTGAATACCGTCAATCTTTAATATGTCAATATAAAATTGTTTGATATGTTATTGAGACACATCATGAGCTCCCGTTTTTTGGGATACGCTTCCGCATAAACCCTAACCACCCCAATTTGTTTTTCAATCCCTTTTCTTTCCAACTTTTCATTCGAAAATTGGCTCACATACTGTCTGTGTCACGTTTCTTACTTCTTGTGAACATATCGAAATTTCAAAAATACCATCATAACCGTCTCTCAATTCCGAGTCCATCGCCGTCGAAACCACCGCCAACAACCACCTCACGCGCCCTCACGCGCGGCTTCTCTACCGGCGCGTGAGCCCCACTCTCACCACCGTCCCTAGCGCGTGGTGGCCACGCGCCGCCATCTGGGCCTCCGTTTCTGACAAATTTGGTGTCAGTTTTTTCGTCTCGATCTCCTCTTTCCGTTGGTGTGTTCAAAATAATTTTCTGAAATACTCGAAATTTGAGTATTTTTTTGTTACCTTTCGATAATTAACCTTATTTCGTTGCTCCAGATATTTTGCTTCAATGGCAGTAAACGATCCTCCACCTCCTCCTCCACCCCCACCTCCACCTCCGGTTATACCACCTCCTTTTAATGCTAAGGATTTCGTCATTCAAAAAGGCTATTGGCTTAATGGCGAAAAAAATTATTTTCAATGGTCTCAATTAATTCGTCGGACACTGAAAGGTTGTGATATGATTGACCATCTTGATGGTGATCCTCCTCTGGTCACTGCTCCTAATTTCTCTTCTTGGGATAAAGATGATTCTGTTATTATTACGTGGCTTTGGAACTCTATATCTCCTGAAATTAGTAGAAATTGCATGTTTCTCTCTACCGCACGAGCAATTTGGAACTACCTTAGTAGCAGTTATTCAATGAAACAAGACATGTCTGCTAGCTATGACTTAAAGAGGAAAATTTTCAACACCAAGCAAGGAAATCTTCCGGTCACCGAATATTTTGGGGTTCTCAATTCTCTTTGGATTGAACTTGATCAATATCAAAATTTGAAGATAAGGTGCAGTCAAGACACTGTAATTTTAAATGTTGTAATTGAAAAAGATAGAATATTCGATTTTTTGGCAGGTCTCAATGTGGAGTTTGACCCCATTCGAGTACAAATTTTGGGAAAGGAAAAACTTCCCACTCTTACTGAAGTCTTTTACACTGTTCGCAGTGAAGAAACTCGCCGTCATGCTATGCTTAGCGAGCATCCTCCTGATGTGTCAGCACTCGCCGCCGGCAAAGGACCACAACCATCTTCAACCATATTCTTTTGTGTGCACTGCAACAAGCCTTGGCATAACAAGAAAAATTGTTTCAAACTACATGGAAAAGAACAGGTTCTTAGCCGAGGAGGAGGCCCTCGGAGTCTGCAGCAGAATCAGGCACATGTTGCAACGGGAGGAACTGACTCGTCCTCTTTTAGCCAGAATGATGTGGAACGTCTACAGTCTCTTCTTGCCTCCATTAGCAAGCCTTCTGGATCTGGGTCTTTAGCAATTACTGGTAAGAATATGTACTCCCGATCCTTTACTGTTTGTGATGTTATCCCTAAAAATGCTTGGATTCTTAACTCTGGGGCTACTAATCATATGACATTTGATCCGGCTTTACTATCCTCATATACATCACATTCGAGTATTCCTTATATCACTGTTGCTGATGGCTCTCATGCTCGTGTTGTTGGCGTTGGAAATATTGACCTACAACCTTCATTCAAGTTGCAATCTGTGCTTCATGTTCCTACACTTTCCAACAATTTAATTTCCATCCATCAGCTTACCCGTGATCGAAATTGTAAAGTAACTTTTTTTGCTTCTCATTGTGTTTTTCAGGACTTGACCTCGGGACAGACGATTGGAATTGCTAAAGAAAAGGAAGGGTTATACTACTTCTCTGATGAGCCAGATGGTCCAAGGGTATTGTCATCCTCTCTCCAGTCTGAATCTTCCTCTTCTGCCTCACAAATTTGGCTTCAACACAAGCGTCTTGGTCATCCCCCATTTTCTTTAATTAAGTCTATGTATCCTGAGTTGTTTTTACGACATTCTGTTGAGTCATTTAAATGTGATGTTTGCGAGTTAGCAAAACATCGTCGTGTTTCTTTTCCTCCTAGTTTTAATAAAAGTGTTGAACCATTTAATATTATTCACTCTGATGTTTGGGGACCTGCTCCTACCTCTAATGTTTCTGGTGCAAAATGGTTTGTTTCTTTTATTGATGATTGCACTTGATTAACTTGGGTTTTTTTGATGAACACTAAATCTGAAGTACCACAACTATTTATCCAATTTTATAATATGGTCAAAACACAATTTGGAAAAGGTATAAAAAGACTTCGTTCAGACAATGGTAAAGAATATGTCAATCATACTTTTTCTGACTTTACCAGTAAACATGGCATAATCCATGAATTCACATGTGTCGACACCCCTCAACAAAATGGAGTCGCAGAAAGAAAAAATCATCATTTACTTGAAGTTGCTAGATGCCTTATGTTTCAAATGTCTGTTCCCAATTCATATTGGGGAGAGGCAGTTCTTACTGCTGTCTATCTCATTAATCGAGTCATATCTCGTGTTTTAGGTAATACTAGTCCTATTAAATCTATGCTCTCACATTTTCCTTCTGCTCCTATATTACAGAATCTTAAGACCCGTGTGTTTGGTTGTGTTGCTTTTGTCCATGTTCATAAACAATATCGCAACAAGTTGGATCCTCGTGCAATCAGGAGTATCTTTCTAGGTTATGCACCTAACAAAAGAGGGTACAAATGTTATCATCCTCCCAGTCGGAAATTTTTTGTCTCCAAAGATGTCACTTTTCATGAGAATGTGTCTTATTTTACTCGTCCTCAGTCTCAGGGGGAGAACCTAAATGACTTAGAGTCTGAGTCCGAGTTTCTAGTCCTGGGTCCTAGCCTTCCTAGAACACATGTTCATGCACCCACTTCTGTTTTAGAGGAATCAACACCTTCAGCACCAATTCAGGAGTATCAGAGAAGAAGTAAACCCGTCCCGCTCCAACAGCAAACTCAATCGTCTGAACCAGTGGTAAGTATTGAAAATGATCATCCTAATGATAATTCTCGTATTTCTGATACTGGTGATACTAACCCGAATGATGTACCTCTTGCTTTGGGAAGAAAAAAGCGATCATGTCCCTCCATATATAGACGTCCTACTTCTAATTTTGTCTCTTCTAAACAACTTTCATCACAATATGAAGATCCTATGAAGTTATGTTATGATAATCAACCGGCCTTTGCTGACAGAAGTGGTGAAGACGGGATTACCAATAGAACAATTCAGCCAACTTACTTGCAAGCTTCGAATGATTGATATCCATTCATCAGCTTGAGAGGGAGTGTTGTAAATATCGTATAATTATTATTATTATTGAATTTATCCAAATTTACTTAGCCTATTAGTTAGGCCCGTTAGGTATAACATAGTCTATTTAAACTCTTCAGTAATTGTACTCATTCATTCAATTAATAAAATTACACCTATTTACCTATTTCTTTGAGTTTAACAAGTATGTTATGTTAAATAACATAAAACTGAATATTTTTGTTATAGCATGTGTAGAAGTTTATATATATTCTAGTGAGTTATTTGTATGTAAGACATAATTTGAATATTAGAGGATTGTGAATTAGGTAGTGGAAATAAAAGTGAAGATGGATTGCGAAGGATGCGAGAGAAAGGTGAAGAAATTGGTGGAAGGCATGAAAGGAGTAACACAAGTGGAAGTTGAACCAAAACAGAGTAAGCTCACTGTAACTGGGTACGTGGATCCAAACAAAGTGTTGGAGCGTGTGAGGCACCGTACGGGAAAGAAGGCCGAATTTTGGCCTTATATCCCATACGATGTCGTTATGCACCCTTATGCACCAGAGGCATATGATAAGAAGGCACCTCCTGGGTATGTGCGGAACGTGTTGCAAGATCCAGAAGCTTCGACACTTGCACGTGCCAGCTCCTACGAGGTTAAGTACACCACTGCGTTTAGTGACGACAACCCAAATGCTTGTACAATTATGTGATAATGTGAGTGTTGTTGTGTACCGTAATTCCTAAAATTTTACACCGTTAATGAACCACATATAATATTTGTATGACTTTTAAGGTAGAAAAAATATTTGTTAAAACTAATCTTGTCTCGACAATATCTTATAACGACCCCATATCACACACGTTTTCTTTTACCCTCATTAATGATTGTTTTACATGAAACAAATCAATTCATGTATCTATTTTACATGCTTTATTAGGTATATCAAGAAGGAATTAATTGAAAAAGTAGAAGACAAGAATGGGAGTAAAACTGCTCTGGAAGAAGTCCTTGATTTTGTCATCAAGGACCATAGAACAAATCAAGTTATAAGCCTCCTGTGTTGGATGGTAACTGTCCCAGAATATATATCTTGAAGAGTTTGAACATATGCTTGAGCTGTAATGGTTACACAATATGCCTACTTCTATGTCTCCTGTCCCACAACATCCTCTATCTGCTACATCAAAACCTAAACAAAACCATGCAACAAATTAAATACCATGAGAAAAATACACTAATCTACTGAGTAAAGGGATTTGGATTTAGTGCAGTAACTGCAACATGCAGTTTCTGATCTCAACCGTCTGATATCAAATTAACTACCGATATTCTTTTAAACGAATTTTGTTATTGTGAGGTATGAACCGTCCAATCTTAAGTTAAAAGACAAGATAAAAAAGTTTACGTGTAAATATTTGCTTTTCCGTTTTCCCAGTGCTGGGAATATTAATCCATGAGTAGAGATATCTACATTTCTCAACAAATCAGACTAGATACATCAATTATTCAACGAATCTAAAATATCAATTTTACTTATAATAGTGGTCGGAGGGAATACTACTAGTATATGTATATTGAGCTACCTATAATTAAAAGGTAAAAATGACAATGCTTGTGTGTAATTACCATATTTAGCAGGGTTTTGAACCATATTCATTAATGGATGGTAAATATCAAGGTAGACAAGCTTAGTCTCTGGATATTTGTTTTCAAATGCATCCACTAGAGATACTAATTTAGAGTTAAAGAGTTTTGCAGCTTGGTTTTCAAAATCTGAACATGCTCTCTCCCTGCCTCCTTCAAGTGTTCTTTGTGAGGGCACACACCCTATATATGGCATACCAATTACTCCAATCCTTCTAGCTCCTAAACTATATAGTTCCTGCATTAAATTCAATTTTATATTCAATTCATTCAATTTCAAAACTTATGTTCTGCATTTTTTGTCAAAGAAAACACCAAATAACACTAGACAATGAAAATAAAGTTATAACAAATACGATCTAGTAAGATTGCATCTGAATTGACTTATTTGAGTTTATATAAAGTCATAAGCTCTTGTGATATTATTTGAGAGAGTTTATGAAAGCAACTTATTGCATGTCTATAAACTGTTTTTAACTTATTACATGTCTATAAAATCAAATTATAACTTATATAAAAATAGTTTGGCTTTATTTTATCTTTTGTTATAGAAATGACTTATACATAAGCACTTCTATGTTAAGTTTTTATCCAATTAGTATTTAATTTAGTTGTTTATCCAAATAGAGCCCATGTCTTTGATGACTTTTAGTATATACTATTATAATTTGTTCTAATTGGGCTACAATCTATTGCGAGTTTTGATTTTTATAAAAACGGGTTATGTTGTGAGTGTAATCCATATGATATGATGTTTAGCCTGATAAATGTGATCAATAATAATGGACTTTGGACTAAGGTTGTGATCTTATAAATAGATAGGCTATGTCACATTTGCTATCACTCTCACTACTTGTTTAAGATTTGCCCCATTGAGAACCTCAAATTTCTGAAGCACGTGATTAGACAAAGGAAGACCTTGGTCTAACATATTAGTGATTCCGATATTGGCAATTGTGATTATTGCTTCAACAAATAAGTGTGTCCTAATATTATCTTACATATAGTACATCTTTTATTAAAAAATTAATTGGCTAACGACTAATTATTAAAAGCTCATTTGCTTAACTTAAAAATGTACAAACAAGTGCAGAAATGATTTGCTTATATGTTTGTATAACAGAACATACCTGCAAGAAGTTTGAGGAATATGAAGCCAATAAATCTGTGTATGATGGAATATCAAAGTTTATTCTCCTATATGGTGTTTGAGCATAAGTATTGGCAATGTCATTACTTCCTATGCAAATAATGTATACACTCTTCGATATTATCATTCTCATTCTATTTTCTCCAACTCCTTCCTTTATCTTATTTTGGTACTCCTTGAACATGTTTAATTGATCTGATAATGATATCACAGACTTATAACAAAAAAGAGGTAAATTATAGTTAGTTTTAGCATATGCTAAAAATGTAAAATAAGCATGCAAATTTCAAATTCAGATATAGTTATTTACTGCTAATTTAGAAGTTAGAGGATCATATCCAGTACCACCAGAGGCAAAGCTAACACCTGTTAAAAGATCTTCAAGTTGCAAATTTGGATCAAGAGAAGCTGGCAAAAGCTTCTTGACTCCAAATTTTGAAGCTGAAAAAAATAAATTTGCTAAGAAACTTTACCAAAACATGTTTATTTTATTTTTCTGCAATATAAAGGTTCGCGGCGGCATCATCGTAACCACGATATAAAACCATTGTATATATTACATAATGAACAAGAAGTATTTTTGTACCAATGATATCTGAAGGGACTAAACCATTGCTGAATCTTCCAGTTGGTTGATTTCCACCACCAAAGTCTTTACCATAAGGTGGAAAATTGCACTTGAACACAGTTTTTATGTAGTTGTTATTACCTGAGTCAACTATAGAGTCACCAAATACAATGAGTGCTGGGACTGTTTCATTGTTTGGTAGATTCACAGCATCACCATAATGTAGAGAGATAAGAATTGTAGCAAGACAGAAAATAGTGACAAGAGGTGATAGAAAAAGAATATTTTGAAAGAGCAACTTCATGTTCTTTTATGTGGAATATGATGAGAACTTGATTTTAGCTTAGTGGTGTAAGCCTTTTATGTACACCTTAACAGTAATTTTTACTTAGTTAATAAACAAATTAAATTATTAATTACTTGATTTATATAAAAGACTATATAGTTAATTAGTTAATGAGTACAGACAGATGGCAATAACCCAACGGTCTCTTATATTTAGGATTGGAGGGAGAATTAGCAAATAAGTTGTGACTTAGAATTGAGTATTGAGCCTAACTCGTCATTATAAAATCGGTTTGTAAAGTGAGAATCACCTCTTGCTTATAAACACATATTCAGGCCATCTAGCAACCGATATAGGACTTCTTAACAGAGTGATTGTATCTTAAATGGCTATGAAACTCAGACAATACTCCTCGATTAGGTGTGTCTTAGTGTCAAACACGCGTCTATGTCGAACATCAACACGACACCAACACATATAATTATATTGAATTATATTATTTTTAAATTATTATCCGTATCAAAGTGTCAGTGTTTGTATCGTGACCTGTATTTGTACTTCATAGTTAGATGGTGATCTATAATGGTAGATGTTGAATAGTGGTGATCTATGTGGTATATGCATGCAATTTCCTTTAGATGGTGATTTATAATGGTAGATGCTGAATAGTGGTGATCTTTGATGATAGATGCCTACATTCTTATATTTGATATTAGTTATGTGGTGATCTATGATGACATAGATATAACATGCCTAACTACACCTAACTGTAATGGTAGATGCAATAAAACCTAGGATGTGATATTAGTTAGGTGTTCTCTTCTTAAACATGCATACTAACATATGTTGTGAAGTTGTAATTTTACATTGTTAGAATTCTACGTTCAAGTTCTGTGGCCATAGTTTGGTAGGCAGAGATTTTACAATATGCAGAGTCGGAATTTGATTTGAAATTTTTCACTTGTTCACATTAAAAGGTGAAATATTAGCAACAATTATACTACAGACTACTTAACAAAAACAATTCTAATTTAAAAAATTGATAATGTCATAAGTAAGAATCACGAATTTAAGTTTAATTGATTTTTATGTTATACAAGAATGAAATGTTTTATATTTCAAGTCATTACTATATTTTATTTTTTTTGGTAAATAGTCATTACTATATATTACTACACAATTATGATAATAGATTTTTTGTTTTGTTTTAACACTTATGATGATAGTTAATACTGATAAATGTAATTTTATAAAATTGTAATTTTTTTTTATAATTTATATAGGTGAAAAGCCACTTATTTTAAAATGAAAGAAGTAATTAAGATGTTAAGGTATTACATGTTTTAAGAATTTGTCATTTGGCAAATACTATTTGGAGGCATCCGGTGAAAGTTCAATATTGAGGTTTTTTTTCCTTCCAATTAGAAATAGTGGAGAAGGGGATTGGTTATTGTCCATAAATGATCTTTATGGACCGTCCATAAACTTTAACTGATTGTTATCCACACCATATTTTTTCTTCATACACCCCCCTTAAGTGAGGAAAATTTCTCACGCACCCCCAAATTTCTCGCGCACCCCCCAAATTTCTAATGCACCCCCCCAAAATTTTCATGCACCCCCCAAATTTCTTGTGCACCCCTAAATTTCTTGTGTATCCCCAAATTTTTCATGCACCCCCAAATTTCTCGTCCACCCCCCAAATTTCTCACGCACCCCCCGGATGACTTGTGCCCCCAAATTTTTTTTTTGTCCCCACACATTTCTAGCATAAACCATTTTGTTGTGGGAATGGTTTCACATATATACACTCCAAAATCATTAAGTGCATAAGATGGTTTTGAAGTACAACCTATAATTAGAATCATTATTTTTTATTTTTTTTGGGTACAATTATAATCATTATTTAAAATCATTTAACAATAATTTTGGTTTCTTATATAAGACAATCTAAACCATTTAATCACAATTATTGTTTTTATTCTAATTATAGGGTTGTACTCCAAAACCATTTTATGCACCTAATGGTTTTTTATTACAACCATCTGAAATCATTCCCACAGCAAAATGGTTTAATGGTTTTTTATTATAATCATTATTTTTTAGTTTTTTTGGTACAATTATAATCATTACAGTATTTAAAACCATTTAACAATAATTTTGGTTTCTCATATAAGACAATCGAAACCATTAAATCACAATTATTGTTTCTATTTTAATTATAGGGTTGTAATCTAAAACAATCTTATGCACTTAATGGTTTTTGGGTGCATATCTCTGAAACCATTCCCACAGCAAAATGGTTTAAGATAGAAATGTGGAAGAGATCAAAAAAAAAAATTGAGGGGCAAAAGTCATATGGGGGTGTGCGAGAAATTTGGGGGGTGCATGAGAAATTCGGGGGGTGTGTGAGAAATTTTTGGGGTGTGTGAGAAATTTGGGGGAGTGCATAAGTAATTTGGGGGGTCCGCGAGTAATTTGGGGGGTGCATGAGAAATTTAGGGGGTGCACAAAAATATGGGGGCCCGCGAGAAATATGGGGGTGCGTGAGTAGTATGGGGGGCGCGCGAGTAAAAGGGGGGCGCATGAGTAAAGTTGTTGTGTTTTGATTGGTTTATGGACGGTCCATAAAGATTGTGTTTATGGACAATAACTTTGCCCGTGGAGAAGGGTCAATTCTAGTATGGGTAAGAGTGATAGGTCTCCCATGGTGGGAGACCAATTTTCACTTTTATATCACAAAGGTTTATTAAAGACTATATTAAAGTGTTCACATCATATTTTTTCCTCTTTCACCAAAATCATTTTTTAATTTATATATTATTATTATTATTATTAAATTAATTATATGTTATTATTAAATAAATTTGTATATGCCAAAATTTAATTTTAATATAATATATATTTCACGTTAAAATGTACATGTACAATAACAAAATAGAAAAAAAAAAATCTAAAAATTGAACTTAGAAATATTTATTGCATAATATTGACACCACTCAATAGTAATGTCTGCACTATGCACCCAATTTTCCATTTATGTGGTTTTGCAGTTTTTTTTATATGAATTGTGGATGGATATTGATCTAACCTGTTGATCAGAAAGGTGTTGGGCCAGTGAATTTTTCACTTGATGGTTAAGTCAGAAGAGTGAGCAAGTACGAGAGTGAAAGTAAAGAATGAGAATAGAATATCTAACCCTCCAGTGAAGGAGGGTATTTATAGATCCCCTAGCGCTGGGCCAAGGTCTTCCTAATGGGCTGTGTATAGCGGCCCAATAGGAGAGACTGCCAAGATTTCTCCGTTGTTGGAGCAAGGAACCGACATTTAGCCCTTATCCTGGTGATGAGTTGTCCTCATCGTGTGGAGAGGCCGTTACCTCACGTGTATCGTGTCCTAATAAATAAGAGCACGTGGTATATTGTGGCTGCGTAGCAGTCCCGAGCAGGGAGCTCGCTAGATGTCGTGGAGAAGCTCCTAGTCCCCAATGTCGAGCAGGAGCTACAAGCTCCTTATGTCGAGCAGGATGTGGATTGGGTCAGCTCTAGGCCTAGTCCATAACAGATATATGTTGAGGCAAAATCTCAATTTGATGTTTTAAAGATAACAAACATCTTAATTATATTTTAAGAGAAATTCTGATCATATTGTTATCTAACAAGTGCTCTTGAGTGTTTTAATCAAGTCAGGTTTAATCTAGCTTTTCATATCATTATCTACTAAATTTCGTTTTCAAGAACAAAAGCTGCAAGAATGTTCTGAGAACATTCTATGTGTTTCGCTCAAGAACAAGCTACAAAGACAATGTACTTATTTTTCTAAGTCAACTATGTTCAAGACAAATGAGCACTTTTCCTTGGTATTAACTCACAAGATCTCAACAGTATACACATCAAATAAGGCAAGGAATATTTGAAGTGAAAAGTATGACTTTCCCTTTTTGACAAGTTTTTAAAGATCAAGCATGTGCTTATGCCTTATGGTTTTAATGCAAGACAAAGATTTTATGCTATCCACTAACATTGAAGACAGATGATTCATAGACCTATGAGAATGTACCAACTCATTTTCAACTAAGAGTTGGCTTGTCCTTTTGTTGAATATTTAAAGAACATTCTCTCATGTTGATAATTACTTTCATGACAAGAAGTATCATGCAAGGACAACATGAATAGTGCTTCAAGGACTATACAGCTGTAATTCTGATATCTCACAGCTAGCCATCAAGATAAGGATCAAGTCTTCTTGAAGATCAAAGTTTATCTCCGCCCAGAATGGAGAACGCTCTCAGAAGGTTCTAGGAGAATGATGTTCTTGTCAAGTCTACTATCTAGCCCAAGAACAGCTGGATAAAACGCATGCCTGAAGATGTTTAACGGCAACCCTTGGAGAATGTAGTGTAAAGGACACTTTACAGCTCACTGCAAGCTCATTTCCACGCTCCTTTGAAAGAATCATAAGGATCCGATCCAAAGAACATTCTCAGATCATTCTTTCAGTTTGAATATCTATCAACAACAACTAATGAGCAGGCATTTTTGAACAAGTATCTATTACAAACGGACATATTTCATCACCAAGCTTCAAGTACAAGTCTCTGCTATAAATAAGAGCCTTTGGTGACCTTTGAAGACAACGAGCTTTCACTACAATTTGATCACTACTTGTTTTTATCATACAAACAATCTTAAAGCTCTCTTTTGATCTCTTTCACTCCTGAACTGTAATTTTATACTAGGTCTAGTATATACATCTGAGTGTTTGAGAGTTTCAGTTTTTCTCTAAGCTTCTCACGTGGTGAGTTTTGTAAAAGCTTAGAACAAATTAATCATCTTTGTAAAAGGTTTACTCAAGTCAATAGGGCTGTATTGTTTGAGTGGTATACCCTTACTAGCCTGGAGGGCTGGGGTATCTTTAAGCTTGTAGGGCTTAAAGGATTTTATTGATCTTGGGTATAAGATTAAAGGAAGAAATTGTATCTTGAGATCGGTAGCATCTCATAGTGGAAAAACTCACTGGAGCGTGAGGAGTGGACGTAACCCATTGTTAAAGGGGTGAACCAGTATAACTGCTTGTGTATTTTCTCTCTTCCTTACTCTCTTTAAATTCGTGCAAACAGATCACACACATCACTTATCATTTACTTTATTTTATCTCTTGAGATTGATCTAAGAACGTTCTCTAGTTTATTTACATATAACTAACCAAACATTCTGAGAACGTTCTAACGTTTGTTCTTCCAAAGTGTTTCTCTATTAATTTTAATAGGTAATTTTTAAAAGGTTCACAATTCAAACCTCCCTTTCTTGTGAAAAACTTTGCTACTTTAATATATACTCACTTAAAAGTGGTCTTCATAACATTAATTTTGATAAAAGTTTAAAATAAATCAATGTTGCATTTGACTATGAGAAGAGAAATCAGTACCCTATATATTCCATAAATTTTTCATGCAGAAATTAATTACCATTATACAATGGTAGACATACACCTCAAATCTATAATATGGTGGGATAAAAAGTGATAAAATACTATCCGCTCATTGTCCACCTCATCAACATCCCTATAAATAATAAGTATATTAGAAATATCAATACAAGATATAATGTATTTATTACATTACATGAAATCATGAATACATATTGTTAGAAATAGGGATGACAAGCAAACCCAAACTCGTGGGGCCCACCCGCATCCACACCTGAGTCAACAGGTGAAAATCTAATTTGATTGAGTTTGAATTTGGGTTCGGATGACACCCGATATTTCGGATGTGGGTTTGAGATCACTCAAACTCGCACCCGAAACCACACTCGCTTAGATATTAAATTACTTAATTATCCCTATGTATATATAGTTGTAATTTAATTTTTTAAAAGTCTATGTTGAATATTATGTTACCAAATTATGTTATTGCTGTATTTTAATGTAATTTCTTGTAATTTAACATTACTCAATTTTATTGTTGTATTTTCTTGAAAATTTGAACTATGCGTGTTACCAAACTATATTGCTTTAATATTTTTGGGGGTTCTTGCTATGAGTTCGAGTTTGGGTGGAAAAACCCGAACCCAACGGGTGTGGGCATAGGTGTTATTTTGCCACACCCGAATAGCCTTTGGGTTCGGGTGTTGAATTCAGATGCGAGTTTGGGTAGTGCGAAACCCGCACCCGCAGGCACCCATTGTCATCCCTAGTCTGAACATAACACATAGGGGTGGCAAAGTGGGTCGGCCCGCCCCATTTAGGCCCGTCCCGTTTAAGCCCGCCTAAAAGTGGGGCGGGCGCGGGCGGGCCAACTTAGATGTTTTGGCTCAAAACTCATGCCCGTCCATTTATTAGCGAGCTGGCGGGCCGGCCCGCCAATTTTTTATTTTTTTTTACCATTTGAATTACTAAATTATTAAGCATTATCGTTTTTTAAAAAAAAACAAAAGAACTTTATTCAAATAGAAAGACGCACAAGATTTCCTAATAAATTAATAATACACCACTTGATTCTTCTTAAAAACTACTAAAAAGTAAAGAAGCAATATATATATATATATATATATATATATATATATATATATATATACACACTAGTTTTTATAACCGTGTGATGCACGGATGAAGTTTTTTTTAATATATTGTATGTACTATTGTGTAGAGTATGGAGCGAGTTCGATCGAATTCGGGTTTAAAAAGGCTCATCTAAAAGAAAAAAAACTGAGAATATAAAATATTGGCCCATCACCGGCCATTTCAAATTTTTGTTTTCTCGGATGTCGGTTTATATGGATTACGGGTTGGTCGGTTCAGTTTATTCGGGTTAGCACATTGATAAAAAAAACACACACACACACACATATAGATTAATAAAATAATTTGTTAGTAAATATCATCTATAGATTAGATCAACAATATGACAAAGACATTATTTAACTTTGCAATAATACAGTCTAACTTGAATTTTGTGTGTAAATAATTTGTAATGTATTTTTTTATAAAAAAAATGTAGCTTCAATACATATGATAAGACAAAAAAATACTCGTAAATTTACAACTTCGATCGAATTCGGTTAACGACATATTTAAATTTTCAAAATCGAACTCGACTGTATTTGACCGTTTTTACCCATTGTTTATCACTGTAGATCCAACAAAAAATAATAGTTTATTCCAACCAATAAACAAACAAAAAAAGCAATTAAAATTAAATATAAATTAAAAGGCATAGGAACATGAGGTGACACTATTTGTAGCAATCTATAGTAGTAATTTTTGTTGGAACAAAAGAGGTTCTGACATGACTCAATTAAGTTTTGATGATAACAAATGTATTAATATACAATAGGGTATATTAATTATTTTACTCTAGTGTGCAGATATATAAGCTAAAATTTTATATATTCTATAAGTACACTGGAGACTCTGAAATGGGAAGCAAATTCTGACCAGAACATGCTCATCAGAAGATGATATGTCAAGTCTCGTCAGAAGCTACATATCAGAAGCTACGTCATCAGAAGCTGTGTTTAATTACATCAGGTTCTGATACTTGCAGTGAAGACTGTTTTGTCAGAAGAACATTCTCTGCTACAATGATTGAAATTCATCATCATCTGACAACTCAAAAGCTGGAAAATCAATCTTATCCACAGAATAGTAATGTTAGTACTATTGTACGAACTTATTACCAGATTTGGACGAATCTCCATTTCCAAGTTTGGTCGTACACAAAGGTTACCGGATATGGTTCAAAATTGTACTATTACCAGCTGGTGAAATCTCCTGCAACGAATTCAAATTCAAGGCGCTCCACCCCTCACTATAAATAGGAGTGGTAGTGAAGTTTTGTACACAGAACAATTGAGCAATTTGAAAGAGCTGTTACTCTGCAAAAATCATTCTGTGAACAAAACAACTTGAACTCATTTAAAAATCCAAGACTCAAGCTTCAGCTTCTGATTCATACAGTTGTTGAACCTTAGATTTCTTTTATTAGGATTCTAAGATAAGTCTTGTAATTGAGTTGTATTTTATTTATTCATTTGAACATTGATTTGTATATCAGTGTTCACAAACTCTGTTTTTCTTGTAAAGTTGTTTGAAGTCTCTTGCTTTTGTGCTTGAGCAAAGGAAGTCTCTTGTAAGTGTTACTCGAGCATTGGAAGTCTCTTGCCTGCGTGCTTGAGCAATTGTAATCTTGTTTGATTATAGTGAACTCCCTTGGAAGTGCAAGGGGACTGGACGTACTCTCGGTTTGTGAGAGGAACCAGTATAAAACTCTGTCTCTATCTCTCTCCCTTTCTCTCATACTTTTAAGTTACTGTTTGATTGTGTTTTGTTTTCTAAACTGCTGCAAACTCTAACAAGTTTTTATAACTTAGAAGAATTTTTCAAACCTGTTCTTTTTTGTTAAGAGTATATATATATATATATATATATATATATATATATATATATTAAAACTACTAAACTAGGCAAAAGACATGAATACAAACTGATACGAAAAAGTTAGTAATAAACTATCCTGCCAATATTACAAACTGATGCACGTAGTCACACAAAGAAGAACACATAGTCACACGAAGATGTCACACGGCACAACGAGAAGAAGATGTCAGAAGTAGCACACACGATGGTTACAGAAAATAAACAAATGGAATGGAACCCTAGTAGTATCAATTTAAGGAATATAACAATCAGTTTTTTTTATAAAAAACAAGAAGAGAAAAAAATTACTAATTGGGCTTGGACTTAAGATATCCAAATATTCATCTAAAAAACTATTTTTAAAAAAACAAAGCCCGTGGGCTTGCCTGCCCCGACCCGCTCCCGCCCCATTTTTTGAGCGGGGTAAATGGGGCGGGCCAACTTAGGGTCCCGAGTTGAATACCTCAGCCCCGCCCGCCCAAAATAGCGGGCCAAACGGGTCGGCCTGGTGGGCTCGGCCCGTTTTGCCACCCCTAATAACACATATGTTGCTGAATACTCCCTCTAGTTTTGTATGTAAGCAAAAATAAAATAACAAAGTTCACCCTTTAAGGAAATTGGTAAAGTACATTAAATAATGATAAAAATTATTCCATTTTCAATTGTACCATTACTTGTGGGTTTGTTTATGACATTAGTAGTTGCATGGATTGGTGGAGTGGAGTAAAGTTGGGTTGGAAACCGCACAAAACTCTATAATTATTATTATAGATTTATAAAAAGTTGTAATAAATGTAACCAATCGTTAGTTGGTTCAGTGGTGATTGGCGCTGAACTTGGTAGGGAGGACCACGGTTCGATCCCCCGCAACTGCGATCGGAAGGGGGCTGGAACCACTTGATGCCAGAACTGACCCCCGAACCAGATTAAACTGGTGGTATAAACCAAAAAAAAAAATGTAGTAACTTTTGCTTATATTTGAGACTTTCAATTTTTTGTTTTGTTGGTTATATTCGAGACCGGAGGGAGTATTTTTGTTATAGTATGTATAAAAGTTTATATATTTTCTCCGGTTTTATATATAAGCAAATTTTAGCTTTCTATATACATTGAAAAGGTAAAGTATCTAGTCTATATTATTGACTAGATATATTACATTGAAAAGGTATTCTTTGGGTACGCACCGATGGCGTACCTATTTTATTTTTATTTTTGTTGCAACGGGTACTCGCGTGGTACTTCTGTGGTACACGAATCCAAAAAAACACAAAAAAATTCCTTTTTTTACTATTCGTTTTTTTTTATTTATATGAAGGTTTATGTTTTTTATTTGTTTATAATATAAAAGTAGCAGCTCTACTAATAAGCAATAACAAAGTAGTAGCTCGATTTATTCACTCATTCATTGAAAAGAAATAAGCTCAATCTAATTTTATTCAAACAATTCTCCATCTTCTCTCGAGAAAGAGAAAATAGTAATACTTATAATGAAGGAGCAACAAAAATATGCGATGTTGGTAGAGATAAATGAAATCTATTTGATGTAGCTTATATTCTTGAAGTTGCAAGTCTTCTCGCGAAGAATCTGAACTAGACGCCGCTTTTTTTAATGATGATGGAGACCATATAATTTATTTTCACACCATATATATATGGCATAGTTATTACTCCAATCCTTCTAGATCATAGACCATATAATATACACTACAGTCTTTGAAAACAATGATATTACACACTTTTTTTTTATTTTGACAACAATGATATTACAGACTTATAAAAAAAAAAAAGGTAAATTATAGTTAGTTTAACATGTAAAAATGTAAAATAAGCATGCAATATAAAAAATTCAAATTCAGTATGGGACATAGTAATTTAATGCTAATTTAGAAATTAGTGGATCATATCCGGTAACATCAAAAGTAAAGCTAACAACAACACTTAGATAAAAAAAATAAAAGAAGCTAACAACAACACCGGTTAAGAGAACTTGAAGTTGCAAATTTTGATCAAGAGAAGCTAGGAAAAGCTTCTTGACTCCAAATTTTGAAGCTGAAAAAAAATATTGTTAAGAAACTTTACAAAAACATGTTCATTCTATTTTTCGCTTATAAATTACGGTCTGCTACTGCGGTCTATTCTGCAACCGCAATTCCTATCTATTCTGGTTTTAAATTAGGGTCTCCAACAACAATTGTGGTGGCAGCATAAAGAAATTTGAGGCCTGTGCAAAAACATCACAATCTCTAAGAATTTGCAGAATAACTATAAACCACATTATAAAATCATTGAGAGAGGATTCTGCAGTCACATTTTTCTGCAGTGAAATCTCATCCATACATTTTTTCTGATACATGCAATTTAAATTATTAAAATAATAATAAAAGGGGTAGATCTTATTTGACTTCTGTTATGAACGTGGTGTGGGTGAGTGTGAGCAAAGAGAATAAATGCTAACAAACTATAGATTCTATCTTACTACTGCTTTTGATCGTGAATTTTCTGCCTTTATTGCATCAATCAATAGTACATATATAGTACTATCTAGTGTGGCCCTTAAAGGGTAGAATAGTACAATTACAATCATGAGATAATCATTACTACTGACTGTGACATCACCACAGAAAGTGTGACCTAGGCAGAATAGCATCTAGAATGCTCTATTACTTCTTACCCCTCCTTGGAGCTATTCCCACTTCAGCAAAGTCCTCCAAATACTTGGGCCTTGTAGTGTGTCGCTTGGCCCTCAGCTTTGGTGTAGTTGTTGCCCCATCTTCACTTGTGGTTTCCTTACTCATAACATCCCTTATCTCATCGAAATCAACCTTGTCCTCAAGGTTAAAATCAGGGTAAGTAGCTTGAATTTCCTCATAGCATTCCCAAGTAGCATCTTCCGGAAAGAGACCTTCCCATTGAATAAGTACTTGTGCATCAGCAGGGCCTGTACCCTTCTTCCAATCCAACACGGCCAATGGTTGGATGATAGGCTCATTGTTCTCAGCATTAATGGGCAATTGCAGTGGAGTAGCCGTGGTGTCAAAGCAAGGTTTAAGTTGGGAAACATGGAACACAGGGTGGATTTTGCTTCCTTCGGGTAGTTCAAGCTTGAAAGCTACCTCTCCAATGGCCTGTAGCAATTTGAAGGGTCCATAGAAACACTTTGATAGTTTGTGAATGCGTTTCCCCATGACAAAATTCTGTCGGTAAGGCCTAAGTTTGACAAAAACCAAATCTCCTTCCTTGAACTTGTGAGGAATGCGATTCCTGTCAGCAAGCAATTTCATGGTTTCTTGGGCTTTTAACAGCTTCCGTTTTAGTACCTCTAGCATTTCAGTGCGTTCCTGCATTGTAGCCTCCACTGCTTGTATTGTTGTTGACCCCGGTATATAATCAGCTAGAGTATGTGGTTCACGCCCATAGACAACCTGAAATGGTGATAGCCCAGTAGATGTATGCACTGCTGTATTGTAATGCCATTCAGCCCAATGTAAAAATTCACCCCATCTTTTTGGTTGTTCGTGCACAAAACAACGTAAATATTGCTGCAATACTTTGTTCACAATTTCTGTTTGGCCGTCACTTTGTGGGTGATATGCGGAGGACATTCTTAACTTGGTTCCACTTAAACGGAAGAGTTCCTTCCAAAATTTGCTAAGGAAAATTGTATCACGATCAGACACCATGCTTCTCGGCATGCTATGAAGTTTGCATATCATTTTAGCAAATAAATCTGCTACCCGCACTGCTGTAAATCCCGTGGGTAGCATCCCAAAGTGTGCAGCCTTTGACAACCGATCTACCACCACTAAGATTACGGTATGTGTTTGGAACGAAGGGAGCTCTATCACAAAATCAAGAGATATGTCTTCCCAAACTCTCTCCGGAATAGGGAGGGGATGTAACAAGCCATAGGGAGAATGTGTTGCTGGTTTGGTTTGTTGACATACAAGGCATGCTTTTACAAAGTTCGCAACTTCTCTGCGCATACCGTGCCAAAAAACATTCTCTTGAAGCCTACCAAAGGTTTGGTGAATACCACTATGTCCTCCCACCGGGGATGAATGAAACTCCTCTAATAGTGTTTGTTTGAAGGAGGATTTGGAAGGAACAAACAGTTTCCCTTTGAAGAAAATTAACCCATCCAAAACTCTGTAATGTGGGTAGGCCTCGGGCTGAAGTTGAATTTGAACCAGCAGCTGCTGAAATTCCTCATCGTTGAGTACCTGTTCCTTGAATTTAGCCAGAAATTCAAAATGGGGAATAGTGATCATTAGACAGTGCACACGAGACAATGCATCAGCAACTTTGTTTTGAGCTCCGGGTTTGTATATTATCTCGTAAGAGTATCCTAATAGTTTAGCCAAGTAGAATTGTTGCTCCGGTGTTTGAATTACTTGGGTCATGTGCTCCCTTAGGCTTCTTTGGTCAGTCCGGATGATGAAAGATGTACCCAATAAGTAAGTCCTCCATTTTTTTACAGCAGAAGTAATAGCACACAACTCCCTCACATAAGTGGAGGCTTGCAACATTCGAGGACAGAACTGTTTGCTGTAGTAACAAATGGGGTGTTCACCTTGTATCAACACGGCTCCCATTCCACTGCCCGACGCGTCTGTTTCAATGATAAATGGTTCTTCAAAATTAGGTAACCCCAAAACCGGTGTGGTACTTATCGCATATTTCAAAGAATCAAAAGCCTCTTGGGCTTGGTTGGACCAAATAAAGGCTTCCCTTTTGAGTAGTGCAGTCAGAGGAAAAGCAATGGTGGCATAGTTCTTGACAAACTTGCGGTAGAAGCCGGTAAGCCCCAAACTTGCGTTGCTCGTCCGGAGTCAAGTGGTAGTCAAAGAACTGGTTGATTTTGAAGATCCAACCCATCGAATCTGTACCATCAAAGCGTGGAATGTCAAGCTTGATGGACGTCGTTGGTGTTGTCACGGTGGGTACGTTCAACTGAAACCCAGGCGGCCCCAATCGAGAACGTAGGCCATGGATCTCGTCAGCAACATGATTCTGAAAGTTTTGCTGGGAGATGATGAGATTCTGGATGGAAGCGTTGAGGTCCTCGAGTGAAGGGTTGGAGGCCATGACAATCAATGGAAGCACCAAGTTGTTATGAACGTGGTGTGGGTGAGTGTGAGCAAAGAGAATAAATGCTAACAAACTATAGATTCTATCTTACTACTGCTTTTGATCATGAATTTTCTGCCTTTATTGCATCAATCAATAGTACATATATAGTACTATCTAGTGTGGCCCTTAAAGGGTAGAATAGTACAATTACAATCATGAGATAATCATTACTACTGACTGTGACATCACCACAGAAAGTGTGACCTAGGCAGAATAGCATCTAGAATGCTCTATTACTTCTTACCCCTCCTTGGAGCTATTCCCACTTCAGCAAAGTCCTCCAAATACTTGGGCCTTGTAGTGTGTCGCTTGGCCCTCAACTTTGGTGTAGTTGTTGCCCCATCTTCACTTGTGGTTTCCTTACTCATAACAACTTCCTCTCCGATACTAGAGAGGATCTTTGCTCGAAACCATTGTATGACATAATGAACGAGAAGTAATTTTATACCAATGATATGTGAAGGACTAAACCATTGGTGAATCTTTCGGTTGGTTGATTTCCACCACCAAAGTCTTGACCATAAGGTGGAAAATTGCACTTGAACACAATTTTGATGCAGTTGTTTTTACCGAGTCAACTATAAAAGAATTACCATTAGCAAAACAGAAATGTTATTCCTACTAATTTTTTTACAAATAACGTTTCTGTTAACAAAATGAATCATTTTTCATTTAAAAAGTAGAGAAAATAGAATATGTCCTATTAAACAACAATAATATATTTTGTCAAATTATTCTATTATATCTCATTTTAATAATTATATAATACAATAATAACATTACAAAATATTTCATTTTTATAAGACACCAGTGTAAATTTAATTTACATTCGACAAAGTATATCGATTAAATTCTTTAAAAATATACTCTCTGTTTCTTTTTATAAGATCTAGTTTGATAAAATTTTTATTGCTTTTTATAAGACTCTTTTGCAATTATCTCAATGACACTAATTATTTTTGGAGTCATGCTAACCGGTGCCCTCAGGGCACCAATTAAGGAATTAAAAAAGAAAATTTTTGCATTGAAAAAAATACTTCATTCACTTTTAAGTAAGAAGTTGACTGCACAAGTTTTGATACACTTTTACTTTATTTAGAATCCTTAACCAGTCCTCCAGGGGGCATTATTTAACATTTTCCTAAACTATCCTTATATTTACTTTACATATTTATTTGAATAATATTTAATTATTTTTTTTAAGTAAGTGTCATCACTAAGGGTAAATATGAAAAATCAATATAATTTGTCAACAAATTTAACGGATTTGGATGATCTCTTCCATCAATTCTCTCTCACTCCTTCCTTCACTATTTTGTATCTATCTCTCTCTTATATTTTCTCTCTTTTTATTATTTTTTTATTAATTTTTTCTCTCTTAGGATAAAAGAAGAGGATCCCAACCTCAAATCTAATATTAAAATCAAATTTTTTAAAATTTATATTTAACTAGTTGTTATAAATAGAGACAAATCAAGTAATTAATTAAGTTAAATATTTTTAACAATCCATTAATAGCACAAGGTCAGAGGAGAAAGGACCAATAAGCATATTCTTCATTACGTAAATCCCAAGTGGAAAGCTAGCACGAAGAAGAAGAACAAGAACCAACACTTGAAAGATCGAACTCGAACTACATAACTTCGACGGAGAAAAAAATGATGTTAGACGGAACCGAAGACGAAGAGAAATTCCTCGCCGCCGGAATCGCCGGCCTTCAACAGAATTCATTCTACATGCACCGTGCATTGGTAACTTCTCCGATAAACCCTAACTTTAATCTCTCTTCTTCAATTCTACTCGCGATTATCCTAATTTCAGATTCATCTTACAAGTTTCAATTCTCAACCGATTTGGATCCATTTTCCGATTTCCGATTCGTTGCAGGATTCGAATAATCTCAGAGATGCTTTGAAATATTCCGCTCAGATGCTTTCTGAGCTTAGGACTTCCAAGCTTTCTCCTCATAAATACTACGAACTCTGTGAGTTTCTCTTTCAGATCCACCTTTGTTGGATTGTGAAATTGATTCTGTTTTGTTACTATTGCGATTGTTTATTTTTGTAAATTGAATTCTCTCTGTGGTTTTTTAGACATGCGTGCCTTTGATCAATTGAGGAAGCTGGAGATGTTCTTTGAGGAAGAGACTCGTCGTGGTTGCTCCATTATTGATCTTTATGAGCTTGTTCAGCATGCCGGCAACATTTTGCCTCGATTGTAAGTGGCCTGACGGTTTTTTTGGAATCTATCTTACCTTATTCGGTTACCGTTCGGATAGGAAATAGGAAATTATTCAGAGTGTTATATTTAGAAATATATTTGCTGTCACAACGGTGAAAAATTAGTTTTGTAGATTAAATTTTGAACATGGTGCAATGCGCAATCCTGTGGGTGCATGATAGTTGATACTTAATCACTTAGCTTTAGATTTATGTTACTTTGTGATTAGTGCTTATATCTTTGAGATTAGTGCTTAATAGTAGAAATGTTTAAAAGATCACAGAATTCCACCGAAACAGGATTCTATGTATACTCTTAATCACTGAGTGCAAGCATAATTACAAATTTGTGGAATTTTACGATTCATATCGGGATTTTAACTACAATGATTGAGATTGATATTTGATCGTTGTTCGTGGTGAAAATGAATGTACTTGCTTGCTTAGAAAATGATCTTGGTGCAACTAATGTTACTGATGTCTGGACATATCTTCTTTTGGTTTTGAAACTCTAGGCTAGTTTTTTATGAGAAGGTTTTTCAGCCTTGTATTTTTATTGTTTCGTATTTAGTATGTTTCTTGTTTAAGAGATGTTAATGTTATGATCAGGTATCTCCTATGTACAGTAGGATCTGTATACATCAAATCAAAGGAAGCTCCTGCTAAGGATGTTCTTAAGGATCTTGTGGAGATGTGTCGTGGCATTCAGAACCCTGTTCGTGGACTCTTTCTCAGAAGTTACCTTTCTCAAGTTAGTAAGGATAAATTGCCTGATATTGGTTCCGAGTACGAAGGGTAAGCACTAATCAAGCATTATTTTTTGCCCCCCGCCCTTATCATGGGAAATATTTTCCCTCTTCGTGCTCTCTTAATTGAATGGGATTTGAAGTTTCAATGAACAGACTCAGTCAGCTGCACCCTTTAGGATCACCACTTCTATTATTTTACTCCAACTTTGCAATGTTGACCAACGATGTAAACTATCAGAGTCATTAGAATATCGGAGCCCCCCCTTTTTGTTTCCTTTTTCTCAAAGTTTTACTTTTCATTGTTGTCTTTTATTTTCTTCTGTCTCTGTAATTCACACAGTGATTTCTACACTTGTCATGATGATTTGGAAGTGACATTGATTTTAAACTGCAGCAATTTAAGATTGAACCTGATATGTGAATGTCTATTCTGAAAACTGTAGGGATGCGGATACTGTATCAGATGCTGTAGAATTTGTACTCCAAAATTTCACAGAAATGAACAAACTTTGGGTGCGGATGCAACATCAGGTTGGTTGAACATTTTTGCACATTGTTAATGCTCTCATGTCTGGACATGCATGTCGTCATAATAGTTGCATGTCATGAGAGTAAAATATATCATGAGGGCATGATTTCTGGTCATGCAGGTGTAGTAATGCATGTGATAAATTCATACTCTTAGCTGACCTGAGTTGAGGCTTGCTGTCGGGCTTTCTGGTCTGCAGGGGCCGTCCCGGGAGAAGGAGAAACGGGAAAAGGAAAGGAGTGAGCTGCGAGATCTTGTAATACCCGAAGCCTGTAACTTATTTGCTTCACTGCGATGGCATTGTATACACGATCAAATGCTTATAGAAGGATCCTCTTGCTTTTTTTATCCTTGTTACATGATTAGGTTGGGAAGAATCTTCATGTTCTCAGTCAGATAGAGGGTGTTGACCTTGATATGTACAAAGATGTTGTGCTACCTAGAGTACTGGAGCAGGTATATATATATTTTTTCTTTCAATATTCTATTTCTAAATGTCAAAGTCATGTGTCAATTTCTAATCGGAGGAATGGTTCATTTTCCTCAATTATATTGGACAGGTCGTGAATTGCAAAGATGAGTTGGCCCAATTCTACTTGATGGATTGCATAATTCAAGTCTTCCCGGATGAGTATCACTTGCAAACACTTGATGTGTTGTTGGGTGCTTACCCTCAACTTCAGGTATGGGAACTTGCATTATTTAAATACGAATTCTAGAGGTTGCCTTGATTTGCATGCCATGCTTTTTCTTCTTCCAAAACAATGAGATTTCATTCATCCAAGAGGGTTCCGAAGAAACACCAATGAAAAATGAGTATCATATTTACTGAACAATCTCAAAAATTAGAGAAAGTAAAGGAAACAACTATGTATTAATTAGCAGTCAGCACATCGTCTGAGTTTTCAAACTATATTTCGATATAAAAGTCATATAAAAGAATAGTTCGATAATCACCAAAAAAAGGATAGTCGCCCACGTATGAGGTTTGTAAAACATTGAGATAGTTGAGGCCCACATCGGAAGTTTGGCAAATTGACTATAAGTAGTGTAGATCAAGGTCTCAGTGTGCAACAAAGTGCAATGCACTAGTGAGCCCAGTGATCAAACACTTTTTAAAAGTGACGAGCACTTCCCAAAACAGTTATTAAATTTTGGTTTTTTAGTTGATTTTTTGCTCTATGACCGGAGATGGTTTTGCCTCTCTTGTACACCATTTCCTGCAAATTATTTATGAATTTGCACAAACTAATTCGTAAAGTACCATGAACCGTTACTCAGAAGCCAATTTGTGGTTCCCTGGGGACTGTAGCGAATTATGTGACTATTTTCCATCCATGTGCAACAAATGAAGCCAGCCTAACCAACCATATTTTGTTGCCCTTATTTGCATATGATTTTACCGTTAATGTTGTAGTATTGAGATTCCTGCTTTTAAGGCCTATTGATGACACATTAATACTAATAGTTTGTTTAAATAAATTAGTATCTGTATTCTCTTACTGCTAGTGGACACCCATTGCTTTGGAAATTAAAGTACCCTTGCCTCTCATGGATCAGTCTATATATAGTGCCAACATGCCATGGTTTTAATAGCTAAGCATGCTATTTGTTTTCCACTATGGGTTAATTGATAAACACATGATTGACAGTAGCTGTTGAATACTTTGTTCAGAACTATGGAAGCATAAAAAAATATCTATTGCAGTTTTATTCTCAAATCCAATAGGTATTGTCACTCAGTTGCTTTCTTTCTTTTTTTGTCTCTGTATTTTTCAGCCGTCTGTTGATATCAAGACAGTACTGTCCCAGTTAATGGAAAGGCTTTCAAATTATGCTGCTTCAAGTGCTGAGGTGTTGCCTGAGTTTTTGCAGGTGGAAGCATTTTCCAAATTAAGCAATGCAATCGGCAAGGTATTTTCTTTCGTTTGATAGAACTTGGATATTATAGGCATGTACTAAAAACATACTGTATAATAATGGGGTGTTTGGATCTCAGGATCATGCGATCCCACAAGTATACTTCTGATCTTACTAACACTGCTCCTAATACTGACTATTATGGAAACGAATTTTATGAAACATAATGAAGTATGAAAATTATTCCTAAGAGATCATGTGAGCTAATGCAAGTATATTATATGATGTTATAATGGTATGATGAAATTTGTTTCAGATAATATTTAGGTCCATACAGATGTAGGTGATATTCCATTTTATGGGGAGTGAAATACTATAGTTGATCTTGATTTTTCTTCTTTCTTATTATGTTTTGTTTATCTAAAAATATTTCTTTCATAAGTCATCACTTCAATGTTTGATTGTAAAGCATGATTTTTTTACATTCTTATTTAGTATTTAAATATAAAAATTGTTCTGTTTTCTACTTCTGGTTTGCATTTGTTTTTCTATGTTTAATTATTATTGTTGCTTTGATTACAAATTGTGAAATCTGATGTCCTCAATTGTTATACAGGTGATAGAGGCACAGCCTGACATGGCCACTGCTGGAGTTGTAACTTTATATTCATCTCTTCTTACCTTCACTCTTCATGTCCACCCCGATCGACTAGATTATGCTGATCAAGTCTTGGTATGTTTCATTTTATATTTTTGTGCACTTTCATGTTAACTTATTGATTCATAGGATGAATCTGATCAGCATGCAGCCTTTGACATTATTTTATTTCCTTAACTCATTCCAATACTTCCTTTGGCGTCAAAGAATGACGGACTATTTTTTTTGGAATACAACATTTATTTATTAGAAAAGTTGTTGCATTTGCATAGTGTTATGGTTATTTTCAATGAAGGAATCAGACTTACTAATGCATTTTCCAAAAACCATGCCTGACTGTATATATTTGTTAGGGAGCATGTGTGAAAAATCTCTCTGGCAAAGGTAAAATTGAGGACAAGAAGGCAACGAAGCAGATTGTTGCTTTATTAAGTGCTCCACTAGAGAAATACAATGACATTATGACTGCCTTGAAGCTTTCAAACTATCCTCGTGTAATGGAATTCCTTGACATTCCAACTAATAAGGTCATGGCAACTGTTATTATTCAAAGCATTATGAAAAATGCAACACGCATTTCTACATCAGACAAGGTATGTGTTAGTTTACTTTTTGGTCTACTGTTTGTTGTGAGCTCTTATTTAACAAAACTCAGTTATTTGTAGGTGGAAGCGTTGTTTGAACTGATAAAGGGGCTTATCAAGGATTCTGATGTGACTCCTGACGATGAGGTCATTTTAGTACCATGACTAATCATGTTTGGCTATTTTTTACTATGCCTATAATTTTGACTTCTCCCATAGTCCCAGTACCGACACCACTTATATAATCAAACTTTGTACATTTCAATAAAAGTAACATTATATTTTCTTTATTTTTGTGATTCTTTCTCATTTTTCTTATTTTTTCCCTGTCCCTTTAGCTGGATGAAGATGATTTCAAAGAGGAGCAAAATTCTGTTGCACGTCTGATCCAGATGCTTTATAATGAGGATCCAGAAGAGATGTTTAAGGTGAATTGCTGATTTTCATGTGTTATGACAATAATGAAAATAAATCGGTGTTATTTTTTCTTGCTGGGATTTTCCTCTTTTGAGCCAAAGTTGATAGTTTCAGCTTACTCCACTTTTTACCACTTGTGCTTCTGTACTGATGCCGCTGGCTATGAGGAGCATACACATATTGCACCCATGCTGTCATGGGCAGCACTTGATCAATGTCATTTTAGCAGTTCTCTAACCTTTGCGCTAGTTAGGTTCTGTTAGCTTAGTTATTAGCTTACAGATTTAGTTATTATTTGTAAAAGGTTGTGTTTACTATAAATACTTATAATTACTGGGTACTAACAACTCTTTTTCATAATGTCATAATTCAGTTTACTACATTCAGGTTTAACCTTATCAAATATTGAAAATAAATCTTTGATAAGCACTAAAATGGATTTTGTGTTAACTTAGATTTAACCTCTTTTGATATTTTTACAGAAATCATATCTGGCCACATTCTCCTATGAGTATGAATGCTTGTCTGTGTATTTAATGTTCCTAATTTCAGTGGAATGATGTTTGATATGTTGCTCTTATGAGTTCAGTTTTTACTTAAAATTTGAATGGACATGCACTAAATTGCAGATCATTGAAACTGTGAGGAAGCACATACTGACTGGAGGACCAAAGCGTCTGCCTTTCACTGTTCCACCTCTTATGTTTTCTTCTTTAAAGGTTTGGTTGACCATTTTGATTAGAATGCTGCTTCTATTTTACACTGTTTTACCTGGCCGCAATAGCATAGGGTGGATACTAGACAAATTTATTTTGGCCTAGTTTTTATGTTGAGGTTGAATGTAACATTTCATTGACATTACAAGATAATAATTGATTTGGATTATAGTTTCAGTAACATGCTGCCAAAGCTTTGATTTCAAGCTGGAAAATTGTGTAGATACTAGATAGTTACTTTACTGTCGTTTTAAACTTCAATAAATGAGGCGACTTGGTTAGTAAGTTGCAAATTTTCATCATTAGATAAATTTTATCTTTCTATTTCCAGCTGAAAGGAGTCATATTGTGGGTTCCACTTCTCATTCAAATGAACTGGTACAAGTCATTATATCTAAATGACGCCAAAATGCTACGACTATCTCAATGATGTTTATGGTCATGCTTTCTTGATGCTGTGGTTCCCTGCGTCTTTTTTATTTTTATTTTTTCAATTTTATAAAAAATGAACATGACTGTCTACAGTTCCGTTGCTTCTATTTTTTCTAGTTAAATAATTTATTATTTATTAGTTGTTTCTTTGAACATCAAAATACAGACACCGCACGTGACATCGTATATGTTTTTCTCTATATCTCAGATTTTTATCTTCTACAAGTGTATTTGACATCAAAATTTTGATGCTAAAATATCATTTCTCATTATTTATTTACTGTATGTATGTACTTTACTGTCTACAGTTGGTCAGGCAGTTGCAAGGTCAAGGTCAAGAAGAAAAAGAAAATCCTTTTGGGGATGATTCATCAACATCACCAAAGAAAATCTTTCAGCTTTTAAATCAGGTAAATATGCTTTGGTAAAAAAAAAATCAGGTAATATGCTTATATAAAAAACACAGGCTTATGTGACTTGTGCCAACCTAATTGCGTATTAATAATTAATTGTTGTTTGATAATACTGAGGATTTGATGATTTGTTGGCACGCTGCACAATAACTGATAGACTAAACAATAAATATTCACAGATCGTCTTTATATTATTCTTTGTTTGTGATAAATCGGTATATTTGTTAGAAGATTATGTGTAGTTGATTTGATTGGTTAACTTGTTTGATAATATTTGTATCATTTCTATCTCAGACCATCGAGACTCTGTCAGGTGTCCTGGCACCAGAGTTAGCACTGCAGTTGTGCTTGCAATGTGCTGAGGTACTGGAAATATTTGGTTCTTAGCACATCAAAATGATTTTTCATACTAGATTTTCTTATTTGTTTTTTCTTCCATTAAGGCTGCAAATGACTGTGAGTTGGAACCAGTTGCATATGAATTTTTTACACAAGCTTATATTCTATATGAAGAAGAAATTTCTGTAAGTCTTGCCATATAATCCCTACTAATTCCCCCCTCCACACACGAACACACAAAATCCTCTTTCCTTTCATGGATTAAGGATAGTTTTGGAAGACTAATGTTCATCATGATAAAAATTTATGGCTTAGCCGTGCTCAATTACACATTTGTGTTGTTATACCAGGATTCCAGAGCACAGGTCACAGCTATCCATTTGATAATAGGAACTCTTCAAAGAATGCATGTCTTTGGTGTTGAGAACAGGGATACTTTAACTCACAAGGCCACAGGGGTGATTATTGAGTTCTTTTATTTATGCAACAGTTAATGTATATTTTATTATCTTTATATTGAATCTCCTTTTTTTGGTGCCTTTTCTTCGTATAGTATTCAGCGAAGCTTTTAAAGAAGCCAGATCAATGCAGAGCTGTGTATGCATGCTCACATTTGTTTTGGGTTGATGATCATGATAACATGAAAGATGGAGAGAGGTTTGTTTCTGATTTTTCTATGGATATAACGTCTAGGAGATCTCACTTCTGAGCAATGCAAAGATTGTTTAGTGCTTTTCCTAGTTTCTCTAGTTGAAGATAAATTTCAATTGTTGGCATGTCTAAATAGTCTATACCATTTCTGGTAACAACTAGAACTATGCAATATGTAACTAGAGGATATAAGAATGGTTTAATCCAACTGCTATCCCTCATGGAAGTTAAGTAGTAAACATATTTGCTCAGTTACTGCAAAACCTGATCATAAGTCGGGAATGAAGGAAAAGAAATAACAAAGGATGTAGGAACTGTCTCGCAAAATTTGAAAAGAAAAAGGGAATTTTTTCTTATTTTATCTTATTATGGTTCATATTGTTTTTGTCATATTCTTATATAAGTATTTTTGAACCAGAGTCCTATTATGCCTTAAGCGGGCTTTAAGGATTGCAAATGCTGCGCAACAAATGGCAAATGCTGCACGGGGTAACACCGGATCAGTAATGCTTTTCATTGAGATTTTGAACAAGTAAGATTAACATCCATAATCCTGAGCTAGGGTTGTTTTTCTTTGCTTCTCAACAGTAAACTGGAATTATATGTGTTTTTTTTTTTTGCAAGGTATCTTTACTTTTTTGAGAAGGGGAACCCACAAGTCACAGTTGCTGCTATCCAGGGCCTGATTGAGTTAATTATGAATGAAATGCAAAGTGACACTGCGACTCAAGATCCATCTGCAGATGCTTTCTTAGCCACTACTATGCGCTATATACAGTTCCAAAAACAAAAGGGTGGTACAGTTGGTGAGAAATATGAACCGATCAAGGTTTGACATGCAGACCGATACTGTTGCATATGTTATGTTACACTTTGGAGTAATTTGTTCATGTGATGATCTAACAACTGTTCTGAATTGTCTTCTTTGGATTTTAACCAAGGAACCACAAGTTTGCGTTCATGATATGAGCTGACAGTAAAAACATGTTGGACAGTTGGGTTTCGATTCATTCACTATGTAACTATTGAGACTGAGCAAATTTTAACTTTGCTAGATCCTTTTCTCCCCAAAATTGACATTAAGTTTAGAGAAGTTATTCATAGTACAGTTACTAGATTTAAATTCTTCTAGTTGTGCACAAAGGTTTACATGGATTTATGGATTTCTATTGTAGAGTTTATAGACAGATAATTGTTTCTTGTTTGTATTTTCTAACGAAATTTTGGTACTTGCTTTGGAGTGTGTTTCTTTGCGTAGTTTGCATTAGTATGGATAGGCTGGAATTGGATTCGGATATATTTGAGATGTTTCTTTAGTGCCCTTAGCATCTTGGTAGCTTTCCTCCACACATTGTCAGATACTAGTATATCAGAGTTGTCATTGGAGTGCTGTGGATAATTTTGGGAACTTTTTGGTGAACAATTTGGTTTACCAAAATCTAAGTTAATTCTGCCTAAACAAAACTTTTTTAAGTACAATTCACATAAACCTCAAAATCCAATTCAGAGACCAAACAGAGCGCTAAACTCTCTTAAAAATAATTTTCCAAGAAAAAAAATAATTGTAGATTAAAGGAGAAAATAAAAGCTCTAAGCCTTGATTAAGAGGTTGAGGAACATATCCAACACTTATTAATTGAGACATCTGAAGATGGTCTCCTTTTTCAGATTTTTTTGAGAATTTGAATCAAGTTTTAAATGGTGACTTATATGAGGAAGAATCTGGATCCTCTAGTCAAATGTTTTAGCAAAGACCACCAATGTTATTACTGACCCTCAGGAAAACAAAGTTTATCTTGAAAAATTAAAATAACTGTTGAGGCTAAAGCAACTGAAAATTCTTTAGTAACAAATAAATTCAATCTTAGAGATACTTTTAAAAGACTAGAGAGAACTACTACAAAACTTGTAGTCAGGGGTGGAGCTAGGGGGCGAAGTTATTATGCATAAGGGTAATCCTTATGCATGGTACATAAGTCAATAACACCCATCCTTATGCATGGTACATAAGTCAATAACACCCATTAGATTGAGCATTTACATGTAATAATCCTAGCCAATCTCAACTCACACCTAATCTCACACCCCCTAAATTTCTCGCGCACCCCTCCAAATTTCTCGCGCACCCCCAAATTTCTCACACACCCCCCAAATTTCTAATGCACCCCCCCCCAAATTTTTCGTGCACCCCCAAATTTCTCACGCACCCTCCGGATGACTTGTGCCCCCAAATTTTTTTTTGTCCCCACACATTTATAGCCTAAACCATTTTGCTGTGGGAATAGTTTCACATATATACACTCCAAAATCATTAAGTGCATAAGATGGTTTTGAAGTACAACCTATAATTAGAATCATTATTTTTTATTTTTTTTGGGTACAATTATAATTATTATTTAAAATCATTTAACAATAATTTTGGTTTCTTATATAAGACAATTTAAACCATTAAATCACAATTATTGTTTTTATTTTAATTATAGGGTTGTACTCCAAAACCATTTTATACACCTAATGATTTTTTATTACAACCATCTGAAACCATTCCCACAGCAAAATGGTTTAATGGTTTTTTATTATAATCATTATTTTTTAGTTTTTTTGGTACAATTATAATCATTATTTAAAACCATTTAACAATAATTTTGGTTTCTCATATAAGACAATCGAAACCATTAAATCACAATTATTGTTTCTATTTTAATTATAGGAATGTACTCCAAAACAATCTTACGCACTTAATAGTTTTTGAGTGCATATCTCTGAAACCATTCCCACAGCAAAATGATTTAGGATAGAAATGTGGAGGGGACAAAAAAAATTGGGGGGCAAAAGTCATATGGGGGTGCGCAAGAAATTTGGGGGGTGCATGAGAAATTTGGGAGGTGCATGAGAAATTTTGGGGGTGCGTGAGAAATTTGGCGGGTGCACAAGTAATTTGGGGGGTGCACGAGTAATTTGGGGGTGCACTAAGTAACTTATGCATGGTGCATAAAGATGGCTTATGCATAATAACCAACCCCTGGAGCTAGGTTATGGATGGGGAGGACGGCGGCCTGTCACAAATTTTTCATTTTTTAATAGGTATATAAACATAATTTTGTTAACTATTATGATATATATATATATATATATATATATATATATATATATATACACAATAGCTAACTTTTATCATATGATTTCACGCCGTGTAGTGATAAAGAGGCGCGCTTGTGAAGCAATTGCCTTGTGTTCAATTCTCACAGGTTGCATTTGCGATTTTTAACTAATCTTTTTACTTTTAATTAAATTTTTTAAAAAAGAAATTGATATGTTGCCACTATTTAAAAAAGAAATTGTTACGTTGCCATCACAAGAAAAAGAATAATAGTCGTGGTCAATTGTTTTTACAGGAGTGATCAATATATATATATATATATATATATATATATATATATATGAATAGATGTATATAATATATATTATTATTAAATATCATCAATCTTAATGGACATCTATGAATTTATATGTTATTGAACGATGCAATATTATTCAAATGTTAATAATCTATGCATTTTCATATTAAATTTATCTTTTCAATAAAAAAAATTCCAAATCCATGCTTTGGTAATCAGGGAACAAAGTTTAACAAAATAAAAAAAATTTGGTGTTTATAATTTTGACCTTTTCTTGATTTTGAATAAAATTGTGAGCTAAAATTGTTATCTTGTTTGAGTTTCTCTTTCATTTAATGTATTATTAAGATCCGTCAAAATTAACGGTTTATGTATTTTTAGCTCCTTATAGAAAAAATAAATTCAAACTCCGTTACAACCCACCTGAACATTTTTGTCTAACTCCACCACGGCTTGTAGTTGAAGATTGAGACACCAATCAATCTTAATGGTCACAAATCTTAAAGTAATTTTAGAACACCTTTTTTTATGATAACTTTTTTCTTTACAAATAATTAGTGAAGGGGTTATTACCCAAACAATCTATAGTAAACGGAGAGAAATACTTATATAGGCACAAACCCAAATATGATTTGTTAGGCACGCTCGCAAGAAGCAAATAAAAAAAAATAATAGTTAAAATAATATGGATTGATGTGACAATTTTATTTTTCTTTTAAAATTTTTGATTTATGTGTGTGTGTCCAAATCTTGCGCCCAAATATTTGTGTCTAAGCAAGTGTTGCTCGTAAACGGAAACTGTAAAACATCAATAGAAACTTTTTAGTCATGTAGTATCTAGTGATGTGATGCTGTTTGAGAATCCTCCGATTTATCTTTTCCTCACCTTTTCTTGGAGATGTCATGTGTTTTCTACTCTAGTGTTTAGTCAATCTTTTTATTTAGTTTTTCTTTCCTTTTTGTTTTATCACATGTAACAAACAAAACATTTTATGGTACTGCATATATTTTATTTCCTATATTTTGTTTGTGTTTGGTCTTTTGTTAGGGAATCCACTAATTGTTCAAGGCGAAACCAATCAAAATCAAATGGAGTTATCATAATACAAACATTATTTTGTCCATGTGTGAAGTTGGTTAACAATCATCAAATCGAGATTTTCGTTAGTAATTGCCTCCAAGAAGAGACTATGGCAGGGATGGCAAAATGGGTAGAGTATGGGTAGAAAAAATAATAGAAAGGTTTCTACACAACACTAAAGAAAACACTAGGCATGAAAAATCAAATTTATATAAACAAAAATCTACTATACTATTCTCCAAATAAATAAATAAATAAATAAAAAGAAACACAAGCAAAAAAAAATATAGAATAAATTGGAATATGAAGAATATAGTCCAACAAATAAGAAGAAAGTGAAAATAAAAACACACACAAATATAGGAACATTGTGGAGAAGATGACTAGAGGGAGACTTACTTCAATAGAGACGGAGCAAGCTTTGAGACTTTGAGTGGTTGGTGGCTACTAGGGTTTATTGTACCTGATTTTTTCTTCTTCTTTATATTACAAATATGAGAGTAAATATAATATGTCTATATATATAATCATTACGATTGTTTCTAAAAATAGCTCCTTAATTTTATACATAAATAGGCCCCGTTTGGCCCGATTTATTTTTTACTTTTTATTTTAGCTTAAACGAAATAAAGAAGTATAAAATTATATTTGACACTATTTCTCCTTAAAAGTATTAGAGAAATAAAGTAAAGAAATAAAAAATAAAAAAAAAGTAAAATCAAACACAACTTTTTTCTTCTTTACTATTTTTAAGGAGAAGAAAAAAAGAGGAAAATAAGCCGGGCCAAACGGGGCCATATTATATAAAAAAATAAATAACTTTTTAATTTTATACATTATATAAATAACTCCTTAATTTTATGCATTATATATTTTTGTACATGCGGGTAAGCGGGGTGGGTACTAAGGTACCCGTACCCATACCCACTCATTTTTGTGAGTAATTACTCATGCTCATACCAATAATGCGGATTTTTATCCTACCTTTTATAGGTAACTTTTGCGGATACCCATATGAGTCTAATTGCCATTTCTAGACTATGGCAACACTTCCATAAGCTAGTAAAGTGAAGGAAAAAAACTCATCCCACCCCCCATGGTTCTTTTTCCCCCCCCAGGTTTCCCTTTTTACCCTTACAAAAAACTAGTTCGGGCTCTACGTTCCGAAATAGTTTAAAACCTTGAAACTGGTTCGGGACACCTTTTCCGAACCTTATTTCGGGGACTAGAGCCCGAAACAAGACGTTATATTTCAGAAAATCAGCTCACTTCCTCTCATTCATGTCAAACACTCAATCTCAAGTTCTCTTTGGTTCCAAAATCGTTTTTCTCCATTGTTGGCTCAATCTCAAGGTTTGGAGGCTATCTAACGGAATCAACACTCACTGATACATCAACATAAGGTAAATTGCGTTTCTAACCGATTAGATTTTGTATATTTTAGCTTTGAATTGACTGATGCACCTAGGTTTCCGAAATTTCTGACATGGTGTCGTTCGGGGAATGTTTTCCGAAAAAAGGGACAAACTATTTCGGAAAATACGGCCCGAACTTATACTTAGAAAAAATTTTATGTTTTCCTTCTGCACCTGCTACTGCCAAAATTTTTTTTTTTTTCAATTTTAGGAATTAAATGTTTTGATTTGCTTAATGGTTATTATCAATGATATGTTTAATGATTATAGCTTAGATATTTGAGTTTAAGTTCCATATGTTATTTGATATGAATTGTATTTGATATTGATTTTTTTTTGTTGTAGTTATGGTGGATCATAAATGTAGACAAGTTGTGCTTGGTATAGGTGTCCACGAAGTTGTGGGCGATGTTAAGCCTGTCAATTTTCATCAACCGCAAGAAGCACCTCTTGCTCTTCCTGCTCCTCCTGTTCCTGCTCCTCCTCCTGCTCCTGCTGCTCCTCCTGAAAGTGGTCCTCCGGCAATACATTTTGATTGTAGCGCAAGTTTTTTTAGGAAGGAAGCTTTCAAGACTCGCGATGATTTACTGAAGTGGGTTCGCGAGGTAGGTGCTGGTTTAAAGTTTGCAATTGTTATTGTAAACTCTGATTATGGCGATGGAAAGAGGAAGCAAAAGCTGGTTTTGGGTTGTGAAAGGGGAGGTGCCTACAAACGAACTAGCAAGAAGCCAAAGTTCGAAGAAACGGGAACTAGGAAGTGCGGATGCCCGTTTAGGCTCCGTGGTTATTTTCATAACACAAGCAAGGATTGGCATCTAAGTGTTGTGAACGGCGTACACAACCATGAGTTTGATAAAGGGTTAGATGGCCATCTAGTTGAGGGAAGGTTGAATGCGGAAGAGAAGGCTTTGGTTGCTGAAATGACTAGAAACTTGGTTCCGCCTAGGAATATTTTATGTACAATGAAGAATAGAGATCCCAAAAATGTCAGCCACAAGAAGATGGTTTACAATGCACGCCATCGAATGAGACAAGAAGATAGGGGGCCGAGGAATGAAATTCAACATTTCTTTCATTGTTTGGAGGAAAAGCAATATGTGTTCAAGTATAGGCCGGATGATCTTGATGAAAATTCCACTGAGGTGAAGGACATATTCTTTGCGCATCCTACCTCTGTTGCGTTGTTCAACACTTTCCCTAGTGTTTTATTGATGGACTCGACGTACAAGACAAACCGGTATGGTAGGCCGTTGTTTGAGATGGTGGGATCGACGTCGACCGGGAGGACTTTCAATGTTGCATTTGCCTTTCTTACTAATGAGAAAGAGGAGAATTTTACATGGGCACTACAACATTGTCGGAGCCTATTGAGGAGTGAGGCCGTTGGACCGAAGGTAACGGTGACGGATAGGGATACCGGTCTTATGAATGCGGTTGGTAAGGTCTTTCCAGATGCAACACCGTTGGTTTGTCGCTATCATGTTATGAAAAATGTGAACGCAAAAGCAAAGACCATGTGTAAACAAACAGATGGAGATGAAACGACTCATGCACAAGTCGTTAACACGGCGACAAATAGCTTTATCGCTATATTGGACGCGCAAACCGAAGACGAGTATACTGAGGCTGTTGTGGAATTTAGGAATGTTCATAAAAAATGGCCACTTTTTGTTTCCTATGTTGAAAAAACCATTCTTGACACCGACAAAGAAAAAGTGGTAAATTTGTGGACAAATGAGATTATGCATTTTGGGAATACAACAACCAACAGGGCTGAGTCGGCGCATGGATTGTTAAAAAAATATTTGCCGGATTGTAATGGTGATTTTGTGAAGGTTTGGGAGGCGTGTGAACAAATGTTGTTGATAAAGTTCAGTGACATAAAAACAAGTTTTGGTCAAAGCTTGTCGGTTAAAGAACATAGGTATGGCGAGGAACATGCTTTTTTGTACCCCTTGTTGTTGTTTAAAATATCTCGCAAAGCGTTGGACTATATTTTCCATGAGGCAAAAAGAGTAGTGGAATGTGGTTCGGATCCGAAAAAGTGTGGGTGCATTATTAGGAAATCATATGGTTTGCCTTGTGCTTGTGTAATTGCCAAGAAGATTCGCAACAGGCTTCCGATTAGACTTGATGAGATCAATTCGCATTGGAAGAAGTTGACGATCGAGTTTGGTAATTTTGAAGATGATGCTGACGAAGAAGTTGAAGATGATTACGCGTGCACCGCTGAGTTTGAAGCAATTAAGGTTTGTTTTTTAATATTTTATGCAATGTTGTTTAATATTTTAATTTGTCGTTGAATTTTGTTGAATACTAATAATGTGTATTTTTTTTATTCATTAGGAACGATTGAAGGTGGTTGATGTGAGCATGAAAGCGGAAATAAGAAACAAGTCAGTTTTCTTTGGTACCAAACTGCGGCTATGAAACGGTGGAATTGAAGCGGCACCGGCCAATTTTTTGAAGGATTTGACTCCAAAGAGATCATGACCAAAATATTGTAAAACAACTTCAACATCATCCGGTAAATTGTGGAATTTTTTGAAACTCTCCCATCCTTCGTTCAATATAAGAGGATTCTCATAGTTCTTGTTCCACTTGAGCTTGTGGTGATGTTTGTCATTCTTAATCACTTTCCATGTCTTGCCAAGATAAGACCTATGCCTTCTTGCAAATGCAGTCTCAATCTCAGCATGTCCCTAAACAAATTACCAAAAAAAATGGGATGTTAGGAACAACAACAATTGGGATGTAAAGAAAACTACTTTATGTTATATTGAAACTTACTTGATGAGATAAACGAACAATAGAAACAGTTTCAATGTTTTCATCAGGTGCTACAACAAGGGTTGTGGAAGAGGAGGCCATACCTAAGAAACTAGACTTTTCAGGGGCAAAATTGGGTTTCCGGGGGGTTAAAAAGAGTGTTGGGGGGTGGGATGAGAAAAATTCAAAGTGAAGTTCTAACACAAAATATCAACATGCAGATTGGAGTGCAAGTTAAAAATCAAGCCTGATCATAGTTTTTCTAGTTATTATTATTTGTCTCTTTTGACAAGAAACTTCCAATTAGTTTTTTTTTTTTTGAACGGCTAACAATTTTATTGATAAAAATGAATAGTACAAGAGGTACTTTACCAACACCGGTAAGATAAGTACATATCGTACTCGACTCGTACAAAAAGAACACAATCAAATACATCTTATTTGATTGGTCAATTAATAAATTCCACCCAAACTAACGAACTATACAATCGAAAGGCTCGATGCACCACTCATAGAATATAAATGGCGATGTGGCCTTCTTAGATAATAACCATTTCCATGAAACAACTTGAACTCTATCAAATATCTTCTCCGGCCCAACAACAATTCCCCTAAAGATTCTTTCATTCTGAGTCCGGCATAGCACCCAAATCCTTGCATGCCAAACCAAAATTACACCCTCTAACGCGTGTTTTCGATTTCGGAAGCTAGTAAGAAAGCATTGAAAAAGGGAGCTAATAGAACCCGGCACCACCGTAGTCATTCCAAACCATCGATGGACCTTAGACCATACCACCCAAGCCATCGGACACGTGGCGAACAAATGATCTTCGTTCTCGCTTCCACCTCCACACAAAATGCAACCCACACCCGCCTCACTACAATCAATTCCTCTTTGCAACAAATTTTCTCTTGTTGGTAGCGGGCCAAGGAGTGCTTGCCATGAAAATACAATCACTTTGGACGGCACCCAACTACCCCACACCTTAGCAATAACACCCGTAGAATTCAACCCGGAGTTGGAAGGCGGGAGAAATTTCTTATATAAGAATGAACATAAAGCGGATACCGAAAATTGATTTCCATAAGAAACTTCCAACTAGTATTTAGATCATTTTACATATTGCAACATTTCTAAGTTAAATCTTACAAATGAAACGTTATAACCTTAAGACAGTCAAACTTTGAGTTAACCATGATGATCTTTGATGATGTGAATTCAAAATATGGAGTGAAAAACAAAAAATATTTAGAACCAAACTGAGCTAAGTGAACACAACGAAATAAATTCTATCAGTATCAGGAACTCTTATTTTTATTAAAAAGAATTAACCTTTTTCAAAGAACTCCTTGTTGGTAATTTACATTTCGTCCAAAGGAGCTACGGATTTGCTTGTTGGAGGATCTAAGGATTTGTTTGAGGATTTGCTTGTTGTTGGAATTGTATAGTTCAAGTTTGCATATTAAAATATATTCGAGATTTTAAAAAAAAAATGAATAACATGATATATGATCATATAATATTCCAATAATTTTGTTTCCACGAAACCCATCTTCCAAACATAGTCTAAGTGACTAGCCGATGCAAGGAAACAAGGGACCTATAAACTCTTGGGCAAGGTCATCGTGTCGTAAATTAAATTTGAAATACAAAGCAGGAAAGATACATTCAAAGTTTGATGTATCTAGACCATTATATAGGCCGGATGCATCAAAATTTGAATGTATCTAAAAAGTGAATATTTTCTTATAATTAGGACCGGAGGGAATACTATATATAATAAACAAAAACAGAAGTCATAGGGAAAAAGATGGGAAGCATGAAATGCAAATTTGACTATTAGAGTTGACAATAATAATTCAAAGAAAAGCAAAGCATTAAAACCACCTTATGCTTCAAAGGAGATCTAGAGTATTTGTCTGAAAGAACACCCACACAGACTCTCCAACTTCTTCAATAACAAAGAAATTATGAAAAAGAAAGAAGGGGAGGGGAATACAAGTAGAACAAAGGGCAACCAAATGTTTACACCTAGTGAATTACAATATTGAACAAGCCTTTTGTGCTTTACCCTTCTTTTTCTTCTGCTTTGGTGGTTGAAGGACAACTCTTATGGCCGCGTCAAACACTGCCTTCACGTTCTGCAATAAATAAATACCACGGCAAACTTAAACCATGTATTGAATTGTCCATTTTGAATTTGAATATATAATCAGAAAACCATGTACCTCCTGTGATTTTGAGCTGCATTCAATGTAAGCTGGTGCATTAATCAGCTTCCTCAGCTCTTCTCCCTTTCAGAGGACATGCATGTCAGAATTAATTTAATATAGCATTAAATAACTAAACAAGATCCCGGAGCAGCAGAGGCAAAAATCACCTGAGCTGTGGTAATGGGAACCGCACCAGGATGGTCTATGCAGAACTGCTTATCATCCCGAAGGTCTATCGCAATACAAATGACAAAATAATAACTCATAAGTCGGGAAAAATGTACTCTGATCGGGAAACTATCACAACTATTTGTCTAATTGGAAGCTAACACAACTCAATGGGAGATTATTATTTGAAAATATTTTTACAAATCTGGAGACGGGGAAACCCTAACTAACTGCATATATATAATTTATGAACAAAACTAAAACATACCAGAAACATCAAAACATTGACCACTACTGAAGTATCAGATACCATTGGATAGACAATGAAGACGAAAAATTAAAGAAAAAATAGAATAAAATGCACCAGAAATTCCACCCTCTCCTCTAGCAAACAAAAAAGAACTGGTTCAACAGTTAGCCAGTTTGACAAATGGAAACTTACTAAGATATTATATCTACAACATCAATACTTGTTGATTATGAAATGCATGGAGCTATATGATTTCATCATAATGAAAAACCCCGATTAATATGATACATGATATATAAATAAGGGGGAAGATGGCACCAGCAGCATATTAGTATCACATTATTATGCAGCAATAAACATACCAAGCTTTGTGCCAACCAGAATTATGGGGACACCAGGTGCATAATGCTTCAACTCTGGAATCCACTGAAAATGAAAGAAGCACATGCGATGTATCAGAAATTTCTCATAAACTAAACATTCTACTAACAGATAAACAGAAATGCATCAGAAACATATGGGACACCATAGCAAAATGGGAACAAGCAAGCACCTTTTTAGAGACATTTTCATAACTGGCCTTGCTTATGAGAGAGAAAGCCAATATGAAAACATCGGCACCACGATAACTCAAAGGTCTTAATCTGTTATAATCCTCTTGTCCTGTTCCACAAATAAAGACAATAAATCAAGAAAGAACCTCCCAAATCATTGCATCCACTAAAATATAAATCAAAGTCCAAAACATTACCAGCAGTATCCCACAAACCCAGATTGACAATGCTTCCATTAACAACCACATTTGCGCTGAAATTGTCAAAAACTGTTGGCACATAATCCTGTTACCAACCAAAAAAGCAAATTCAACAAAATAAATTGATAACCCAGCAAATTTACATATCAATATCATCCACCGTCAACACAAACTCGACCCAACTTTAAACTCCAACAATTACACATAAACTCAACCCAAAATCTCACATTACATCCATTTTAACCTTTATATTAGCATCCAACCAAGGTTTTAAAAAACGGCCCATTATCGCGAAAACGGCCGCGTCTTGAATTTATTAGTGATAATTTGTTTTTTAGAAGAAACAAAATAATGAAATTATGAAGAAACAAAGAAAAATTAAGTTAGCATACATTATTTGATAGTACAAATAATTATAATAAGATTTGGGCATTGTTGTGATTAATTCACACCGCGACAACTGCAATCCATAACGCAACATACGTAAAAGCCAAAATTGCAAAATCCTTAACGCAACATGCCAAGATCACGAAATCCTTAATGCGACATACGTAATAGTCCAAATCGCAAAATCCCAAATGCAACATACGTCATAGTCAAAATCGCGAAATCCTTAAAGCAACTACAACCTCGATCGTTATTCAAAACCTTGCATCCATCCAACCCATCATTTCAAATCATAATTCACATACCCGGTCGCTTTACAAAGCAGTTTCCTTAAAAAAAAAAAATCAAATTTACATGAAATTAAATAAAACCAAACACCCCCAAAAATCAAAACTTCCAATTCAAAATTGAAAAAAACAGGAATTTAAATACAACCCATATAACCCAAATAACCAAAAATCCATATTTTCAATTCAAATTGAAAAAACATAAAAAAAAAATCAGGAATTTAAATATAACCTAAAAAACAAAAATTTAAATTAAAAAATTCAAAGAGAGAGTGAGAGTGAGAGGAAGGTTACCGTGGGGAAAGTATTGCTGGTGTAAGAAATAAGCAAACAAGTTTTGCCAACAGCTCCATCACCAACAGTGACACATTTAATAAACCTAGAAGCGCTCATCTTTTCAAACTTCCAAAATAGGAAAACCTAAAAAAGCCTCAGATCTTCACCTGAGGACTCTCTCAATCACAAACCCCCTCCTCCAACACTTGCTTCTGTTTCAATTACACATCTAACAACAACAACACAATTAAGATAATAATATCACCAAAAAAGGTAAAAAAAATTAATAAAACCAAAAAAAAAAATGGTAACTAACCCTAATTGAGAGAAAATGCAGAAAAAGAGAATAGTATAATTAATTAGGAAATTTGGGGGAAAAAAGAAGGAAATGAGGAAACCCTAACAAATTAGGAGGAGATGGCAATTAACGGAACGGAGATTGAAAAGAGAAAGAGAGAAACGAACCTTTGAGAGAGAGAGAGAGAGATTTTGGCGTTGAACCGTTCGTTTCGTTCACACACTCTTCCAAAAATTTCGTACCTCCTTGTAATTATTTTTACTTTGTGTTTTTTTTTTTTTTCGTTTGAAATTTGAAAATGTAGTTTTACGAATTTCTCGCAACGAAATTCGGATCCTGACTTAATAATAATAATTAATTAATAATAATAATTGATGGTCACGGACACTTTCTTCTCACTTTTTGTTTTTTACTGTTAACTACACTACACTTGTTGATTCATGATGGGAAATAGGGAAAAATACAGTAAAATAAGAGTTTGAGTTTGACTTTTACTCATTTACTACTGTATCGATATTTATTGTTTCATTTATGAGCCATTTAAATCATAGTAAATCATTTGATTGAACCGAGAACATTTAGATGAGAAGAAATCAATTAGTACTTAGTTTAGTGATAATTGACGTTGAATTTAATAGGGAATATAATGGTTTGATTTCTGCAATTATGATATGGAAGAAGTTGAAACTACTTCGGTCAAACCCCGAACCAAAATAAATTAATGGATAACATGAATTATTCTTATCTTAGTGTATGTTTGGTTCCACTTCTGAAGCAGCCAGATTTAATTCTGGACGTGTAGAATTGATTCTGACTTGTTTGGTTTCTCAAAAGTAGAATTGATTCTGCCTCCAGAATTGATTCTACTTGAAGCTAAAAATCGTAGCTTCTGATTCTAGAATTGATTTTTACACTCAAAATTTTTATTCAACTCACTTTTACATGAATATATCAAAACATAAATCACTTTAACTTAGAATCAATTTTGGCCAGAATCAATTTTACAGAATCAATTCTATCAAAATCAATAAACATACACTTAATTAAAGTTTAAGTTTGTGGCAACCCTGAAATTGTTAAGTTTAAAGCTGAAATTGTTAAGTTTATCAAGTGAGGTTAGGTTGAATTAGTTTATCAAGTAAAGATTATAGGAAGTGTCCATATTTCTCTAATTAAGAACAAATCATCAAAATTAAAGGAAATTTACAATAGTCATTTCCCTTCTTTTTCAACAATGTCAGTGTATCTATTTTATGGTACAACATGCCCAGCATATTGTGGAACTAACCACATACAGATTTAGAGCAAACATCATTATTTAATTAAGGATGTCGATCGGGAGAATAAGAAATGTCAACCTACAAAACTTTATCTTTACCATTATGATTGATGATTGATGATGATTGATTAAAAAAACCATATAAAACTTCTACATACAATTTTTCATATATATAATTTATTTTAGGGACAAATATTTATAATTAGTAAAACAGCCATGGTAAAGATTGTAATCATAATCAAATTATAATGGTTTTTTATAAGTGAGAAGTATTAAAACTTTTTTTTTGATAGAATAGAGGGCTCTCATGTTGATTTGAATGAATCATCCTTGTCGCTGAAGTAATTACCTGCCAGACAAGAGGATAACAAATTACAAATTCTGTGGGATTACCATTACGCTTTTTGTAGTCATGAATCTGTGTTCCTAGCTAAAAAAAAATGAAACATGAGAGCCTAAACCCGGAAGAAAAAGAAACTACACAGAAATCAATCTAGGGGTAGTAATCCCCAATACATCAGCTAATAACAACTCTCTAATTTGCGAAGGACAATTATCATAGTAAGTAGTCTCCTTCTCAAGAGTACACCCAATGTTTGCCAGAGCATCCGCACATTTATTAGATTCTTTATACGCGTGAGAGATATGAACTTCCCACTCCAGATCAATCAATCGCCGAATATTCTTTACCAACACCAGACCAAGCGGATTTCTCCCATTTCCGGTCTTTATAACTTTGACCACCGTCATTGAATCTATATTCAACTCAATGTGTATAAACCCCATTCTCCTAGCATACATCAATCCTTCAAAGACTCCCCATAACTCCGCTATAAAAGCACTACATGTACCGACACTTTTAGCGAAACCTCCAATCCACTCACCTTCACTACCTCGAATTAATCCTCCACAACCCGCTCTACCATTATCCTTCGGAGCCCCGTCTATATTAAAACTTTTTATTCAAAGTGAGAAATATTAAAACTAATTTCATATACACTTTTGATTATTATAATGGTTTTTACTAATTATAAAACTTCTACGTGTAATCTCGAGTTTGAATTCCAAATGAGGAATATCAAAACTTTTGATTTTTGCCAACTTTTTAAATTAGTCTATACACTTGCATGTAAAGATGTTTAATTCATACTCATCTTCCCGTAAAAATTGTCATTTGACACAAATTAAGAAGAAATTGTAAATAAAAGAAAGAAAATAACAATTTTATCATACTAATCTGTTAATTCTCATCATCATAAATGTAAAGTTGAAAAATATAATTTGTAAGTGATATATATATAATATTAATTAGAGATATAGTTGAAAAAATTAATTATTGTTACATTGAACATAACAATTATTTGAGTTTTTTATTGCAAATGAAATAATTATTATGAGAAGGAGTATATGAAAAAATATAACACTAGCAAATACAGTGTTTGACTTGAAACTTGATCCACATGGCTTCAATTATGTGTGTCACATGTGGTGTGTGATACAGAAAATTCCCAACCTTTTTAGAATTTGTGTCGAGTGACCAAATCAGATTAAAAAACTAACCAACATTCCTTATCCTCTAATCAAATATAGCAAGTGTGAGTGAGACACAAAAAGAGACATTAATTTTCCAAATAAAGAATACAATTAAGAAAATCAGTAGAAGCATGTCAAACACAAACAATTAAAGCCCCTTGTTCATAATGCTTGTGCACCAAGCAATATCTGTGTGAATTTTTTAATCCATTTTCCTGTTTTGTCAACCAAAAGTTATGCTCCTATTGATGAATATAGTTAAGCACGTTGGACTTGACCCTTTATAATAATTGCAGTACACCACTTAGTTTTCTAGATGTCAAACCTTATGAGCTTTTGTTTGTTATATTCTTAGGTCTACCAAGGGAACCAAAATGGGGTCACCTTAGAGACTTGCATCACCTTAGAGACTTGTTTGTGATATTCTTAGGTCTCTCAAGCTCTCAAGTTTGAATTCTCCTGGTGTCATTTCCTGTGTTAGGTCAGTCCATACTGAACAAAAACTGACTTCAAATGGACCTCCTGCTAGTGGACAGTGGAATTGGTGTCCCTCAGATTAGTCGGTCATTGAGGAAAACACCTGAGTCTTAATCAGTTTCACAAGTGTTTATATCAATATATTAACTCAAATAAGCCAATCCAAACAGTTAGAATAATGTTTGCACACTACAATGTTTTTTGTTTGCATGGTAGAATTTATGAAGGGCAAGGAAATGATGCATGTGCTGCTTTCTCAATCTAATCTTGTTTCAATAAGTTCTAAACATGTTTCTAAAAACTAATGTTTAGTTTGTTATTTTCATTGCAAATTTTCTTGAAATAGATTGTTTCACAATTCAATGCAAGAAACTACAAAGAATCAATGATTGCTAATAAACTTCTTCAATTGACAATGGTTAAAGAGATGATTCCTACTCCAAATGTTTCTCAACTTAAACCAATGGAGCCTTTAGAGCATTTCAGTACAACCAAGGATACCACTGACTATCTATGGTTTATAACAAGGTACACCATTACCATAGTATACACATGATTAATTATTGTTGATAAATCTGCTGGTGTTTTCTATTCCTCAATTTAAAATTGGACAAAACTGACTAATCCTCAAGGAAAACTACAAGTCTGGTTCTCAAAGTACATTCTCTAGGTCATCTTTTGCAGGCATTTGTCAATGGTGAATATATAAGTAATATTCTCTCTGATCACAATATTTCCATCTAAGTTAAGAAAGAAGTAATTCTTATAGCATTGCGCAATAGCTGTTATTGGATAATACTTTGAACTAAATAGCATAATGCGGAACAAATTCCGCTATGATATAGCACTATAGCCGCTATTTAAGAACATTGATATTAGGACTTCACAATTATAATGATTTTGAGAAATGTATTCAAGTTATGACTGCTGCAGGTAGGTTTAGATAGTGAAAAGCTCAACATTTTCACAAAGCAAGGTTCACAAAAATTTGAATGGACTAAAGTTAAGGGACCAGCCTCTTGCTCTAACATGGTAGAAGGTACTCCTCTTTTTTAAACATATTTACACAACAAAATGGCAGGTGGATTTCAAAGTGAATATTCAATTTTTTTTCTTTCAATAACAGCATATTTTGATCAATGACAGACTTACTTTGATGCTCCAGAACAGAAGGAAATAATCCTATTGCCATTCAAATGAAAACTATGTCCAAAGGAATGGTTTAGGTGAATGGAAAAAGCATCAGTTGTTATTTTACCATTACCATAGTAATTGTCTGAAACACACACGCGCGCGCACACATACACACATATGGTTAGTAGTTGAAGCTAATACCTTGTTTCCATGTTTTGTTCTGACAGGTATCATATTTCAAGGGCTTTCTTGCAGCCAAAGAAGAATCTTCTGGTTGTATTAGAGAAAATGGGAGGGAAACTAGATGGTACAGAGATTGTAACTGTCAACAGATATACAATTTGCAGCATAGTAGGGGAAGCTTACCCTACAAATGTAGACATGAAGCAGAGAAAAGGGTGTGATAAGGACCAAAGTGGACACTCCAAAACCAACAGTAAATTTGGTGTGTTTGGACAATAAAACGATTACTCAAGTTGATTTTGCAGAGTTATGGTGATCCAGTGGGAAACTGTGAACCAGATTAACACTTTGTGGAAAAGGTTAACACTTTTTTTTTTCCTTTTGTTTTTCTTCTCACACACATAGTTATGCTATATTGTATGTCTGTATATTTTTACATGTAACTTGATTATTCTCATTGACCAGTACTGCTTGGGAAAGAAAAAGTGTGCAATACCAGCAGACAAGAACATTTTCGATAAGGAAAGAAATAGTTGTCCGGGAAGTCCAAAGACTCTAGCCATTCAAGTGCACTGTGGTCGTAAGAATGTGCAGTCGCGTATGTCAACTTGAGAGGGTCAGCTCAAGTTAGAATCTGAAGAAGCAAGTGCCTGTGAAGATGATCAGACAGCATACCCTAGCTACTGAAGTCATTTTCAAATTCAATTTTAGGCACTTTAGTTTAGACTGTACTTTTGTTACTCTTTTAGATGTTTATGAATATAAATAGGCTTTAAATTGATTTGTTAAGACCACATTTTGTATTTTTCACACAATTTTTTGTTCATTAGAAATATATAAGATTTAGAATCAGAGGAATCATCTAGCTCATCATGCTGCCTAGTTCTCTTATACTGTTTCGGTTAGTGAGCCACGCCCTCCTCCCGCCAAAAAGAAAAACACAGTTTCTGCAAAAAGTTGTAGGCACAAAATGGACGCACGAATTTGATCTGCCTGCACAATCATTATTTTATTTTTTGTCGAGGAAACTGGATAATCATTATTGATCATGCCTCAACTTATAATAATACAACTTTGTAATAGACTCTTACCTATTGTCCCAAGTATACAAGAAAAAAATACAGTGAGGTTATCACAACATACAAACATTCACTATAAATTACAACAACAAAAAAAAGCGTAAAACTGCGATAAAAACGTTGAGTCCAAAGATCAAGATTTACAGAATGCACGAAGCGTGTCATCAAGAGCCTTCCTGTCATAATCCCCTGTGAAAACGCAATTTCCTAGAGGACCCTTTAGAAGGATAAGTCTCAGCAATCCATCTGCTACCTTCTTATCAACCTGATATACCAATAAAAATGAAGTTTAAGTCATGGTAAAAGCAAATAGAGCATTAAGAGTATTCAAATTGAAGTATTGTCTCTTACTGCCATGACGGATTTAAACATGTCCACGGTCATGATTTCAGGAGGCACAATAGGTAACTTGGCCTGTTTCAAAATGTCACTAACTCGCTTCACAATAGAATCGTCAATCCAACCTAGGCGATATGACATGTCAACAGCCATTACCTGTGTACAATGGCATACAGTTTTGTTCAGAATAGAAACAAATGTAGGTATAGTGGTTTTATTGTAAACAATATATATATATATTTATACCGTGCCAGCTGCAACAGCCTCTCCATGAAGCCAATGGCCATAGCCAACACTAGTTTCTATTGCCTAAAAAAGGAGCCATGAGAAAGAGCATTAAAATCAGAGAAAGACATTTACTGATAAAGAAAATGCAGAAACAATATTATTTTGATGAAAACAACTTGCACAGCAAACAAACACACATTCTTAGATTTTTAACTATTATATTTTTAAAACCTATGTTTAAGTGATCTGAGAAATTAAAGGGGACATGAAATCATTAGAATAACTTAAAGCAATATTCTCTTATTCTATCCTCTGTAGAAACGTAAATTCCATGTTTGATTAAATTGACCTGTTGATTTCAATCATGATAAAAGAAGATTGTAATTTATACACCATCTTAACTAATAAATTTTTCTCAAACAATCCATATCTCCCCCATATACACAAATTCTCTTTCATTATATTGACAAGTTTATACTTGATAATGAAGACATACAAATTCATAACTTAGGTTATAAATATTTCATACGTCACAGGAAAGTTTTGCATCCAAAAATAATACAATAAACAGAGCTACTCACATGACCAAATGTATGACCCAAATTCAATGTTGCCCTAACTCCACCTTCTCTCTCATCCAAGGACACAACCTCCGCCTTGTTTTCACATGATCGTTTTATAGCATATGCCAGTGCATTAGGGTCTCTGCAGTGGATGCCAATAATTTGTAAAAACTGGAAGAGTAGACAAGCATTACAAAGGCAAATGACAACATTAAGATGAAAAACGATAGACAAACAAGAAATTATGTAACACTAATACACAATGATGTACAGATACTACAAAAATGGTATTGTGTTTGCAGCTTTGCATCTGATACTAAATAATACACCTATATTTATACTTTCAGTGCATCTTATTTTTCCGGTTATCTGTCGCCCTCAAAGTAATTCTAAGCCTCAATTATTACATAAGGACTTGAGAGAGGGAGCAATCATGGAAAATGAGCTATGATAGGACAATGATATCTAGATAATTTTAATTTTTACATATATAAATAAACAAATTTTATTTAATAAATGTTGTCATACATACTCATACCCCAATTTAAATTTTCTTTTAAAAAACTATGATGGCGGTATGTAGTATCATATTAGATACTCATATTGAATTTAACAAGTAATGAGAAGTCAAAAAGTTTAAGTTAGAGATGCTTTTTCCTAGAATAAGTGCTTTTATGAACTATGAGATGTTACACCAATTAATACAAGCTTCATAACAGAAATGGAAGAAGGTAGTAGCAGGAACGAAAGCTTGTTACACTACTCAAATTAAGATTTTACCTAGCCATTAATGCCTGCATATTTTTCTCTTGCCACTCAAAAAATTCTGTATCCCTAATGAGCCCGTACTTAATAACCTCTGCAAACCCTGATGCCAGTTCCCTCTCTGGTAATGTATCTAATGTGTCTGTGTCGATAAGCACACATTGAGGTTGGTAAAAAGCACCGATCAGGTTCTTTCCAAGGGGATGGTTTATCCCAGTTTTGCCACCAACTGAAGAATCAACCTACGAACATAATACACAATCCGATGAACATGGAAAAGGGATCATTTAGGTAGTATACACTTAAAACCATCAACATTATACAGAGCATTAGCAAATCTAATTGACATCGTAAAAAGAAATTTAAAAAAATCAGCTCAAGACCTGTGCCATAACAGTGGTTGGAATCTGAATAAAATTAACACCACGTAGGAACGAAGCGGCAGCAAAGCCACACATGTCACCAATCACACCACCTCCAAGTGCAACAAACGTACAACGTCGGTCCAATCGCGACTCAATGGCCTTGTCAAACACTTTCATAAGAGTAACCTATCAATTAAACACACAGTCAATTTTCACACCATTACCAAGAATGTCATCAACAAACACAAAAATCAATTCAAACACTAAAAAAAAGACTCACCATATCCTTGTACTGCTCACCATCCGGTAAAATTACACTCTCAACAGAAACATTTGGGTTCCCACTTGTTAAAGCATCAACAACCTTGTCTAGATACAAAGGTGCAACCGTAGTGTTAGTGACAATAAGAACCTTCTTTCCATGGACATGCCTATAATTACAAACATGAAATAAATTCAGTACCACATTATAAAATTTAATTCTCATGCATGTTTGTAAGTGAGTACGACACTATACAATTAGTGATAATAAATTGTATAATACTACATCTGTCCCTAAATATCTAACCCTCTTGAGATTTTTTCTCATCCCTTATTATATAAGACTCCTTTCAAATTTTTTAGTGCATCAATTATTTCTTTGCTAACATACTCATACTCACATCTTTTTCTGCAACATGTAATAAATATTATGGTGAAAACATAATTCAATTCGCTCGTAAGCTTGTAAAGCAATCCTGACGCCAATTGTCAACAAATTTAATATTACTATCATCTTTCTTAATTCTAGTGATTTTGTCGAACATAGTCCACTACATAATTACTTGAAAATTGAGAAAGTGAAAATCTACACTAACAAAATTGAAGTTGCATCTACTAACAAGCATGTTGCCACTATCACTACTAATAATGAATTAGGTTAAAATTTCAAATTAAAATTCAAAAAAATTTAATTTTTAACGAATTTCATTAGAGAATAATTACCTTTGAAGAAGCTCAGGTTTATTGAGCAACCCGGATCCGATATAAATAGGATAGCTCCGATTACCCAAATCAACGTTGACAATGGTGGGAACTCCAGGTTCAATTTTTGTTGAAAAGGGGTCCATTAGTTGAGAAGAACTAGCACATATTGGTGACCTAAGAGGTGTAGAAAGAGATGAAAATTTTGGAAAATGGTTGGTGGGGTGACAGAATAAGGAGTGGGGATGGAGAAATTTAGGATTTAGAAGGGAAGAGAGGTGAATGGGTTGTTGTTGTTTAAGGGATGGAGATAGAGAGATATTATTGGTGGATGTGGAAGCCATTAGAATTGGAATTGGAATGAAGGTGATTGTGTATTTTGGTGGTTGGTGAGTGTAGAATGTAAGAATAAGAGGAAAAACAAGAACATGGTGGGTGCTCTTTGTTCAACGAGGGGTAGGGGTTAGGTGAAGGAACTAAACTATTTTTTTTGTTTTTTTTAGTGCGAGTAAATTTATTAGAAAGAAAAAATGTGTGCAAAATAATAGAAATTTATTGATGGATTAAAATTAGAGTATAATAGAAAGATAAAGTGCCAAAATATACTTACATTTTATTGGTGTTATTATTCTAAATGAATACTCCCTCCGTACTAAAATATAAAAAAATTTGAGAAAAAAATTTGTAACAAATTATAATTCACTTTACATTATCAATGAAGCATTTAATGTTATTTTTTTAATTATACCCTTAACTATTTATTACTCTCTCTTCTTTCAATACTTCAATTTATTTTTTCCTTGACATAAATGAAAGACAATTTTGTAAAACAATTCATAATTTTCTTTTTCATAGAACATTAATTACATTTCTTAAACTATCAAAATGACTTATATAGTGGTACGGAGGGAGTACTTAGACTCCGTTTGGTCCGACTTATTTTTACTTTTTTATTTCTGCTTAAGCGAAATAAAAAAATATAAAATTACATTTGACATTATTTCTCCTTAAAAGTATTAGAGAAATAAAACAAAAAAATAAAAAATAAAGAAAAATAAAATAGAAAATAAGTCGGGCCAAACAGAGTTTTAAAAAGAAACGTAAGTGGTATTATTTACCATTTATTTTATTATTTTTTTGACGCATATTATTTTTTTTATAAAATCAAAAGATGTTTTTGACGCATATTATTTTATTTTTTTTGTCTAGTAGCCTAATTGCTTGAAATTCCACCCTTAAGGTGAATAAGTGGGATGGTCGGGGTACGAACCCTAATCTCCTGCATAATAATACAAATGTCCACCAATTAAGTTAACCTCATGAGACTTGACGCATGTTATTTACCATTTATATTAAAAACAAAATTAAATTATTAAATAAAAAAACATCTTTTGATTTTATAAAAAAAATATATATCTATTTTTTGATTGAGATTGAAAAAATAAACCAACAAACAAAACAAAATTATCTTCTTCGTGGAAATTTTTTTGAAACAAACCCATCTTTTAACATGAACAAAAAAAAGCCATAACTCACACTCTTCTTTCTTCTTCATGCAACTCCACCTCACTTATTCTCTCTTCTTTCTTCTTCAGAATTAGAAAAATGAAACCCTAGAAAGCGTAGATATGCATGTTCTTGCCATCCATTTCGTGAACCTTAGTGGCAGTGTTCCAATCTACCTCTCTTGCTGACAGATCTTCACTCCAATTATCAAATCGTCACTGCCAGGTATTTCATTTTTTTTTTTCCTCCCTAAACCATTATCTGCCTGAGAATGAGATTTAACAATATATAGGTCCCGTTTGGATGAGCTTATTTTTGAGTTTTTGTAAAATAATTTATACAAATAAATAAGTTTTTATATATTATTATTATAAGTTTGTCAAAGTAGTTTATGAAATAATAACTAAAAATACAGTTTTCATCGGTGAGAACTTATAAATTAACGTAAAACCATATTTATTTGCATAAGTTGTTTTGTATAAGTTAAAAAATAAGATAATCCAAACGGGGCATTACTCAACCATTTATAATCACTAGCCGCCTTCCGTGCCCGTTTGTGTAATCGATATTCTTTCTTTTTTTCGTGTGTGATCGATATTTTGTATTGTGCAAATATAAATAACTACTTAATCTCCTTTTTTATTGAACTTTGTTAATTGATAACTACGTAACTTTTTTTTTTTGTGGTTAGTAAGTTATTTTTTAAGGGTAAAATTGGAATAATAAAAAAGTCATCCCAAAAATTTATATCTCCTTTATATATTAGTATAGATAAATCATTTTGTCCCAGTTGTTTTTCATTGCGATCCAATACTACTTTATTTGGACTTATAATGCTTCTTGTTCCGTTATAATGTAGAATATAATTCCATATTGTTTTTCATTTTGTGGTTGCTTAGGTACTTACGGATTTTACTGAGTAATGTCTAAATCAATCGATGAGGTAATAATGATTCCGCCCGAGAAGAGACCAAGACATGATAATGAAGAGAATCAAGACAGACTCAGTGACTTACCTGATTGTGTTCTTCTTCACATTTTGTCATTTTTTAATTCCAAACACGCCGTTCAGACTTGTGTTTTGTCAACAAGATGGAAGTATCTTTGGAAACGTATTCATACTCTGATATTGCATTCCACAGATTTTTCTACTCTCAAGAAATTTGCTATATTTGTGTCTAAGATTTTGACTCTTCGTGGTGATACCTCGACTACACTTCTTGATCTTTACCATTGTGGTGATATTGAACCTCAACTCCTTAAAAATATTTTAAACTACGTTTCCTCCCATAATACCCACCTCCAGGAAGTAAGAATCTCTCTTGATACTCCTCTCATTATGATTTGGGATGATTCATGTCGGGCTCAGGCTCGGGCTCTTGCATCTCTTGGTGATACTCGTGGTCTCATTATGAGTTGTGTTTCTTCATGCCAGGCTCTTACATCTCTTAAGCTTTCACTTTACCCACCTCCACTTTACCATAGAGATAGTGATAATTATACAGAAACATTTCCAAAATCTTTGAATCTGCCTTTATTGACCAGCTTAGATCTAACAAATTTCACCTTTTGCGGTGGTGGAAACGGTTGTGCTGAGCCCTTTTCCCCTTTTACCAAGTTGAATAGTCTAGTCATTCGTAGTTGTAAGGTAAAAGATGCTAGAATCCTTAGAATATCAAGTGAGACACTTGTCAATTTATCTATGTATGATTATTCATCTGATTTATCCAAAGTTGAGCTATCTACTCCAAGTCTTTGTACATTTACCTTTCCCAAAAGTACTGATAAGAAAATATCCGGGAGTGGTCTTTCTTCTGTTACACAAGTAAATATCAATGCTGAAGAATCCGCACCTACTACTGCAGTTTACATGGAGCGTGCTTTGGTTCTATTAAGCTGGCTGCAAGACCTTGCCAATGTAGAATCATTGACAGTCACTTCAATTACTCTTCAGGTACCTTGTCATGTTTTCATGCTTTATTTATACTTTCTTCTTGATGCATTAAAAAAATTTGTTAAAATTCAATTGATTGCATAAAAGTAATCCTAATTCACGCTCATTCCTCAATGCCCAGATTCTCTCCTTAGTTCCAGATTTATTCAAGGTTAAGTTCTCTTCTCTGTGTAACATGAAGTATTTGAAAGTAGAATTGATACCATATGCCTATGGAGGAGGATTACCCCTTTTAATGGAAAAGGAAATGTTAAAGAAAGCGGCTGCCAAGTCACGCCAAGAAGCTGCGAAGTTAAGAAAGGCATTTAAAGAAGGTTTGAAACCACCTCCCATACATGATGGAATAATTGACTTCTTGCGACAAAACTCACCATCAACAGAAGTTAACATCATAACAAAGTACCCAAGTCTTTTTAATCTTAAGCAGGTAGATATTTAGAAACCATAAGGGATCTGAGTGGGTATTTTTTTTTAGAATCTTACCTTAGACGTTTCAAATGAAACAACAATAAGAATTTGTGATTGATTGTTACTATACAGGTGGAAGAATCTATAAAGGGTTGGAAGAACACCAGCTATCATTCGCAATTTCCCACGCCTGCCGCCTCCTCTGTTGTACCAGCTTCTGCTGCTGAGTCTGCTTCTGCTACCGCACCTGCCTCTACTGCACCTCCTAATCTTCATCTTTGTCACACTGAAAAGGTAACATCCACACCACACCTTAGATGCATCTTGATCGATCCCCTTTGAGTTTATGTTCTAAACTTTTGGATGTCATTTGGTGTTTCATGTGGAGAGTTACATTTTGTTATATTTGAGGATGAGATTGCATATTAGATTATTGTAGGAACCCTTGTCTGCAATTTACTCAAGTATAAATTGTTCACGAATGATGAAAGAGGTATCTATAATAAAATTTTCATGTGTCCTTCAACAGTTCAGTTCTACGCTGCGCCTTTTTTCCACTTGCTTTCAATTGTAAATTTTTAGCTGGAAGTTAAGAATCAAAGGACTGGATGTTATTATATGCTTATGCAACTCTCTAGAAACATTGTATTTTTTTGTTAGATATCACATATTGTTGAGGAACGGTGAGTGTATGCTTGTACTGGAACATTGTGCTGATATTGATAGGAATCTTTTGTTAATTGCATGTTCTTGCCATCCATTTCATGAACCTTAGTGGCAGCGTTCCAATCTACCTCTCCTGCTGACAGATCATCACTCCAATTCTCAAATATTAACAAAAAAAATTACAACTCAATCGCCACTGCCAGGTATTTCATTTTTTATTTTCCTCCCTAAATCATTATCCGCCTGAGAATGAGATTTAATAATACTTACTCAACCATTTATAATCATAAATCATTTTGTCCTAGTTGTTTTTCATTGCAATCCAATACTACTTTATTTGGACTTATAATGCTTCTTGTTCTGTTATAATGTAGAATATAATTCCATATTTTGCGGTTGCTTAGGTACTTACGGACTTTACCGAGTAATGTCTAAATCAATCGATGAGGTAATAATGATTCCGCCCGAGAAGAAACCAAGACATGATAATGAAGAGAATCAAGACAGACTCAGTAACTTACCTGATTGTGTTCTTCTTCACATTTTGTCATTTTTTAATTCCAAACACGCCGTTCAGACTTGTGTTTTGTCAACAAGATGGAAGTATCTTTGGAAACGTATTCATACTCTGATATTGCATTCCACAGATTTTTCTACTCTCAAGAAATTTGCCATATTTGTGTCTAAGATTTTGACTCTTCGTGGTGATACCTCAACTGTATTTCTTGATCTTCATCATTGTGGTGATATTGAGCCTCAACTCCTTAAAAATATTTTAAACTACATTTCCTCCCATAATACCCACCTCCAGGAAGTAAGAATCTCTCTTGATACTCCTTTCATTATGAGTTGGGATTCTTCATGTCGGGCTTGGGATCTTACATCTCGTAGTGATAACCTTGGTCTTATTATAAGTCATGTTTCTTCATGTCAGGCTCTTACATCTCTTAAGCTTTCACTTTACCCGCCTCCACGTAACTCTATTGGTAAGGAGAATTATACAGAAACATTTCCAAAATCTTTGAATTTGCCTTTATTGACCAGCTTAGATCTAACAAATTTCACCTTTTGTGGTGGTGAAAACGGTTGTGCTGAGCCCTTTTCCGCCTTTACCAAGTTGAATAGTCTAGTCATTCGTAGTTGTAGGGTAAAGGATGCTCAAATCCTTAGAATATCAAGTGAGACACTTGTCAATTTATCTATGTATGATTATTCCAAGTATGATTATTCATCTAACGTTGCCGAAGTCGAGCTATCTACTCCAAGTCTTTGTACATTTACCTTTCCCAAAAACACTAATCAGAAAATATGCGGGAGTGGTCTTTCTTCTGTTAAACAAGTAAATATCAATGCTCAAGAATCTGCACCTACTTTTGGAGCTTTAAGGGAGCGTGCTTTGGTTCTGTTAAGCTGGCTGCAAGACCTTGCCAATGTAGAATCATTGACAGTCACTTCAATTACTCTTCAGGTACCTTGTCATGTTTTCATGCTTTATTTATAGTTTCTTCTTGATGCTTTAAAAAAAATTGTTAAAATTCAATTGATTGCATAAAACTAATCCTAATTCACGCTCATTCCTCAATGCCTAGATTCTCTCCTTAGTTCCAGATTTATTCAAGGTTAAGTTGTCTTCTCTGTGTAACATGAAGTCTTTGAAAGTAGAATTGATACCATATGCTTATGGAGGAGGATTACCAAGTTTAATGGAAAAGGAAATGTTAAAGAAAGCGGCTGCCAAGTCACGTCAAGAAGCTGCAAAGTTAAGAAAGGCATATAAAGCAGGTTTGAAACCACCTCCCATACCTGATGGAATAATTGACTTCTTGCGACAAAACTCGCCATCGACGGAAGTTAACATCATAACAAAGTACCCTAGTCGTTTTAATCTAAAGCAGGTAGATATTTAGAAACCATAAGGGATCTGGGTGTCGTATTTTTCTTAGAATCTTACCTTAGACGTTTAAAATGAAACAACTATAAGAATTTGTGATTGATTGTTACTATACAGGTGGAAGAATCTATAAAGGGCGAGAAGAACACCAGCTATCATTCGCAATTTGCCACGCCTACCGCCTCCTCTGCTCTACCAGCTTCTGCTGCTGAGTCTGCTTCTGCTACCGCACCTGCCTCTAATGCACCTCCTAATCTTCATCTTTGTCACACTGAAAAGGTAACATCCACACCACACCCTACATGCATCTTGATGGATCCCCTTTGAGTTATGTTCTAAAATTTTGGATGTCATTTGGTGTTTCATGTGGAGAGTTACATTTTATGATATTTGAGGATGAGATTGCATATTAGATTATTGTAGGAACCCTTTTCCGCAATTTACTCAAGTATAAATTGTTCAAGAATGATGAAATACAGAAAGAGGTATCTATAATAAAATCTTCATGTGTCCTTCAACAGTTCTACTGCATGCTGCCCCTTTTTTTCCACTTGCTTTCAATTGTAAATTTTTAGCTGGAAGTTAAGAATCAAAGGACTGGAAGTTATGATATGCTTATGCAACTATCTAGAAACATTGTATTTTGTTGTTAGATATCACATTGTTGAGGAATGGTGAGTGTATTCTTGTCCTGGAACATTGTGCTGATATTGATAGGAATCTATTGTTAATTGTTGTTATATAATAAACATTACCGTTATTCATATTTTTGATTAATAGCACTTATTTTGAAGTGAACTAAATTGATATAGGACATGATTTGCTCGTTGATGTTGTTATATGTAATAAACATTACATTGTTGATGACTTAATGATATATTATTGGGAAAAACCAAAGTCCCGCATAGAAAATATATATAAGGCCTGATAAGAGTTGATAAAGTGATACATCCCTCACCTTACAAGCCGAGTTTGTAAATATTAGTTAGACTCAATATAATAACTTAATAAGAACTAAATTGATATAGGATTTGGTTTCCTCTATTATCATGGCTGCTTCCAGGTTGTGTCTCATTACATTTGTTACACTGCTCTAATTGGAAAGCTTGTTTTTATGATAGATGACAACTAATATTGACAACGATGACTCAACGCTTTGGCCTGACTTGGTAACTAAAGCTTTCATTGACATTATGGTTGATGAAGTTACAAAAGGAAATATGACAAATGGCATGTTTTATACTGAAACATGGACCTCGATGACTACTAGGTTGAATTCCATCACTAATTGCTCCTATGAAAAGGAACAACTAGAGGCAAAATTTCATAGGCTACGAGCCATGTTTCTTGAGTTCTATTCGCTTTTGCAAAACATTGGATTTAGGTGGAATGCAGAAACCAACACTGTTACTGCAAGTGAAGAGGTCTGGCAAAATTATCTTAAGGTATGGTTTCATTTTTATAGGTTTTGTTAGTAGAATTACGTTAATTTTATTTTTCAATATTGTCAATGTATAATTTATGTATTTTGATATGCTTATATTATTTTAGGCACATGATAAAGCATCTCAGTTTCAAAAGAAAGGGTGCGACCATTATAAGTTGTTGGAAATAATATTCAACAAAAATAATGGAACTGAAGTACTTCATTATTCATCTATCCAAAACCAACCAAATACAAATATTGAAAATGAACTCAATAATCAACACTTGAACACTGAAAGTACGAACAATGCATGTGTCGATAATGATAGTTCAGGCAATGATATACAAGTGGAGTGCATCATTCGTAGAGGGAAGCAAGAAATTCAAGTAAAATATCATACACCCAGGACAGAGTCTACATCAAATCGTATGGGAGATGCACTTGTAGCACGGGCTAAGATTGTGGAGGCTAGTTCTTCACATGTAACTGAAGATTGTTCTCTTACTAAGTGTGTGGTTGCTCTTGAAGAGATAAGAGACATTTCAGATGACATCTTTGGGAAAGCCCTAGAAAAGTTTAAGGATCCCGATTGGAGGGAAATGTTTATCGCCATGTCTAATGATAGGAGACGTGGATGGCTACTTAGACTTTAAGCATAAAACTTTAATTGCATATGTACAAATCTCATACTCTGCTAACTGTGTGTGTGCTTGTCTTATTGAATCATTTAGTTGCTACTGAAATTGTTTATTGGATGGCTTGGATTTTTAGTATAAATTTGTTTTCTGATCCTGATAGTTCATGGTTTTTGTGATACATGTTGTACTAAAGAGTACATTTTGTTTATAAGGGTGAAAAAAAGAAGTAAAATTACACTTTCTTTCCATTAAAGTCTCTCCCTCTAAAACACACACACATATATATATAGAGAGAGAAGGAAAAAAAAAATTGCATCTTAATGTTTATTTGGTTTCAATTACAAACAAGTAAAATTTTAGAGACATGCATCTGCCCGCATACAACCTTTCATGCCCGACTTCTCGCAAGTTTTGACCCGAGATCCAACCGCATCCAATCAGATGCTTCAATATGTTATCTATATCCGATTCAAATCGGGTCGCAGGTTCGTGCTACTTTCTATGATATTCTTGATAAACAACGTAGTTTAAATACTTTCAAGGTTTCTCTATTCACATGTGATTAGAGAACTAATTATTCACCATTGTCAAGAGGTTGTGAGAACACATATGTTGTAAATATTTACTATTAGGACAAAAAGATTCTATGGAAGAGGGTCCGTATATTAAACCAAAAAGGGTGCATTTATTTAGGGGTGTAATTGGACCGGATTAGATCAGTTTTTGGTGAATTTAATATTCGAACCAATGAACTCTCAATTGGTTCGGTTTTTGGTGTTTTTCAAAAATGAATCCGAACCAAACTAATTGATTTGGTTCAGATACTTTAATCAGTTTTTTCCCGATGTATTTTATGCTATTTTTTTTCTCAATATCACTCATTCCTCTAATTAGATATTTGAATGCAACATTATTAACACTTGCATTATCAATGGTTACACAACAAACTTTTTTAATCCACCATTCTTTCAAGCATGTCTCTAAATTCTTACCAATTGTTTTCGCTTGTGATCCGAAATCAAATTTAAACTCAATATTTTTTATTCAACATCCACCCCTCATCAATGTAATGACAAGTTACAACGATGTAATTCATATTTTGTACTGATGTCCAACAATCGAAGGTAAGAGAAATTATTTGTTTATTTGCAGACGATATGCTCTTTAACTTCTCTTTCTCGTAATTATGTTTTATGTGGTATAATACTTCAAACACAACGTTGTTTGCGGCTGTGAAATGAGAAAGTCTGTCTGAGAGCGTGTTTCTAAATTAAGGTTTGTTGTGTGACTATAATTTTTTTAAAAGTAGTTCAAGTTGGGCGAATTTTAGTTTTTTTAATATGCACTTGCCTATAAAAAAATATTAACTAAACAATATATTTATATCTATTGGTTTGGTTCGGTTTTCATCGGTTCTTGAAAATTGAATCCGAGAACCGAACCAAACCACATCGATTTTCAATTGGTTTGGTTCGGTTTTTGATTCGAACCATAAAAATCTTTTTTTTTTCGGTTTGGATTGGTTTGGACTGTCGGTTCAATTGAATTTTTCTGATCCGCTTACACCCTTAGTTATATTCTAATGGCTTTCTAGTTGTAAACAAATTTTCGTTTTTTATTTCTATATTATATTACTTAGTTTTTATTTCTAAGTCCCCATCATCTCCAACAATGTTTTGCCATCAATTGTATACATGTAAAAATAATTATGATTCAAATTATCTAAACAACTTGAATTAATAAGAATCACTTTTACTTTAATATATCATGAATAATTTTATCACCCCAAAACCAAATACAAGTTAATGGAATAAAAGGGTAATTTATTTTTTTTATAATAAGGGGTTAATTTTTTTTTTTTTTTTTGTCTTTGTAAATAACCAGATTTCATTTTTAGTCTTATAAAATTTTCCTTTAAAGTTTAGTCTCTAAATTTTCAATTTTAGTCACTGTTTTTGTTTTCAAAAGTTCGTGTATCACATTACAATTTTTTTTTTTTAAATATATCATTATAAATTTTATTTACATACACTTTCGTAAAATTATTTTACACACGTAATAAAAAAAGTTATTTTACACATGTATCAAATAATATATTGACATGTAATGTGTTTTAAAACACACGACGTTTCACATTCATTAAATGATATAACAACACATTATTAAACGTATATGTAAAATAATTTTACATTGGCAGTGCATAACAATTAAACTCTGTCATTATTATGACTTTAAAATACAATTAAGTTAATAATTTAACTATTTAGTCTTTAATTTTTTTTATAATTTATCTATAACTTCAAATTAAAATTAAATTGTTAAACTAAAATTTAAATAGTTAAATAATCAAACTAATACTGTAATATTTTAAGTTTTAAATAAGATATGTTTTTTTAAAAAAATCATTTAAAACATTATACATGAACTTTAAAAAAAATACGAACTAAAACTTAAATAACAAAGTTGGAAGGGAACTAAAATTTAAATATTACTAACTCCGTTCCTTTTCAAATATCCAAAAACATCAGATTTAGTATTTCTATTTAACTGTCCATTTGGTGTTTTAAGGGTATGATTTGTCAATTGTACCCTTTGTCAATTACTCATATATTTTTCAATACAACTAATTAAAGTTATATATTTGGAGTTTTTTTTGGTACATAACAAATTAAGTTTTTTATTTTGGTACATAATATAGTATTAAATTTTTTGGAAAGAGATAGTGTATATGAAAAAATAGGAATTGATTGGTGAATTAAAATTATGATATAATAGAAAGATAAAGTGCAAAAATACATTTTTTTTAATTTGGTGTTATTATTTTAAACGAACACTTAAAAATAAACAAAGATAGTAGTAAAGAAATATCCTATTTTTTGCTTTTGTTCTTCAATTCAGTCACTATACTTTATCGGTGACCAATTTTGTGATTAAAAATATTCAATCTGAAATTTCAAATTTTGAAACACTAATTTAATCTCTAAATTGTACACTAAAATGATTTTTTAATAATAATAGTAAAGCATTATTGCCAAAATGTTTTAGAATAAAATTCTACCCAAACTCAAATTCAAAAAAAAAATTCTATCCAAACTCAAAGTACTTGCAGATTGTCTACTTTGTGGTCTCAAGTAAAACAAATGTTTCGTAATATTGTCAAAGAAAAGTCTCAACATTAATAAAATAAATTGTGCAAATTCAACCTATAGCTTGCCTTCATTAATAAAAACCGACCAAAATCGGTAGCCGTTTATCTAAAATATAATAGGATATATTTGTGTCAACAAAAAATATAATAGGATATATTACAAATTTAATAATAATTATTATTATTATGTCATACCAATAAAATCTATGATATAATTTCTTGTGTTTTGTATTGCGAAATTTAAATAGGACATATTTTTATATGGAGAAATCTCATTTTAAGATATATGGTATTGTTATATGGAAATATTCTCACATTCTTATCTATTTATCACAAATTAAAACAAAAATATATATGGCTCTACTATATCTACAAAATAAAACAAATTTCTTGGAAAAAATATCAAATTTTTAAATTGTATCTTTAAATAATAAACTAATTCTAAATATTCTAAACATATCCTAAAAATTCCAAAAAAAAAAATATATATAAATCTTAATATTATCTTAATTTAAATATAAATATAAAATATCTTTAAATCTAAATTTTCAAAAAATATAATTAGTCATATTATTCTCAACAACCTATACACAAAAAATTAGATCTACATATAGCCCAAGTTGAATAGCACAACTCACCAACAATACCATCTACTAACTAGTGATATACATTTGATTGAGATTTTATTCTAGGAAATCTCATCCCACCACTCATTCTTCACATTTACTTTCCACACTCGGGAGTAAATAGAAATTAATAAGAAAATGTCAGGATGATCATCATCTCGTTCCACCGGTAAACACTCACTTCAAGAAGACGATGACAATTCCACCAATAATCCACCTGCAAAGAGGCCGAGGTTTCCAAAAGGTAAGAAAGGGAAACCATTAAATGCAATAGATGAGAAAGTAATTGTTGAGGAGAATGTGAATGGCTTGTCGAATCCGGTTGTTGCTGCGAAAGAGCGGATGAAATGTAGGAATCAAATTACTGTTGAGCTTTTGAGTGAGGAAATTTCAAACAATATATCGGCGGCTTATTTTGATGCATCTAAGAATTTTGTTGAATATGTAAGATATAATGAGATTAAGGATGCATGGCTTGACAATGTTGAGATTGATCCTAGATATGATAGATCAAGCTTTGCTTCAACAAAAGATGAATATGAAGTCCAAGAATTTTCTTCTAAAGATGTGGCAATCATGAAGAGGCGCATTGCAAATGTTTTTGAACCAGAGGAAACAATATTGCATTGTTTAAGAAGGTTAAAAGGTAGTGGTAATAGAAAGGCAAAAATGTTCGGTGAGAGTGTGAGACTAAGATTGTATTTGACCAACTAACCGAGGATGCTATTAAGCTTATGGAGAATGGTGAATATGATGTTTATTATGAAAAGAAAGATGTTTTTGACCGGGAAGTGGAAGGATGTGAGGAATTAGCCAGGGCAAGATGAGAAGGAACATCTTCATCTTTGGCCGGTGCATATGATTTTGATATGTTTGCTGATGATGCTGCCGTTTCTTTTAAAGTGTTCAAAAATATCGGATTTAGTCTTCCTATTTAACTGTCCATTTGATGTTGTTTGGATTAATGGAATATAATGAATTGGAGCGGAACATAATGATATATAATAATGTTCCATTGTTTGGATTTGAAATATAATAATGGAATGGAGCGGAGCGGAATTGAATATGATGGAATGAATTTAATATCATACCACTATTTACCTTCAATTTTGTTCATCTTCTTTTTAAAATATCCAAACAATGGAATGATATATTTATTCCATTCCGCTCCATCCTATTTCACTCCACTCTATTTCGCTCCGCTCCATTTCATTGCATTCCATCAATCCAAACAGAGTCTAAGGGTATGATTTATTAATTGTACCATTCGTCAATTACTCATCTTTTTCAATAAAATTAATTTTTATTTTTATTTTTTTTTAGTTCATAACATATATTTTTTTATTTTTATCTTTTTTATCTATGAATTTTTTTAACAAAACTAAAAAAATAAATTATCGGAGTAAAATATTATATGCTTCAAACAAAAAAAAAAAGCAAAACAAAGATTCTGTGTTTGGAAGGTGAAGAATATTTGTTTCCTGCATATCGCACCACACTTTCCCTTTCAAAATTAGAAAAACCAAACCCTAGAAATTATAGCCTATACATATGTGTTCTTGCGATCGCGAGCCGTTCCAACTTTTCAAATAATCAGAACTTACACTATTGAGGAGCCATTCAGTATGCTATCGTGAAGTCCATTCTTGATCACGGTTACTTTATAAGGGCGGATGATGAAATTTGGGCAGAATACATCAAGGTATATTCATCTATCATGTGCTTTGTTGTTATTAGCGTGTGTTTGATATCACAGTGAATATGTCAGAATTACGGTGACTCAGCGTGATTTTACAGAAGCTATATTTGTAGCTTTTGTAAAATCACGCCATGATTATGATATATCCACAGTAATCCCAAACACAGGCTTAATCGAAAAATGGTCCTTCTTTAGGAGAAATCTTTTGAACACATGTTCTTTTAGAATCAGGTTTTAGAATTTCACATTTGCTTCTTATTCCTTATATTGCAGAATATAATTTCATATTGATAACGTAATAATGATTCCGCCCGAAAAGAGAGCACGAAATCAAGATAGACTCAGTGACTTACCTGATTGTGTTCTTCTTCACATTTTGTCATCTTTGAATTCCAAACAAGCCGTTCAAACTTGTATTTTGTCAACAAGATGGAAGCATCTCTGGAAACATATTCACAATCTTATATTGCATTCTACAGATTTTCGTACTCTCACGAAATTTGCCACATTCGTGTCTAACATTTTGACTCTTCGTGATAACTCTATTGCACTGCAAGCTCTTGATCTTGATCATCGTGGTGATATTATTATTGAGCCTCGCCTACTTAATAATGTTTTAAACTATGTTTGTTCCCATAATACCCACATCCAACAATTAGGAATCATTGTCGCCGCTGATATTTGTCCTATTCTGAGTTGTGTTTCTAAATGTCAGACTCTTACATCTCTTAAGCTTTCAGTTTACCCTAGAGGTCGTGATAATTATACAGAATTCTTTCCAAAATCTTTGAATTTGCCTTTATTGACTAGCTTAGACCTAACACATTTCACCTTTTGCGGTGATAAAAACGGTTGTGCTGAGCCCTTTTCTGCCTTTACCAAATTGAATAGTCTGGTCATTCGTAATTTTAAGGCAAAGGATGCTCAAATCCTCAGCATATCAAGTGAGACACTTGTGAATTTAGCTTTGCATTATTATGTTTATTCATTATCTAACTTTGCCAAAATTGAGCTATCTACTCCGAGTCTCTGCACATTTACTTTTCCCGAAACTCTTGATCAGAAAATATATGGGAGTGGTCTTTCTTCTGTTAAACAAGTAAATATTGCTGCACCAGATTTTGCGGTTTCAGGGAAGCGTGCGTTGGTTCTGTTAAGCTGGTTTCAAGACCTTGTCAGTGTAGAATCATTGATAGTCACTTCAACTACTCTTCAGGTACCTTGTCGTGTTCTCAAGCTTTATTTTTACTTTCTTCTTAAGATTTTTTTTTTATTTTTTTATTTTTTTATTTTAAATTTTGTTAAAATTCAATTGACTTGCATAAAACTAATCCTAATTCAGGCTCATTCCTCCTTGCTTAGATTCTCTCTGTAGTTCCTGATTTATTCAACGTTAAGCTCTGTTCTTTGTATAACTTGAAGTCATTGGAAGTAGAATTGGTACCACTTGATAATGGAGGATTATCCTGTTTAATGAAAACGGCCATGTTAAATAAAGTAGCCGCCAAGTCACGTAAAGAAGCTGCAAAGTTAAGAAAGACATTTAAAGCAGGTTTTAAACCACCTCCCATACCTGATGGAATAGTTGACTTCTTGCGACAAAATTCGCCATCCGCCAAAGTTACTATTAGAACAAATTACCCAAATCATTTTAATCCTAAAAAGGTAGTTATTTAGAAACCATGTGGGACCTGAGTGTGGTTATTTTTTAAGAATGCTTTGATAATTTTAATTGAAAAAACTATTAGAAGAGTTTGTGATTGGTTGTTACTATACAGGTTGAAGAATCTATCAAGGGTGGGAAAAACACCAGCTATCATTCGCAATTTGCCGTACCTTCCTCCTCGTCTGCTGTACCTGCTTCTGCTACTGAGTCTGCCTCTGCTCCTGCTGCACCTTCCAACCTCCATCTTTGTCGCGCTGAAAAGGTATCATTCATACCCTTCATGTATTTTGATGGTTTCCCTTTGAGTTTCTGTTCTAAATTTTGGGTGTCATTTGTTGTTTCATGTGGAGATTTCCATTTTGTGATATTTGAGGATGAGATTGCATATTAGATTATTGTAGGAATCTTTGTCTGCAATTTACAAGTAAAAATTGTTCAAGAATGATGAAAGAGGTATCTATAATAAAATCTACATGAGTCCTTCAACAATTCAACTGCATACTGCCCCTTTTTTCTACTTGCATTCAATTGTAAATACTTGGTTGGACGTTAAGAATCAAAGGACCGGAAGTTAAGATACATTACATTGAAACGATAATTGCTTAGGGTTTAAGCAATTATCTAGAAATATTGTATTTGTTGTTTTTTTTTTGACAAGTATTTGTTGTTAAATATCCCATGTTGCTGATGATCAGTTTAATTTTTATAGGTTTTGTTGGAAGATTTATTATTATTTTTTTTGGTCATGGAATTTGCGTTAATTTTATTTGTCAATATTGTTAATATATTAACGATATGCTTATATTATTTTAGACACATGATAAAGCATCCCAGTTTCAAAAGAAAGAGCAACCAAATACTGATAAAGAAAATGAGCTCAATAATCAATACTTGAACACTGAGTGTGCGAATAATGCACATGTTGATAATGATAGTTCAGACAACAATATACAAGAAGTGGAGCGCATCATTTGTCGTGGGAAGCGAAAAATTCAAGTAAAAGATCATACATACAAGAAAGAGTCTACATCACATCAGATGAGAGATGCACCTGTAGCACGGGCTCAAGCACGGGGTAAGATTGTGGAGGCTAGTTCTTCATATGGAACAGGAGATTGTTCTCTTATTAAGTGTATGGTTGCTCTTGAAGAGATAAGAGACATTTCAAATGACATCTTTGGAAAAGCCTTAGAAAAGTTTAAGGATCCTGATCGGAGAAAAATGTTTATTGCAATGTCTAATGATAAGAGACGTGCATGGCTACTTAGACTTTAATTTTAAAACTTAACTTTGTATGTGGTTTTGGTTATATTTTTCTTTAAGCTATTTGGTGGGAGATTATGAAACTGTTAATTTTTATTTTTATTTCTCCATGGTTGAACCCAGATCTCAACTTGCATCTCTAATTTTGATTTTTGCTCCTTTTGGCTTTAAGTTTTTAAATTCCGATTCTCCTTTGCTATGCTGGATTTTCACAAATTTAGTGTTCGATCTGTTGTTTTTTTTCTTTTGCGACTGATTTTTTTTTCCAACTCTGTTGACCTTTTCTTTGTACTGAGAGTTGGAAGATGAATGATGATGTTGAAATAGTTATGATATGTAAGTGAGTGATTGTAATCCAAATATAAGAATAGAAGAAGAATTTTTGGAGATGTTGGATTTTTTGTTGATGAATTTATGAAGATGATAATTGATAGATAACCCAAAGAAGTTTCAACATTTTCCCCTTTCTATTGAACAGATTTTGCCTTTTTTTTTAAAAAAAAATATGAAACATTTATTAAAAAGTTATATAAAAATCATATTTTAAAAGTTTTGAGATTTTGCAAAAGTATTTACCGGGATTACAATCAGTTGTTCAGTTGAGTACTATTTTAAAAGTTTTGAGATTTTGCAAAAGTATAAATCATTTTTTTTACGAGGACAAAAATCAAAATGAGACATATTTATCGGGACCAAAATCATATTTAAGCCTTCTTTAATTTATTCTTTCCTAAATTAACGAGTAAAAATTTGTTTTGGTCCTTCACAAATTTCAAACTGGAAAATTTATTCACTCATAAAAATAAAATTTAAATTTATCTATTACATTTTTATTTTATGAATAAATTGGTCTTTTGTTATAACGAATTGGAGATTAGATTGTCTTCAATATGAAAATGTCATGAACTAATTTGAGTTTTATTTTTATTAGTAACTGAATTGTCATGTTAGAAAGTTATGAGAGATTAAAACGAGTTTTCTCTCTAAATTTAATATATTTGATTTTCGTGCGTATAACTCAATTATAGAGATCGAAGTTTGAACTCAAATGTTTCACTTAATAAGATTTAAAATCAATTGTTTTCTTTTTAATTTCATATAAGTTCAAACGGTGTAAATTATGAGAATATTTGAATCAGCTAAGAGACTCAAATTCAAATTAGAGTACTCCTTCTTTCGGTCATAATTATAACTAAAAGTTTATTTTTCAAATTTATTGTACAAATATTTTTGGGGTGAGGATGTTAGGAAAACCTCTTGGATTAGTTGGAAAATCATATGCTTGCGTAAGGAGTACTGAGGGCAGGAGGTTAGGTTGTTTAAAGAGTTTAATATTGTTATTTTAGGTAAATGGTGCTGGAGGATGTTGATAAACAGAGGGGGTTTGTGGTTCAGAGTGCTGGAAGCCCAGTATGGGGTTGAGAGATGTTGTTTGCGAGAGGGGGGAGCAATGAGTCTTCTTGGGGAAGGGAGATTGCGATAATCTGTTATGGTATAGGAGATTTAGGGGGCGAGTGGTTTGAGGAATGTATGTTGAAAAAAGGTGGGGAATGGTTTGGATATTTTCTTCTGGACCGATCTTTGGTTGAAGGGGATATCCTTGTGTGTGAGGTTTAGGCGTTTGTTCGGTGGCCAAGATGTGTTCATTAAGGTGGGAGGCCGGAGGGGAGGTGTGGGTGTGGCGGAGACACTTGTGGGCGTGGGAAGAGAAGATGTTGGGGGAGTGTCGGGATTTACTTCACAATTTTCTTCTGTAGGCTCACTCTTTAGATATGTGGCAGTGGCAGCTCGACCCAGTTAGAGGGTACTTAGTATGTGGTGTCTATCAACTCTTGGCTTCATAGCAGCACGCTTCCTTGGAGGCAGTTGAAGATCTTATTTGGCATAAACAAATTCCCTTGAAGGTGTCGGCCTTTGCCTGAAGACTCTTGCGTGACCGGTTGTCAACTAAAGCAAATTTGGTGACCTGAGACATCAACACTTCAGCAGCTCACTTTACGTGTCCGAGTGTGACAGGGTTGAATCAGCTCAGCATTTATTTATCGCTTGCAACATATTTGCCTCTCTTTGGCCGTTAGTTTGGACGTGGATTGACTTTTCGTCGGTGGATGACCAAAATCTCTTGGATTATTCTCTTTGGCGGTTATAATTATGGCCTGGAGAGTAATTTATAATAAAATATATTGAATTATTAGTAAAAAAATATATTGAATTAAATGTGAATAAATGCAGTCAAGGTGGCAAATAATTCAATAAAAATGTTAAAGATTTTTAAGAAAAAATTTTAAAGTTTTCTTTTTAAGATTTATTTTTTTCGACAAATGTTAAAAGTTGTTTTTTTAAAAAAGGCTAAAGACAAATTTTATTAAGTGAATTTGCCTTTTTTTTAAGGAAATGCTATTTAGTAAGAATTTTTTGATGCAAGAAAGAGAAGAATAAATTCTCACCCTTGATTACATCCATAACCACCCATGTTTTCCACTAAAAAAGAAAATTAAATGACATAATTCTTTAAGATTTTGCCATGTGTTAATTCTTGCATTTCTTGTGTAAGAAAAGTTAATTAATTAATAAAAAAACACGACTAGCAAAGAGGGAGGTTTGTTTGTTTACAAGGTTTTCTTTCAGAAATTGTAATCGGAGATATTGCTGTTTCTCTCAGTTGAGCAGGTAAATTCACTTTCTTCACTCTCTTTTAATTAGGGTTTTCAAAAATCTCAAAAAAACTTGTCATTTTCTTCAATCAATTTATCTAACTAAAACCATGATTCCAACAACGTAGAATGCTTCAATTCCCATGCATTTGATTCCCATTATTCTGAATTATATAAAGTTTATTTCTTTGCCCTTTTTTATTGTTTACTGCCATAGTGAATCAATTCCTCTTGTTGGGTTTTCTTTGATTTTTGAGGTTTTGATTCATAACTGTATGTATGTAGAATTGTCAATTGCATATACAATGGGTTATGGCTAGCTTAACATTAAGCTTATTTGCATCCATAATCCATTTGTGATATTTCCTTAGAAGTTAATTGAGTTGAATTTGTTACTTTTAATTTATGTGGGTTTGCTTTGTTGGTGCCAATAAATTTGGTTTATGTTCCATAAAAAAAATAAAATCATAAAAAAACGGAATTTGGTTTATGTTCCATAAAATAAAATAAAATTGGTTTATGTTCCATAAGAAAAAGGAATTTGGTTTATGTTCCATAAATTTCTTGAACCCGGACAAAATCCTGATCTGAATGCCAAAATAATCAAACCATAGTAAAGGTTGGTTCAAGGTTCAACCAGTTGAATTGTCTGGTTCGGTTTTTAAAACACTGGTTTTATTTTGTGCTCGTGCGTGCAAATATCTAGGCTATATTACGAGTTATGAGTCACCCTGGCATTTTCCTTTTCTTTACTTTTTGTGTGTTTTTGTGTGTGTGTGTGCGTATGTGCGCATGTGTCCTGCTGTGGCTGGATTTTTTGTGTTCTTGTGTGGAAATTGATTTCTTTCCTTGGCTGTTTATTCTTTTCATGTGCCCTCACAAGATTCATGATGGTTTAATTTCATTTACTTTTGCTGTTTTTGTTGTTTTCATGCACTCTTTTAATTATTGCAAGCGACATGTTTTTCAGTCTTGCTATGATCATCCTCTTATGTTTGTGCATGCACGTGTTTTTGAGTGCGTATATTGTGTCTGACTGTATGTGTTTAAACTTGTCTTTATCGAGCACTTATGTTAGTTAAAATATAGATGGCAGGCCATGTTACAAGGTCAAGAAGGCTAGCAACTCTGCAGCTGGAACAATCAAGGGCTAAGTGGACAACATCACTCACTAAGATACTGGCGGACCTTATGGTTGACCAAGTACACAAAGGAAATAAACAAAACAATTCATTTAACAAGAAAGCATGGAAATATATTTGTGATGGATTTTACAACAAAACAGGTCTGAAATGGGATAAGGAACAACTCAAAAACCGACATTCAGTATTAAGGAGGCAGTATGCTATCGTGAAGTCCATTCTTGATCAAGGGGGCTTTATTTGGGATGAAGCCACGGGATTTATAAGGGCGGATGATGAAATTTGGGCAGAATACATCAAGGTATATTCATCCTTCATGTTCTTTGTTGTTATTAATCGAACACCGAAAAGTGGTCCTCCTTTAGGACAAAACTTTTGAACACATGTTCATTGCTCAGTTTTGTTTTCCCCTAAAAATGAGGGTAAAAATTAATGGATGCTTTATATGAAAAATCAGTTTTAAACTTTCATTGCACATAAGCATGAGGTGTTTTCTGTTCTGTCTTAAATTAAGTACTTGATGTAACTCTTGCAAAATTACAGGACCATCCGGATGCTGAGACTGTAAAAAGTGGTGGCTGCCCAATCTTTAAGGAGCTATGTACAATATTCAGTGAGCCAGCAACAAATGGAAAGCATGAATATTTAGCTGCATCTGAAGAGGAACATACTCCTAGCGCTCCTTGTCCAGAGTTCTTGAGCACACATCAAGAGGAGTCTTCATCTGAAACTGAGGACGATGAAGATGCAAATGACCCTCAAACAGTTCAACATACTACACCTGCAGCAACTTATAGTAGTCGGAAAAGAGGACGTAAAGGAGTTGATAATGCTATTGCAGACGCTATATTGGAGATGGCATCTGCTTCAAAGATAAGGGCAGCTGCCATAGAACAACTTAACTCTAAATACAGTGTTGCTGACTGCATTAAGTACTTAGATTTGATGCAAGGTGTTGATCAACAACTATATTTTTCTGCTCTGGATCTTTTCAATAATCCCAATGCAAGGGAGGTATTTTTGTCTCTAAAAAAGGATAAACGTTTAACTTGGTTGCACCGCAGGTGTGCTGTTGTATACGATAGGTGAAAAATATATGAAAATATATTCTTTTAGGCACTTTGATCAGTTATTGTTGAATTATTCACAAGCAATCTCATCAATATCATGATAGTTCCTTAAGTTTTGTTGTTAAAAGATATTAATGTTTACCTAAAACAATCTTCACCAGCAGAAGAGATGTCAGTCTTTTTTATCAGAAGTGCAGACTGATGTTAATCCTAGGATATAGGTTTCCTGGAATCCACCAGAAGAGAATAGCAAGCGCTAAACTCTAAAATAAAACTCTGGAATCCACCAGAAAGAGTAAATAATTTGGAATCCACCAAATTTGAGAAAAATCTCTAATATTTTTATTGAATGAAAAACTTTTTTTTTTTCAAGGTTACAATTGAGTCTTAAATAGTAGGGAAAATAAAAATATAACAAATCTTCCTAAAAGTTAGTAAAAGAAAATAACACATCTAGCTAAAATAAAAACTATAACAAATCTTCCTAAAAGATAGTAAAAGAAAATAATTAACCTAGCTAAATAAAAATAATAAATCTAGCTAAAATTATAAAATACTAAACTATAGTAAAATCAAATCTAGGTAAAATATAATAAAATCAAATCAAGCGCAGTTGCGTTGAATTGCTCCGCTCCTCTTCTTATGAAGAACTCGACCTCGAGTTCTATTGTAATAAAGAGATGCCTTTGTTCGAAACTCACGAACACGAATACCAAGATCGAATACAAAAGTTTGTGTAGAACTATCTGATAGCCGTGTAGATGCGCCATACATAAGTGCTTTTGATGTCTGTACCTTCTCCTCAACCTCAAAAGAACTCGACCCCGAGTTCTCATCTTGATTAAAGGGTTGATATTCATGATTGTCAGCAACATTAAAACTATCAGATATATTCATGGAATTCGAGATAGCTACTATATATTTACATCTTCTTGGTTTATCAGCATCTGCTTTCTTCTCTGTTTCTTCATCAATTTCCGACGTCGCCTTTGTTTGGATGTCGCAATCCATGTCATTGTTGTCCACGTTGAAACTACCATCCAATTCTAGATTGATCACTCATTCCTCATCAATTGTAGTTCCTACCGTTTTAGACTTCACCTCTGTTTGGACCTCTGATTCTAGATTCAACTTTTCTTCCGCATCTGGTGGCGGCAACACATCGCGAAATTCTGATTTATTATTGAATGCAACGTTGACAAATTTCAAAAGGAGAGACTCATCGGTCTCCACCACCTCTGAAGAACTCAAATCTTCATTAATTTGATTCTTTTCCACTACAGATGCATCGTTTATTCCAGTTGTGTCATTATTGATGATGCTAAATGTTTCATCGTCTTTAATATTAAGACAACTTTGAATATACGTTATCAAAACAGAATGTTTAGCAATATCTTTAATCTTATTACGCGAGTTACCTGCTATTCTGGAAGCATGTCTCAAAAGGTCGGTCAAGGAGTAATCTTTGTTGTAACAAAACGGACAACGATATATCGAATCAGAGATTTTAAAATTGTAGTAATCATCCTTCAATCTGTTGTAATATCTACGCTCATAGTATTCCAAATCAGATTCATGGGTATGTTCCAATTTTTTGTACATAACAACAATATGTTTGTTATTACGAACCCTGATAACCGGAATTGGTTCTCCTCCCCTGTTGTTGCGGTTTTTGTTGTTTCTGTTGTTATTGTTGATGTTGTTAACTTGTGTGGTCAGAGTGGTGATGGCCGCGGTTAAAGCCGCGAATGAACCTTCGAGCTCTGCCCTCGTCACAGGTTTATCTTCTCCCATGGTCGAATCAGGTTCACGAAAGAACAGGGGAAACCTGCTCTGATGCCAACTGACGCAGTACGGAAGCTTTGAAAGGATCGGCAAGCGCTAATCCTAGGATATAGGTTTCCTGAAATCCACCAGGAAGAGAATAGCAAGCGCTAAACTCTAAAATAAAACTCAGGAATCCACCAGAAAGAGTAAATAATTTGGAATCCACCAAATTTGAGAAAAATCTCTAATATTTTTATTGAATGAAAAACTTTTTTTTTCAAGGTTACAATTGAGTCTTAAATAGTAGGGAAAATAAAAATATAACAAATCTTCCTAAAAGATAGTAAAAGAAAATAACACATCCAGCTAAAATAAAACTATAACAAATCTTCCTAAAAAATAGTAAAAGAAAATAATTAACCTAGCTAAATAAAAATAATAAATCTAGCTAAAATTATAAAATACTAAACTATAGTAAAATCAAATCTAGGTAAAATATAATAAAATTAAATCAAGCGCAGTTGCGTTGAATTTCTCCTGCATCATGTTCTCATCGACTTTTTAGTCTAAAAATCGACCAAATGCATGCTTGAAACTTGTTTGGTAGTCACCATTCTCCATGGAAATGCTTGAGTATTCTTGAACAAGGTGATGTTTGAAAGAGATTATATATATGGTTTGTATCAGTGTTTGAATACAGGCAAAAAATAACTTGTGTCTACAAATTCTTTTTAATTTATTTCAATGTGCTCATTAGAATAAATTATAAATATTTAACAAGCTTATCAAAACATTTGTTAAATAAGTGCTTAATTAAACTGTTTAAAAATGTGTTCTAAATTATCATTAATTTAGAATTCCTCTTATATATGTTTGACTTGCATTATATTTCAAAAACCCAAACCAATGTTACTTCATTGATAAGTTGAGTTTGTCAAAAGCCAAAGAGTTGTAAGAGAGACACAAGGAACACTTTCTGAGAGTCCTTTGTAAGTTATAAAAAAAATTGTCGGATTTTTAAATTGGAAAAGGAAAAAAAAAAATTTAAATAAAGAAAAAGAAGAGTGGACAGTAACTTTTAATTAATATTTTCATTGTATTGATAAATGCACAAGTATAACATGTAGATGTATAGAATATACACAACTAGCTATAAAAACCATGATGAATGCAGCATGACAAATGCACAACCAAACACAGTTTAGCTAGAATTGCTAAGTTTAGATGACATAAGTATTAAGTTTGACATTTAAGCAGTAGGGTAAGATGCTTGCATAGCAATGCCACAGAGTCCTTCAGCAGCTTCAACTCCCCTTTGCATCATAATGTATCCTTCTTCACCCCAATCAGTTCCCCATGAGTTTTTAACCAACCAATACTTAGTTCCATCATTACTGACACCATAACCTACGGCAGTGACACCGTGATCCAACTCAGTTCCGCATGAACCAGTAAAAACGCCACTTTTGTAAAATTGAAAGTCAGATCCACTAGCATCAATGGCTACAGATATTGGTTGATTTGCCACAGCTTTCTGCAGTGCTTGCTCACTGTTGGCTGGGACATCTTCATACCCGGTAATAGTAACTGCTTGGACGGATGCTTTGTTTGCATTGCATGTTCCGTCAACACCTTCATAGGGGTATTGAGCTTCGGTGCTAAGTCCGTGATTTTGTATGATGAATTTGAAAGCATCATCCATAAGACCACCCTCACAACCTTGGTCCACACCTTTTGTGTCACAATCAACAAGCTCTTGTTCTGATAAAGAGATCAATTTTCCAGTACTCAACTTATGAATTCCTTCGGTTGCAGCAACCGCAGAAAACGCCCAACAACATCCTACAAAATGTAAAATCAACGAGAGTTAGATGATAATTCAACTTTTTATCACATAGAATTAAATGTGTTACTTATTAGATAAACACTTACCACATTGGCCTTGGTTCTTCACAGGCGTCACCGCTCCTTTCTTCCTCCAATCCACTGTGGATGGAATTGCACTTACATTTTCATATTTAAAAGTAGTTGTCCTTGTGATTGAAGAACACATATGCCCCTTAAATTTGTTCCTAGATGCTACGAACTCCTCATTGGTGAGGTCTGCAAATTGATTAATACCGAGTTTGTATGATTTAGTATCATCAGCATTGGAAGCTTCAACATAATTCACATTTTCTGTGAATATCTTAAAACGCGTCTCCCTTTCCTGATGATCCTTATAGATTTTGCCATATTGACTCATCCATTGTCCATGTCTCTCATACATGGAGTCATCTTGGAGAGTGCGAGAAGTGACTTGAATAGCAAACAATCCCAAGCAAAAAACCAATGCTAATGAAATATGATATAATTGATTATTGGAAGCCATGGTAGCTACTAGCTAGTGAAGTGTGACAATAATTGGAACAAATAACTGCTTTGATGTTGGTTAATTAGCAGTTAAATGTTGAGAAAGATGTGTGGTGCTTGTACTCAAGAATATTGTGGTATTTATAATAGGCAAAACAAATTTCAATTTCATTAACATTCTTGTATAGTTTTTAATTTGAATAGCTTAAAACAAAATTATCTTCTATGTCTATACGTGCCCGGGAGAATTTTGTGAATGAGACCCTTGTATTCAGATCTAGCTAGCTGCCACTGCTATGCTAGAGACAAATTTTCTGTCAAGGAACTTTAATTTGTAGACTACATTATAAGAAGAAAAAAAATGCATCTGCTAGACTCAAATCAAATGTAAACAAAAAGTAAATAATTTTATTTTGATAGATAGACGAAATAATAATAATTATTGTAAACTTACACACATAAATGGAGAATTCAAATTTTGGTTGTGGTATTTAGGGGCGTCTCTAAGTTTTTGGAGGCTATGTGCAAAATATAAAAAAAATGCCCTTTTTAATAATAAAAAAAAATACATAATTTTTTTATAAAAAAAATACCATCATCAATTTAAATTGCAACTAACATAAAAAAATAATAATCATTCTTGTAATTAATATAAAAGAGATTCATAGTCTAATAATAACATTAAAATAATTTTTTTTTTCTTATTTAGAAAACTGGGCCTAGACCTTACAGTGTTGCCATACAATTATTTTTATACCCCCTTATTTACTAATACTACTACCATATAATTTTTTTTCAGGCCTTCACTTTTTGGAGGCCCTATGCAACAGCTCATGTTGCACATGGGCTTGGGTCGCCCCTGGTATCCGACTTAAAAACATCGGCATTTTTTAGCAGTTGAATTTAAATTTTGTGGAAGCAAAAGTAAACTAATTTATTCTCGTTTAATGTTATTTTAAAAACAACCTTACATTAATTTCTCAATGTTGTAAAAAGATGACCATTAATAATGGGTAGTTTAATAAATGAATTTAATTTTTACATGAAAATGAAAAAAAAGTTAAATAACAGTCCACATAAACTAATATCCTTAATAAACGCAAGTAGGTGAAAAACAATTATACAATAAAACGGGTAATTTTTTATTTTTTGTCAAGTGATTTGACCGTTGAATATGCAATCACCTTATCAACCGAGTTAAACTCACGAACATATAAAACAGGTAATTTTACGTGTAATAATTGAGTTTTGTATATTTTTTATATTTATTTATACAACACGCTAAATTACTAGTCTAATCCAATGATGCTTGTGCGTTGGAAAAATTTTGGATAATGAAAGCGAAGGTTTGACGGTATAATAAACTCTATGTGCTTTTGTAAACGGATAATTAGAAATTAAAGCATGATCAGGTGAAATCTTTCTAAAGCTAATACAGGACGTAGTACAAGATTTTTGACGATGTTAATTTTTTATTTTTGTGTTAATTTTTTTTTACCACCAGTTTAATCTGGTTCGAGAGTCAGTCTGACATCAAGTGATTTCAGCTCCCTCCGATTGCACTTACAGGAGATCGAACTGTGACACTCCCTATCAAGTTCAGCGTCACTAATCATTATTGAACCAACTAACAATTCGTATTTTTGTGTTAACTTTTTCTGAAAGGAATTTTTGTGTTAACTTTGTTTATGGGAAGATATGGTAATGTATCTAGTAAAAATTGATTTTTTAGATTATTGAAAAAATAATATATTTAGTTAATATTATAGACTAAATATATTGTTTTACCAATAAATTTAAAAAAACAACTTTTGCTAATAAGTATTTGAAATCGAAGTGGAGTAATATATTTTTTATAACTAATATACAATAAAAATATTTGTTTACTTTATTTTGATGCGTGTTTTTATCTGGTTCCAGTTCAAATTCTCTCAAAAATAATCAATTTTATAAACAAATATGTAAAAAATAAAAATAAATAAAAATAACACTAATAATCACTTTACAATTTTTACACTTGAGTTTATTGTGTGACACACTTTTATATTGAATATATCCAATTATTATCAACTACTACTATTAATTCTAAATAAATATAAGAAAAAATTCAAATTTTGGATAGGATGCATTCACTTTTTGACCAACTTTTTCTATATATAAGACCAGAGACAAAATCAAACACACACACACTAACTAAGCTAAGCTAAACTCCAACAGAACTTTTCAGACCGAACAGAGCATGCACAAACAAAACCATCTTTGATAAGATAAGTAGTCCTTGTCCTTGTAAGTTGTAACAAATAAACGATCCTTTCAAGAAAAGTGTGAATGAGCATGGCGGTCTCCGAGTATTTAGATGCTCCGAGCTAATAATAAAAATAAACCCCTTAATAAAAATAAATATGTTTTTTCAAAAGAACTTAATATTTATTTTTGTGAACAAACAAATATTAATAACACAAAAAACTCAAAAAGTAGTAGAACAACAACATATAAGCACGAAGGCTATTATTAGTATAATTTTACTCTGCTAAACCATTATTAATATAATTTGATTGGTATAATTTTGCTCTGTCAAACTATTATTATTGCTACTTAAATCCTCAATATTATTACCTAATTATATATTTTTTTAGACCCCATTTTTTTGAAGGCCCCGTACTATAGGTCTCCTTGCACGGGTTCAAAGACGGCCCTGTGAATGAGACAAGACAAGAGAACCAAGTTAAAAAGTGCTTCAATGTTTATCTACTTATATCAACTATGTGCAGTTATATTAACACTAATAATAACCAAGTCAAAAGTGTTTCAATGTTCCTTTGCTTAATCAAGTTGGCAGCTTCTGCTCCCACTGCATGCATTTGGAAGTCACATTTTTTTTTACAGTCACACCAGAAGTTTAGCATGGAGCTACACTACTCATTCTGGACTCGGGATCAGTCGGCTAGAGAGCGGAGCGGGGCTATTCTTCTTCCGAGGAGGCTAAGTCGTCCCCTCTACTGATCGAACCCTCAGTTCGGTGTTCACAAAATGTAGAATGACTCGAATGACGATTAAAAAAAGGAAATTAGATTTTAATCTTATATTCGCCTCAACTGAAGTTGGTTTGCAGGAAAGGTATCAAGTATCACGATATTACTAGGTGTAAACAAATAAATACAATCTACATGTGAAACACTGATCCAGACACGGACATACACCAGTGACACCTTACGCATTGACACCAATGATAATTTGAAAAAGTGAAATATTTGAATGTGTCGGTGTCATGTCAGTATTGGACATCAAACACGGCTTCAATTTGAAGTATCAGTGCTACATTGCAATCTACAAGTCATATGAGCAAAAGGGTGATTGATCATCTATACAGGTCCATGTCAATTCTCCTACGGTAATATTCTCTTCACGTCGCGCTCCTGTTCAGCAACTTTAGCTTTGTTGTAAACAGATTCAAAAGCCTCTGTGCACACACTTGAAAACCCTACAATCCCTTGAAAAACTTGAGGACAACCCATTTGCAAGTTATTTAGTGTCATTGCCCTCGTAACACTCACTGCCTTTTCATGTTTCGTCTTCTCTTCTTCAGCCTTCGCTCTCAAAGCTTCCACCTTAGCTCGCTTCTCCACGACAGGGTCCTTCATTCTTCTCATCGAACCAGATCTTTCGGACATGGAGTACGGACCATACTTGCACTCCAAGGATCTAAGCTGAACCACCTTCTTCTCAAACTCTTTGAACGCATAATCCGACTTCTTCTTTTGTTTATGCTCCTCCATCTGTTGAACTACAATCGCATGAATAACCGTCAACAAACTTTTTATTCCTTCGGACGCTACCTTGTCAGGTATATGCTCAACAGCAAGGTGCCATTGTTCGCAGAGGGTGTACATCTTAGACTCTTCAGCGGTTCTGCTAAGAGGGTTTCGGCTAAACTGGTAAAGGCTGAGCCTTAACCAACCTGTGAGGGATTCAATATAGTCACGGTGAGCTTTGAATAGGTTGCAAAAGGATTGGTGCCATTGCTGTACTTCAAGCTCTAGCTGAAGAGTCGATTGTCTATGAATTTCAGACGTAGGGTTGTTTGATGGTATGGTATTGAGGTATTCGAGTTGTTGAACTATGTGTTTCTGGACTTGATGACATTCATACATGCTTCTCCACATGCACATCAACCTGCCAACACAAGAAGCACAAAATGTTCACCGAGACTAATTTTGTTAAATTAAATATCAAAATCAATTAGGCTCCTCTAAGCGAGTACAAAATAAAGAAGTAATATTTTTAACACTCATAATTAGTTATGCATGTGCGCGCAATATCACTGTCAATGAATATTTTTTGTTATGTTAGTTATGTCAATGCCAATGAATAATCCAGTAAACAGAAATCAAGTTAGTGATGATACACATTCGGTTAGAAAATCAGAAGTAACAATAATTTAATTTAATTAAGGATAATCATTCAGTAGAATGTTCACTCAAGAATATAAATATAATAATACTTTAAGGCTTTGACAAAGGTCAAATTACCTGTCTCCAATAAGGTACCACTTTTTTCAACTTGTCTCTTAACAGTACAGTATATTGTACAAGTGAGTTTCCAAAGTAATGAAAAAAGTTTATCTTTTGGTTTATGAGCAGAAAACAGATAGAAAAGAACCATCATGCAGATGCAGGAACCTTGTAACATCCCATCTATAATCTATTGTTACAAAAAATCCTATACTAGTATAATATAGTACTATCCTTATAAAAGTCCATTGGAAAAATATATGGTACAAAGCAACAATAAATCACCAAGATCAAGAAAAAGGGTTGGTTTTAGAGAGCCTTCATCTCATTCTCACTAGTTCAAAAAACAAGATTTTGGTCGTACAGAACAGATTGTACTACTTGTCAAGATAAGGGTATTCTGTATTTGTCTTCACCAAAAACAAGTGATAGAACAGAACACAATGGAATCCAGCAAAAAATAGTACTATAAAGTTGTTAAAATTAAAACAGTTGTATTCTATTGTTACTATGCTAATGCTACGCATGCATGTACTCTTAAGTCTGAACCAATTCTTAGTACTTGATTCTAGCTCTACTACTACATACAGAAAACAGCTGTCACAACTCCTCTAAGCAAGCATCGGTCACACATGCATCTCAGTCGTCCAATCGAGATCGGATGGTCCAAATTTCAAGTTTGATATTTTTGGATTTAAAAAATAAAATAAAATAAAATCGGCTTTAAAATCTAAACCATCCGGTCACTGCCGAGATGCAAGTGACTCAATGCAGCTAACCCAAATCCATCCTAAAGGAGTCACTAGTCCAAACATGCAATTCCTTGTTCAAGAAGGATTTGGATTTGGTGCATTTAACTTTGTCACGAAGTTTTATCTCAACCGTTCAACCTCATATTAACCACTGAGATAATTTAAAGGTGATTTTGTTATTGTGTAATCTTAGCCGCCCGATCTTGAGTTAACGGCCGAGAGTGTTTAGTGCATGTAAACATGTACTTTTTCTACTACAAGGAATCCTGACTCCATTGCTAGTTTTTTTATAAGAAAAAGTTTAGGCGACTTGGGTCTCTGGGGGTTCCAGGGTTACAAAGCCCCGAGGCACAAAGAGCGCTTACAAGAATATTTACATTACACACCAATTGTTAGTTTTTTTACTAACACTAATCTATTGTATTACTATGCAGAGTTATGTATAAAATTGAAAAATGCAGTAGAGAAAAAGAGAAGACTAACCCTTTGACAAGCTCAATGAGTTGAGGATAGAGTTCTATCTCCCTTAATTTGATGATTTCAGCCGATGTACTATCTATGGCTTGGGAAGAAACCATCATTTGTGATTCTAATTTCTCCACTTCTTTCTTTGCCTTTTCTGTCTTCAAATAATCAGCACTTCTCATCTCCAATTTCCTTACCATTGCCACTTTCTTCTCATGCTCCATCTTTATTGTTTTCGCATTCTTAAGACCAACCAAACAATATCACACAAGTTAAGAAACTATAAATGGAAATCATCAAATCACCTAATGACACAATTTAAAATATCATCCCTCTAATCTCAAATTAACAGCTTAGATCGTTTAAAACCAATTTTGTAACTGTGTAATCTATGTCGTCCGAACGAACTCAGATTAACGGCCAAGATTGTTTACTGCGTGAAAAGGCATGAGGAACTAAAAGAAAAAAAAGAGGTACACACCCTGGCTTCTTGGTACAATTTCTTCTCCCATGCATAAAGTCTCTCCAAGGTAGAACAATGTCCACCATTTCCAATACCATTAGCCCTAAAACTACCAACAGAAACCTCTTGAGTCAGTTTCCCAAATCCATTCAGTTTAGGACTTGAAGAACCCCAAGCCCACATTGATGGACTCAAACTCCATCCATTTCCGTACATTTTACCTACCACCAACAAGTACAAAACACAACAACATTCAAAATTCAAAAAAAAAAAAAAAAAAACCAACTTAAATGTTCAACAACACAAAACAATTAACCATAAACAAAAAAGGAAATTTGACTACTTCATTAAAAATAACCCAAAATTGCAAATAGATTAAGCCTATGTTTGGTATCACGGTGGATATATCAGAATCACAGTCCGTGATTTTACAGAAGTTACAGAGTATAGCCTCTGTGTAGTTTCTGTAAAATCACGGTGAGTCGCGGTGATTCTGGCATACCTACCGTGATACCAAACACACACTAAGATTAATACTCCTACTAAACAAAAACAACCTAAAATTTGTGACATGCATGTGAACTTACTTGCTTTACTATGATCAGAAAAACCAGAAGTTGGAACTTGTAACAGAAATGAAACATGAGAACCAGCATCAGCAGCTTTAAGAAAGTAATCATCAAGTTCTTTGATAACTTCAACCAGATCTTTACTATTTCTAGAAACCACCATTGCAAGTTCACTTGATGTTTCCTTAGAAAACCCCACCACCCCAGAAGCCGGAGTAGCCATACTCGCCGCCGCACCACCAGCCATCACAACCACCTCAGAGCCAGTAGTAGTAGTAGCTTCCCACTCTTCCTCCGTCGCCGACCTCGACGAAGGAGGAGGAGGTGGTTGTTGCATGAAAGGATCCCAGAAATCCCAACCGGAGGAAATCACCGGCGGCGGAGGTGGCGGCGGAGGCGGCGGCGGAAGAGGAGATGAACCTGTCCCAGAAGTCCAAGTATAAGAACTTAAACTCGGACTCATCGGTGGTGGTGGAGGCGGTGGCATTGGCGACGGAGCACGCGGCGGCGGTGGTGGAAGAATGGGTTGTGGCTCAGGAATAAGATGGTGGTTTAAATGAGTGGTTTTTTCAGCGTTTGCAAAGTGAAACAAAGCAGAACCAGTTGAACGAAGAGATCGAATGTACATAACATGTGCAGCTGAAAAAGCATGTCTTGCTTCAACCAACTGTTTCATGTAACGTTTTCTTGATTTACAATGCGACACCGTTTCTTCCCTCTCTACTCTTGAATAACAACAACCCATTTTTCTTAACTAGGTCAAAGAAAACAAAGACACAAAATTTTTGTAGTTGGAAGAATAAAGGTAGTTTTTTTATGGTTTGGTTTTTGTTGGGTCCATGTTATGAGATCAGAAGTGAAGAAGGGTAGTGGAGGTTTCTGCAAAAAGTGAAATGTCTCGAACTTTGATTTTGGTTTGCAAGTGGAAAAGTTTTTTTTTTTTTTTTGGGTGTGGAAAAAAACAAGAACTTTAACTAAGACATTTGAGTAGCACTAACACACACTAGTGTAGTTGTTTGGTTTTTGGTTGAAAATGTTTATACTTGAATCTGAGAATGAACTTTGAACTCCTTCAACAAAGAATAGTATAATGTAGTTTAGTTTAAGAATGGTTGTGGTTGGATTTGAGCAGGGAAAGAATGGAGAAAGAAAATAGTGATATAGGTTAGGAAATTGTGATTTTGAGACAAGGAGGCTTTGGGAAGAGAGCCTGTAGGGAGTATTAAAAAGGACTGTTTTTTTTTGTTATGTTTTTAAATATTTGGATTTGTATTGTGACGAAAATACCCCTTTTAATGGGGGATAGTATAGTGTGTGTAATTTTTATGATAAAAAAAATAAAATTTGATGAATGGTCTTTACAGGAGTGAAGGATCATGCATATCATATGGTAAGGGAAAACAAAGGTGGCAGTGCCAGATGGGATCCACGGATGGGTATATTATGCACAGAGAACTTTAGATTAAAAAACACTAGTGGTTTTCTTAATTGGAGAGATTAAGAACGATTTAAATTTTACTTTTTTAAAATAGTTTAGTGGTTAAACTCCACATTTTAAGGGTGTGCTTGGTTAAGATAAATAAATTGAGAAGAGAGAAAAATACGGATTCTAATAAATGGATTTAAATGGGATACATGATGTTCTAGAATTGAACCTTAAACTCTTTAATTGTTATGAACAATTCTAGTTACTAGATGCCCAATAGGTTTTGGCTCATATCATTGGCCTAATATATTGTCCTATATATATGACATGTGTTACAATGTGAAAGACACTTATGAATAAGAAATACAAGAGTTCTCTCTTCCTTTTCTCTTCTTCATCTCCTCTCTATCTTTATTCTCTTTATCTATCACTTTATTCCATAACATGTTATCAGCACGATAGTCTCTCCTAAACAATTCTTTCTAGAATTTGTAAGTTTTCCCCTTCTCTTTATTTTTATGTATGAGTTTTATAATTCTAGTTTTTTTTTCTAGATCTTTATTTTTTTATTGATTTACAACTTATGGTCCAGAAGCACCATAGTTAAATTTTTGAAATATGAATCATGAATATTCATAGTCTACGATCCAGAAGCATCGTGGTGAAATTTTTGAAATTTAAATCCTGAAGATTCATAGCATGATAAAATTTTAAAATGAAGATTCATGTCTTTATGTATTTGGATGTTCGATATTGTTCGAGTTTCGTGACCGACAACAGTATGGTGAAGCATCTTATGCTTCGTGACCGACACATGTATGGTGAAACATCGATACTTCGATATCCAAAAGAACATAAATATATTTATTTTATTATATTATATAGTTCTTGAAGAACATATAAATTTAATCTAGTAATTCCCGAAGAATTCGATAATATTAGTTCCAGAAGAACTTAAAAATTTAATCTATGAGTTCTCGAAGAATTCAATAAACTTAATTCCCGAAGAATTTAGAATACTCAAATTTTCCATCAAGAATTCCGAAAGAATTCACTGATTTTAGTTCCTGACGAATATATAAAAAAAAAAGGATCGTCATTTATTATGAAATCTATTTGTTCTCTTTTATGAATATTCCTACATCTTGAAGGATTGAAAATTGATACCGATTTATTATGTAGTTCTTGAAGAACTTATAAGAATTTTATTCCCTTTGAATTCCAGAAGAATTCAATATTCATGCATTCCTGAAGCATTGCACAAATCGTTGTTCTTACATCCTATATAGTTCTTGTAGAACTTAAAATCACAATTTAATTTCATAATCCAATATATGTATATATGCATCCCTGAAGGATTGCGCAAAGGACTATTATTACATATTATAAGAATGCTACGTAAAAATGTAATTTATTTGTTATGAATTCCAGAAGAATTCAACATACATGTATCCGTGAAGGATAATCTTATCAATTTTATTTTTAGAGTTTTGATAATTTATAGTTTAATTGCAATTTACTTTTTATGATCATATATTGTTTCTATAACTTATACGTGATATGTCTTACATGCGCCAATTTTTAATTGACCATAAATTAATATATAATTATTACAAAAAGCATGATGGTTAAGGCAATTAAATGGAATTTTTAATAAGAAAGAAAATATAAGGTCATCTAAATTAGAGAACTCAATATGTTAATTTTGACCAATTTGCATTGATTTTGACTCATCACCAATACTATTTACGGAAAATTTTAATGGTTATTTATTTCTTTCTTTTTTTTAATCATTACCCGGATCAATTAAGGAATATGCTTTATGACCAATTAATAATTCTATTATTATTGTCAATTTTGATTTCATATGACCAACTAATTCCTTGATGAATGTTAGCATCATTATTTTCTAAAAGTTAATAAAGGAATTTAATATTATTATTATTATTATTGTAATTTTTTGAGATACTTTATTTCAACTTCGTATTCCTTTTTAAAGCTCTTTGTTTTATTTATATTTTCATGTGTTAATCATATTTAATCTTGATGAATTATAGAAGAATTCAAACATTAAAGCATCCTCGAAGGATTGCTTAAATATTGATCTTTGTTTTTGTTTATAAAGATCAATTGTGATATAGTTCCTGAAGAACTATAAAAGAAAACCTTCATATTGAAACAAAAGACTTCTAAAAAAAATAAAAAATGAATTATATAATTATTTTGGGCATTTGGACATAGTTCTTGGAGAACTATAAAGTTAATATTGCGCATCCCTGAAGGATTGTGCCAAGAATTGATTGCTCTTACTATGAAGATCATTTGTAATATAAATTTAATATAGAGCATCTTTGAACGATTTGGAAAAAGTGAATTATTCTTGATCACTATAAAAAATCTTGTAAGATAGTTCTGAAGAACCAAAAGTTCATAGCATCTTAGAAGGATTGCTCAAAGAATGAAATTTGTTGGAACAAAAGAGGTTCTGACATGATCCAATTAAGTTTTGATGATAACAAAAGTATTAATATACAATAGGGTATACTAATTATTTAATCCAAGTGTGCAGATATTCAAGTTAATTTTTATATTCATTTAAAGCACATTGGAAGCTCTGATATGGCAAAGCAAACTCTGATCAGAACTTGAAGACATCAGAAGATGCATATTTTGGTTCATCAGAGGATGCAAATTTTATTCATCAGAAGATGCATATCAGACTCTGATAAGAGCAGTGAGAGCCGTTTTGTCAGAAGAACATTCTCTGCATCAATGATTATACTCTGACATTCCAAAAGCTGATGGAATCAATCTTATCCACAGAATTGTGACGTTTGTACTATTGTACGAACTCTTTACCTGATTTGGATAAATCTTTCTCTCCAAGATTGATCGCATACAAGGTTACCTGATTTGGTTATCAAAGGTACTATCTACAGCTGGCGCAATCTCACCGCACAAATTCAAATCAAACACGCTCCACCTTCATCTATAAATTGGAGCAAGTTTGAAGCTTTGGGATACGACACTTGAACATTTTTGAAAAGAGCTGTTACTCTGCTAAATTCATCCTAAAGCACAAAACTGCAAATACAACTTGAACTCATATTCAAAATCCAAGACTCCAGTTTCAGCTTCTGTTAATTCATTAGTTGAACCTTAGAATTTTGTATTAAGATTCTAAGTTAAGTCTTGTATCAAAAGTTGTATTTAATTTGTAACTGAACATTGATCTTTATATCAATTGTTCAGACTCTGTTTTTCTAAACTTGTGTATTGAAGTCTCTTGCCTGCGTGCTTGAGCATTAGGAAGTCTCTTGTTTGTATACTTGAGCATTGGAAGTCTCTTGCTTGTGTGCTTGAGCAATTGTAATCTTTGGTGATTATAGTGAACTCTCTTGGAAGTACAAGAAGACTGGACGTACTCTCGGTTTGTGAGGGGAACCAGTATAAAAATCTCTGTCTCTATCTTTCTCTCTTTCTCTCTACCTTCAAAGTTATTCTTGATTGTGTTTTGTTTTCTAAACCGCTGCAAACTCTGATAAGTTCTCTGTAACTTAGAAGAAATTTTTAAATTACCCAAAACACAATTCAACCCCCCCTTCTTGTGTTTTTCACACCTTCAATTGGCATCAAGAGCCCGGTTCTGTTTTTAATCACCTAACAGTGAGACAGTTTCCTGTTGAAAGACACTATGACTGAAACTCCAAGTGGTAGCTTGAAATCAGTTCCACATAGATAATCAAGAGGATCAGATGATGATTTCTTTGCACTCTTGTCCAAAAACTTTCAAAAGTGGTCACTAAGGAAGGGCAAAAATTTTCAAGGCAGAGGATCTGGATCAAGAAACAACACCAGCAAAGAGAAGAAGGATGACACAAAAAATTGTTTTAATTGTCATAAGCCTGGACACTTCATGGCTGATTGTCCTGAACTCAACTCCAAGGGTAAAGGAAGAAAGAGTATGATCAAGAACAAAGCCAAGAAGAGTCTGATGACAACATGGGAGGATATTAATGAACTATCTGAGGAAGCAAACCTAGCGCTTATGGCCATTGGTGAATCAGACAATGAAAATGATTCAGAGTCTGATACTGACGACATTGATGAGGTAATATCTAAAATGTCTAATACTCAAATGACCAAAGCTTTGAAAGATGTAATGGTGAAGTACATGGAAAAATTGAGTGAGTTAGATTTTTGCAAACAAAAAATGAAGCTCCTCAATGAAAATCTCACCCAGACTCAAGCAAACTATCAAAAATCTCTTAAAACAATTAAGGTGCTTGAGACTGGATGCAGAACATGTCACAAACCTTATGACGAGTATGAAATCTCTCTACAAGAGTTTGTGCACCATAACATAGATAAGACTAGGGTAACTTCTGTAATTCATGGTGGACTTAGCAACTATTACAAAAGACAAGGACTTGGTTCTCTTACATGTCATGATGTGAGAAAATTAAGTAAACCTGTCGTGTTGAGCAAGTCACCATCATTATCTTATTCAAACTTCACTAAGGGTACATCAGAACCTCTGACTGTGTCTGGTACTCTTGTGAGCTTGGAACCACAAGATAAGGTATCAGAAGATAACTCATCTTCTGAACCTAAGTCTTCTAAAACTAAGGTTCCCCTCACATCAGTACCCATGTCTACTCAAGTTAAAGCTGTCAAAGTACCAAAGCCTGTTAATAAGCGGGGCACTAGCTAGTACTTCTAAGGCAAACTTGGTAACTGGTTCTCTGACACACTCAAGAGGAAAGTCTCAGAGACAACATAAGCCTAAACAATTTTCTAAAGGCTCAGTTGACTCCAGATCTTCTGATTATTCTAACAAGAAGGATAAGATTCTCAAAACTAACCAAAAAGGACCCATCAGAGTATGGGTACCAAAATCTGAAATAGTGTATGCTGCAGGTATGCACCCAAAGAAGAAAAGAAATCTCATGGTATCTGGACTCTGGCTGCTCACGTCACATGACAGGAGACAAGCTCTTATTCCACACCCTGAATCAGCAAGAGGGAGGAACAGTAGGGTTTGGTGGCAACCAGAAGGGAAGGATCATTGGTATAGGTACAGTTGGTAATTCTTCTTTGTCAATTTCTGATGTTTGGTTAGTAGATGGACTACATCATAACTTACTTAGCATAAGTCAATTGTGTGATAGTAATTATGATGTTATGTTTAATAAGGATTCATGTACTGTAATTAGAAACTCTGATCAATCCATTGTTTTCAAGGGAAATAGAAAAGACAATGTGTACAAAGTCAATTTTTCTGATTTAAAGGAACAAGTGCTTTATCTTTTGACACTGAGTGATGAAAAATGGATCTGGCATAAAAGATTGGGTCATGCTAACTGGAGATTAATCTCTAAGCTTAGCAAGGACAATCTTGTCAGAGGCCTTCCAAAAATAAAATATCACTCAGACTCACTTTGTAGTTCTTGTCAAAAAGGAAAAATTGTCAAAAGTTCTTTTAAGAACAAGAACATTGTCTCTACTACTAGACCTTTGGAAGTCTTACACATTGATCTTTTTGGACCAGTTAGCACTGCTTCAATCAATGGTAAGAAATATGGATTAGTCATTGTGGATGATTATAGTAGATGGACTTGGGTAAAATTTCTGAGAAATAAAGATGATACATATGAAGTGTTCAGCATCTTCTGCACCCAGATTCAAAATGAAAAGAATTCAAAAATTTTGAAAGTAAGAAGTGATCATGGTGGTGAATTTGAAAATGAACCGTTTGAAAAATTTTGTGAAGAACATGGAATTCTCCATGAATTCTCTTCTCCTAGAACTCCACAACAAAATGGAGTTGTTGAGAGAAAGAATAAATCTTTACAAGAAATGGCACGCACCATGATGCATGAAAATAATTTAGCAAAATTCTTTTGGGCAGAAGCTGTTAACACTGCTTGTTATATTCAGAATAGAATCTATATAAGACCTATTTTGAACAAAACAACATATGAACTCTTTAAGGGAAGAAAACCCAATATTTCTTATTTTCATCAACTTGGTTGTACATGTTACATTCTGAATAACAAAGTCCATCTTAAGAAATTTGACTCTAAAGCCTGTAAGGGTATCTTCATTGGATACTCTGAACGCTCTAAGTCATACAGGGTGTATAATTCTGAAACTAATATAGTGGAAGAATCAATGCACGTAAAGTTTGATGATAAAGAGCCTGATGATAAAAAGTCAGAGCCTGTTAAAGATTTGTCAGGATCTGATGAGTCAGAAGATGAAGCTCCAGAGTATGATAACAACGTAGAATCTATAGAAGACTCTGAAGCTCAAGAAGATGCACCTTCTGATGCTACTCAAGAACATCAAACTATTGATGATAACTCTGAAGAATCTGATATTCCAAGGAACACATTCAAATACAAATCATCACATCCTGAAGAGCTCATTCTAGGAAACAAAAACAGTCCAAGAAAAACAAGGTCAAACTTCAGAGTTGAAGAATCATTATTTGGATTAGTTTCTTTGATTGAACCCAAGACAACAAATGAAGCTCTCTCTGATGATGCTTGGATAGTTGCAATGGAAGAAGAGTTAAATCAATTCAAGAGAAATGATGTGTGGGATCTGGTACCCAAACCCAAGCATAAGAACATTATTGGAACAAAATGGGTATACAGAAACAAATTGAATGAACAAGGTGAAGTCACGAGGAACAAAGCAAGACTTGTTGCACAAGGATACAGTCAACAAGAAGGAATTGACTTCACTGAAACATATGCTCCAGTTGCAAGACTGGAAGCAATCAGGTTACTTTTATCTTATGCAGTCAATAATGGTATTACTCTATATCAAATGGATGTGAAAAGTGCATTTCTAAATGGTGTCATTTCTGAAGAAGTGTATGTCAAACAACCTCCTGGTTTTGAAGATTTGACAAACCCTGATCATGTGTTCAGACTAAAGAAGTCACTCTATGGACTCAAACAAGCTCCCAGAGCTTGGTATGAGAGATTGAGTACTTTTTTGGTTGACAATGGTTTTGAAAAAGGACAAGTTGACAATACACTTTTCAAAAAGACCCTTAAGAAAGATATTTTGATCATTCAAATATATGTTGATGATATCATTTTTGGATCAACTAATGCCACTCTTTGCAAGAATTTTTCTAAGCTTATGCAGGATGAGTTTGAAATGAGTATGATGGGAGAATTGAAGTTCTTTCTTGGTATTCAAATAAATCAAACAGAGAAAGGAACATTCATTCATCAATCCAAATATATAAAGGATCTTCTGAAGAAGTTCAACTTAGAAGATTGCAAACCCATGAATACTCCAATGCATCCTACATCAAGTCTAGGCAAAGAAGAATCTGAAGGCAAGGTTGATCAGAAGCTGTATAGAGGTATGATTGGATCTCTTCTTTATCTAACTGCCTCAAGACCTGACATTTTATTCAGTGTCTGTTTGTGTGCAAGATTTCAATCAGATCCTAGAGAATCTCATCTCACTGCTGTGAAGAGAATCTTTAGGTATTTGAAAGCTACTTGTAACATTGGATTTCTATCAGAAATCCAATGACTACAAGCTGATTTACACCAACTACAACAATTGGTCAATGCATCAGATGGATGTAAAATGTGCATTTCTTAATGGACAATTGGATGAAGAGGTTCTTGTGACACAACCTCCTGGCTTTAGTGTTGAAGGACAGGAATCCAAAGTTTACAAACTAAGGAAGGCATTGTATGGACTCAAACAAGTCCCTAGAGCCTGGAACAAAAGAATTGACAAGTATCTAAGTGAGATAGGCTTCAGCAAATGTGTGACTGAGCATGAAGTCTATGTGAAAAAAAGTCATGAAAATGGCTTGATACTGCTATGTCTTTATGTAGATGATTTGTTGATCACAAAAAACAATGAGGAATACATAAGAGACTTTAAGAAGAGTATGATGAAGGAATTTGAAATGACAGACTTAGGTCTCATCTCTTATTTTCTTGGTATTGAGTTTCAGAGAACCAAGAATGGTTTGATCATGCATCAACACAGATATGGTAGTGAAGTGTTGAAGAGATTTGAGATGATCAATTGTAATCCAACACTCACACCATGTGAATCTAGACTACAATTGACAAAAGAACCAGAAGAGAAAGAGGTTGATGCAACTGAGTATAGAAAGTTGATTGGATCTCTGAGGTATTTGTGTAATACCAGACCTGACAGAGCTTACAGTGTTGGTATAGTCAACATGTATATGGAGAAGCCTAAGATATCTCATTTGCTAGCTGCAAAGAGAATCTTGAGGTATGTAAAGGGCACCATGGATCATGGCATTGTGTTTCCAACATCTGACAAGGGAAGAGAGTTTGATCTGGTTGGCTATACAGATTCAAACTGGTGTGGTGACAAGGATGATAGAAAGTCTACCGCTGGTTACATATTTCAGATTGGTGGAGCTTCAATATCTTGGAGTTCAAGGAAAGAGCCTGTAGTAGCTCTGTCTACTTGTGAGGCAGAATATATTGCTGCTTCATTGTGTGTTTGTCAAGGTGATGGCTATGCAACTTGCTGAATGAAATCAGCAACATAAAGTGTGAAAATGTGATCCTAAAGGTTGATAATCTGTCTGCAATTAATCTTGCAAAGAATCCTATTGCTCATGGCAGGAGCAAACATATTGAAATGAGATTTCACTACTTGAAAGAGCAGGTAGACAAAGGAATTCTCAAGCTGGAGCATTGCAGAACTGAGCTGCAAGTTGCAGACCTGTTAACTAAGGGAGTTACAATGGAAGTGTTCAATAGATTGAAGAATTTGATGGGTGTGAAGTCATTGGAAAGCATGAATTAAGGAAGAGTGTTGAATGTTTTGCTTTAATTCATGTTTCTGTTATTAGCTTATGCTTTAGTTAGTTACTTGTTCTTCAAGTTAGTTATGTTAGTTGTAGTTATGTTAGTTATACAACTAACAGATAGAGTTTGTTGTAACTAACTGAGGTTACTTAGATGTGAAGTAATCTCTATAAATAGTGTTGTGTATAGGAGAAAGAGTATTGTAAGTCCTCTTATGATCACAGATTACATTGCTGGTACATCCTTAGTGGATGCTTGTGACAAGGTGCTGACTACTAGAGATGAGATTTTAGCCCTCTTATGCAAAAACTTGCTCAAAGCTCAAGCAAGAATGAAACTGTATGCTGATAAGAAGAGGCGGGAAGTGACTTTTGATGTTGACTCTTGGGTGTATGTGCAACTACGCCCTTACCGTCAAACTTCACTCTTTGGTGTTAAGTTTAGCAAGCTTAACAAACGTTACTGTGGCCCTTTCAAGGTGGTGGCACGTGTGGGTAGTGTTGCCTACAAATTAGAACTCACTTCATATTCCAAAATTTATAATGTCTTCCATTGCTTTGCCCTCAAACCCCATCAGAGTCCTGCTCCCAATGATATTGATCAACCGCCCGATCATTCCATTGACAATCACCCTGTCATTACTCCTCTTGCTATCTTGGATTCAAAAACTGAATTGGTGGACGGGATTGCTCAGAAGATTGACTTGGTTCAGTGGGTCGGCCTTTCTCCAAATGACACTTCTTGGGAGTGCTAGGATGAGTTGAAAGCTTCTTACAACTAGGGATGTCAATGGATATCTGTGGACGCGGATAGTGTGATATCTGTATCCGCTCCGTTAGATAAATATGATATCTGTGTCCGCTCCATATCCGTGCGGATATCCGCTAAGCGGGTAATCCACGGATATTTAAGTATCCACGGATATTAACAGATATCCATGGATGACATTTTTTTATTAAAAAAAGAACTAATAATTGAAAAAAAATTAGTTTTTTTTAAAGACAAAACATTAACACATTATATTCATAAATTTTGCACTCTATTTTTAATAAAAACATCCAATCTACAAACAAAAATCACCTCAAAGAACTGCAAAAGACCAAACAAAACTAGAATTTATATAAAATAGCCAAAATGCAAAAGATAAAATATAAAAATATTAGAATTTATATGTAAGTAGAGATATTTGAGTAATTTTACTAATTATTTAGCGGGTATGGATATCCGCGGGCGTGGATAGTATTAAACCTGCATCTGTATCCATTAAATGCGGGTAATTGAAATATCCATTTATTTTATCCGTGGATATCCATTAAACTATCCGCTCTATATCCATGGCGAATTTTATCCGCAGATATCTGCGGGTACGGATATTTTTGCCATCCCTACTTACAACCTTGAGGACAAGGTTGGTCTTGATGGGGAAGGTGATGATACATGCACCCCCAAGACTACTACTGCTGATGATGGGCCAAGCCAAGAGGAGTCCACTATGAGGCCCAAATGTACTATTGTCAAGCCATAGAAGTACAAGGGATTTGTCCTTTACAAATGAATTAGTCCTATTGCTTTAGATTATTCTAGAAGTCTTAGGATTCTATTTGCAGTGAATTGATTGTTAGGACAGCTCATCATATCCCTGAGATCTAGGGAATTCATTATGCATTTTATCAGTATTTATATTCGTTGTAATCACATCTTGGATTCTTATGCATTGAATATTATCTAAATTCTCTCTCTATCTTTCTTAAGGAGATCACTCAGTCCTTGAATTTTGAGTACTATCTTATCAGGCGGACTAAGGGCAGCCACCCCTAACGATGCGTGTCACAATGATCACAATACTCAAAATAGATTTGTCACTTTATCAGGACCGTCCGATTTGTAATGTACGATCGATATTATTTTAAGAGATTTTATCACAATTTTAATATACACCATTTGATATAAACTTAATGGTCCAGATTAAAAATAATGTGAAAACGTATGATTTGATACCATAGCAAATCCTGATCCCTTGTTTATTTTACACCGGGCCGGCTGGCCGAATAATTTTCCACCCACCTTCTGAAGCGGCACGGGTTTAGGAGTGTTTCTTTTCTCTGTAGTAGCTTCAACGCATGTGCACAGTGCGCTTCATCTTTTGACTTGCTTTACATTCTTCCCCATTTTTATCGGTTTAAAATGCTAAACTCACGGATCAAACACATGATTCTCAAGTCAGTGCTTTTTAATTTACTAACACTAAGACAAGTTCATTGTTCAGATCATCTTTTGGAAAATAAAATACATAATATACTCACTGTTCAATAACATATTTCTTTTAACTCCAAAGGCTTTGGATTGGGGCACAATCCCCTTACCCTAAATTTTCCTTATCAAAAAAATAACATATTTCTTTTCTTCTTAGTAGTAAAAAAAATAATATTTCTTTACTTCTCGATCTCATATCTCGTTTTCATTTTTCCTCAGTTCCATAATAATTTTCGATTTAAAATATAAAAATATTGCAACATAAGTATCATTTTACTTAATGCAACATTTGATAAGTGACTGCAACGCTTATTTAGACTAAGTAATGGAAGGGTGAAACAACTTAGGTTAAAGCTGTTAGACCACACATCAGTAAGGTACGAAGAAATTAAGATAGAAGAAATTAAGCTGTTAGAAGAAAGAAATATGAAGGTTAAATTACAATTTAAAATATCTCGAGGAAGAAATGACCACACATCAGATATGCTTAATATTTTTGGACCAATATCTAGTGTGGTCAAATAAACTGCTTTTGAATTAGGTTTTGACCATAGTGACGGAAACTTAATTAATCCCTAATTATCAACTGTGATTACATATAATAACTCCTTTATATTTTAAATACCTTGTGTAAAAGTTGATAATATTAGATCATTATTGATGACAAAGCAGTTTGTTCCAAAATAAATGTAGCTATTCAAAAAGGTACTGATACTATGGTATTTAGATTATGTAATGACCAAACAAGGAGTTTAAAATAAGCCTAACCAACTGTGATTACTAAGATATGTAAAAGTTTACACCTTTATAACTTTATATTGGTCCAAAAAAAGTCCGGTATTCATTCTAAAAGCTTTAAATCTTAATTTAAACCTTCATACGAATCTATTGAAAGTTTGGACGATCTTTGTCGTAGATGTTTGCATAAGTTTTCCGTTGGATCAAAAATGGGTCTAACGTTCTTATATTAGGTTTATTACTATATTTATATCTTTATAACTTCATATTGGTCCAAAAAAAGGCAAATATTCCCTTGTGACCGTTTCTTTCATTTTCTTTCTTCAAGTCATCTTTATTTCGAGCACTTAAACCTATATGATCACTTAAACCTAATAGATTCGTATCAATTGAAGCGGTAAGGTCAAAAGCAGTTGATAAAATAGAATAATTCGAAAGCTAGTTTATCAACTGTTTGCTGAAAAGAAAGAAATAATTACCACACCTGATTAGTTTATGACCCATTATGCTACTGACTTGGATGCAAGCAAGTTTGCTGTTCTCATGTGGTTTATTTGGCAACAACGTAATAACAAAGTATGGCAAGACATCACAGTCAGCGCAAATCAAATTGGCATGCAAGCAGGATCATATTGGAACCAGTGGGCGGCGGTTAACGGTTTGTTACAAGACCAGCAGCAACCAACTCATCGTCGTGCAGCAGAAAATTATACGGTACAATCTATTGGAACCAGTTGAAATAGCTTTAAATTACAAAATATCTCGACAATTTTCCTTTAGGCTGCATATAAAAGAAAGAAATATGATTTACAATTTAAAATTCAAAGAGCATAAATTCATCTGATTTCTTTTCTTTTTTATCACATAATAGACTACATCTTATTTATTTTTCTTAGAATTGTTATGTGTTTTAGGTAATTATTGTGTATATACTGCCTCAGTGCAACTTTAATTGATTGCAAAGCACATAAAAAATCCTAAAAGGATTATACCAAAAAAAAATATACTAAAAGTATAGTAAAACGTACATATATTATGGTCAATCAATAAAGTTATATGAAATAAAATGAAACTATGGTCAAATGGATAGCCTTAATTTTCAAATTCCATCTTGATTTGTTTAGAAGATATTCAATTAATAGATAAAAACTCAAGAACATTTGTCAACCAAAACACTTAAAGATTTTTAGAAAGTTAACTATAAATAAAATTTGTGAACATATTAGGTGAAATATAATCAATAAAATTATGGCCAATCAATGGCTTAAAAAGATAAATTTGTTTTAAAATTGAAAAGTTGAGTAAGAATAAAACCTAAGTTGTTTCACACTTTCTACCTTTGTGCATGGTTGGCCGGCTTAATTGAGTCTATCCTTTGTTTAACGAGGATGAAGTTGACAACTTACTGTGGGAAATAATCAATCCACTTTCTTCAGCTTTTTCGCACGTTGTGACTTATTATAAGCTGCCAAAGCTCTACAATTTTTAGAATCAGCAAAATTTATTATTAATTGAAATATCCAAAGGCAAAAGATTAGGTAATGGACTAAAAGGGTACAAAACCAAAACTACAAACACAGTGCATGAATAGCAAAAATAAAAAATCTCAAATCATAACAAATACAAAGCCTACATCCAGAGACTCTACATGATACATAGTTTATGTACGATATATAAATTGAATACTTACGTGTCAAGAATTTCATAGATTTTTTTATCCGGCCTATTTCCCAATGAACATAGAAAGACAACTTCAAGCTTCATACGATTAATGATGAGCAATTGCCAATGATGACTACAAAGGCAACATACAATTTAATGTGTTAAATTAATTTCTATCAATTATAAGTGATTGACTATAACAAGAAAAAATATTCTTACTTGTCAAAATAAGGATCAAGGTACGTAACATATTTTTTTTATCATCACACATCTTCTTTTGTATGTAGGATTGAACACTACCACGCTTATTTTGACTATGAGTGAAATGCGGATATCATAAATCCATAAACATTATTGTTGTCCAATTCCATACAATGGCGGTGTAGATATCTACAACACATTGGAAGTTATTTACATTATAAATATAATTAAGTAAATAATAAATTTCAAAATTTCAAAATAAAATATACTTACAGGAGCCACACTTGTAAAATAGTGATGCCTAATTCTTTTGTACCCACACATAAATTTATAAGATCTTCCCTTGGGAGCTCAATAAAGGCACGAGCTCAATAAAGGCACTTGTCCCACCGAATTCACCATTCAACTTCAAAGTTTGATCCATATACATTGCCTTTACCACCAATTTTTGACAGATAGGTTCCAACCTTATCGGTTGAGCATCATATTTCTTAGATCGAACATGTTAAATATGATAAAATATTGGCTAAACTGTAATTTTGGTCCCTTACGTTTATTTTAGGTTTGAATCAGGTCCCTTACGTTTTAAAAGTTTCAATTTGGTCCCTCATGTTATCAATGTTTGCATTAGTTAGTCACTTCTATCAAATTTTTCACTAACTCCGTTTGATCCTGACACGTGACTGGTGGTTTGGACACGTTCACACTATTTTGGACACGTTCAGTGCCATGTAGGGTGTTGATTAAGTAAAAATAATAATTAAAAATAATATAGAATACTTATAATAATGGAATTGACCCCAAAAAAGTGTGTCCAAAATAGTGTCCACGTGTCCAAAATAACGTCCACGTGTCAAAACCTTCAGCCACGTGTAAAAATCAAACTAGATTAGTGAAATATTTAACAGAATGGACTAACTAATGCAAACTTTGATAACGCGAGGGACCAAATTGAAACTTTTAAAACGTAAGGGACCTGATTCAAACCTAAAATAAACGTAAGGGACCAAAAGTACAGTTTAGCCTAAAATATTAGACAACAAAAATACAACAAACTTAATCAAAGTTAAACTTAACCATAGTAAAAAAAATACAACAAAAATAATTAAAAACCAATCAAAAGGCTCTGGGTTATAACAAACAATTGCCTCAATGCATATAATATCAAATCAACTAGTCAGCAGAGAATTAGAGCAAGTTCTAGAAAATAAACAAGTGCATGGTACTCTCATAGTAATTCGAAAGAAAGTGGTAATACCGTTTGGAAATATTTGGCTCAAATCCTCACATGGCTTAGGTATCTGAAAGCTGAACACTTGTCTCACAGACACCATCTTCATCACTCGTCTCTCTGTCTCCCGAACTTCGCACTTCGGAGCAATCACCTTTGGTTTCTGTATGAAGGCGTGAAATTCGGCTCATCAGAATTTATAACTCACCTCGCCGCAATCTTACCTATAACAGTTTATCATGCACTAGATAATAAACAGCAAACAGTTATTTAATTTTTTTGTAAGTTTGAATAAGGGTTGTTTACAGATGAAGATGACATGCAGAATTCTAGGCAAATTTATTGAATTGAAAAACTGAAATGAAAATACTGAATTGAAAATACTGAAATTAAAAATACTCATCCTTGGGTTGCCTCCCAAGCAGCGCTTGTTTAGCCTCTCATTAGCTTGAGGCATTTCCTCCATTACAGAGGATATGTTCGCATGTCTCTCTCTTTTGTACGAGCTTTCGCCTTAGCTCCTCCCTCTTTCTTGTTGTTTCTTTCATAGTTGATTTCATATGATTGTCCGTACTTGCTTCAATATGTTCCAATATCATGTTTGCACAGCATTCTTGAACATTTTTAACTTCATCTGTTTGAAATGGCTTTGAATCCCCAAATATCTGTATAAATAAATGTCGACATAACATTAAATTACTGTATCAACATAAAAAATTGTACTAATTAAGTGATATATGCAACTTGTTAACATAATTCTATTACTTACTTGTGTCCATGAACCAACAAGAGTCGCAGATACAATGTTCAACATGTGAATCATGAGGAAATAGCCGCACTCATAACTAGCTTTTAACTCTAAAATTTAATATGATCAAATTAATGTAAACGTCAACTAGTCAGTAAATATTATCAAAAATATGAATTTATACATTTAAATATAAAGTTGACAACTTACTGTGGGAAATAATCAATCCACTTTCTTCAGCTTTTTCGCACGTTGTGACTTATTATAAGCTGCCAAAGCTCTACAATTTTTAGAATCAGCAAAATTTATTATTAATTGAAATATCCAAAGGCAAAAGATTAGGTAATGGACTAAAAGGGTACAAAACCAAAACTACAAACACAGTGCATGAATAGCAAAAATAAAAAATCTCAAATCATAACAAATACAAAGCCTACATCCAGAGACTCTACATGATACATAGTTTATGTACGATATATAAATTGAGGAAAAGAAAGAAATAATTACCACACCTGATGGATATTCTGTCCGTTGTAGAACGTTAGACCCATTATGTATCTCAACTGTTATTAACAATCTTTTATATGCAGCCTAAAAAAATAATTACGAAGAAATTATTTCCCAATCCACTTCAAGATAGAAGAAATTAAGCCGTTAGACCCAATTACGAAGAAAATAGGTGGTTAGTGAAGCATAAATTTTTAAGGCTATAAAATTAGGAGATGACAACATTCCAGCAATATAGGATCAAGATCATTACTTGCAAATAGATTAAGTCATGGAAGCACCTATCTTAACTATTAAAAAATAGGATTAATTAATTTATAGATCTTTGAACTAATTGTGAATATTTAAATTTTAAATTGATTTTTTAACTAAAGAAATTGTAATTTAATTCATAAATTTGTCAAAAAAATATTTAATTAGATTGATGAACTATACCTTGCACATATTTGGAGGACAGATAGGGCAACCATGTGAAGCCTTATTGAAATCATGATAAGGCAAAATTCGTAATCTTCCTTCTTGATTAACATAACCAGGATTAGTGTTAATCTCTGAGAAGCATTCACTTATTCCCAAATGCTTCAAAATAGTTTCAATGAAAAACATATTTGCATCACTCACAATCCTCAAATCACACCCTAAAGCATGTGCTGATTTAATTGCAGGTATTATTCTATGATGAATTGGAATCCTATGAAGAACCTTTTCAATTTCTTCAATGGTTATACCATTTGAATGAAGCTCCATCATCATCTTGTCCTATAATTCCAAATAAAAAACTTGAGTTATATATTAATCCATTGAAACAATGCTTATAAAAAAATTAAAATTTATAAAACAGAGCATTTGAAACAGAGTATTTATAAAACAGAGCATTTGAAAAACAGAGCATATGAAAAAACAGAGTATTTGAAACAGAGTATATAGAGGAATAAGAATCATACCATGAGAGAGTTCCAAGGCATGGTTGGAAGAAGCTGATTAAACAAATCAGTGAAACCTAATTCATCAATGACCCAATTATCACACTAACCAATCACTATTAAGGGAGAATCAGAAGTTTACATTATAAACTGTGAAAGCGATAGTTAAACCATATTTTTTAGTGTTTAGAGTTAAACCTTTGGACCAAACATGGACCCATTATACTTAAAAAAGCTAGTATGATTACATATAATGGTTTAAATCATTCCTGTTAGAAAGCTAGTATATTTTGAAGCTGTAGGTTTTCAGAGAAACTACTACCTTCATACGAGTCTAACATTATTATATTAGGTGTTTTCTTATCAGAAAGATGAAAATTTGCATTCAATAGAAAATGTTTACAGAAACATAAATGGTGCACATTACATACAATTTCTCCTTCGAACTCGTTTCTCTCGTTGACATGGGTACTTTTAGTTTTGACAGGATTTTTGTATAAAGATTGTGACCCCTTTTTCGATCACATTACTAAACTATTTATGGACATTATTTCTAACTGCTAATAACACCTACATAACTACAGAGAGGACGCGTGTCTTGACACGTATTTTGAATTTGAATTCCTTCTTATCTTCTGATTTAGCCGTTGATTCGAATGAAGGTTTAAATTGAGATTTAAAGCTTTTAGAATGAATACCAGCCTTTTTGTGGACCAATATAAAGTTATAAAGGTGTAAATATAGTTTTTAAATAATTCTCAAATAGTTAGACCCATTATTGGAACAACGGAAACTTGGTCGAAACTACTTTGACCAAAACTGCCCAACTTTGAATATTCTGCTATTTGAGAAGTTTGGACGATCCAACCTAAGTCATATCTTTCAAAATACATCAAGTTATTAACAAAAAATAATTAACCTATTTAATTGAAAGGACTTTCATACCATCTTAAAATTGAGAGTTGAACCTAATTCAATCTTACAAAATTAGCTTGTAAGGTGGAGACTGTCCTTACTTTATAAACATACATTCAGGCTGTCTCGCAACTGATGTAAGATCTCTTATGAAATAAGCCTCGTTAAACAAGGGATTGAAAATATCAAGTTGTGTTAAACTTGATAATTGAATTGTTGGTATAAAAAGGTTGGATTGTGTTTTGTCCCTATGTCCCAAAAGTAAATATGATATTTGACCATTTGCGGTTCTAAATTCGAAAAACAAAAAAGATGATGGAATTTTGTCGGAATAGATTTGAAAATCAAATTTGATATTTGAATCGAGTTGTCCGAAACTTGATAAATTAAAATTGATGGAATCGGTTGTTGGAATGTAGGATCTCTGATCAACAAATCGCAAAATATGCGGTTCACTCAAGGTATGCCATTATGCTTTTTTAGCTATTCCTAATTACAATAAAGAGTGACCTCCATGCCTGGAAGTATTTATAAGGCACCATATTTGTAGTAAAAAAATTTGAATGGAAATTTGAGTTAAGAGGTTGTGTCTAAACCAATTATATAAATAAAGGATATTTCAACGAAGTAATGATCAAAAGATTCACTCCCCCCAGTTACATAAAAGCAATAAATCTCAAATGACCGTGCATAAAAGAATGGGTAACATGAGACTTCCAAGTTTATAAATCACTTAGTGTTACACCCAGTTAAAGGGTCTCAACCAGAATCAATACAAAAGGAGAATTCCTTTAGTCTAACGTTACACTAACGGAAGAATCCTTTAAAAACTTCTTTGAAGAAATCCGAATAAATAGGTTATCATCAAATGATAACCTATTTAAAGTAAATTATCAAAAATTGGATTCACGCTTGTAACTGATTTGGAGAGATACGCGCGCTAATGGATAAGTTTAAATCTTCATCAAGCTGTTCTGAGGCAAGATGTCCTACACAAATGTCCAGAACATCTTGTTTCAACATGTTGTTCAGAACATTACGATCGACCTATACTTTGATTCCACAACATTGGCTTTTTGTCCAAAGGTGATTGCTCTGAAGTGCGAAGTTCGGGAGACAGAGAGACGAGTGATGAAGCTGATGTCCGTGAGACAAGTGTTCAGTTTATTACTATATTTATATCCTTATCACTTCATATTGGTCCCAAAAAAGGTCAATATTCACTTCGTACGAAGCTATTCAAAGTTGGGCAGTACTTTGAACCAGAATTAGAACCACAAAAAACCATACAACCACCACAAATCTAGCCAAGTTGCTCACCACTTTCTCTCCTGTCATCAAAAAGAGATAGTTAACATTAGGGGTCTATTTGGATTGACTTATTTAACTTAGGTTAAATTGCACTTTTGGCTTCCAAACTTTTATAATAACACTTTTGGCCCCTAACTTTAACACATGTTGCAAAAAGTTGCATCTCCCACTAATTTTAACTAAGACAGCACACACGTGGACATTGAATTTTTATTCATTGTCCAAACTAATTTTAATATATTGTAGAAAAAATGCTATTCGAAGGTATTTGAAGTTGTTACCGGTGCAACAAAGAAACAAGTAAAGAGAAGTCTCCAGTTACGGATATAAAGTAATGTTATATATCGCAGACTATTATTACTTGCCACTTAATATCTGTCCTTTCTTTGTGTACATGTTTTATTTTTAAAATTCATTTATTCTTGGAGCAACGGATATAATGAGAAGAAAAAACCATTGTAGAGTCATTAAGGTCATCTATTGCCTTTGAAACACAAGGTGTTGTATCACTCCACCTCGATTCCCTAGAGGACACTGAAATTGTTTGGAAGGGAAGAGGAACAGATTCCAAGTCTTCATCAGCAATATAAATAGTGAATAATTTAGGGTTATGATATCGTCCAAACCAGGGACATTAATTAAGTTTTAAAAGATATTTAATAGTTGAGTTAAAAATTTTAAAACTTCATCTAATTGCATAATGCACTAGTGTTGTTATTTATTACAACTCATGCATCGTGGTAGCTAGGGTTAGGTATTTACAAGTAACCAAACTTGGAATATCCAGAGTATGATTTCCTTCAGTGGATACAAAAAATTAAACGTCCTTCATTTTAGTGACCCTAATAGTTAGACCCATCTCGCGATTCAACATTATTTAAAGTTAGACCCATTCTGTGTCCTTCGTAGTGATCGGATGAATGAAACTTGCAGTGTAACCAGCTTATGACTCCCCCATTCTTGTCCCCATATTAGATAACGTTAGTTTTTGGTATCATCAGGTATCACATTTTAAACTACCATGTCTTATGGAGATATAAGCCAATTTCAAAAATGGGTCAACTTTATATTTTACGGGTTAGAAATGTCTTATGATTATGACCCAAGCTATAATCATAAGACATGGTTTGGATCCCCATGTATGATTTATTTAGTACATACGATAGTTATTTTTGAAATTGTTATGAGTTATAGAAATCAGTAGCATAATATAAAGGTATATCGTCCAAGTAATGGTAGAAACATTAAACTAGCTATAATTTAAAACATACTATTCAAAAGCTATTCCCCTTTAACTTATTTTCTTATTCCCATTTGCAGACATTTGTCAATTTCCTAAAGGCCATGTAAAAGCTATTCAAAAGTAAATCTATTCAAAATATTTAAGAACGTTAGACCTATTTAATTATCTAGGTGCATTATGCAATTAGATGAATTAAAGAGGCGCCAAGCATAACTACGTTTGGAGGTAGATAAATTTGTCGTGATTATTTATAGCTCATCAGCCGGTTTGTCTCATGTGTCTTTGTCACTATGAAAATTCCCAGGTAAGTGAGGTGGATCACAACGGATCGCTTAAATACCAAGACTTATCCTTAGCCAGAACTTTCACAGTTGGGCAGAATGAAGTTATCGTTTATCAGTCCAATAGGAACCATTTTGCCTTCTATCTGTTTCTATTTCTTTGTTACTGCACCAGTCATACACTTGCCATCTCCACTCTATCTTTTACACATATTACCGTAGTTAACATTTTTTATTCACCTAAGTAATAAACTCAGAATGTACAAAAGTTTTTACAAATATGAAGTGATATCTTTTTTGTGGACCAGTATGTTCAATTCTTCACTTGATGTAACTAGAAATATAAAGGACCCTAGGTACAAGTTAGAATCCTATGCTTAAACCCAAAAAGCACGGTGCACAACCCACACCGGCGCATAGTCTAACTAAGCTAAAACTCCAACATCTCACTGGGTACGAAGAATAAACCTCTTAACTCCCCATAGCTAGTGTTGAATGTCTCAAAACTGGTTTAACATCGTTATATGTGTTTAACATCGCATTATTGCATTCCTCCAGTTAATACTAAATTTCATAGCGCCTTCTCTTAAACTAAGCTATAATGGGGACAACCTAGCTATAATTTAAACCTAGCTGTAATTTCTTTTGAATATGTAATGGGGACATTCTAGAATGCCTATGAATGAAACATTAAACTACCATAGGGCGATAAATTGATTTATAGCTAGTGTTTAACATCGTTATATCCCCGGTCCGAATTTTTTGGACCAATATGCTGTACCTTATTTTTGGAGTGATTTCCATGGTAAAAACGGGGAGTTCAACCTTAGAAATTGAGTTGCATATCACTGATAGGTAATACTGGAGGTGTATAGTATGGAAATACCTTGAGAATTTTAGTAGTGTAAATTAGAATTATTAATTATTGGCAGGTAAACCATAAGAGAAAGTAAACTTATTGAGTAGTTTGAAAGGATTAGTCAAGATTGAGTAGAAATCCTGTGTGGATGTGCATATAAGTTAACGATTTTGATCGACCAAGAGGGTTGAAGGGCTAAGTAGCAGCTTGAATTTATGATACCATGAGAGTTGAGGTGGGCAAGTTTTGAATAAATCCAAGTTATGGACGAGAATTTTTGGATATTTTCTACGAATGTCGTGGTTGAGTAGAAAAGGAGTTCGTTAGTAAGAATACTAAGACAATGAAAGTCGATAGTTGGAAGGACTTTTATTGTGTATTAGGATTAAATGGATGGTACGACGAGTTTTTGGAGTTCTTGAAGATTAGATTCAAGAGTTTGATTTGGATATCGAACTTACTAAGAATAAAATCATAGCAAAGTGTTGTGCGTTGGTAGCTGTCTTGATAGGCCAAGCATTAAGATTTGAGATAAGTGTTTCATGGCTTGATGTATGAGTAAGGTATGTTGATTTGAAAGTAAATTATAGTGTCATGACGATGGTAAGACTAGAGATAGTTATGCATAGAAAAATACTTAATAGGAACTTGAGGAATTAATTTATTGGAGCGTTCGATTATGAAGAGTATAATAGATGATCGTTAGTAAAAGTTAGAAGTGAATAAGAAAACGATGAGTGACTAGATGTAAGAGCAAGATTAGCTGGAACTTGAGATCTGGAAATTGATTCCCCGGAGGGAACAGACTTTATAACTTTAGAATAGTCACGGTGATGAAATATCAATCGAATGGGAGGAGAGTGTACTTGTTTGGAAACAAGTTAATGTGGGACGAGAGTAATTGGCTTGTGTGCGGCGAATTAAAGATGTTGTTTTGATTTAACAAGTTATTGGTCATGGTGGGTTGGGAACCAACTCTAGACAGTTGTTGAACTAGAAAGTTGCAAAGTAGTAGATTGAGTTTTGTAGAGGTTATGACATCGATGAGTTAGTCGAAAAAGGAGGTTAGCCATGGAAAGAATGTGCTAACAATAAATGTGGCTAGCGGTGTTTCTTTTTGGAGGGTAGCCAGTCACTGCTGCGCGTGAACCTAGTGGTTTAGGCTATGTCGCGGAGGCAAAAGAAGTGACTTTGGAAATTTTGTGTGTGGACCCTAGGAAATTTGAGGAACTCGAAGTTGTGAACCTCTGTTGTGAGGTTAAAATTTGAGTGGTGAACTCGTTGAGAGTTGCGGTTGGTGCACGGTTGTGCCAGTGTGTTGGTGAGAGTATCTGTGTGACTTCACCCGGTGTTAGCATCTGTGTGGCTGCACCTAATCCTGTGGGATTTTGTTGTGTTAGTGATGGTAATAACTAGTTGAGTGGTTACTCTTACCTTTAGTTTCGAGGACGAAACTTCTTTTTGGAGGGTAGTAATGTAAGATCCGTAATTCCACTGTACCTTTTGGTGAATAAAATAAGTAATGGCTACGAGTTTTAGGCTAAAACCTTTCAATAGATTCGTATGAAGGTAAATTTATCAACTAATTAATGCCTTTCACCATAACTTTTGAAAATAGGTGAAAGGCATGGTAAAAACCTGTATAGAGAAAAACACTCCAAAAAATACCATAAAAGTTGGGGGAGGATATAAGTTTTTCAATTAATGATATCCGTTCATTGTATATCCAATGAGAATTAACAAGGAATATCTTTTCTTAAGACCTTATAAAACTTTGGATTCGGAATTAACAAATATGAAGTGATAAATATTGCATAATCTTTATTGAACATGCATTCATGGCTAGGTTTTACTTACCATTTTGATATCTAACAAATTGAATATCCAATGATTTTACTTCTCACTGCAGAACCAACTTTGTGAAAGTATATCACTTCGAAGAAGTTTCAATATATGCACCTCGTTAAGTGACCATTGTTCTCTTCGCCAACTCCCTCGTTTTGAATCGCTTCCCCTTATATGCTAATGCAACAGATACATACCGTCCAAACATTATGAAATCATATCACATGTCCATACATATATTCTCGAAATCATATGTAACAACGCATGTATTTTAAACAATTTCTCATCAACGAGAATACATAATATATACATGCATAACACTCAAAGCACACCACAACAAGCATACAAACAATGCTACCAACGGAAAATAAAACAAAAGAAAGGTGCCCTTACCTCAGCAAGCTTCCGTTACTTTTTTTGCGAAATTCTACAATTGATTCTAAGTGTTGGGTCAAACTAGGGATATAGAGAACTTAAAAGTTATGTTTATTACTAGTGCATTAAAATTATGGCCTTTTTTTATCACCATATTTCATCAACTACTACCTATTTAATTGAAAGGACTTGTGCAAACTTCTACGACAAAGATCGTCCAAACTTTCAATAGATTCGTACGAAGGTTTAAATTGAGATTTAAAGCTTTTAGAATGAATACCGGCCTTTTTTGTACCAATATAAAGTTATAAAGGTGTAAATATAGTTTTTAAATAATTCTCAAATAGTTAGACCCATTATTGGAGCAACGGAAACTTCGTCCAAACTACTTTGACCAAAACTGCCCAACTTTGAATAGCTTCGTACGAAGTGAATATTGGCCTTTTTTGGGAACAATATGAAGTGATAAGGATATAAATATAGTAATAAACCTATTAGAAGAACGTTAGACCCATTTTTTATCCAACGGAAAACTTGTGCAAACTTCTACGACAAAGATCGTCCAAACTTTCAATAGATTCGTATTAAGGTTTAAATTGAGATTTAAAGCTTTTAGAATGAATACCGGGACGTGTCTCCCTCTCATTGCGTACGAAGGGGAAACAGTCATTTCTAAAAGTTTATATTACGATGAAACATGAGACTTCCAAGTTTTTCTCTATTTTGCTAAGAGATACTTTCATAGTTTAGGAGTGTTACAGAGGCCAGGATTTACATCGAATGATGTCCTTCAAGTTAGTGCAATGATGTCCGTTTTCAATCTTTAATGGGTTTAAAATCAAGGAGTTTTTATGAATTACCTCTGTAACACTTCTTGGGTTTAAAGATTCCATCTAAATTTATGAAAATGCATATATGGCATAAATATATGGGCGCAACATAAAAGTGGCAAAGTACTTTGACCAAAACTAAGGATATTATAAACGGTATTCCTTGGAATCAGCGGGTCTTATATTGATCATTTCTAAAACAATGCTGTTCATTGTCTCAAGTTCATAGTCGGTTGAATTTTTAGGAGCAAGAACCACAAGATAAGAATCATGATGTTCCTTTATATTATGTTTTAAAGTCGACACCATCCCTAATTTATCAATTTAGTCTGGTCAATTATGGTGATTCTAATATATCCGTTGTGATACCAAATATGCATAGATGGTGAGGTATTTTTAAGAATCACAGCTCTGTTTAAGCTATTGGTATAGATGAATGTGATTGTGTGAGTGACAGAAAAAAGTGAAGCTCATTTTGCACAACTTGACATGTAGATTTGGCACGTGTCGACATCGTTGACGAAGTCAATTGATTCAAACATGCATTGAAAAGTGAAATTGCAAGACCATTTTGCGTTTTATTGAATCATAGAAAAGCTATGAAAGTCCTTTCAATTAAATAGGTTAATTATTTTTTGTTAATAACTTGATGTATTTTGAAAGATATGACTTATATCGTGGTAGGAGCATTTAAAATATACTTAAACTGTGCACACAAGGTACTATTAGGGTGAATGTTGGCTTTTCTTGTGAAAGCGATATTATTTGATAATATCTTTATTAGCGTTTTACTAAAAGCGATATTATAGGATTTCTTACCAAATCTAAATAGTGATGGTCAAACTTTCTATTCATATTCTTGATAAATACTTTCATTTTCTTTCTTCAAGTCATTTTTTATCAAAAGCAGTTTATTTCGAATTATCCCTTGTCATCCGGATTCCACTTTGCTTTTGATTAGGTACTTTGAAAGAAATCCAGTTTATTCGATACTAGCTTTCGACGGCACTTTCGTATTCCAAAGTTTCTTTAAAGCAAGCGCCGTATTTGATTCAAGAGCTTCCAACGAGGATAAATCCATCAAGCTTCGACAGATTCTTTTGTTTAACTTTGATTAACGAGGATGATTATTTCCCAATCCATATGAATATGTGGTCTAACACTTTCTACCACACATCAGTACCCATGTCTACTCAAGTTAAAGCTGTCAAAGTACCAAAGCCTGTTAATAAGCGGGGCACTAGCTAGTACTTCTAAGGCAAACTTGGTAACTGGTTCTCTGACACACTCAAGAGGAAAGTCTCAGAGACAACATAAGCCTAAACAATTTTCTAAAGGCTCAGTTGACTCCAGATCTTCTGATTATTCTAACAAGAAGGATAAGATTCTCAAAACTAACCAAAAAGGACCCATCGGAGTATGGGTACCAAAATCTGAAATAGTGTATGCTGCAGGTATGCACCCAAAGAAGAAAAGAAATCTCATGGTATCTGGACTCTGGCTGCTCACGTCACATGACAGGAGACAAGCTCTTATTCCACACCCTGAATCAGCAAGAGGGAGGAACAGTAGGGTTTGGTGGCAACCAGAAGGGAAGGATCATTGGTATAGGTACAGTTGGTAATTCTTCTTTGTCAATTTCTGATGTTTGGTTAGTAGATGGACTACATCATAACTTACTTAGCATAAGTCAATTGTGTGATAGTAATTATGATGTTATGTTTAATAAGGATTCATGTACTGTAATTAGAAACTCTGATCAATCCATTGTTTTCAAGGGAAATAGAAAAGACAATGTGTACAAAGTCAATTTTTCTGATTTAAAGGAACAACAAGTGCTTTATCTTTTGACACTGAGTGATGAAAAATGGATCTGGCATAAAAGATTGGGTCATGCTAACTGGAGATTAATCTCTAAGCTTAGCAAGGACAATCTTGTCAGAGGCCTTCCAAAAATAAAATATCACTTAGACTCACTTTGTAGTTCTTGTCAAAAAGGAAAAATTGTCAAAAGTTCTTTTAAGAACAAGAACATTGTCTCTACTACTAGACCTTTGGAACTCTTACACATTGATCTTTTTGGACCAGTTAGCACTGCTTCAATCAATGGTAAGAAATATGGATTAGTCATTGTGGATGATTATAGTAGATGGACTTGGGTAAAATTTCTGAGAAATAAAGATGATACATATGAAGTGTTCAGCATCTTCTGCACCCAGATTCAAAATGAAAAGAATTCAAAAATTTTGAAAGTAAGAAGTGATCATGGTGGTGAATTTGAAAATGAACCGTTTGAAAAAATTTGTGAAGAACATGGAATTCTCCATGAATTCTCTTCTCCTAGAACTCCACAACAAAATGGAGTTGTTGAGAGAAAGAATAAATCTTTACAAGAAATGGCACGCACCATGATGCATGAAAATAATTTAGCAAAATTCTTTTGGGCAGAAGCTGTTAACACTGCTTGTTATATTCAGAATAGAATCTATATAAGACCTATTTTGAACAAAACAACATATGAACTCTTTAAGGGAAGAAAACCCAATATTTCTTATTTTCATCAACTTGGTTGTACATGTTACATTCTGAATAACAAAGTCCATCTTAAGAAATTTGACTCTAAAGCCTGTAAGGGTATCTTCATTGGATACTCTGAACGCTCTAAGTCATACAGGGTGTATAATTCTGAAACTAATATAGTGGAAGAATCAATGCACGTAAAGTTTGATGATAAAGAGCCTGATGATAAAAAGTCAGAGCCTGTTAAAGATTTGTCAGGATCTGATGAGTCAGAAGATGAAGCTCCAGAGTATGATAACAACGTAGAATCTATAGAAGACTCTGAAGCTCAAGAAGATGCACCTTCTGATGCTACTCAAGAACATCAAACTATTGATGATAACTCTGAAGAATCTGATATTCCAAGGAACACATTCAAATACAAATCATCACATCCTGAAGAGCTCATTCTAGGAAACAAAAACAGTCCAAGAAAAACAAGGTCAAACTTCAGAGTTGAAGAATCATTATTTGGATTAGTTTCTTTGATTGAACCCAAGACAACAAATGAAGCTCTCTCTGATGATGCTTGGATAGTTGCAATGGAAGAAGAGTTAAATCAATTCAAGAGAAATGATGTGTGGGATCTGGTACCCAAACCCAAGCATAAGAACATTATTGGAACAAAATGGGTATACAGAAACAAATTGAATGAACAAGGTGAAGTCACGAGGAACAAAGCAAGACTTGTTGCACAAGGATACAGTCAACAAGAAGGAATTGACTTCACTGAAACATATGCTCCAGTTGCAAGACTGGAAGCAATCAGGTTACTTTTATCTTATGCAGTCAATAATGGTATTACTCTATATCAAATGGATGTGAAAAGTGCATTTCTAAATGGTGTCATTTCTGAAGAAGTGTATGTCAAACAACCTCCTGGTTTTGAAGATTTGACAAACCCTGATCATGTGTTCAGACTAAAGAAGTCACTCTATGGACTCAAACAAGCTCCCAGAGCTTGGTATGAGAGATTGAGTACTTTTTTGGTTGACAATGGTTTTGAAAAAGGACAAGTTGACAATACACTTTTCAAAAAGACCCTTAAGAAAGATATTTTGATCATTCAAATATATGTTGATGATATCATTTTTGGATCAACTAATGCCACTCTTTGCAAGAATTTTTCTAAGCTTATGCAGGATGAGTTTGAAATGAGTATGATGGGAGAATTGAAGTTCTTTCTTGGTATTCAAATAAATCAAACAGAGAAAGGAACATTCATTCATCAATCCAAATATATAAAGGATCTTCTGAAGAAGTTCAACTTAGAAGATTGCAAACCCATGAATACTCCAATGCATCCTACATCAAGTCTAGGCAAAGAAGAATCTGAAGGCAAGGTTGATCAGAAGCTGTATAGAGGTATGATTGGATCTCTTCTTTATCTAACTGCCTCAAGACCTGACATTTTATTCAGTGTCTGTTTGTGTGCAAGATTTCAATCAGATCCTAGAGAATCTCATCTCACTGCTGTGAAGAGAATCTTTAGGTATTTGAAAGCTACTTGTAACATTGGATTTCTATCAGAAATCCAATGACTACAAGCTGATTGGATTCTGTGATGCTGACTATGCTGGTGATAGAATTGAAAGAAAATCCACCAGTGGTAACTGCCAGTTTATTGGTGAGAATTTAATTTCATGGGCTAGTAAAAGGCAAACCACCATAGCTATGTCAACAGCAGAAGCTGAATACATATCAGCAGCTAAATGTTGTACACAACTACTTTGGATGAAATATCAATTGGAAGATTATCAAATCAGCAGTAACAATATTCCTTTATATTGTGACAATACTGCAGCTATTCACCTTTCTAAAAACCCTATTTTACATTCAAGAGCTAAGCATATTGAGATTAAACATCATTTCATCAGAGACTATGTTCAAAAAGGTGTAATTGATCTCAAGTTCATTGAAACTGAAAATCAATGGGCTGATATCTTTACAAAACCTTTAGCTGTTGAACGTTTTGATTTTATCAAAAAGAATCTGAACATGATGGAAATCTCTGATTAACTTAGACTCTGATGAAAAATTGAGTTTGTGAGAATCTAATAGTAATCAGAAGATGAAGTCATTAGAACCTTCTGTATCAGAAGTTGTGATGAGAGTATCTTCTGACATACTATCAGAATCTGATTAGAAGGTAAATGGTTCTGGCGCGTAAGTAAAAATCTTTAGTAAAAACCCTTTCGTTTTCTCAAAGTTACGTGTCAGTTATTTAACAATCTTCTAATACACATGTCTTGTTGCAAGAGGATAAAGAAGTTGGTTAATGATGATTAGCATTTCTAATTTCCAATTGTGGTAAAATACTCTACTACCCCTATGTTTGTGTACTTGTTTTTGCGCGTAACTTTCTATTTAAACACACTAACTGTTCACATTCACACTTTTGCACTCTCACAACCTACACTTTCATTCTTCTAAAACACAGAGCAATTTCTTTCTCCCTCTTTAGAAACCCTAATTTTCAAATTTCCTCCATGGCATCTTCATCAACATTCTTGAATAGAACATGTATGATCCTACCAAATGAATCCAACCCTACAGAGTTCGCAAAGGATCAACGACCATATAAGTATGACGAACTAAATGTAGCGATTGAGAATCCTGTTGATCTTGAGAGCATTAGGGTAAACGGTTTTGCTGAAGTCGTTCATCTATACAAAAAGCAAGGTTTGGAATATTATTTTGATCTTCTCAATGTACCAACTTATACTGAGATGGTAAAGGAATTTTGGATGAAAGCCTCTGTTATTACAAGGGATGTTTATGACAGGAAGGTCAAGGAAAAGATGAAGGAAAATCCTGAGTTCAAAGAGAGAACACCAGAAGAAATGGGATTAAGGTCTTTTATCTCTACAGAGATTGAATCCTTCGTGGCTGGATTCAGAATCTCTATCAGACTCTCCCACATTCTTGAGGCTCTGAAGCTCAAGCGTGATGGTGTAATAATCAAACACTCTGATGAAGCAGGTCCTGATGTGGATGAATATCTATTCAAACCTAAGACCAACCCTAAGGACAAGTTTGAATGGACAAACAATTGCAAGATCATTTACAGGATCTTGATTGAAAGTATTCTGTCCAAATTGGGAGGCACAGATCAAATATCTAGTGTTCAGAAGTTGTTTACGTTTAATGTTGCAAAAGGAAATATTGTGGATATTGGAAGGCTTATTTTTGATCATCTGTGCATGTCTATTATCTCCAGCAAAGCTATTGTCAGACATTCAAGACTACTGAGCCACATGTTTGCACAAAGTGGTTTGTTGGATGCTATTACACCATATCTTCCTGGCTTAGGTACTTTTTTGCTTAGTTCTAAAATTGTCAATAGTACTACATTAAGATACTTAAAGCTGGTGAAGAACAATGAGATAGTTCATCCAACACATCCTGTGTTACTCAGAGAATCTGAGAAAGACATTGGTGAAAGTTGGCTTGTACATGTCAGAGATAGTGAAGCAAAGAGAGTGATAGAAGCACATGCTGAATTCATGAAAAAGCTAGGTGCTGATGTAGGAGATGGAGAACCTACAAAACTGACTGTAAGACAATCAAGGCTTTTGGAACAGCCTCTTAGACTTGAACCAGTCAAGAGGAAAGCTGTCAAAAGTCCTACTGTGAAGAAAGCTGCTAAGGTTCAAAAGACCAGAAAGACTAATGCTCCAAGATCCTCTAAACCAAGAGCAAAGAAAATGATACTGAAGGATCTTACTGAGGAAGAAAAGGAAGAAGCTGTTGTACAGGCAGCATTGGCTAAGGTTGCAGAGTTTAATAGGAAGCAAGACGCTCTGAAGGATGGATATGACTGTGGTATTGATGAAGCTGAATTTGATGATATGCACAAGAAACTCCCAAAAAGGAATGATCCTCACAATCTGCTGGAACAACAGACTCTGTATGGTAATGAAACTGCGCAAGCTTCCACAAGCACTGCACCTGCTATTCAACTTTCTATTGATGATGATTCTGATAAAACCCCATCACCTCCACCTGCACAATCCCCCAACCATCAAGAAATACCTACCACAACATCACAACAAGATGAACCACAAAATGATCCCCAACCAAACTCTGAGATTGTTCATCATGTGAACACTCAAGAACAACCAAAAACACCTCAACCAGAAAAGACTGAACCAGAGACTACTCAACCAGAACATCAAATCCCACCAGAACATAACCCATCAGAACATGCTCACCAATCACCAGAATCTAATCAAGATCAAGCCTCAGAAACTCTTCATGCTGACGAACATGTCCATGAGAAATCCCCACAACATGTGGCTGTGGACAACTCATGCGATTTACCTACACCTATCAAGACACATGTTCAACATATAAATGAGACTATGAATCTTGAAATCCTACAAAGAACCCCTCCTGACCAATCACAACATCTCCAACACCTTTTGCAGGATCTCTCTATGGACTGCATATTTTTCCCACCTCACCTACCCTCAAGAATTATCAATGAACCTCTTGACCAAACTCAAAATGACATCACTAGCCTGCTGCAAGCTGTTGACAAGAATCTTAGGAGAATGTCCAGTGTCATTCCACACAGGTCTATTGACACAGCACACATTGACAAAGAGTGTGACCTTATGATTCGCTCTGTCAGAAAAGCTTATACTACAGACTTGAGTTTGAGGAATGAAATAGCTAGGAAGGAAGAGGAAGAGAGGCGTGAAAGGGAAAGATTGGAAGCTGAGGAGAGGGAAAGAAAAAGATTGGAGGATGAGCGTATAGAAAGGGAAAGGCAAGCTGCTGAGCAAGCTAGGCTAGCAGAAGAAGCTAGAAGAGCTGCTGATCAAGCAAGGCTTGAGCAACTGGCTAGAAATGCACCAGAGTATGCTCAGCACGTATTGGAAAATCAGGATAATTTTCAAAGAAGGCTTGATGAGCATTCGTCTATGCTGGCTGCTATTATGGAAACTCTTCAGAGCATCAATGCAAGATTGCCTCAGCAACCTGATCAACCTTAACCCCTAGGATTCTATGCACATTTTCTGATTATTTCTTTTATGTTTTATCATGTTCTGATATCTGTTTTGTAACTTGCTGAATATTATTTTCCTATCAAGTACTCTGTTGCTAATTCAATTATCTTCTGTGTTCATTATTTACTTCTATGTTTATTAGTTGTTGATTATTTTTTTTATGCTTTCATAAATGATTTTGAGACAAAAATCAACACAAAGATTTCAAAGCTAAATAATGAGTTTATTCAATTGAAAATTGTTGATTACATAAGTTTCTATCCAACTTTTCACTTGGATCCTACAAAAAACAGCTAGTCCTAAATCTAGCTTATTTGAATCTAAGGGAAATGGAAGAGTTCACGACATTCTCTTCACTTCCTTATTGGGAAATCAATGAAAAGTGATCTCATTGATTATGAAGAGGAGTATTCTTCCTTGGGAGGAACATATGTACTCAAGAATTCCTTCCAATCAGAATCCCATTCAGATTCTGACTCAGATAAGGACTCTTGTTGTTTAGCCTTGGATCTCGTTTGATATTTGACTCTGACAGGAGCAGAAGTTGATGCCCTCATCTTCTGAAGTTTCTTCTTAGACTCTGGGTCTTGTTGAATCTTCACTTTCTTCTTCTTCTTCTCTTGCACTCTCTTACTTTTGATCACTTTTCTATCCTTCTCCATTGTTGATTTTTCACAATGAAATGGAAGTGTTGAGTGAAATGACAAAGTTCATGGTCCTTATATAGTAGTTTCAAAATAGACAAGTTCTTGGTTCTTACGACAAGCCATTTAATTGGAGTAGTTGTAACCACCTTGACTGCATTGAAACTCTACTTTTGACCATTTTCTTTCAAAATTGTCATTTATTTCTTGTCAGTTTTATCTTTTTGTTTAATGACAAAAGAGGGAGTAAGAGCTATTATTAATTTATGAGATGCTAAACTGAAACCAAATTCCAAAATTTTATTTTTCAGTTATGTCTATATACAATATAATTTTGAGAAAAATATTAGTTGAAATTTGAACTTCTGATACATGGTACGTATAAAAGAAAATTGCACTTTTCTTTCATAGGTATCAGACTTAGGGGGAGAGCTTGCAAACCTAGCCTCTGAAAGTCTAGTGTATTAGTTTAAGTTCAAAATTCAAATAAATATTTTTAAACTGATTTAATTAATCATTGCTGAACTTAGGGGGAGCTTGCAAAACTCATCAACCTAAGAGATGCTTGATAAATTTTATCAACAACCATTGTAAATTAATACTTGGTTTGTCATCAATCAAAAAGAGGGAGATTGTTGGAACAAAAGAGGTTCTGACATGATCCAATTAAGTTTTGATGATAACAAAAGTATTAATATACAATAGGGTATACTAATTATTTAATCCAAGTGTGCAGATATTCAAGTTAATTTTTATATTCATTTAAAGCACATTGGAAGCTCTGATATGGCAAAGCAAACTCTGATCAGAACTTGAAGACATCAGAAGATGCATATTTTGGTTCATCAGAGGATGCAAATTTTATTCATCAGAAGATGCATATCATACTCTGATAAGAGCAGTGAGAGCCATTTTGTCAGAAGAACATTCTCTGCATCAATGATTATACTCTGACATTCCAAAAGCTGATGGAATCAATCTTATCCACAGAATTGTGACGTTTTTACTATTGTACGAACTCTTTACCTGATTTGGATAAATCTTTCTCTCCAAGATTGATCGCATACAAGGTTACCTGATTTGGTTATCAAAGGTACTATCTACAGCTGGCGCAATCTCACCGCACAAATTCAAATCAAACACGCTCCACCTTCATCTATAAATTGGAGCAAGTTTGAAGCTTTGGGATATGACACTTGAACATTTTTGAAAAGAGCTGTTACTCTGCTAAATTCATCCTAAAGCACAAAACTGCAAATACAACTTGAACTCATATTCAAAATCCAAGACTCCAGTTTCAGCTTCTGTTATTTCATTAGTTGAACCTTAGAATTTTGTATTAAGATTCTAAGTTAAGTCTTGTATCAAAAGTTGTATTTAATTTGTAACTGAACATTGATCTTTATATCAATTGTTCAGACTCTGTTTTTCTAAACTTGTGTATTGAAGTCTCTTGCCTGCGTGCTTGATCATTAGGAAGTCTCTTGTTTGTATACTTGAGCATTGGAAGTCTCTTGCTTGTGTGCTTGAGCAATTGTAATCTTTGGTGATTATAGTGAACTCTCTTGGAAGTACAAGAGGACTGGACGTACTCTCGGTTTGTGAGGGGAACCAGTATAAAAATCTCTGTCTCTATCTTTCTCTCTTTCTCTCTACCTTCAAAGTTATTCTTGATTGTGTTTTGTTTTCTAAACTGCTGCAAACTCTGATAAGTTCTCTGTAACTTAGAAGAAATTTTTAAATTACCCAAAACACAATTCAACCCCCCGTTCTTGTGTTTTTCACACCTTCAAAATTTTCTTGAAGAAATTATGAAGATCATTGCAGTTATTATGAAGATCATTGTGATATAGTTCTTGAAGAACTAAAGCCTTAATATTAACTCATTCCTGATGGATTGCTCAAAGAATATGGATTTCCTTAACCATATTGTTAATGAAAAATTATTTGTATAGTTCCTGAAGAACTTAAAATTCAATATTAAAGCATTCTTGCAGTATCGCTCAAGAATAATTTTTCATAATCAATGTTTATGAATATTGGTGGTATAATTCTTGAAGAATTAATAATTCCATATCAAATACCCCTAAAGGTATATTTCTTGAATAACCAAGAGTTTAATATTAAGTATCCCAGAAGGATCGGAAAATTGTAATTTTTCATCACCATTGTTGATAGCGATATACGGTTAAGTTCTTGAAGAGCAAAATATTTGGACCATGATCAAAGTCCATAAGATTTATTTGATTTTAGTATATGGGATGTTGGACCATAGAAAATTAGAGGAATTTTTCCCCCCCTTGTATATGCTCCAGAAGTATCAAAGTCGAGATAAAATTTATTCCTAGATTGCGTATATAATATATTTTTATTAATTTATGCAATTTTGCATTTATACATTCTATTATTTTTACTCAATCATTTAGTTGTTAGTCTTCTATTTTTTTATACCCATTAAATAAATTGAAACCATTGATTTATCATTCATCTTAAGGGTATTATTATATCTTGTGATAATTTTATTATTTTAATTGATAAAACAACGAGAAGTATAATTAAGAATAGATGGGGAATTCTAAAAGAAATATGTTTCTCTTTTGGAAGAAATTGATGTTAGTACTATATTACAAAATATGATATTGAAGGCTCCGAAAGAGCTAAAAGATTGTTATCCGAGGAATTCAAATAAATATTAAAAATTCATTATATTCCTCAAGTGCTCATAGAAATTTATTTGTGTTTTAAACTATGAGCCCAGAAGAGCCATAGTGTGATGTGTTATACCTAAGAATCCAGAAGGTCAATAGCACAAATGAAGATAGAGCATGATTTATTTATTTATCTTTTCAATTAAATGATGTTATCTTTGTAAAATGAGATACACTATCCTGCGTCATTCTACAATCATTATTGATTGTAAATTGGTTGATGATATGTACTAATGAGATATTTCCTGAAGCAAATATTTTATCTGAGTTGTAATCTTTTATCAAAGTATGATTAATTGTCCCAGAAGTACATGATAGTGTATACAAAATTGTATGGTGATTCTCGGGTAGAGATCTATGAAATCCCAAACAATGTTTATGATGATGTGGTGGAAATCACACTTGAGGGGGAGAATATTGAGAATTCAAGTGTGATTTAAAGTCTCTCTTATTTTCCCCAACTATTGGTATCAAAGTAGGACGATAAAATGAGGAAATATGAAAATCCCTAAAGGATTCAAATTGCGAAAAAAAATATTATTTGAAATATTGAAGTATCATTTTATTTAAGGCAAAGTCCTACATTTGAAAAAGTGAATATAATTGTCATGACCGGATAGACCATCCCGAGTCTTATGATGCAATTGAAGAGCATGAACATTCTTCAATATAATGAATTATCAGGTGTTGTTCTCACAGCCAAAAAAGGTGAAATAAGGGGTTTGAATTTCCCATTATTTGATATGATACATGTGCATATATCTAATAGTTTGTGGGCCACATAGATATTATACAAGTTTATCGATGCATCGAATAAATGATCAAGTAAATGTCACCAACCTTGATCAACTTGGTGTGTGACATGATTTTGAATGTCGAGTTGCACATGTTCATATTTAGAATGATCTGGAAAAGATATTTAGCTAAATGCTTCATATTTATAGCCAGACAATTATTATGAGAACAAAGGTCATTACTTGGACATGTTACTTTTCTAGTAGTAACACATATGTGCATCAAGCCAATGAATCATTAAAATTCTCCCCATTACAATTTGTTCATGGTCAGGAACTTAATACCTCTCATCTAAGAATTTTTTATGTGAACTATATGTTCTCCATTGTCCAGCAGACAATGTTAGATGAAACTACAGAAAACTGAGATTATGTAATGAATTTGAGTCTTTGCCATAAGATATTTCATATCTTGTTATTAGTTATCGGCATTAGGGGGATAGAAAAATAAATATAAGCAGCTCTGAAATATTTGTATAGAATGCATTCAAATACTCGCACACAACAATGTGAACTTGAAGTTCAAAATATGCATTCTCTGACCTAAAAGGGATTTATAAATTCCTTTATGCTGCAAATGTCCTTTTCTATTGAAATTTTAATAGGCTAAGGTATGCCTAAAACTTGGTTCCAAAGATAAAACTTAGAAAAGGAAAATGGTCTTGTTGGTGAGAAAAACAATCATGAAAAGTGTAGAGATTGCAAAATGTTTATACCTCCCGGAGAGGTCTAGGTACCTGTCATTTATGATAATAAAGAGATCTCAATCAGTTATATCTCTACAAATTAAAACAAGGAACCAAGAACTTGAAAAATTGTCGACAAATGAGGTAGCGCTAAATATTATAAGTGCGAGAACATTGAACCCAAATTAAGGGGCGTGGTTAACCAAAATATAAAGAAGCAATTCATTTGCAAAATATAATGGTTTTCGGATTTGAAGTCTATGCCCTGAAGGTATAAATTCAATAAGGCATATATGAGCCTTCGTATTCAAGTGAAATGAGAAATATTCACCTGAAGTGAAATCAAAATGTTTTCTTAATTTTAGTAACACAAAAGACTCACTTTATTTGAAAATTGTGTTACAATATATTTACATGGCTCACTTGTTGTTAGTGAGGATTATATGAAACTCCTTGAAGGAATTAATTTGCATGAGACATGCAATTAAAAATATTAAAGAGATGACTTAATAAAATGAGTAAGTCTCTTTGTATATGCATACAATCAAAATGCATGTTGTATAATAATTTTAGTGAATATTTCCAAATAAGAAATATGAGAATGACATTTGTCCATCACTGAAAATGAATTTGTTATAATTAATTTTTTTTTATGATGATAATATAAACTTGACCAGAACTCCAGAAGAGCTCTTGAAATGCATTGATTAAAGATCAATTTGGAATGAAATGTGTTGGATGGTCAAAGTTTGTTTTGAATTGCAAATTTAGTATTTCAATGAGGTTTCATGCATCAAGACACTCATATGAAATATGTTGGAGTGAAATAAGGTACTAAACACATTTTATATGAAAAGATATAATTTGTGTATCGATGTCACCTGATGTGAACAAAGATTATCACACGTCTCAAGAAAATGATGACTTACTTGAATTGGTCGTGAAGTACCGCATTTTAATTCAAAAGGAGACAAATACATTGTTGACATATTATATTTGTTATTATATATATTTTGTTATTTTGAGATATATGCAGGTTATTTGTATAATACAAACTATATGTTTACATGAGTAAATACAGTCACTCATGAAGATCTGTGAAACTAACTACAATAACAATCTTATGAAATAAAATGAAGAGGAAAGTTTAGCACTACATGAGATAATCAAGAATGTGATTTGGTTCAAGTACGAGATTCATCAGATACAAGAGATTTGTGAATTTTCTGTCAAATGACTCTTGCAACAATTCAGTATGAAGATAATTTCGCACAAAATGCAAATTTAGAGAAGCGTACGATAAATAAGAAGATATGATAGATCTTTCTATGAAGTCAACTTCAAGTAAAGCTTTTGAGAAACTAATATAGAAGATTATTTGGTTTTTCTTCACCTCATATATAATTGTCTTTATGAGGGGGAGACACAAATATGTTCTGCACTCTTTTTCCCTTCACCATGGTTTTATCCCACTGGGTTTTCCTGGTAAGGTTTTTAATGAGGCAGTTCACACACAAAGGATGGTGTACTCTTTTTCCTTCACTAGGATTTTTTCCCAATGGGTTTTTCTCTAGTAAGGTTTTAACGAGGCATATCCTCAATGGACATCTAAGGGGGAGTGTTATGAACAATTCTAGTTAGTAGATGTCCAATAAGTTTTGGCCCACATCATTGGCCCAATATATTGTCCTATATATATGACATGTGTTACAATGTAAAAGACACTTATGAATAAGAAATACAAGAGTTCTCTCTTCCTTTTCTCTTCTTCATCTCCTCTCTATCTTTATTCTCTTCATCTATCACTTTATTCCATAACATTAATAATGTTTTTAGTAGTTATCAATTGAGTTATTCTTATGGGACAAAATTTTTAAATTAAAAAATATGGAGTAACATTTTGATTACACTTTATGGAAATAATCAAACAATTTAAATGTGGTGACGACATATAGTCAAAATGCACTAAATTCAATTCACCATTCTGATAGTATGCAATTATGGTATGTGAATTTGTTTCCACGAGCATAACTTAGTTTTTTATGTTTTCAACGTTTTAGTAGTATGCAATTATGGTATGAGAATTTATTAACATCCATTTTTTTAAGTTTCTATGAGCATAATTCAGTTGGTAGGAATATTTTATGTAATATGTAAGAATCGAGGTTTGAACCCTGCTACTCTCACTTACTCAAATTTGTTTATTTCAAACATAATATGAAAAATTTATAAATAAAAGAATGAAAATATTATCTTTAGCTCATATTATGTGTTTCATGTGGATTACTTTGTCATTTTTCTAGAATGTTGTATCTAGAAGATATTTATAAGGCCTATTAAAAGATAAACTTAGTTAACAATGAATTTATCTAAGTGATAAGAGATTGATCTAAGTGGTAAGGGTTCGTCTTAAACATGTGATCAATGATTCAATTACTGGCTCATGTAGTAATTAATTTAACTTTGACTCATTGTAAAAAAATAAATAAATTTAACTTTGACTCAAATTTATAAATAATCCAATTTGGGTGCAATCTATTCTTGCATCAATCTCTTCACACTACATTTGCTACTAGCTTAAGTGGGAAAAAATTGAAGAAATAATATGGGCTTTTAGACATTGAATTATAAATATAGAGTAATATTTAAATTTAAAAGAAATGAAAAAAAGTTGATTGATGGTTAAAATGTGAAAATTGAAGAAAAATAAATTGAAAGGATTCATTCTTCATTCCAACTATCCACTATATTCTTCTACACTATTCAACTACGTATTTGGAGTAAGGTTGGAGTGTCATCTTGATGGTGACACATTGCAAGGTTTCTGACCGGCTCAACCTCGTTTTGATGATTTGGATTGTTTTGAGATTGTTATGGTAGGAATGGACCTATGGTTCTCACCATGTTTATGAATCTTGAGATCTAGGTAAATTTTACACGGCTCCACAATAGGCTTAAATATTCTTTTGTAATTTCACATTTTGTTGGATATAAAATTTATGAGATAACTACTAGATTGAACTTTTAAAAGGGTTCAAGATCATCATATTGAATATTAATTATATAAATAAGTTTGACACCACATCTTAATCTAAAATTCTTAATCCAAAAACTTTAAGCATAATCCATCCAACTATAAGTGACTATTCTATATATATATGATTGCATCTTCATTTTCTAGAATTTTGTATGACCATATAGACAAAATGTGATAGATGTTGATGGAATGTTCTCGTTGTGAAGCAACATATAAGAGAAAAAACAATTTCCTTTTCGTCTTTTCACAGCAAAGCAATACCAAAAAGGAATAAAATCAATCCTTTACTTGCATGTCTCTGCATGCTATGTCAACATAACTAGCATCTTCTTCTTGCTCATTCATCTCTTCTTCCTATAAATAAAATTAATCAACCACATCACAATCACAAGCAAAACCATATTGATTGCAGCCATGGCAGGTGAACATGGAGTTGATGCAGAGTATGTTAAGGAAATCGAAAAGACTCGCCGCGATCTTCGTTCTCTTATCTCCAGCAAAAACTGCGCTCCTCTCATGCTTCGATTAGCGTACGTTAATTAATTAGCTTCATTTCAAGTTTACAAACGTTAAATAAATTGTATAATAGTATTTATTGATTATTAATAGGTGGCATGATGCTGGTACCTACGATGAAAAAACAAGAACAGGGGGTCCAAATGGTTCTATCAGGAATCAATTAGAGCTTAATCATGCTGCTAACAAGGGCTTGAAAACTGCAGTTGAATTATGTGGTGGGTGTAAGACACACAGTTGTGACATTAATTTGTTTAATTTAATTTGACTGAAATTAATAATCTTGTTTTTGTTTTTTTTGCTTAATTATTATTGTTTGAGAAACAGAGGAAGTGAAGCTTAAACACCCCAAAATTTCATATGCGGACCTTTACCAGGTTATTTTAATTACTTTTTTTTTTTAATCAAGATATTAGTTTTTTTTAAGGATCATAAAGATATGGGCAACTGGTAAATATTAACATATGGTCTGGGCTAGCTCAACTGGTAAATATCCAGGAGACATAATTTTTTTTGAGCGTTCACAAAATTTTAATCTAATAAAAAAATTACAATTTTGTCTAAAATTAACCCCTAAAAATCTTAATTTTGCCTTAAACAAACCCTTAAAAATATCTAAAAAATTATGAGATCCTGAGCAACTGTCCAGCATTGCCCATGTGTAGAACCGCCCATGTAAATATTAATATAATTAAACTGAACACCTTCATCTGAATTCAAAATCTATGTTTTATGGTTTTATGCATGAATTTCTTGTGGTAATTGCCGTTTCGTCTAAAAAAATCAACATGTGGAGTTATCATATTATATCATCTATATTTGTACGTAGGTTTAATCATCATTTTCGTCCCTGTAAGTTCACAATATTTTGGTTTTAGTCCATGTATATTATTTTGTTGCGAATTAGTCCCTCATGTATGTTCAAATATTTTGATTTTAGTCCCTTAAAACTAAAATCTGTAGGAAACCAACGAATTTTCCTACGGATTTTAGTTTTAGGGACTAAAACCAAAAAGATTTGCACATGCAGGGATTAATTTGCAACAAAAAAAAATACAACGAGTAAAAAAAAATTTATGAACTTACAGGGACAAAAATGATGTTTAAATCTTGTATGTATTGTATTTCAGCTAGCTGGTGTTGTAGCGGTAGAGGTCACTGGGGGTCCAACTATTCACTTTGTTCCTGGAAGAAAGGTATATTCATATTCATCATGCAGTGTAATGCAAATCATGTTTTGTTTACTTATAATAATATAATCTCATGATTTAACTAATACTACTAGTAAATTAGTGTTTGATTTTTTTGAATTAGGATTCATTGGAATCTCCACAAGAAGGTCGCCTTCCAGATGCCAAACAAGGTAAAAAAAATCATGTGGTTGGATTTTAAGTCTGACACTAAATTACTTATAATGATTTCACTAATGTAAAATAAAAATCAGGTGCATCACATTTAAGAGAGATCTTTTATCGCATGGGTCTCACCGATAAAGACATTGTAGCTCTCTCTGGAGGCCACACTTTGGTAAATCCAACACCCCTTAATTACCTTTATATTTGTTCAAGGATATATACAATTTTAATTTAAATTAATTTTTATATTTTGATTGATTAGGGTAAGGCACATAAAGATCGCTCTGATTTTGAAGGTCCATGGACAAGAGACCCTCTTAAATTTGATAACTCTTATTTTGTGTAAGATTATTTATTTCATGTTAATTTGTTTATTTAAAATTAATGTATGAAAAATTACTACCTAAAAAAAATTAATGTATGAAAATTAATTAACACAAGATTAACTTGATTAGGGAACTATTGAAATCGGAATCAAAAGACTTATTAAAGCTTCCCACGGATAAAGCTCTGGTTGAAGATCCTGAGTTCCGCAAGTATGTTGAACTTTATGCTAAGGTATTGTTCTTAGTTAGCATTTTTCCCCCTCTCTTGATGATATATGATTTTGGGGCTACTAATAATATGATATTTGAATTGTACTAGGATGAGGATGCATTTTTCAGAGATTATGCAATATCACACAAGAAACTTTCTGAACTAGGCTTCAATCCAAATTGCAATTATCGTTCCAAATTGGCCAAGGGAGTTCTAGGATTTGCTATTGCCTCAACCGTTGTGATGCTTGGTTACTTACTTGAACTCAACAAAATAATCGATTGAAACATTGTGTTGTTAAATTGTTCTTTATTTGTTCCTCATAATAACATATACTATCATGTATAAGTTGTGAAGTTCAGGACCATATTCATAATCATAGTATACTACTTAAAATGTAATGTAATTTATATTTTATTGTATGATCTCTTTTTATCCATCTATTTTATGGAAATTATCATTTGGGCAAAAGCATGTTACTCACAGCTTTTTGCCAAACCAGTTTCTCAAATTTAATTTTAAAATTGAAAAGTCATTGGAATATAAATTGAAAACGCAACTTGAATGTAGAAGTTGAAAATAGTGGTGGTAATTGTTAAATATCATTTAAGTCACAAAATATTCAACTGGCCCATTAGCTCAGTTGGTTAGAGCGTCGTGCTAATAACGCGAAGGTCGCAGGTTCGAGACCTGCATGGGCCAATATATTAATTTTTTTAGAATTTAAACCTTTTGGAACAGGCGCGTGACATGGATTAGCGTCGGAAAAAAGATCATTAATGTGAAAAGCTGCGCGCACAAATTCTACTCTCAGTAAAAAACTACCAATCGTAACAAGACCAAATCAAGATTTCTCATCTCAACACAAACACACCTTCATAATAAAAATAAATATATTTTCATCTTTAACTCCTCTAATAACCCTAAATATAAAAACTAGTAGAAATATTTATGACTTTTTATCAAGACTTTGATTGATTTTTTTTTTATCAAGACTTCGATTGATTTTTTTTTTTATCAAGACTTCGATTGATTTTTTTTTAATCTTGTTTTGGCATTTTTTTGTGATAGTTATTTTCATGATAGTTATTTTCTCATTTTGATCTCTTTTTTATGTTGTTTTGGCATTTTTTCATGATAGTTATTTTCTCATTTTGATCTCTACAACATGAACCAACTACTATAAAATAGTAGAAATCAATCGGCTTTTGTTAAGTAACATAGTAGAAATCGGTAGTTTTCCACCGTAAAAAAAAAAAGTAGAAATCGGTAGTTTTAAGCTTAAATTCAATTATTATTTTTTTTCTCATCAAACAATATAGTAGAAGTCTCACATTTTAATGTAAAAAAATGAGAAATTTTGAATTCAAACTTAAGCTCCAGCATAACAACGTCCTTGCACCTATCAACTTACTTATAATTTTTTTTTTTTTTGCCTTAGACTCAACCCACTTATTTAATATATTTAAAAATGAGGTTTAAGTTAGACAATTTTTTCAAATTAAGTCTGTATTTTTGACAAAATTAGTGGTCCCTTAACATACAACGTTGCTTTGTTTTGTGTGTGAAAATTACATTCAGAAAGAAAAAAGAAAAAGGATTATGTGGATATTGCACACATTTACCTTTTTTGTCTATGCAAAAATGTTCTTGTAAAGTTGCAAAAAGCATAATTATTTTGCCAATTTTGGTGCCACACTGTCACCATATACCTTACCTGCAAAATTGGTTACAATACATACAAAACAATGGTCAAAACCACCACTAGTATCAAATTTCAATCTTCAAATTCATCTATCACACACATTCACATCAAAGACTAAACCTTTTTGATGAATAGTCTAATACCCATCATTCATCAACAACCATTGGAAGATACCATCATGGAGATGAAAGAAAGTTTCATGCTTTCAAACCAATTTTCAGAACAGCCCATTTTCTCAAACCAGTTGCAAATTCCCCTCATGATCCTACTTTTCATTTTAACCCCTCATTTTCTACTTCTGAGTGGCCTTTGAAAATCCATTTCAATGGGTGGCGCTATCCAAAAATGAAATGGGTTAGATGGGTTGATGAACTTAAGCTCAAATATGAATCAGTATGGAAAAAAGCTGGAATCTTTGAAGCTATAATGAGTACTAAGAGTCACATTATGAAAAACCAAGACTTGGTTTATGGGGTTGTTGAGAAATGGTGTTGTGAGACAAATACCTTTGTGTTACCCTTTGGTGAGGTGACAATAACTTTGGAGGATGTTAAGGTTTTGGGGGGTTATTCTCTTTTTGGTGAACCTGTTTTCACTTTACTTGAAGATCAAGAAATGAAAGAGGTCGAAGAAAAATTGAATCTTGCAAGACGACAACTTTATAAGAGTAAAACAGGTAAGCCTAGAACATCAATATGGATGGATAGTTTTATTGATAAAAGTATTGAAATTGAACATGAAGCATTTCTTGCTACTTGGTTAGCAATTTTTGTTTTTCCTCATAAAAGTTTTGTGGTGAAAAGTTATTTGTTTCCTATTGCTGTTCGTCTTGCTAGAGGGAGTCTTATTGCATTAGCACCAGCAGTTTTAGCTAGTTTATATAAGGATTTAGGTTTGTTCAAGAAAAAAATCGATGACTTGAAAACAATGGTGAAATTTCCATTGGAGTTAGAGGTTAATGTACAATCACCCTTTTACTTGGTTCAAGTTTGGGTGTGGGAGAGGTTCAAAAATTTGCAACCACAACCTAAGTTAATCAACAATGGAGATCATGTATTGTTGAGGTGGCATAAGATTAAGCCTTTGAAAATTGACAATGTGAGGTTGGCGTTGGATTCAGCTGTCGATGATTTTCTTTGGCGTCCATATGTTAGATCTGCTGATAAGTGTGGACTGTTTTATCCAAATGATGACTTTTGGATATGTAAGAAAGATTTAGATAATGAGATGTTGTCATTTGTTATATGCTTGAGAGTTTGCGAGCTAGTTGGATTTGAATCTATAGAGCAATATCTCCCACATAGAGTTGCTATGCAATTTGGAATGGATCAAGATGTTCCAAGTTATGTGCCTAGATTCAATGAGACTAAAGCCATTGCGTGGAAAAACTACTGCAGACCGATATCTGATAAAAACCTGTATTTTCCACGAAGATTTTTTGATGCAGATGTTACCGCACGTTATGCAAAGTGGTGGAAGCAATTAGTATTAGGTCGGGATGATTTTGTCAAGAACATTATGAAGCGGAAGAGAAGTGCGAGTTCAAGAAAACATAGAGCTCATGTAGGAAAAGCTAAATGTAGTAATGATGTTGGTGTTCCACCTGGTTTTCCTCCCAATCTTGTTGACACTCTTGATTTTGGAAAATTTTGTGATGATGGTTCAAACATTAAAACTAGGAAGGTTGTTGATTTATATGCTGATGATCCATATGAAAATATATTACCGCTGAAAAGGTCAGTTTCAAAAGATAACATTATGCTTTCAATAGGAAGCTTGGAGAAAGATTTTAATGATGCAAATGAGAGCAAAGAAGCAAGAATGTCTAGTGAAAGAGTCTATTTATTTGAGACTCAAGGTGAACGCTGTTGCTATGCTATCAGAAACAAAGCCTCTTCGTCCAATAAAGTAAAGGCTATGCAGCAGCGCGATCTCCAATTTCACTCTGATAAGGCTGCTCAAGGAGAAGCTAAAGAATTGGTTGAAGAAAGAGAAAGAAAAAAAAATGAAGTTATGGTTTCGTTCAAAGAGCAATGCTTAAAGAATCAAGAGGAACTGGCGCGTCTAGCAAGGCAACAGGAAGAGATCTTACGGTTAATGGTTTTGAGGGAGAAGAGGGATGAAGAGTTGAGGCAGCTCCTCATTAGTTTTCTAAGGAATCAACAACCACCAACATCGTCTTCTTAAAACTCTATTTTAAACTCTTTTTATATCAAACTCATGACAGTGATGCTCTTTTCATACTCTCCATTTTGTCGATAACAAATGAAAGAGAAAATAATATTAGTTAAGATGAGTTATGATATATGTTTTTATTATCTGCTATGCTTGTGTTTTTTATATTTAGTAGTATCGACAGAGATGAAACTTTGTTAATGCGATAAAGAATATATAATGAAGTTAAACATTTTATTCTATTTCATCAGTTTCATAATAGTGTATGATAATGTATCTATTTGATATTCTATTTATTTATCTTGCATCTAATGAAATGGCTGGGAGAAAAAACTACAAATTCTAAGAAGAGGAAATAAAGACTTTTCAAGACAAACACACTTTCATAAACAAAATTCAACTTATATGTTTATATGACAATGATTTATTGCAAAAGGACTCTTACTCCTTCTAGATTTCTATATACATTTATTTTTACTAGGCAGCTTATGAATATGAGTTTGTAATTATGTTGGATATACATAACATAATGCTTTTCCTTCAAGAAAATTGCAATCATATGCACACACGAAGAACACTGCAGCCGTTTACTGATACTAGTAAGCTCAGTAAGGAAAATTGATCTACATACATATATCAAGCTGTAATTTATGATGTTAACATGTGCTAAAAGTAAACTCTATACATTTCTAGGTTGCATAATCGAATCCTTTTTTTGCTCAATAAAAGTGAAAAGAAGTCAAGATGCCGGCTTAGTGAGTGAGAGAATGGTTGAGACCATTTTCTTGAAATCAATCGGCTTTGTTAAGTAAGCATCCATGCCAACCTTAAGGCATTTGGCTTCATCACAAGACATTGCATGTGCTGTAAGAGCAACAATTGGAATGTGTTTTCCTGTTCCCTCCTCCGATTTCCTTATCGCTTTTGTTGCCTCATATCCATCCATCTTCGGCATCTAATTTTCCACAAAGACATACAGAATCAGTATATTTAAGCTGATATTCACTTATTATATAAAACAGTTACATATTGCTAATAGCTCATACCTGACAATCCATTAGGATCAAATCGTATGGACGACAAACCGAAATCTCAGTTTGTGATCTTGAATTTCTTTCCTTCTGAAGAGACTCTCTTCTACAATCTTCAGAACTGACCATGTAATTAAGAGCCTCTACTGCTTGTTGTCCATCACCTACAGCAACAACAACAGCTCCCATTTTTTCAAGCATTATAGTAGCAACCCTTTGAATTACCGGCGTATCTTCTGCAAGCAAAATTCTTAATCCCTCAAGAGATTTCTTATCATTCACTTCTTTTCTTGACCTTGTCACCCTATCATGAGCCTCTATTGCAAAAGTTGTGTCCTTAATGGACAACGATTTAGCTTTGTTGTCTTCAGAGGAACAAGATTCTTCTTTCCTTATATTATTTTCTTCCAAATGTTCATTTTCATTGATTACCTTTACAATTGGTTTTTCACTGATTTCAGATATGTCCGAATCATCGGAGCTAGTAGCAGCATCAAAATGAGTAGAATCAATCTCAAGAAACTCATGTGAGTCACCTTCTTTCATATTTTTCTTTTGTAGCTCAAGATTTCTCTCTTTTATAACAGCTTCCAAAATATGAATCATTTTACCTTTGTAAAGTGGTTTATTAACCATTAATAAATGCCCTTTCCGACGAAGCTCCGTCTTTATGGTATTTGATGTGTCATGATTTAAAATCCACACAAACTTTGCTCTTCCGAAATACTTGTGAAGCAAGTTAAGTTGTTCTTTCCATATATCTGTGCTTAGGTCAAGTAAACCAATGTCAACAACAATGATAAAAATTGGGTTCCTCATATCTTTTATGCTGAGTAATTTGGACTTGAATCCTTCAAGATTTGTTGGATAGTGTGCATCAAAGTTGTTATTATTATGGATTGAACTTCTTGCATGAAAGAGTTCCCTCAAAATTTGAGTTAGTCCATTCCATTCAGATGCTTCCATTGTGCACACCCCTTTTTTGGTTAACCACTTTGATGTTATTAATCTACCCATGTTGCCTTGTAGTGCAAGCAATACCTGCATCGACGCTTAGTATTTAATAACCTGTTTCTTATCCTTAAATATACTTGCTATTATTGAAATGCACATTTTTGGAGATGAATTATATGTCATTTTAAAGAATTATCTGCCAAGAAGAGTGATTTACTCACCACTAAGCCATTGTCTGTCAAATTTACATCACAATGTTGTTCCGAGACATCCATGGGTGCACTGAGAAGCAAACATAATTTCATCAATGTTCCTTGACCCTCCTTTTTGGTAACCTTGATTTCTCCACCCATCTTATTAACCTGACATCCCACAGTAATAATTAGATCAAAGGAACTTATATTCAAATCAGAAAACTCGAAATTTATTTTAGAAGAATCGCGGTGACTGCGTCAAATGCATGATTTTACTCACCAAGTTCCTAACAATGCAAAGACCAAGACCAGTCCCTCCATGCCTGAAAATATTATCTTTAGCTCATATTATGTGTTTCATGTGGATTACTTTGTCATTTTTCTAGAATGTTGTATCTAGAAGATATTTATAAGGCCTATTAAAAGATAAACTTAGTTAACAATGAATTTATCTAAGTGATAAGAGATTGATCTAAGTGGTAAGGGTTCATCTTAAACATGTGATCAATGATTCAATTACTGGCTCATGTAGTAATTAATTTAACTTTGACTCATTGTAAAAAAATAAATAAATTTAACTTTGACTCAAATTTATAAATAATCCAATTTGGGTGCAATCTATTCTTGCATCAATCTCTTCACACTACATTTGCTACTAGCTTAAGTGGGAAAAAATTGAAGAAATAATATGGGCTTTTAGACATTGAATTATAAATATAGAGTAATATTTAAATTTAAAAGAAATGAAAAAAAGTTAATTGATGGTTAAAATGTGAAAATTGAAGAAAAATAAATTGAAAGAATTCATTCTTCATTTCAACTATCCACTACATTCTTCTACACTATTCAACTACGTATTTGGAGTAAGGTTGGAGTGTCATCTTGATGGTGACACATTGCAAGGTTTCTGACCGGCTCAACCTCGTTTTGATGATTTGGATTGTTTTGTGATTGTTATGGTAGGAATGGACCTATGGTTCTCACCATATTTATGAATCTTGAGATCTAGGTAAATTTTACACGGCTCCACAATAGGCTTAAATATTCTTTTGTAATTTCACATTTTGTTGGATATAAAATTTATGAGATAACTACTAGATTGAACTTTTAAAAGGGTTCAAGATCATCATATTGAATATTAATTATATAAATAAGTTTGACACCACATCTTAATCTAAAATTCTTAATCCAAAAACTTTAAGCATAATCCATCCAACTATAAGTGACTATTCTATATATATATGATTGCATCTTCATTTTCTAGAATTTTGTATGACCATATAGACAAAATGTGATAGATGTTGATGGAATGTTCTCGTTGTGAAGCAACATATAAGAGAAAAAACAATTTCCTTTTCGTCTTTTCACAGCAAAGCAATACCAAAAAGGAATAAAATCAATCCTTTACTTGCATGTCTCTGCATGCTATGTCAACATAACTAGCATCTTCTTCTTGCTCATTCATCTCTTCTTCCTATAAATAAAATTAATCAACCACATCACAATCACAAGCAAAACCATATTGATTGCAGCCATGGCAGGTGAACATGGAGTTGATGCAGAGTATGTTAAGGAAATCGAAAAGACTCGCCGCGATCTTCGTTCTCTTATCTCCAGCAAAAACTGCGCTCCTCTCATGCTTCGATTAGCGTACGTTAATTAATTAGCTTCATTTCAAGTTTACAAACGTTAAATAAATTGTATAATAGTATTTATTGATTATTAATAGGTGGCATGATGCTGGTACCTACGATGAAAAAACAAGAACAGGGGGTCCAAATGGTTCTATCAGGAATCAATTAGAGCTTAATCATGCTGCTAACAAGGGCTTGAAAACTGCAGTTGAATTATGTGGTGGGTGTAAGACACACAGTTGTGACATTAATTTGTTTAATTTAATTTGACTGAAATTAATAATCTTGTTTTTGTTTTTTTTGCTTAATTATTATTGTTTGAGAAACAGAGGAAGTGAAGCTTAAACACCCCAAAATTTCATATGCGGACCTTTACCAGGTTATTTTAATTACCTTCTTTTTAGTAATCAAGATATTAGGTTTTTTTTTTTTTTTTTTTTTTTTCACTCAACGTTAGTTGGTTAGGTGGTGATTGATGTTGAATTTGGTAGGGAGGATCACGGTTCGATCCCCGCAACTGCAATTGGGAGGGGACTGTAACCACTTGATGACATAATTGACTTCCGAACCAGATTAAACTGATGGTGAAAATAAAAAAAAATATATATTAAGGATCATAAAGATATTAGTTATGAGTATATTAACATGTGGTTTAGCCTAGCGCTCAACTCCTACATATCAATATTATTAGACTGAACACCATCCAAAATCTATGTCTTAGTGTGTATTTGGTTTAACTTTAGATAGAATTGATTTTGATAGAATTGATTATAGTAGAATTGATTTTAGCATAATTGATTTATGTTTGGATACAGTTATGTAAAAGTGAGTTGAACAATAAATTTCAGTGTAAAAATCATACTTAAAGCCAGAAGCTACAAATCGTAGCTTCTAGCAGAATCAATTCTGGAGGCAGAATCAATTATGCTTTAAAGTAACCAAACATCTAAAACCAATCTAAAATCAATTCTACACTTCTAGAATTGCTTTTGGCTCTTCCAAAAGCTAAACCAAACATAGTATATTTTTATGCATGAGTTTCTCACGGCGATTGCAACTCGTCTAAAAAATTTAACATGTGGAATCATAATATTATAATGTCTATATTTGTATGTATATATTTCAGCTAGCTGGTGTTGTAGCGGTAGAGGTCACTGGTGGTCCAACTATTCACTTTGTTCCCGGAAGAAAGGTATATTCATATTAATTCATTCATTCATCATGCAATGCAAAATTGCAAATCATGTTTTGTTTAGTTATAACAAATCATAATTTAACTAATACTACTAGTTGGTGTTTTTATTTTGAATTAGGATTCATTGGAATCTCCACAAGAAGGTCGCCTTCCAGATGCTAAACAAGGTAAAAAAAAATCATGTGGTTGGATTTTAAGTCTGACACTAAATTACTTATAATGATTTCACTAATGTAAAATAAAAATCAGGTGCATCACATTTAAGAGAGATCTTTTATCGCATGGGTCTCACTGATAAAGACATTGTAGCTCTCTCTGGAGGCCACACTTTGGTAAATCCAACACCCCTTAATTACCTTTATATTTGTTCAAGGATATATACAATTTTAATTTAAATTAATTTTTATATTTTGATTGATTAGGGTAAGGCACATAAAGATCGCTCTGATTTTGAAGGTCCATGGACAAGAGACCCTCTTAAATTTGATAACTCTTATTTTGTGTAAGATTATTTATTTCATGTTAATTTGTTTATTTAAAATTAATGTATGAAAAATTACTACCTAAAAAAAATTAATGTATGAAAATTAATTAACACAAGATTAACTTGATTAGGGAACTATTGAAATCGGAATCAAAAGACTTATTAAAGCTTCCCACGGATAAAGCTCTGGTTGAAGATCCTGAGTTCCGCAAGTATGTTGAACTTTATGCTAAGGTATTGTTCTTAGTTAGCATTTTTCCCCCTCTCTTGATGATATATGATTTTGGGGCTACTAATAATATGATATTTGAATTGTACTAGGATGAGGATGCATTTTTCAGAGATTATGCAATATCACACAAGAAACTTTCTGAACTAGGCTTCAATCCAAATTGCAATTATCGTTCCAAATTGGCCAAGGGAGTTCTAGGATTTGCTATTGCCTCAACCGTTGTGATGCTTGGTTACTTACTTGAACTCAACAAAATAATCGATTGAAACATTGTGTTGTTAAATTGTTCTTTATTTGTTCCTCACAATAACATATACTATCAATCTATCATGTATAAGTGGTGAAGTTAAAGACCATATTCAAAGTATATTGCTTAAAATGTAATGTAATTTATATTTTATTGTATGATCTCTTTTTATCCATCTATTTTATGGAAATTATCATTTGGGCAAAAGCATGTTACTCACAGCTTTTTGCCAAACCAGTGTCCCAAATTTAATTTTAAAATTGAAAAGTCATTGGAATAGTAAATTGAAAACAAGTTGAAAATGGTGGTGGTAAGTGTTAAATAACATTTAAGTCACAAAATATTCAACTGGCCCATTAGTTCAGTTGGTTAGAGCGTCGTGCTAATAACGCGAAGGTCGCAGGTTCGAGACCTGCATGGGCCAATTTATCATTTTTGTTTTCGAATTTAAACCTTTTTGAACCAGGCACGTGATATGGATTAGCTTACCAATCGTAACAAGACCAAATCAAGATTTCTCATCTCAACACAAACACACCTTCATAATAAAAATAAGGTACACTGTTCATTTGGTCCCTTACGTTTATTTTAGATTTGAATCAGGTCATTTACGTTTTAAAAGTTTGAATTTGGTCCCTCACGTTATCAACATTTGCATTAGTTCAAACTTTTAAAACGTAAGGGACTTAATTCAAATCTAAAATAAACGTAAAGGACCAAATGAAGAGTTTAGATATATTTTCATCTTTAACTCCTCTAATAATATTATTTAGCTACCCTAAATATAAAAACTAGTAGAAATATTTATGACTTTTTATCAAGACTTTGATTGATTTTTTTTATCAAGACTTCGATTGACTTTTTTTTTTATCAAGACTTCGATTGATTTTTTTTATCTTGTTTTGGCATTTTTTCATGATAGTTATTTTCATGATAGTTATTTTCTCATTTTGATCTCTACAACATGAACCAACTACTATAAAATATAGTAGAAATCGGTATATTTAAGCTTAAATTCAATTATTAATTTTTTTCTCATCAAACAATATAGTAGAAGTCTCACATTTTAATGTAAAAAAATGAGAAATTTTGAATTCAAACTTAAGCTCCAGCATAACAACGTCCTTGCGCCTATCAACTTACTTATAAATTTTTTTTTTGCCTTAGACTCAACCCACTTATTTAATATATTTAAAAATGAGGTTTAAGTTAGACAATTTTTTCAAATTAAGTCTGTATTTTTGACAAAATTAGTGGCCCCTTAACATACAACGTTGCTTTGTGTGTGAAAATTACATTCAGAAAGAGAAAAGAAAGAGGATTATGTGGATATTGCACACATTTACCTTTTTTGTCTATGCAAAAATAGGGGTGTAAGCGGATCAGAAAAATCCAATGAAACCGATAATCCAAACCGAAAAAAAACCGAACTTTATGGTTCAGATCAAAAACCGAACCGAACCAATAGAAAACCGAAGTGGTTTGGTTCGGTTCTCGGTTCCAATTTTCAGATCCAATGGACAAACCGAACCAAACCAATATATAGTATATATGTTAAATTATTTTCTTAGGTAGCTCATATCCATCAAAAACTATAACTGACCCAACAACTTCTAAAAAATAAAATAAAATTTGTCTCACTTAGAAACTCTAACTTAAAAACGCAAACTTAGAAACACTCACAACCGCAAACGCAAACTCAGAAACGCTGCTCTCATCTCACCTCACCTCACCCTCATCCTAAAGCTTCTCTCAACACTACGCAAACAACACTCTTACGTCACGCTGCTGCTCTAATCTCAAACCCTCAGAACGATAATTTCTCAAGCATTGTTTTATTTTATTTTTCGATTTAAGTGGGAATAGACTTGTAGTTTTATTTTTATTGCACTTTATTATTTGAAGAACTTATAAACTTAATTTCAATAAGGTTGTATTTTGTATTTGATGAACTTATGAACTTAATTTTAATATAGTTGTATTATGTATTTGATGAACTTAAGCGAAAAAATTGTATTTTGTATATGTATTTGATGAACTTATGGGAAAATAATTGTATTTTGTATTTGATGAGCTTATGGAAAAAAAATATTGGGAAAAAAATAATAGCATGAAATATATCGGAAAAAACCGATTAAAGTATCCGAACCAAACCGAACCAAACCGATGAGTTTGGTTCGGATTCATTTTTGAAAAACACTAAAAACCGAACCAAACCGAACCAATAGAGGATTCATTGGTTCGGATATCGGATTCACTCAAAACCGATCCAAACCGAACCAATTACACCCCTATGCAAAAATGTTCTTGTGAAGTTCCAAAAAGCATAATTATTTTGCCAATTTTGGTGCGACACTGTCACCATGTACCTTACCTGCAAAATTGGTTACAATACATACAAAACAATGGTCAAAACTCAAAAGCACCACTCTGAAGCTCATAGTATCAAATTTCAATCTTCAAATTCATCTATCACACACATTCACATCAAAGACTAAACCTTTTTGTTGAATAGTCTAATACCCATGATTCATCAACAACCATTGGATGATACCATCATGGAGATGAAAGAAAGTTTCATGCTTTCATCACTTGGTGATACTAAACCAATTTTCAGAACTGCCCATTTTCTCAAACCAATTGCAAATTCCACTCATGACCCTGCTTTTCATTTTAACCCCTCATTTTCTACTTCTGAGTGGCCTTTGAAAATCCATTTCAATGGGTGGCGCTATCCAAAAATGAAATGGGTTAGATGGGTTGATGAACTTAAGCTCAAATATGAATCATTATGGAAAAAAGCTGGAATCTTTGAAGCTATAATGAGTACTAAGAGTCACATTATGAAAAACCAAGACTTGGTTTATGGGGTTGTTGAGAAATGGTGTTGTGAGACAAATACCTTTGTGTTACCCTTTGGTGAGGTGACAATAACTTTGGAGGATGTTAAGGTTTTGGGGGGTTATTCTCTTTTTGGTGAACCTGTTTTCACTTTACTTGAAGATCAAGAAATGAAAGAGGTCGAAGAAAAATTGAATCTTGCAAGACGACAACTTTATAAGAGTAATTTCATATGGATGGATAGTTTTATTGATAAAAGTAGTGAAATTGAACATGAAGCATTTCTTGCTACTTGGTTAGCAATTTTTGTTTTTCCTCATAAAAGTTTTGTGGTGAAAAGTTATTTGTTTCCTATTGCTGTTCGTCTTGCTAGAGGGAGTCTTATTGCATTAGCACCAGCAGTTTTAGCTAGTTTATATAAGGATTTAGGTTTGTTCAAGAAAAAAATCGATGACTTGAAAACAATGGTGAAATTTCCATTGGAGTTAGAGGTTAATGTACAATCACCCTTTTACTTGGTTCAAGTTTGGGTGTGGGAGAGGTTCAAAAATTTGCAACCACAACCTAAGTTAATCAACAATGGAGATCATGTATTGTTGAGGTGGCATAAGATTAAGCCTTTGAAAATTGACAATGTGAGGTTGGCGTTGGATTCAGCTGTCGAAGATTTTATTTGGCGTCCATATGTTAGATCTGCTGATAAGTGTGGACTGTTTTATCCAAATGATGACTTTTGGATATGTAAGAAAGATTTAGATAATGAGATGTTGTCATTTGTTATATGCTTGAGAGTTTGCGAGCTAGTTGGATTTGAATCTATAGAGCAATATCTCCCACATAGAGTTGCTATGCAATTTGGAATGGATCAAGATGTTCCGAGTTATGTGCCTAGATTCAATGAGACTAAAGCCATTGCTTGGAAAAACTACTGCAGACCCATATCTGATAAAAAACTGTATTTTCCACCAAGATTTTTTGAGGCAGATGTTACCACACGTTATGCAAAGTGGTGGAAGCAATCAGTATTAGGTGAGTACAATTTTGTCAAGAACATTATGAAGCGGAAGAGAAGTGCGAGTTCAAGAAAACATAGACGTTATGTAGGAAAAGCTAAAAGTAGTAATGATGTTGGCGTTCCACCTGGTTTTCCTCCCAATCTTGTTGACACTCTTAATTTTGGAAAATTTTGTGATGATGGTTCAAACACTAAAACTAGGAAGGTTGTTGATTTATATGCTGATGATCCGTATGAAAGTATATTACCGCTGAAAAGGTCGGTTTCAAAAGATAATATTGTGCTTTCAATAGGAAGTTTGGAGAAAGATTTTAATGATGCAAATGCGAGCAAAGAAGCAAGAATGTCTAGTGACAGAGTCTATTTATCCGAGACTCACGGTGAACACTGTAGCTATGCTATCAGAAACAAAGCCTCTTTGTCCAATAAAGTAAAGGCTATGCAGCAGCACGATCTCCAATTTCACTCTGATAAGGCTGCTCAAGCAGAAGCTAAAGAATCGGTTGAAGAAAGAGAAAGAAAAAGAAAAGAAAAAAATGAAGTTCTTGTTTTGTTCGAAGAGCAATGCTTACAGAATCAAGAGGAAATAGCGCGTCTAGCAAGGCAACAGGAAGAGATCTTACAGTTAATGGTTTTGAGGGAGAAGAGAGATGAAGAGTAGAGGCAACTCATCGTTAATGTTCTAAGTAATCAACAACCATCATCATCTTCTTAAACTCAATTTTAAACTCTCTTTATCTTATCAAACTCATGACAGTGATGCTCTTTTCATACTCTCCATTTTGTCGATAACAAATGAAAGAGAAAATAATATTAGTTAAGATGAGTTATGATATATGTTTTTATTATCTGCTATGCTTGTGTTTTTTATATTTAGTAGTATCGACAGAGATGAAACTTTGTTAATGCGATAAAGAATATATAATGAAGTTAAACATTTTATTCTATTTCATCAGTTTCATAATAGTGTATGATAATGTATCTATTTGATATTCTATTTATTTATCTTGCATCTAATGAAATGGCTGGGAGAAAAAACTACAAATTCTAAGAAGAGGAAATAAAGACTTTTCAAGACAAACACACTTTCATAAACAAAATTCAACTTATATGTTTATATGACAATGATTTATTGCAAAAGGACTCTTACTCCTTCTAGATATCTATATACATTTATTTTTACTAGGCAGCTTATGAATATGAGTTTGTAATTATGTTGGATATACATAACATAATGCTTTTCCTTCAAGAAAATTGCAATCATATGCACACACGAAGAACACTGCAGCCGTTTACTGATACTAGTAAGCTCAGTAAGGAAAATTGATCTACATACATATATCAAGCTGTAATTTATGATGTTAACATGTGCTAAAAGTAAACTCTATACATTTCTAGGTTGCATAATCGAATCCTTTTTTTGCTCAATAAAAGTGAAAAGAAGTCAAGATGCCGGCTTAGTGAGTGAGAGAATGGTTGAGACCATTTTCTTGAAATCAATCGGCTTTGTTAAGTAAGCATCCATGCCAACCTTAAGGCATTTGGCTTCATCACAAGACATTGCATGTGCTGTAAGAGCAACAATTGGAATGTGTTTTCCTGTTCCCTCCTCCGATTTCCTTATCGCTTTTGTTGCCTCATATCCATCCATCTTCGGCATCTAATTTTCCACAAAGACATACAGAATCAGTATATTTAAGCTGATAATCACTTATTATATAAAACAGTTACATATTGCTAATAGCTCATACCTGACAATCCATTAGGATCAAATCGTATGGACGACAAACCGAAATCTCAGTTTGTGATCTTGAATTTCTTTCCTTCTGAAGAGACTCTCTTCTACAATCTTCAGAACTGACCATGTAATTAAGAGCCTCTACTGCTTGTTGTCCATCACCTACAGCAACAACAACAGCTCCCATTTTTTCAAGCATTATAGTAGCAACCCTTTGAATTACCGGCGTATCTTCTGCAAGCAAAATTCTTAATCCCTCAAGAGATTTCTTATCATTCACTTCTTTTCTTGACCTTGTCACCCTATCATGAGCCTCTATTGCAAAAGTTGTGTCCTTAATGGACAACGATTTAGCTTTGTTGTCTTCAGAGGAACAAGATTCTTCTTTCCTTATATTATTTTCTTCCAAATGTTCATTTTCATTGATTACCTTTACAATTGGTTTTTCACTGATTTCAGATATGTCCGAATCATCGGAGCTAGTAGCAGCATCAAAATGAGTAGAATCAATCTCAAGAAACTCATGTGAGTCACCTTCTTTCATATTTTTCTTTTGTAGCTCAAGATTTCTCTCTTTTATAACAGCTTCCAAAATATGAATCATTTTACCTTTGTAAAGTGGTTTATTAACCATTAATAAATGCCCTTTCCGACGAAGCTCCGTCTTTATGGTATTTGATGTGTCATGATTTAAAATCCACACAAACTTTGCTCTTCCGAAATACTTGTGAAGCAAGTTAAGTTGTTCTTTCCATATATCTGTGCTTAGGTCAAGTAAACCAATGTCAACAACAATGATAAAAATTGGGTTCCTCATATCTTTTATGCTGAGTAATTTGGACTTGAATCCTTCAAGATTTGTTGGATAGTGTGCATCAAAGTTGTTATTATTATGGATTGAACTTCTTGCATGAAAGAGTTCCCTCAAAATTTGAGTTAGTCCATTCCATTCAGATGCTTCCATTGTGCACACCCCTTTTTTGGTTAACCACTTTGATGTTATTAATCTACCCATGTTGCCTTGTAGTGCAAGCAATACCTGCATCGACGCTTAGTATTTAATAACCTGTTTCTTATCCTTAAATATATTTGCTATTATTGAAATGCACATTTTTGGAGATGAATTATATGTTATTTTAAAGAATTATCTGCCAAGAAGAGTGATTTACTCACCACTAAGCCGTTGTCTGTCAAATTTACATCACAATGTTGTTCCGAGACATCCATGGGTGCACTGAGAAGCAAACATAATCTCATCAATGTTCCTTGACCCTCCTTTTTGGTAACCTTGATTTCTCCACCCATTTTATTAACCTGACATCCAACAGTAATGATGAGATCAAAGGAACTTATATTCAAATCAGCAAACTCAAAATCTATTTGAGAAGAATCGTGGTGACTGCGTCAAATGCATGATTTTACTCACCAAGTTCCTAACAATGCAAAGACCAAGACCAGTCCCTCCATGCCTGAAATAAGTAAAGGATTCAGAAATCAGTTAATCAAAAGTTCTTAAACTTACATTTTGAAATTTAATGATAATCTTATATAATAATATCAAGATAATTTGTAAGCTAAAAAACCAACATGTACTCATTACACTCAATAATTTCTGCAGTCACTGCAGTTGATCTAAGTCGTTGGATAAAGATCAAATGACTCAAATCATGACTTCGACAAATTAGAAACTGAAAATTTGAATCGTCTGATCTTCATCAACTACTAAGATCATTAACTATATTGGCAACTAACTACATCAAATTCATTTCCTATCTTTGTCTATATGAAAAAAAAAAACATTAAATTTCTTACAGTCGAGTAGTCGATGGATCAGCTTGTTCAAAGCTTTCAAACACAGAATCCCATTTGCTTGGATCAATACCTATATCACATACAGAAGAAGAAATCCATTGTGATTTATTCATGAAATGATTTTTTATTTTGACAAAAAGAGACAGTCCTCAATGCAATTTTTCCTAACAAATTTTAAGATTCATACCACAGCCTGTGTCTTCAACTTCAAACCAAAGTATCACTTTGTTATCTCTCATAGATATTCTCTTTGCATGATTTGCATTTATCTTATCTTTGCTCTTATGTATAATCCTTGATTTCTTCTGATCAAGATAAAAATTCGGACTATCGTTGCAAGAATTCGGGTATTCACACCATCCTCGGAGAATAACATGACCAGCTGTTATACATTTATAAGTGTTAAGTTAGAATTAGATTAGTCTCCTATAACAACCACTTTCAAAAACTAAATAAATATTGTGATATTTTTCATACACATTTTGACTTACATGTAGTAAACTTGATTGAATTGTTGATTAAATTTGCAAATACTTGAACCACCCTAGCAGAATCACCTCTAACAAGTTTTGGCATATCATCTGCATGGAAAATAGTTATCGGTAAAATTAAATGCATATCATAAACTTGTTAAACTCTATGATGAAACAAAATAATTTAGAATCATACCAGAAAGGTCTAAAACAGTCTCCACATTGTGATTAATACATTGAACAGAAAACATATCTACAAGTCCTTCAAGTTCGCGTCCTAAGTCGAATTCTGCTTCTTCTAGTACAAGTTTTCCTGATTCCACCTAAATTGTTCAAATATTAGGAAGCTTTCGGGAAAAAGTGAAGTTTTGTTATATAGTGCAATTTGCTTATCATATATGTATCACCTTGCTTAGATCCAATATGTTATTAAGAAGACGAAGTAGAGCCGTTGAACATTTTCTTATTTGAGTAACTGTCGAATATTGTTCATTTGTGAGACAATCATCAGATATAAGAATGTCCAGCAATCCGATTACTGCTGCCATAGGTGTCCTTAGTTCATGACTGTAATACAACCAAGAAAAAGCAAACAACGAAGCTAATTTATGAACGAAACAACGGCAAAATTTGAAAATTATAAGACATGTTAGAGTTATAAACCTCATGTTTGCAAGGAATTGACTTTTATAGTTGCTCGATGCTTCTGCCTTCCTTCTTGCTTCAAGTTGGCTAATCAATTCAGCTCTAAGATTCATTTCCTTTGACACTCCATTTGTCAATATCAAAATACAAACACATCCAATCACTAAAATACATAAAGATGCAGATATCAGAATAACCAAAGTTTTGAAGGCTCTTTCATCCACTTGTCCCATTATATACTTTCTTGGTATGATGATTACACCTACCTGCACAAAGTTTAAGTCATAATTTGTACACACAAAAAACATAACAAAATCATTGATGAAAAAAGAGTGATCACCAAGTTTTTAAAGAGTTTAATGAAGGTGCACTGTCGGTGCAAACTAGTTTTATGCATACTCCCTTTTCTTAGTTTTTCTTAAAATTGAGAGTTGGGTCTAACTCAACCCTACAAAACCAGCTTGTAAGGTGAGGATTTCCCTCACTTATAAACATATATTCAGGCCATCTTGCAACCAATGTGGGACTTCTTAACACACCCCTTCGCGCCCAACACTATTGGACTTGGGGCACAGATATAAATGGTGGATGGCCCGATTAGAAACCTGATAGCATGTGGCTCAACGGATCGTGGAGGTGGCTCTGATACTATCTTAAAATTGAGAGTTTGGCCTAACTCAACACTACAAAACCGCTTGTAAAGTGAGGATTTCCCTCACTTACAAACATATATTCAGGTCATCTCGCAACTGATGCGGGACTTCTTAACATTTTTAACACCGTAAAAACTTGTGGTCAAATACGTCTATGGAGACATAAAAAAACCTTAGCATTGCAACGATAATCGCGGTTGCAGATCTTATATAAAGGTGATCACCTATAAATACTCTACCATAATTATCATCATCAATAGATCATATAAATCATAAAATAAATTTTAAAAGCAAGTATCTTCATATATTACCAAGGGAAGCCTCTTCAAGTTTAGGTAGAATGAGTCAATATAATATTGCTGATGACCAAGCTTAGCATTCTCAACATGAACCTCATGAGTTGAATTAGGAAAATGATTTCCATAAGTTCTCTGCAACCACTCAGCTCCAAGTTTTATAATACCATCTTCACAATCCACAGCCATTTTAAGCTTAGGTGGCTTAGTTGAATTACTAAGCAAAGGTGCACTTGTAGAAGTTGCAAGTAAATAACCTTGTTGAGAAGTTAAATACATATGACCACTATGCATTTCAACAAGTTCTCTCATTAACTGTCCAACACTATAAAAAGCAGTTGTTACACCAACAACAGCCATAATACTTTTATTTTCAGAATCCCAAACAGGTAATGCAGCCGAAAGCAACGGCGAATCTGTAAACTTACTAACTGCTACATGCCATGTAGCTACACCATCAGGAACTTGTGAAAGTCCTGCTATGTTTATTAAATCTTCCGGTGCTATTTTCATCGCTTTTCCGATTTTTTCGCCTGTTACCGGATCAAGTGGTTCTCTATACCAAATTGCTGAAAAATTACCATGAATTGTTTTATCATCCCATGCTTGATGAGCTGAAAGTGTATTGACCATGTTAGAAGTCGTCGCAACCATTGAGTAATTTGAAAGATCTGAGTAAATGTAAAATGTATTGTTATCTTTAAGATCTCTATGGAATGCTTGAACAAATCCATTCTTGTAATTGATTGTTATTGAGTTTAGAGCTTTTCTGCTAGCAAATAGTGACCATGTTACTGCTCTCATTGCTTCATATAACTGCTACAAATCAAACCAAGACATATGTTATAATAATAATTGGTTAATAATATGGTAAGTGTATGATCTAAAAAAAATTCACACACATCAAAATATTTTAGTAATTTATATCAAAATTTTATTTAACATATTTTATTGAAGGTAAAGTTTATATGCTTTAACTTGAGATAAACAGCATGGTCACTAAGATAGTGCTAAATGATTCAGCAATTAAATTTATATTTTTATAGAATGCTATCAAAATATATGAACACTAAGATAGTGTTATATGATTCAGCAGTTAAATTTGTACTAATATTTTAAAAAATGTTCACAAACTGCATGAACTTTTTATGAATGAATTATCAATTTTGTCTCTGAAATTATATTATCCAAACAATTTAAACTGTGAAAATAATGAAATTTTAAAATAATTTCTAAAATTGAAAATTTCGATCGCAATAGTCCTTCTGAGATAATTTCGATGACTAAATCGACCAAATAATTAAGATTAGTGTAATCAATGATTTTAAATTTTTTAAATTTTTTTTGAAGACCAAATTATCCATACTTCACATACTTTTTCATGATAAAACAGTAAAAATTGAATGAGTAATAAATTAAGATTCAACCTCAACTTGTTCTGCTTGAGATGCAGGATTGCTATAACGTCTGATAACATACTGAGATAACTTGACTTGAGCTGTTGTAATTTCAGAAGTCGAGTTCAAAATATTCCACATCCTCAAAATCGGACGTTGTAGAAGTTCATAACGCAAACCATACGCCAAACTACTCAATGATTTCGCCGTATAAATCTTCGTAAAATGCCATGTTAATATGGTCAATAGTCCTATCAAGATAGCTAACATTACCTGCATAAAACAAAATATAACTTTGATCATATCAATAAATAATCAATTTTAATCTAAATTATGAAATATATAGTTAGTTTATCAAATAGTTACTAACTTACTCTCTACTGAAGCGACTCAGTAGAGAGTAAGTCAGTAACTAACTGATAACAAACTACTAAGATGACGAGAAACAGAAGTGTGAAATTACGACATGTGTCATTAAAAATGAATGTTCTTAAGATATATGATTATGAACACAAAAACATAAGCATATAGAATTTTAATTACTAACCATGATTGCTAATCTAACCACAAAAACACTGTAGTATGATGAAAGACAATGACTACTAGCATATTGAAATTGCTCTTTTTCAACATCTCTGTTGAAAATTCTTCTACCTCTTGGTGTGTTACTTTTCTTCCATGAATTTGCAAACTTGAATAGTCTATTAAACATGTATCTATAGTTATTACCCATTGAAGAGTTTGAAATTGATGTAGTTAAACAAGTTTAAGAATCAGAACTTGTTTTGTATATGTTTTTTTTTGCAATATGCCATATCAATGAGATTTATAAAGTAACTAAATTCATATCAGAGAGGTTCCAATTTGATTTTGTTTATGCCTGCGTGTCAGACAGAGAGAAACCACTATGTTTTCAGTATTCTTATATATAGTGTTTGTGTTTTATTTTAGTGGAATAAAGTTTTGAAAAGATAATGTATTTAAATGATTTTTAAGCATATATAAATCATGAGTTGTAAGATCACTCTCTTTTCAACATTCTTTTTATAACATATATTAACATTCATTTTTTTTTATTGGTTAAAATAAATATCGGTGTCCCATTTTAAAAATAAGTTCCACATAAAATAGTAAAACTCGTATGATTTTCCTTCAATTAGAGAATGAGTGTTAAAAAAATATTCCTAACATTTCTTTAAATAAATATAATTGGCAATGTGAGTGATACTCTTCCCCTTAATTATAAGTCTAGTTTGTAATGGGTTTTGCCCAATATAAAAAACAAATTAATATGGTATCATAACTTATTGATCAGAGAAGCCACTAGGCTTGGTCTTGTGGTGAGGGGTTTAAGTAGTATGTTAGAAGTCTTAGGTTTGATCATCAGCTCTAATGTAAACTTATCGAATAGATTACTCACCATTTGCATTTATAGATTAAGTACAATAATGTTAGAGTGTGAGAGAAAGTGTATTGAGAAAAACTCAAATTGCCATAGAATAAAGATAAGATTTTAAATGAGTTCATAAAGAGACATTCTTCAATATACAAACCCATTTTGTGTTAGATACAATATAAAAAATATATAATATAAACAACATTCAACAAGGTGTAACACGAGTGGTCGATATTCAGACCTTAACCTATTGCAATTTTGCATGCATAGAGAAATCACACACACATACACAAGTTTCCGGATGCGTCACTGCCCCCTCTCAACGACCAAATATCTCATCATTTATGGATGACATTCATTACGATTACTCTAAATATACTTTTTTTTTATCTTAAAACCTCTCACTTTATATTCTCGTACTAACTTGAGTGTCAAAATGTTTGCAGGTATCTCCCATCAACTTTCATCTTAACAGTTTACTTTTCAACGCTGACCACTGATTTTAATCACTCCAAATCGAAATCAATATATTGTCTTTTCTTGGGTGCTACTTTGTCACTGTCCACTTTGTTGTGCAAGTGCAGTGTGTAGCAAGAGGCTTCGTATAATATTCAGTGGGGTGATTTATTCCACACCCAAGATGCTTATTGCCTGAAATATAATTTATAGGATTTAATTTTCTATATCCCTATATTAAAGTTTGAGTTTTATTGTATACATTAGTTAAAAGTGAAAATGGTATATATCACTAAAGCTTTACAAAAATAGTGTACGTGAGAGGTTAATTTTTATTTTATTTATTCGATTGAATTCACTCACTTATTTACTCTCCATATCATTATTAGTGTACAATAATTAAAAATTAAAGGTTAAATCAATGTTTTAAATCCAACACCCCTTAATTACCTTTATATTTGTTCAAGGATATATACAATTTTAATTTAAATTAATTTTTATATTTTGATTGATTAGGGTAAGGCACATAAAGATCGCTCTGATTTTGAAGGTCCATGGACAAGAGACCCTCTTAAATTTGATAACTCTTATTTTGTGTAAGATTATTTATTTCATGTTAATTTGTTTATTTAAAATTAATGTATGAAAAATTACTACCTAAAAAAAATTAATGTATGAAAATTAATTAACACAAGATTAACTTGATTAGGGAACTATTGAAATCGGAATCAAAAGACTTATTAAAGCTTCCCACGGATAAAGCTCTGGTTGAAGATCCTGAGTTCCGCAAGTATGTTGAACTTTATGCTAAGGTATTGTTCTTAGTTAGCATTTTTCCCCCTCTCTTGATGATATATGATTTTGGGGCTACTAATAATATGATATTTGAATTGTACTAGGATGAGGATGCATTTTTCAGAGATTATGCAATATCACACAAGAAACTTTCTGAACTAGGCTTCAATCCAAATTGCAATTATCGTTCCAAATTGGCCAAGGGAGTTCTAGGATTTGCTATTGCCTCAACCGTTGTGATGCTTGGTTACTTACTTGAACTCAACAAAATAATCGATTGAAACATTGTGTTGTTAAATTGTTCTTTATTTGTTCCTCACAATAACATATACTATCAATCTATCATGTATAAGTGGTGAAGTTAAAGACCATATTCAAAGTATATTGCTTAAAATGTAATGTAATTTATATTTTATTGTATGATCTCTTTTTATCCATCTATTTTATGGAAATTATCATTTGGGCAAAAGCATGTTACTCACAGCTTTTTGCCAAACCAGTGTCCCAAATTTAATTTTAAAATTGAAAAGTCATTGGAATAGTAAATTGAAAACAAGTTGAAAATGGTGGTGGTAAGTGTTAAATAACATTTAAGTCACAAAATATTCAACTGGCCCATTAGTTCAGTTGGTTAGAGCGTCGTGCTAATAACGCGAAGGTCGCAGGTTCGAGACCTGCATGGGCCAATTTATCATTTTTGTTTTCGAATTTAAACCTTTTTGAACCAGGCACGTGATATGGATTAGCTTACCAATCGTAACAAGACCAAATCAAGATTTCTCATCTCAACACAAACACACCTTCATAATAAAAATAAGGTACACTGTTCATTTGGTCCCTTACGTTTATTTTAGATTTGAATCAGGTCATTTACGTTTTAAAAGTTTGAATTTGGTCCCTCACGTTATCAACATTTGCATTAGTTCAAACTTTTAAAACGTAAGGGACTTGATTCAAATCTAAAATAAACGTAAAGGACCAAATGAAGAGTTTAGATATATTTTCATCTTTAACTCCTCTAATAATATTATTTAGCTACCCTAAATATAAAAACTAGTAGAAATATTTATGACTTTTTATCAAGACTTTGATTGATTTTTTTTATCAAGACTTCGATTGACTTTTTTTTTTATCAAGACTTCGATTGATTTTTTTTATCTTGTTTTGGCATTTTTTCATGATAGTTATTTTCATGATAGTTATTTTCTCATTTTGATCTCTACAACATGAACCAACTACTATAAAATATAGTAGAAATCGGTATATTTAAGCTTAAATTCAATTATTAATTTTTTTCTCATCAAACAATATAGTAGAAGTCTCACATTTTAATGTAAAAAAATGAGAAATTTTGAATTCAAACTTAAGCTCCAGCATAACAACGTCCTTGCGCCTATCAACTTACTTATAAATTTTTTTTTTGCCTTAGACTCAACCCACTTATTTAATATATTTAAAAATGAGGTTTAAGTTAGACAATTTTTTCAAATTAAGTCTGTATTTTTGACAAAATTAGTGGCCCCTTAACATACAACGTTGCTTTGTGTGTGAAAATTACATTCAGAAAGAGAAAAGAAAGAGGATTATGTGGATATTGCACACATTTACCTTTTTTGTCTATGCAAAAATAGGGGTGTAAGCGGATCAGAAAAATCCAATGAAACCGATAATCCAAACCGAAAAAAAACCGAACTTTATGGTTCAGATCAAAAACCGAACCGAACCAATAGAAAACCGAAGTGGTTTGGTTCGGTTCTCGGTTCCAATTTTCAGATCCAATGGACAAACCGAACCAAACCAATATATAGTATATATGTTAAATTATTTTCTTAGGTAGCTCATATCCATCAAAAACTATAACTGACCCAACAACTTCTAAAAAATAAAATAAAATTTGTCTCACTTAGAAACTCTAACTTAAAAACGCAAACTTAGAAACACTCACAACCGCAAACGCAAACTCAGAAACGCTGCTCTCATCTCACCTCACCTCACCCTCATCCTAAAGCTTCTCTCAACACTACGCAAACAACACTCTTACGTCACGCTGCTGCTCTAATCTCAAACCCTCAGAACGATAATTTCTCAAGCATTGTTTTATTTTATTTTTCGATTTAAGTGGGAATAGACTTGTAGTTTTATTTTTATTGCACTTTATTATTTGAAGAACTTATAAACTTAATTTCAATAAGGTTGTATTTTGTATTTGATGAACTTATGAACTTAATTTTAATATAGTTGTATTATGTATTTGATGAACTTAAGCGAAAAAATTGTATTTTGTATATGTATTTGATGAACTTATGGGAAAATAATTGTATTTTGTATTTGATGAGCTTATGGAAAAAAAATATTGGGAAAAAAATAATAGCATGAAATATATCGGAAAAAACCGATTAAAGTATCCGAACCAAACCGAACCAAACCGATGAGTTTGGTTCGGATTCATTTTTGAAAAACACTAAAAACCGAACCAAACCGAACCAATAGAGGATTCATTGGTTCGGATATCGGATTCACTCAAAACCGATCCAAACCGAACCAATTACACCCCTATGCAAAAATGTTCTTGTGAAGTTCCAAAAAGCATAATTATTTTGCCAATTTTGGTGCGACACTGTCACCATGTACCTTACCTGCAAAATTGGTTACAATACATACAAAACAATGGTCAAAACTCAAAAGCACCACTCTGAAGCTCATAGTATCAAATTTCAATCTTCAAATTCATCTATCACACACATTCACATCAAAGACTAAACCTTTTTGTTGAATAGTCTAATACCCATGATTCATCAACAACCATTGGATGATACCATCATGGAGATGAAAGAAAGTTTCATGCTTTCATCACTTGGTGATACTAAACCAATTTTCAGAACTGCCCATTTTCTCAAACCAATTGCAAATTCCACTCATGACCCTGCTTTTCATTTTAACCCCTCATTTTCTACTTCTGAGTGGCCTTTGAAAATCCATTTCAATGGGTGGCGCTATCCAAAAATGAAATGGGTTAGATGGGTTGATGAACTTAAGCTCAAATATGAATCATTATGGAAAAAAGCTGGAATCTTTGAAGCTATAATGAGTACTAAGAGTCACATTATGAAAAACCAAGACTTGGTTTATGGGGTTGTTGAGAAATGGTGTTGTGAGACAAATACCTTTGTGTTACCCTTTGGTGAGGTGACAATAACTTTGGAGGATGTTAAGGTTTTGGGGGGTTATTCTCTTTTTGGTGAACCTGTTTTCACTTTACTTGAAGATCAAGAAATGAAAGAGGTCGAAGAAAAATTGAATCTTGCAAGACGACAACTTTATAAGAGTAATTTCATATGGATGGATAGTTTTATTGATAAAAGTAGTGAAATTGAACATGAAGCATTTCTTGCTACTTGGTTAGCAATTTTTGTTTTTCCTCATAAAAGTTTTGTGGTGAAAAGTTATTTGTTTCCTATTGCTGTTCGTCTTGCTAGAGGGAGTCTTATTGCATTAGCACCAGCAGTTTTAGCTAGTTTATATAAGGATTTAGGTTTGTTCAAGAAAAAAATCGATGACTTGAAAACAATGGTGAAATTTCCATTGGAGTTAGAGGTTAATGTACAATCACCCTTTTACTTGGTTCAAGTTTGGGTGTGGGAGAGGTTCAAAAATTTGCAACCACAACCTAAGTTAATCAACAATGGAGATCATGTATTGTTGAGGTGGCATAAGATTAAGCCTTTGAAAATTGACAATGTGAGGTTGGCGTTGGATTCAGCTGTCGAAGATTTTATTTGGCGTCCATATGTTAGATCTGCTGATAAGTGTGGACTGTTTTATCCAAATGATGACTTTTGGATATGTAAGAAAGATTTAGATAATGAGATGTTGTCATTTGTTATATGCTTGAGAGTTTGCGAGCTAGTTGGATTTGAATCTATAGAGCAATATCTCCCACATAGAGTTGCTATGCAATTTGGAATGGATCAAGATGTTCCGAGTTATGTGCCTAGATTCAATGAGACTAAAGCCATTGCTTGGAAAAACTACTGCAGACCCATATCTGATAAAAAACTGTATTTTCCACCAAGATTTTTTGAGGCAGATGTTACCACACGTTATGCAAAGTGGTGGAAGCAATCAGTATTAGGTGAGTACAATTTTGTCAAGAACATTATGAAGCGGAAGAGAAGTGCGAGTTCAAGAAAACATAGACGTTATGTAGGAAAAGCTAAAAGTAGTAATGATGTTGGCGTTCCACCTGGTTTTCCTCCCAATCTTGTTGACACTCTTAATTTTGGAAAATTTTGTGATGATGGTTCAAACACTAAAACTAGGAAGGTTGTTGATTTATATGCTGATGATCCGTATGAAAGTATATTACCGCTGAAAAGGTCGGTTTCAAAAGATAATATTGTGCTTTCAATAGGAAGTTTGGAGAAAGATTTTAATGATGCAAATGCGAGCAAAGAAGCAAGAATGTCTAGTGACAGAGTCTATTTATCCGAGACTCACGGTGAACACTGTAGCTATGCTATCAGAAACAAAGCCTCTTTGTCCAATAAAGTAAAGGCTATGCAGCAGCACGATCTCCAATTTCACTCTGATAAGGCTGCTCAAGCAGAAGCTAAAGAATCGGTTGAAGAAAGAGAAAGAAAAAGAAAAGAAAAAAATGAAGTTCTTGTTTTGTTCGAAGAGCAATGCTTACAGAATCAAGAGGAAATAGCGCGTCTAGCAAGGCAACAGGAAGAGATCTTACAGTTAATGGTTTTGAGGGAGAAGAGAGATGAAGAGTTGAGGCAACTCATCGTTAATGTTCTAAGTAATCAACAACCATCATCATCTTCTTAAACTCAATTTTAAACTCTCTTTATCTTATCAAACTCATGACAGTGATGCTCTTTTCATACTCTCCATTTTGTCGATAACAAATGAAAGAGAAAATAATATTAGTTAAGATGAGTTATGATATATGTTTTTATTATCTGCTATGCTTGTGTTTTTTATATTTAGTAGTATCGACAGAGATGAAACTTTGTTAATGCGATAAAGAATATATAATGAAGTTAAACATTTTATTCTATTTCATCAGTTTCATAATAGTGTATGATAATGTATCTATTTGATATTCTATTTATTTATCTTGCATCTAATGAAATGGCTGGGAGAAAAAACTACAAATTCTAAGAAGAGGAAATAAAGACTTTTCAAGACAAACACACTTTCATAAACAAAATTCAACTTATATGTTTATATGACAATGATTTATTGCAAAAGGACTCTTACTCCTTCTAGATATCTATATACATTTATTTTTACTAGGCAGCTTATGAATATGAGTTTGTAATTATGTTGGATATACATAACATAATGCTTTTCCTTCAAGAAAATTGCAATCATATGCACACACGAAGAACACTGCAGCCGTTTACTGATACTAGTAAGCTCAGTAAGGAAAATTGATCTACATACATATATCAAGCTGTAATTTATGATGTTAACATGTGCTAAAAGTAAACTCTATACATTTCTAGGTTGCATAATCGAATCCTTTTTTTGCTCAATAAAAGTGAAAAGAAGTCAAGATGCCGGCTTAGTGAGTGAGAGAATGGTTGAGACCATTTTCTTGAAATCAATCGGCTTTGTTAAGTAAGCATCCATGCCAACCTTAAGGCATTTGGCTTCATCACAAGACATTGCATGTGCTGTAAGAGCAACAATTGGAATGTGTTTTCCTGTTCCCTCCTCCGATTTCCTTATCGCTTTTGTTGCCTCATATCCATCCATCTTCGGCATCTAATTTTCCACAAAGACATACAGAATCAGTATATTTAAGCTGATAATCACTTATTATATAAAACAGTTACATATTGCTAATAGCTCATACCTGACAATCCATTAGGATCAAATCGTATGGACGACAAACCGAAATCTCAGTTTGTGATCTTGAATTTCTTTCCTTCTGAAGAGACTCTCTTCTACAATCTTCAGAACTGACCATGTAATTAAGAGCCTCTACTGCTTGTTGTCCATCACCTACAGCAACAACAACAGCTCCCATTTTTTCAAGCATTATAGTAGCAACCCTTTGAATTACCGGCGTATCTTCTGCAAGCAAAATTCTTAATCCCTCAAGAGATTTCTTATCATTCACTTCTTTTCTTGACCTTGTCACCCTATCATGAGCCTCTATTGCAAAAGTTGTGTCCTTAATGGACAACGATTTAGCTTTGTTGTCTTCAGAGGAACAAGATTCTTCTTTCCTTATATTATTTTCTTCCAAATGTTCATTTTCATTGATTACCTTTACAATTGGTTTTTCACTGATTTCAGATATGTCCGAATCATCGGAGCTAGTAGCAGCATCAAAATGAGTAGAATCAATCTCAAGAAACTCATGTGAGTCACCTTCTTTCATATTTTTCTTTTGTAGCTCAAGATTTCTCTCTTTTATAACAGCTTCCAAAATATGAATCATTTTACCTTTGTAAAGTGGTTTATTAACCATTAATAAATGCCCTTTCCGACGAAGCTCCGTCTTTATGGTATTTGATGTGTCATGATTTAAAATCCACACAAACTTTGCTCTTCCGAAATACTTGTGAAGCAAGTTAAGTTGTTCTTTCCATATATCTGTGCTTAGGTCAAGTAAACCAATGTCAACAACAATGATAAAAATTGGGTTCCTCATATCTTTTATGCTGAGTAATTTGGACTTGAATCCTTCAAGATTTGTTGGATAGTGTGCATCAAAGTTGTTATTATTATGGATTGAACTTCTTGCATGAAAGAGTTCCCTCAAAATTTGAGTTAGTCCATTCCATTCAGATGCTTCCATTGTGCACACCCCTTTTTTGGTTAACCACTTTGATGTTATTAATCTACCCATGTTGCCTTGTAGTGCAAGCAATACCTGCATCGACGCTTAGTATTTAATAACCTGTTTCTTATCCTTAAATATATTTGCTATTATTGAAATGCACATTTTTGGAGATGAATTATATGTTATTTTAAAGAATTATCTGCCAAGAAGAGTGATTTACTCACCACTAAGCCGTTGTCTGTCAAATTTACATCACAATGTTGTTCCGAGACATCCATGGGTGCACTGAGAAGCAAACATAATCTCATCAATGTTCCTTGACCCTCCTTTTTGGTAACCTTGATTTCTCCACCCATTTTATTAACCTGACATCCAACAGTAATGATGAGATCAAAGGAACTTATATTCAAATCAGCAAACTCAAAATCTATTTGAGAAGAATCGTGGTGACTGCGTCAAATGCATGATTTTACTCACCAAGTTCCTAACAATGCAAAGACCAAGACCAGTCCCTCCATGCCTGAAATAAGTAAAGGATTCAGAAATCAGTTAATCAAAAGTTCTTAAACTTACATTTTGAAATTTAATGATAATCTTATATAATAATATCAAGATAATTTGTAAGCTAAAAAACCAACATGTACTCATTACACTCAATAATTTCTGCAGTCACTGCAGTTGATCTAAGTCGTTGGATAAAGATCAAATGACTCAAATCATGACTTCGACAAATTAGAAACTGAAAATTTGAATCGTCTGATCTTCATCAACTACTAAGATCATTAACTATATTGGCAACTAACTACATCAAATTCATTTCCTATCTTTGTCTATATGAAAAAAAAAAACATTAAATTTCTTACAGTCGAGTAGTCGATGGATCAGCTTGTTCAAAGCTTTCAAACACAGAATCCCATTTGCTTGGATCAATACCTATATCACATACAGAAGAAGAAATCCATTGTGATTTATTCATGAAATGATTTTTTATTTTGACAAAAAGAGACAGTCCTCAATGCAATTTTTCCTAACAAATTTTAAGATTCATACCACAGCCTGTGTCTTCAACTTCAAACCAAAGTATCACTTTGTTATCTCTCATAGATATTCTCTTTGCATGATTTGCATTTATCTTATCTTTGCTCTTATGTATAATCCTTGATTTCTTCTGATCAAGATAAAAATTCGGACTATCGTTGCAAGAATTCGGGTATTCACACCATCCTCGGAGAATAACATGACCAGCTGTTATACATTTATAAGTGTTAAGTTAGAATTAGATTAGTCTCCTATAACAACCACTTTCAAAAACTAAATAAATATTGTGATATTTTTCATACACATTTTGACTTACATGTAGTAAACTTGATTGAATTGTTGATTAAATTTGCAAATACTTGAACCACCCTAGCAGAATCACCTCTAACAAGTTTTGGCATATCATCTGCATGGAAAATAGTTATCGGTAAAATTAAATGCATATCATAAACTTGTTAAACTCTATGATGAAACAAAATAATTTAGAATCATACCAGAAAGGTCTAAAACAGTCTCCACATTGTGATTAATACATTGAACAGAAAACATATCTACAAGTCCTTCAAGTTCGCGTCCTAAGTCGAATTCTGCTTCTTCTAGTACAAGTTTTCCTGATTCCACCTAAATTGTTCAAATATTAGGAAGCTTTCGGGAAAAAGTGAAGTTTTGTTATATAGTGCAATTTGCTTATCATATATGTATCACCTTGCTTAGATCCAATATGTTATTAAGAAGACGAAGTAGAGCCGTTGAACATTTTCTTATTTGAGTAACTGTCGAATATTGTTCATTTGTGAGACAATCATCAGATATAAGAATGTCCAGCAATCCGATTACTGCTGCCATAGGTGTCCTTAGTTCATGACTGTAATACAACCAAGAAAAAGCAAACAACGAAGCTAATTTATGAACGAAACAACGGCAAAATTTGAAAATTATAAGACATGTTAGAGTTATAAACCTCATGTTTGCAAGGAATTGACTTTTATAGTTGCTCGATGCTTCTGCCTTCCTTCTTGCTTCAAGTTGGCTAATCAATTCAGCTCTAAGATTCATTTCCTTTGACACTCCATTTGTCAATATCAAAATACAAACACATCCAATCACTAAAATACATAAAGATGCAGATATCAGAATAACCAAAGTTTTGAAGGCTCTTTCATCCACTTGTCCCATTATATACTTTCTTGGTATGATGATTACACCTACCTGCACAAAGTTTAAGTCATAATTTGTACACACAAAAAACATAACAAAATCATTGATGAAAAAAGAGTGATCACCAAGTTTTTAAAGAGTTTAATGAAGGTGCACTGTCGGTGCAAACTAGTTTTATGCATACTCCCTTTTCTTAGTTTTTCTTAAAATTGAGAGTTGGGTCTAACTCAACCCTACAAAACCAGCTTGTAAGGTGAGGATTTCCCTCACTTATAAACATATATTCAGGCCATCTTGCAACCAATGTGGGACTTCTTAACACACCCCTTCGCGCCCAACACTATTGGACTTGGGGCACAGATATAAATGGTGGATGGCCCGATTAGAAACCTGATAGCATGTGGCTCAACGGATCGTGGAGGTGGCTCTGATACTATCTTAAAATTGAGAGTTTGGCCTAACTCAACACTACAAAACCGCTTGTAAAGTGAGGATTTCCCTCACTTACAAACATATATTCAGGTCATCTCGCAACTGATGCGGGACTTCTTAACATTTTTAACACCGTAAAAACTTGTGGTCAAATACGTCTATGGAGACATAAAAAAACCTTAGCATTGCAACGATAATCGCGGTTGCAGATCTTATATAAAGGTGATCACCTATAAATACTCTACCATAATTATCATCATCAATAGATCATATAAATCATAAAATAAATTTTAAAAGCAAGTATCTTCATATATTACCAAGGGAAGCCTCTTCAAGTTTAGGTAGAATGAGTCAATATAATATTGCTGATGACCAAGCTTAGCATTCTCAACATGAACCTCATGAGTTGAATTAGGAAAATGATTTCCATAAGTTCTCTGCAACCACTCAGCTCCAAGTTTTATAATACCATCTTCACAATCCACAGCCATTTTAAGCTTAGGTGGCTTAGTTGAATTACTAAGCAAAGGTGCACTTGTAGAAGTTGCAAGTAAATAACCTTGTTGAGAAGTTAAATACATATGACCACTATGCATTTCAACAAGTTCTCTCATTAACTGTCCAACACTATAAAAAGCAGTTGTTACACCAACAACAGCCATAATACTTTTATTTTCAGAATCCCAAACAGGTAATGCAGCCGAAAGCAACGGCGAATCTGTAAACTTACTAACTGCTACATGCCATGTAGCTACACCATCAGGAACTTGTGAAAGTCCTGCTATGTTTATTAAATCTTCCGGTGCTATTTTCATCGCTTTTCCGATTTTTTCGCCTGTTACCGGATCAAGTGGTTCTCTATACCAAATTGCTGAAAAATTACCATGAATTGTTTTATCATCCCATGCTTGATGAGCTGAAAGTGTATTGACCATGTTAGAAGTCGTCGCAACCATTGAGTAATTTGAAAGATCTGAGTAAATGTAAAATGTATTGTTATCTTTAAGATCTCTATGGAATGCTTGAACAAATCCATTCTTGTAATTGATTGTTATTGAGTTTAGAGCTTTTCTGCTAGCAAATAGTGACCATGTTACTGCTCTCATTGCTTCATATAACTGCTACAAATCAAACCAAGACATATGTTATAATAATAATTGGTTAATAATATGGTAAGTGTATGATCTAAAAAAAATTCACACACATCAAAATATTTTAGTAATTTATATCAAAATTTTATTTAACATATTTTATTGAAGGTAAAGTTTATATGCTTTAACTTGAGATAAACAGCATGGTCACTAAGATAGTGCTAAATGATTCAGCAATTAAATTTATATTTTTATAGAATGCTATCAAAATATATGAACACTAAGATAGTGTTATATGATTCAGCAGTTAAATTTGTACTAATATTTTAAAAAATGTTCACAAACTGCATGAACTTTTTATGAATGAATTATCAATTTTGTCTCTGAAATTATATTATCCAAACAATTTAAACTGTGAAAATAATGAAATTTTAAAATAATTTCTAAAATTGAAAATTTCGATCGCAATAGTCCTTCTGAGATAATTTCGATGACTAAATCGACCAAATAATTAAGATTAGTGTAATCAATGATTTTAAATTTTTTAAATTTTTTTTGAAGACCAAATTATCCATACTTCACATACTTTTTCATGATAAAACAGTAAAAATTGAATGAGTAATAAATTAAGATTCAACCTCAACTTGTTCTGCTTGAGATGCAGGATTGCTATAACGTCTGATAACATACTGAGATAACTTGACTTGAGCTGTTGTAATTTCAGAAGTCGAGTTCAAAATATTCCACATCCTCAAAATCGGACGTTGTAGAAGTTCATAACGCAAACCATACGCCAAACTACTCAATGATTTCGCCGTATAAATCTTCGTAAAATGCCATGTTAATATGGTCAATAGTCCTATCAAGATAGCTAACATTACCTGCATAAAACAAAATATAACTTTGATCATATCAATAAATAATCAATTTTAATCTAAATTATGAAATATATAGTTAGTTTATCAAATAGTTACTAACTTACTCTCTACTGAAGCGACTCAGTAGAGAGTAAGTCAGTAACTAACTGATAACAAACTACTAAGATGACGAGAAACAGAAGTGTGAAATTACGACATGTGTCATTAAAAATGAATGTTCTTAAGATATATGATTATGAACACAAAAACATAAGCATATAGAATTTTAATTACTAACCATGATTGCTAATCTAACCACAAAAACACTGTAGTATGATGAAAGACAATGACTACTAGCATATTGAAATTGCTCTTTTTCAACATCTCTGTTGAAAATTCTTCTACCTCTTGGTGTGTTACTTTTCTTCCATGAATTTGCAAACTTGAATAGTCTATTAAACATGTATCTATAGTTATTACCCATTGAAGAGTTTGAAATTGATGTAGTTAAACAAGTTTAAGAATCAGAACTTGTTTTGTATATGTTTTTTTTTGCAATATGCCATATCAATGAGATTTATAAAGTAACTAAATTCATATCAGAGAGGTTCCAATTTGATTTTGTTTATGCCTGCGTGTCAGACAGAGAGAAACCACTATGTTTTCAGTATTCTTATATATAGTGTTTGTGTTTTATTTTAGTGGAATAAAGTTTTGAAAAGATAATGTATTTAAATGATTTTTAAGCATATATAAATCATGAGTTGTAAGATCACTCTCTTTTCAACATTCTTTTTATAACATATATTAACATTCATTTTTTTTTATTGGTTAAAATAAATATCGGTGTCCCATTTTAAAAATAAGTTCCACATAAAATAGTAAAACTCGTATGATTTTCCTTCAATTAGAGAATGAGTGTTAAAAAAATATTCCTAACATTTCTTTAAATAAATATAATTGGCAATGTGAGTGATACTCTTCCCCTTAATTATAAGTCTAGTTTGTAATGGGTTTTGCCCAATATAAAAAACAAATTAATATGGTATCATAACTTATTGATCAGAGAAGCCACTAGGCTTGGTCTTGTGGTGAGGGGTTTAAGTAGTATGTTAGAAGTCTTAGGTTTGATCATCAGCTCTAATGTAAACTTATCGAATAGATTACTCACCATTTGCATTTATAGATTAAGTACAATAATGTTAGAGTGTGAGAGAAAGTGTATTGAGAAAAACTCAAATTGCCATAGAATAAAGATAAGATTTTAAATGAGTTCATAAAGAGACATTCTTCAATATACAAACCCATTTTGTGTTAGATACAATATAAAAAATATATAATATAAACAACATTCAACAAGGTGTAACACGAGTGGTCGATATTCAGACCTTAACCTATTGCAATTTTGCATGCATAGAGAAATCACACACACATACACAAGTTTCCGGATGCGTCACTGCCCCCTCTCAACGACCAAATATCTCATCATTTATGGATGACATTCATTACGATTACTCTAAATATACTTTTTTTTTATCTTAAAACCTCTCACTTTATATTCTCGTACTAACTTGAGTGTCAAAATGTTTGCAGGTATCTCCCATCAACTTTCATCTTAACAGTTTACTTTTCAACGCTGACCACTGATTTTAATCACTCCAAATCGAAATCAATATATTGTCTTTTCTTGGGTGCTACTTTGTCACTGTCCACTTTGTTGTGCAAGTGCAGTGTGTAGCAAGAGGCTTCGTATAATATTCAGTGGGGTGATTTATTCCACACCCAAGATGCTTATTGCCTGAAATATAATTTATAGGATTTAATTTTCTATATCCCTATATTAAAGTTTGAGTTTTATTGTATACATTAGTTAAAAGTGAAAATGGTATATATCACTAAAGCTTTACAAAAATAGTGTACGTGAGAGGTTAATTTTTATTTTATTTATTCGATTGAATTCACTCACTTATTTACTCTCCATATCATTATTAGTGTACAATAATTAAAAATTAAAGGTTAAATCAATGTTTTAAATCCAACACCCCTTAATTACCTTTATATTTGTTCAAGGATATATACAATTTTAATTTAAATTAATTTTTATATTTTGATTGATTAGGGTAAGGCACATAAAGATCGCTCTGATTTTGAAGGTCCATGGACAAGAGACCCTCTTAAATTTGATAACTCTTATTTTGTGTAAGATTATTTATTTCATGTTAATTTGTTTATTTAAAATTAATGTATGAAAAATTACTACCTAAAAAAAATTAATGTATGAAAATTAATTAACACAAGATTAACTTGATTAGGGAACTATTGAAATCGGAATCAAAAGACTTATTAAAGCTTCCCACGGATAAAGCTCTGGTTGAAGATCCTGAGTTCCGCAAGTATGTTGAACTTTATGCTAAGGTATTGTTCTTAGTTAGCATTTTTCCCCCTCTCTTGATGATATATGATTTTGGGGCTACTAATAATATGATATTTGAATTGTACTAGGATGAGGATGCATTTTTCAGAGATTATGCAATATCACACAAGAAACTTTCTGAACTAGGCTTCAATCCAAATTGCAATTATCGTTCCAAATTGGCCAAGGGAGTTCTAGGATTTGCTATTGCCTCAACCGTTGTGATGCTTGGTTACTTACTTGAACTCAACAAAATAATCGATTGAAACATTGTGTTGTTAAATTGTTCTTTATTTGTTCCTCACAATAACATATACTATCAATCTATCATGTATAAGTGGTGAAGTTAAAGACCATATTCAAAGTATATTGCTTAAAATGTAATGTAATTTATATTTTATTGTATGATCTCTTTTTATCCATCTATTTTATGGAAATTATCATTTGGGCAAAAGCATGTTACTCACAGCTTTTTGCCAAACCAGTGTCCCAAATTTAATTTTAAAATTGAAAAGTCATTGGAATAGTAAATTGAAAACAAGTTGAAAATGGTGGTGGTAAGTGTTAAATAACATTTAAGTCACAAAATATTCAACTGGCCCATTAGTTCAGTTGGTTAGAGCGTCGTGCTAATAACGCGAAGGTCGCAGGTTCGAGACCTGCATGGGCCAATTTATCATTTTTGTTTTCGAATTTAAACCTTTTTGAACCAGGCACGTGATATGGATTAGCTTACCAATCGTAACAAGACCAAATCAAGATTTCTCATCTCAACACAAACACACCTTCATAATAAAAATAAGGTACACTGTTCATTTGGTCCCTTACGTTTATTTTAGATTTGAATCAGGTCATTTACGTTTTAAAAGTTTGAATTTGGTCCCTCACGTTATCAACATTTGCATTAGTTCAAACTTTTAAAACGTAAGGGACTTGATTCAAATCTAAAATAAACGTAAAGGACCAAATGAAGAGTTTAGATATATTTTCATCTTTAACTCCTCTAATAATATTATTTAGCTACCCTAAATATAAAAACTAGTAGAAATATTTATGACTTTTTATCAAGACTTTGATTGATTTTTTTTATCAAGACTTCGATTGACTTTTTTTTTTATCAAGACTTCGATTGATTTTTTTTATCTTGTTTTGGCATTTTTTCATGATAGTTATTTTCATGATAGTTATTTTCTCATTTTGATCTCTACAACATGAACCAACTACTATAAAATATAGTAGAAATCGGTATATTTAAGCTTAAATTCAATTATTAATTTTTTTCTCATCAAACAATATAGTAGAAGTCTCACATTTTAATGTAAAAAAATGAGAAATTTTGAATTCAAACTTAAGCTCCAGCATAACAACGTCCTTGCGCCTATCAACTTACTTATAAATTTTTTTTTTGCCTTAGACTCAACCCACTTATTTAATATATTTAAAAATGAGGTTTAAGTTAGACAATTTTTTCAAATTAAGTCTGTATTTTTGACAAAATTAGTGGCCCCTTAACATACAACGTTGCTTTGTGTGTGAAAATTACATTCAGAAAGAGAAAAGAAAGAGGATTATGTGGATATTGCACACATTTACCTTTTTTGTCTATGCAAAAATAGGGGTGTAAGCGGATCAGAAAAATCCAATGAAACCGATAATCCAAACCGAAAAAAAACCGAACTTTATGGTTCAGATCAAAAACCGAACCGAACCAATAGAAAACCGAAGTGGTTTGGTTCGGTTCTCGGTTCCAATTTTCAGATCCAATGGACAAACCGAACCAAACCAATATATAGTATATATGTTAAATTATTTTCTTAGGTAGCTCATATCCATCAAAAACTATAACTGACCCAACAACTTCTAAAAAATAAAATAAAATTTGTCTCACTTAGAAACTCTAACTTAAAAACGCAAACTTAGAAACACTCACAACCGCAAACGCAAACTCAGAAACGCTGCTCTCATCTCACCTCACCTCACCCTCATCCTAAAGCTTCTCTCAACACTACGCAAACAACACTCTTACGTCACGCTGCTGCTCTAATCTCAAACCCTCAGAACGATAATTTCTCAAGCATTGTTTTATTTTATTTTTCGATTTAAGTGGGAATAGACTTGTAGTTTTATTTTTATTGCACTTTATTATTTGAAGAACTTATAAACTTAATTTCAATAAGGTTGTATTTTGTATTTGATGAACTTATGAACTTAATTTTAATATAGTTGTATTATGTATTTGATGAACTTAAGCGAAAAAATTGTATTTTGTATATGTATTTGATGAACTTATGGGAAAATAATTGTATTTTGTATTTGATGAGCTTATGGAAAAAAAATATTGGGAAAAAAATAATAGCATGAAATATATCGGAAAAAACCGATTAAAGTATCCGAACCAAACCGAACCAAACCGATGAGTTTGGTTCGGATTCATTTTTGAAAAACACTAAAAACCGAACCAAACCGAACCAATAGAGGATTCATTGGTTCGGATATCGGATTCACTCAAAACCGATCCAAACCGAACCAATTACACCCCTATGCAAAAATGTTCTTGTGAAGTTCCAAAAAGCATAATTATTTTGCCAATTTTGGTGCGACACTGTCACCATGTACCTTACCTGCAAAATTGGTTACAATACATACAAAACAATGGTCAAAACTCAAAAGCACCACTCTGAAGCTCATAGTATCAAATTTCAATCTTCAAATTCATCTATCACACACATTCACATCAAAGACTAAACCTTTTTGTTGAATAGTCTAATACCCATGATTCATCAACAACCATTGGATGATACCATCATGGAGATGAAAGAAAGTTTCATGCTTTCATCACTTGGTGATACTAAACCAATTTTCAGAACTGCCCATTTTCTCAAACCAATTGCAAATTCCACTCATGACCCTGCTTTTCATTTTAACCCCTCATTTTCTACTTCTGAGTGGCCTTTGAAAATCCATTTCAATGGGTGGCGCTATCCAAAAATGAAATGGGTTAGATGGGTTGATGAACTTAAGCTCAAATATGAATCATTATGGAAAAAAGCTGGAATCTTTGAAGCTATAATGAGTACTAAGAGTCACATTATGAAAAACCAAGACTTGGTTTATGGGGTTGTTGAGAAATGGTGTTGTGAGACAAATACCTTTGTGTTACCCTTTGGTGAGGTGACAATAACTTTGGAGGATGTTAAGGTTTTGGGGGGTTATTCTCTTTTTGGTGAACCTGTTTTCACTTTACTTGAAGATCAAGAAATGAAAGAGGTCGAAGAAAAATTGAATCTTGCAAGACGACAACTTTATAAGAGTAATTTCATATGGATGGATAGTTTTATTGATAAAAGTAGTGAAATTGAACATGAAGCATTTCTTGCTACTTGGTTAGCAATTTTTGTTTTTCCTCATAAAAGTTTTGTGGTGAAAAGTTATTTGTTTCCTATTGCTGTTCGTCTTGCTAGAGGGAGTCTTATTGCATTAGCACCAGCAGTTTTAGCTAGTTTATATAAGGATTTAGGTTTGTTCAAGAAAAAAATCGATGACTTGAAAACAATGGTGAAATTTCCATTGGAGTTAGAGGTTAATGTACAATCACCCTTTTACTTGGTTCAAGTTTGGGTGTGGGAGAGGTTCAAAAATTTGCAACCACAACCTAAGTTAATCAACAATGGAGATCATGTATTGTTGAGGTGGCATAAGATTAAGCCTTTGAAAATTGACAATGTGAGGTTGGCGTTGGATTCAGCTGTCGAAGATTTTATTTGGCGTCCATATGTTAGATCTGCTGATAAGTGTGGACTGTTTTATCCAAATGATGACTTTTGGATATGTAAGAAAGATTTAGATAATGAGATGTTGTCATTTGTTATATGCTTGAGAGTTTGCGAGCTAGTTGGATTTGAATCTATAGAGCAATATCTCCCACATAGAGTTGCTATGCAATTTGGAATGGATCAAGATGTTCCGAGTTATGTGCCTAGATTCAATGAGACTAAAGCCATTGCTTGGAAAAACTACTGCAGACCCATATCTGATAAAAAACTGTATTTTCCACCAAGATTTTTTGAGGCAGATGTTACCACACGTTATGCAAAGTGGTGGAAGCAATCAGTATTAGGTGAGTACAATTTTGTCAAGAACATTATGAAGCGGAAGAGAAGTGCGAGTTCAAGAAAACATAGACGTTATGTAGGAAAAGCTAAAAGTAGTAATGATGTTGGCGTTCCACCTGGTTTTCCTCCCAATCTTGTTGACACTCTTAATTTTGGAAAATTTTGTGATGATGGTTCAAACACTAAAACTAGGAAGGTTGTTGATTTATATGCTGATGATCCGTATGAAAGTATATTACCGCTGAAAAGGTCGGTTTCAAAAGATAATATTGTGCTTTCAATAGGAAGTTTGGAGAAAGATTTTAATGATGCAAATGCGAGCAAAGAAGCAAGAATGTCTAGTGACAGAGTCTATTTATCCGAGACTCACGGTGAACACTGTAGCTATGCTATCAGAAACAAAGCCTCTTTGTCCAATAAAGTAAAGGCTATGCAGCAGCACGATCTCCAATTTCACTCTGATAAGGCTGCTCAAGCAGAAGCTAAAGAATCGGTTGAAGAAAGAGAAAGAAAAAGAAAAGAAAAAAATGAAGTTCTTGTTTTGTTCGAAGAGCAATGCTTACAGAATCAAGAGGAAATAGCGCGTCTAGCAAGGCAACAGGAAGAGATCTTACAGTTAATGGTTTTGAGGGAGAAGAGAGATGAAGAGTTGAGGCAACTCATCGTTAATGTTCTAAGTAATCAACAACCATCATCATCTTCTTAAACTCAATTTTAAACTCTCTTTATCTTATCAAACTCATGACAGTGATGCTCTTTTCATACTCTCCATTTTGTCGATAACAAATGAAAGAGAAAATAATATTAGTTAAGATGAGTTATGATATATGTTTTTATTATCTGCTATGCTTGTGTTTTTTATATTTAGTAGTATCGACAGAGATGAAACTTTGTTAATGCGATAAAGAATATATAATGAAGTTAAACATTTTATTCTATTTCATCAGTTTCATAATAGTGTATGATAATGTATCTATTTGATATTCTATTTATTTATCTTGCATCTAATGAAATGGCTGGGAGAAAAAACTACAAATTCTAAGAAGAGGAAATAAAGACTTTTCAAGACAAACACACTTTCATAAACAAAATTCAACTTATATGTTTATATGACAATGATTTATTGCAAAAGGACTCTTACTCCTTCTAGATATCTATATACATTTATTTTTACTAGGCAGCTTATGAATATGAGTTTGTAATTATGTTGGATATACATAACATAATGCTTTTCCTTCAAGAAAATTGCAATCATATGCACACACGAAGAACACTGCAGCCGTTTACTGATACTAGTAAGCTCAGTAAGGAAAATTGATCTACATACATATATCAAGCTGTAATTTATGATGTTAACATGTGCTAAAAGTAAACTCTATACATTTCTAGGTTGCATAATCGAATCCTTTTTTTGCTCAATAAAAGTGAAAAGAAGTCAAGATGCCGGCTTAGTGAGTGAGAGAATGGTTGAGACCATTTTCTTGAAATCAATCGGCTTTGTTAAGTAAGCATCCATGCCAACCTTAAGGCATTTGGCTTCATCACAAGACATTGCATGTGCTGTAAGAGCAACAATTGGAATGTGTTTTCCTGTTCCCTCCTCCGATTTCCTTATCGCTTTTGTTGCCTCATATCCATCCATCTTCGGCATCTAATTTTCCACAAAGACATACAGAATCAGTATATTTAAGCTGATAATCACTTATTATATAAAACAGTTACATATTGCTAATAGCTCATACCTGACAATCCATTAGGATCAAATCGTATGGACGACAAACCGAAATCTCAGTTTGTGATCTTGAATTTCTTTCCTTCTGAAGAGACTCTCTTCTACAATCTTCAGAACTGACCATGTAATTAAGAGCCTCTACTGCTTGTTGTCCATCACCTACAGCAACAACAACAGCTCCCATTTTTTCAAGCATTATAGTAGCAACCCTTTGAATTACCGGCGTATCTTCTGCAAGCAAAATTCTTAATCCCTCAAGAGATTTCTTATCATTCACTTCTTTTCTTGACCTTGTCACCCTATCATGAGCCTCTATTGCAAAAGTTGTGTCCTTAATGGACAACGATTTAGCTTTGTTGTCTTCAGAGGAACAAGATTCTTCTTTCCTTATATTATTTTCTTCCAAATGTTCATTTTCATTGATTACCTTTACAATTGGTTTTTCACTGATTTCAGATATGTCCGAATCATCGGAGCTAGTAGCAGCATCAAAATGAGTAGAATCAATCTCAAGAAACTCATGTGAGTCACCTTCTTTCATATTTTTCTTTTGTAGCTCAAGATTTCTCTCTTTTATAACAGCTTCCAAAATATGAATCATTTTACCTTTGTAAAGTGGTTTATTAACCATTAATAAATGCCCTTTCCGACGAAGCTCCGTCTTTATGGTATTTGATGTGTCATGATTTAAAATCCACACAAACTTTGCTCTTCCGAAATACTTGTGAAGCAAGTTAAGTTGTTCTTTCCATATATCTGTGCTTAGGTCAAGTAAACCAATGTCAACAACAATGATAAAAATTGGGTTCCTCATATCTTTTATGCTGAGTAATTTGGACTTGAATCCTTCAAGATTTGTTGGATAGTGTGCATCAAAGTTGTTATTATTATGGATTGAACTTCTTGCATGAAAGAGTTCCCTCAAAATTTGAGTTAGTCCATTCCATTCAGATGCTTCCATTGTGCACACCCCTTTTTTGGTTAACCACTTTGATGTTATTAATCTACCCATGTTGCCTTGTAGTGCAAGCAATACCTGCATCGACGCTTAGTATTTAATAACCTGTTTCTTATCCTTAAATATATTTGCTATTATTGAAATGCACATTTTTGGAGATGAATTATATGTTATTTTAAAGAATTATCTGCCAAGAAGAGTGATTTACTCACCACTAAGCCGTTGTCTGTCAAATTTACATCACAATGTTGTTCCGAGACATCCATGGGTGCACTGAGAAGCAAACATAATCTCATCAATGTTCCTTGACCCTCCTTTTTGGTAACCTTGATTTCTCCACCCATTTTATTAACCTGACATCCAACAGTAATGATGAGATCAAAGGAACTTATATTCAAATCAGCAAACTCAAAATCTATTTGAGAAGAATCGTGGTGACTGCGTCAAATGCATGATTTTACTCACCAAGTTCCTAACAATGCAAAGACCAAGACCAGTCCCTCCATGCCTGAAATAAGTAAAGGATTCAGAAATCAGTTAATCAAAAGTTCTTAAACTTACATTTTGAAATTTAATGATAATCTTATATAATAATATCAAGATAATTTGTAAGCTAAAAAACCAACATGTACTCATTACACTCAATAATTTCTGCAGTCACTGCAGTTGATCTAAGTCGTTGGATAAAGATCAAATGACTCAAATCATGACTTCGACAAATTAGAAACTGAAAATTTGAATCGTCTGATCTTCATCAACTACTAAGATCATTAACTATATTGGCAACTAACTACATCAAATTCATTTCCTATCTTTGTCTATATGAAAAAAAAAAACATTAAATTTCTTACAGTCGAGTAGTCGATGGATCAGCTTGTTCAAAGCTTTCAAACACAGAATCCCATTTGCTTGGATCAATACCTATATCACATACAGAAGAAGAAATCCATTGTGATTTATTCATGAAATGATTTTTTATTTTGACAAAAAGAGACAGTCCTCAATGCAATTTTTCCTAACAAATTTTAAGATTCATACCACAGCCTGTGTCTTCAACTTCAAACCAAAGTATCACTTTGTTATCTCTCATAGATATTCTCTTTGCATGATTTGCATTTATCTTATCTTTGCTCTTATGTATAATCCTTGATTTCTTCTGATCAAGATAAAAATTCGGACTATCGTTGCAAGAATTCGGGTATTCACACCATCCTCGGAGAATAACATGACCAGCTGTTATACATTTATAAGTGTTAAGTTAGAATTAGATTAGTCTCCTATAACAACCACTTTCAAAAACTAAATAAATATTGTGATATTTTTCATACACATTTTGACTTACATGTAGTAAACTTGATTGAATTGTTGATTAAATTTGCAAATACTTGAACCACCCTAGCAGAATCACCTCTAACAAGTTTTGGCATATCATCTGCATGGAAAATAGTTATCGGTAAAATTAAATGCATATCATAAACTTGTTAAACTCTATGATGAAACAAAATAATTTAGAATCATACCAGAAAGGTCTAAAACAGTCTCCACATTGTGATTAATACATTGAACAGAAAACATATCTACAAGTCCTTCAAGTTCGCGTCCTAAGTCGAATTCTGCTTCTTCTAGTACAAGTTTTCCTGATTCCACCTAAATTGTTCAAATATTAGGAAGCTTTCGGGAAAAAGTGAAGTTTTGTTATATAGTGCAATTTGCTTATCATATATGTATCACCTTGCTTAGATCCAATATGTTATTAAGAAGACGAAGTAGAGCCGTTGAACATTTTCTTATTTGAGTAACTGTCGAATATTGTTCATTTGTGAGACAATCATCAGATATAAGAATGTCCAGCAATCCGATTACTGCTGCCATAGGTGTCCTTAGTTCATGACTGTAATACAACCAAGAAAAAGCAAACAACGAAGCTAATTTATGAACGAAACAACGGCAAAATTTGAAAATTATAAGACATGTTAGAGTTATAAACCTCATGTTTGCAAGGAATTGACTTTTATAGTTGCTCGATGCTTCTGCCTTCCTTCTTGCTTCAAGTTGGCTAATCAATTCAGCTCTAAGATTCATTTCCTTTGACACTCCATTTGTCAATATCAAAATACAAACACATCCAATCACTAAAATACATAAAGATGCAGATATCAGAATAACCAAAGTTTTGAAGGCTCTTTCATCCACTTGTCCCATTATATACTTTCTTGGTATGATGATTACACCTACCTGCACAAAGTTTAAGTCATAATTTGTACACACAAAAAACATAACAAAATCATTGATGAAAAAAGAGTGATCACCAAGTTTTTAAAGAGTTTAATGAAGGTGCACTGTCGGTGCAAACTAGTTTTATGCATACTCCCTTTTCTTAGTTTTTCTTAAAATTGAGAGTTGGGTCTAACTCAACCCTACAAAACCAGCTTGTAAGGTGAGGATTTCCCTCACTTATAAACATATATTCAGGCCATCTTGCAACCAATGTGGGACTTCTTAACACACCCCTTCGCGCCCAACACTATTGGACTTGGGGCACAGATATAAATGGTGGATGGCCCGATTAGAAACCTGATAGCATGTGGCTCAACGGATCGTGGAGGTGGCTCTGATACTATCTTAAAATTGAGAGTTTGGCCTAACTCAACACTACAAAACCGCTTGTAAAGTGAGGATTTCCCTCACTTACAAACATATATTCAGGTCATCTCGCAACTGATGCGGGACTTCTTAACATTTTTAACACCGTAAAAACTTGTGGTCAAATACGTCTATGGAGACATAAAAAAACCTTAGCATTGCAACGATAATCGCGGTTGCAGATCTTATATAAAGGTGATCACCTATAAATACTCTACCATAATTATCATCATCAATAGATCATATAAATCATAAAATAAATTTTAAAAGCAAGTATCTTCATATATTACCAAGGGAAGCCTCTTCAAGTTTAGGTAGAATGAGTCAATATAATATTGCTGATGACCAAGCTTAGCATTCTCAACATGAACCTCATGAGTTGAATTAGGAAAATGATTTCCATAAGTTCTCTGCAACCACTCAGCTCCAAGTTTTATAATACCATCTTCACAATCCACAGCCATTTTAAGCTTAGGTGGCTTAGTTGAATTACTAAGCAAAGGTGCACTTGTAGAAGTTGCAAGTAAATAACCTTGTTGAGAAGTTAAATACATATGACCACTATGCATTTCAACAAGTTCTCTCATTAACTGTCCAACACTATAAAAAGCAGTTGTTACACCAACAACAGCCATAATACTTTTATTTTCAGAATCCCAAACAGGTAATGCAGCCGAAAGCAACGGCGAATCTGTAAACTTACTAACTGCTACATGCCATGTAGCTACACCATCAGGAACTTGTGAAAGTCCTGCTATGTTTATTAAATCTTCCGGTGCTATTTTCATCGCTTTTCCGATTTTTTCGCCTGTTACCGGATCAAGTGGTTCTCTATACCAAATTGCTGAAAAATTACCATGAATTGTTTTATCATCCCATGCTTGATGAGCTGAAAGTGTATTGACCATGTTAGAAGTCGTCGCAACCATTGAGTAATTTGAAAGATCTGAGTAAATGTAAAATGTATTGTTATCTTTAAGATCTCTATGGAATGCTTGAACAAATCCATTCTTGTAATTGATTGTTATTGAGTTTAGAGCTTTTCTGCTAGCAAATAGTGACCATGTTACTGCTCTCATTGCTTCATATAACTGCTACAAATCAAACCAAGACATATGTTATAATAATAATTGGTTAATAATATGGTAAGTGTATGATCTAAAAAAAATTCACACACATCAAAATATTTTAGTAATTTATATCAAAATTTTATTTAACATATTTTATTGAAGGTAAAGTTTATATGCTTTAACTTGAGATAAACAGCATGGTCACTAAGATAGTGCTAAATGATTCAGCAATTAAATTTATATTTTTATAGAATGCTATCAAAATATATGAACACTAAGATAGTGTTATATGATTCAGCAGTTAAATTTGTACTAATATTTTAAAAAATGTTCACAAACTGCATGAACTTTTTATGAATGAATTATCAATTTTGTCTCTGAAATTATATTATCCAAACAATTTAAACTGTGAAAATAATGAAATTTTAAAATAATTTCTAAAATTGAAAATTTCGATCGCAATAGTCCTTCTGAGATAATTTCGATGACTAAATCGACCAAATAATTAAGATTAGTGTAATCAATGATTTTAAATTTTTTAAATTTTTTTTGAAGACCAAATTATCCATACTTCACATACTTTTTCATGATAAAACAGTAAAAATTGAATGAGTAATAAATTAAGATTCAACCTCAACTTGTTCTGCTTGAGATGCAGGATTGCTATAACGTCTGATAACATACTGAGATAACTTGACTTGAGCTGTTGTAATTTCAGAAGTCGAGTTCAAAATATTCCACATCCTCAAAATCGGACGTTGTAGAAGTTCATAACGCAAACCATACGCCAAACTACTCAATGATTTCGCCGTATAAATCTTCGTAAAATGCCATGTTAATATGGTCAATAGTCCTATCAAGATAGCTAACATTACCTGCATAAAACAAAATATAACTTTGATCATATCAATAAATAATCAATTTTAATCTAAATTATGAAATATATAGTTAGTTTATCAAATAGTTACTAACTTACTCTCTACTGAAGCGACTCAGTAGAGAGTAAGTCAGTAACTAACTGATAACAAACTACTAAGATGACGAGAAACAGAAGTGTGAAATTACGACATGTGTCATTAAAAATGAATGTTCTTAAGATATATGATTATGAACACAAAAACATAAGCATATAGAATTTTAATTACTAACCATGATTGCTAATCTAACCACAAAAACACTGTAGTATGATGAAAGACAATGACTACTAGCATATTGAAATTGCTCTTTTTCAACATCTCTGTTGAAAATTCTTCTACCTCTTGGTGTGTTACTTTTCTTCCATGAATTTGCAAACTTGAATAGTCTATTAAACATGTATCTATAGTTATTACCCATTGAAGAGTTTGAAATTGATGTAGTTAAACAAGTTTAAGAATCAGAACTTGTTTTGTATATGTTTTTTTTTGCAATATGCCATATCAATGAGATTTATAAAGTAACTAAATTCATATCAGAGAGGTTCCAATTTGATTTTGTTTATGCCTGCGTGTCAGACAGAGAGAAACCACTATGTTTTCAGTATTCTTATATATAGTGTTTGTGTTTTATTTTAGTGGAATAAAGTTTTGAAAAGATAATGTATTTAAATGATTTTTAAGCATATATAAATCATGAGTTGTAAGATCACTCTCTTTTCAACATTCTTTTTATAACATATATTAACATTCATTTTTTTTTATTGGTTAAAATAAATATCGGTGTCCCATTTTAAAAATAAGTTCCACATAAAATAGTAAAACTCGTATGATTTTCCTTCAATTAGAGAATGAGTGTTAAAAAAATATTCCTAACATTTCTTTAAATAAATATAATTGGCAATGTGAGTGATACTCTTCCCCTTAATTATAAGTCTAGTTTGTAATGGGTTTTGCCCAATATAAAAAACAAATTAATATGGTATCATAACTTATTGATCAGAGAAGCCACTAGGCTTGGTCTTGTGGTGAGGGGTTTAAGTAGTATGTTAGAAGTCTTAGGTTTGATCATCAGCTCTAATGTAAACTTATCGAATAGATTACTCACCATTTGCATTTATAGATTAAGTACAATAATGTTAGAGTGTGAGAGAAAGTGTATTGAGAAAAACTCAAATTGCCATAGAATAAAGATAAGATTTTAAATGAGTTCATAAAGAGACATTCTTCAATATACAAACCCATTTTGTGTTAGATACAATATAAAAAATATATAATATAAACAACATTCAACAAGGTGTAACACGAGTGGTCGATATTCAGACCTTAACCTATTGCAATTTTGCATGCATAGAGAAATCACACACACATACACAAGTTTCCGGATGCGTCACTGCCCCCTCTCAACGACCAAATATCTCATCATTTATGGATGACATTCATTACGATTACTCTAAATATACTTTTTTTTTATCTTAAAACCTCTCACTTTATATTCTCGTACTAACTTGAGTGTCAAAATGTTTGCAGGTATCTCCCATCAACTTTCATCTTAACAGTTTACTTTTCAACGCTGACCACTGATTTTAATCACTCCAAATCGAAATCAATATATTGTCTTTTCTTGGGTGCTACTTTGTCACTGTCCACTTTGTTGTGCAAGTGCAGTGTGTAGCAAGAGGCTTCGTATAATATTCAGTGGGGTGATTTATTCCACACCCAAGATGCTTATTGCCTGAAATATAATTTATAGGATTTAATTTTCTATATCCCTATATTAAAGTTTGAGTTTTATTGTATACATTAGTTAAAAGTGAAAATGGTATATATCACTAAAGCTTTACAAAAATAGTGTACGTGAGAGGTTAATTTTTATTTTATTTATTCGATTGAATTCACTCACTTATTTACTCTCCATATCATTATTAGTGTACAATAATTAAAAATTAAAGGTTAAATCAATGTTTTAAAAATCGGACCGGACATCGAACCGGAAAGGGTACTGGGTTACTGGTTCATTGGTCGAACCATCGGGTCACTGGTCGAACCGCATGACTAAACCGGGTATAACCGGATAAACCGGTAGAACGAACCGGTGTCTATAATACAACTATATAGGTATTAAACTGGTTGAATCGGATGACTCGGTCTCTAAAAAAATCATGACATGACATCTAAAAAATTTGAAAAACTCAAAAATTTCATAATGTCATAAGTTCTTAAATTCAAATCTTAAATGTTGTTGTCACACACAATAAAATAGTACAGTAGAAAATACAAATCCAAATAAGTTTTAAACAAAATTTAATTGCAACATAAACAGAATAACAAAGTGTCTAATAAATTTAAATCCGAGACATAGTTGTTTCAATGTTGAGCTCTATTTTATTTCTTTTGTTTCTTCTATTTTTTTTAAATAAAAATATAAAATGACTTCGTTTTGAGACTTTTAGATGAAAAAAAATGTGCGTGCAATCAAACCGGCGGTTTGGAGAAATCGCCGGTTCACCGGTTTTTTCGGTTTTGAGCGGTTTATACCGGTCTAACTGCATGACCGATCCAACATTCGAACCAGACCGGTCACCCCTCCGGTTCGCAGTCTGACCGGTCCGACCGGCCGGTTCGGTCCGGTTTTTAAAACACTGGGTTAAATTAAAAAAAATTGATATATACAAACATTTGAATTGAATTACTTTCTTAAAGAGGGGAGGGGTTGTCGTCCCATGCACACCCACACTCATTTGAAATTTGGAAACAACACATAAATTAAACATGAATAATTTTTTCCTAAAAATTGATAAATTGATTAAAAATGAATAGAAAAGTAGATAATTTCGTTTTTTATGTGATTTCATTTAATTTTATTAATGTAATAAAAACATGATTTGATTGTCCCATGAGCTTAGTTCAATTGGTGGACATTTGCATTATTATGCAGGGGATCGGGGTTTGAACCCCGGTCATCCCACTTATTCACCATAAGGGTGGAATATCAAGCCATTAGACTACTTGACCAAAAAAAAAACGTGATTTGATTCATCAATGTAGTCTCATAGAAACTTGTTTTGTAGGAATAATTATTTATGTAATAAGAAAATAGTTGTATTCCTAAGAATGTCAACGGAGGATATCGAGCGGGGTACTTTACCACTTATTGTCCCATTATGTAAAATATTTCTCATCTTCGTTCTCATTTCCCGCTTCGGAGAGTATTCTTCTTTCATCTTCATCCCTGCGGATCTTCACAATTTTCACGGGGATCCATCATCTTTAAAAAAGTATCAAATTTTTATTATTTTCTATTAAACTATTTGTAAAAAAAGTCGTAAAGTTTAATTATAAAACACATAAAAAAATTAAAATATTATTTTGAGTCTTGTGACGGTAATAAACATCGTATATAAACAAATGTATATATATATATATATATATATATATATATATATATATATATATTATGCGAAAATATAATTAAAAATAATTTATAACTTAAATATACATTTATAAATATTATTTTAATAAAGTTTTCGAGGAATGAGTCTCCGCGGGGCGGGGAAAAAATCTCATCCTCATCCTCAAACCTCTTTCGGGGGAACTTTCTCCTCCATCCCCATTCTTACGGGGAAAAATTTCCCATCACCGGGTCCCCGAACGGGGAAATTCCCGTGGGAATTCCCATTTACCGATGAAATTGACATCCCTACGTATTCCTCAAATTCTTAACATAAATGGACATAGTAAATTATCAATAGATACTATTTATTTTTTCATCCATACACTTACATCGTCATTGTTGATGGACACGTCGGTTGAACTCTTCCTCGAACTATTGACTCTAATACTACTCTTAGGTCATAAGAGACAGCCAAAAAATTATCCATATTGGACTCATAACAATTATACAAGTAAGTTATACAACATATCTTAACCTAAAACTTTAAGACATTATAGGTCACTATGCTTATAATGTGGAACTTCAGGCACCCACAATATTCTTCCAAATTCAATTAGCCGGCGGCAATATTCATGCGCCATGATAACAGTTATTCCTTTGTTGAAAACTTTGAGAAACACCAAATCTTAATTAGATCGAAAAGCATGTAGTACTAGACAAGAAAGTGGGTTAAAAAGAACAAATAAAGAACTTTCCACCGGTCTTAAATTTGCTTCATAATGGAGAAGGAGAAGACCTACTAATATTTTCTAAGCAATGATGATTGCTCCTCCCATTGGAGACAAAGGTGAGCCTTCGCGGGCAAGTCTACCGAACCGGAGATATCTTTTCCGAGGAAGGTGTTTTCCGGTGATCCGGTTACACTTACGGCATATATTCATGGATATATATGTTTTATGATCAAGCTTGATGAAAGATTAAATATTCACTCACAAGTTCTTTTATTAATCCTCACTCGAGATAGTTTGAAGTGAAAGAAGATTTTTTAAAAAAAAAGTGAAATTACTTGTGATTTTTGAGTGTATTCCTTTTAAATTTTAAATTTAAATTCTATCAGTGTTATTCTTGTATTGAGTCAGTCCATACAAAATAAAAATTTTAATTATACGATCTTGTTAATAAACGGTGGAATCATGGAACCCTGAGTTAGGTCAAGAGTGTCACATATATAGTATTATAAAAAACTAAACAAGCGTCACTTTGCTTTCCTTCCACCATTCAAGACTACAACTCACTTTACATCAATAGAAAATTCTAATCCTTACTACTCCAATTCTCAATTCCCAATTTCAATACTACACTTTCGTTGAATCACTCCAATTCACTTGCATTTTGTTAACACTTAAGAGGTTGTTAATGTTCTACGACTAATTTCAACTATTTGAATCTTACGATTATGAAATAGGTTATTTTTTCGTATTTTGCCTAGAGCTCAAAAATATCAAGAACATGGTTGAGTGAAATTGACGTCCTTATTAAATTAGTCGGTCTTTAAGTCGGATACAAATTAGTCTTAAAAAAAAACTCAATTTAATAACAACTTTAGTCCTTTTATTTTAAAATTTAACAATTTTAATTCCTCCATAAAATATTTTATCTAAAACACAATGATACAATATATTTTAAATTAAGTTTATAAATAAATTTTCATACAATTTTATCAATATTTTATTTTTCATCATTAAATTATATACCACGTCATTAAAAATATAGCACGCCACCTAATGCACTAATGTCAATTGGATGAGCAGTTTTTCATCTATAGTTTTTACCTACAATCAATAACTATAGGTAGAAGTCCACAATTTTTTTGTTACTTGTACGTGAATTGAATTTCCGTGGAGTGAGAGTATATGTACATCATATACTAACTTGGAAAAATCAATAATCAATAATGTAGAACAAGAAAAATGATACTTTATGAACTCAAATTTTACACAAAATCAAATCTATTTATTTTTTTGAAAACTTTATTTTATAGTCGGACAGCGAGATTGTATTTTGGAGATGGACATATGATGGTGGCTACTGGAGCGCATCAAGGTGATCCGTTGGGACTACTCCTTTTTGCTCTTGTGTTACACCCTCTCATTCATAATATCAGAGACAATTGCAAACTCCTACTTCACGCTTGGTATCTTGATGATGGGACCATCATAGGTGATTTAGAGGAAGTGGCTAAATCCCTTAATATTATTCGGCAAATAGGTCCAAGATTGGGCCTTGATTTAAATATAAGTGTTGAGTCTTGGTATTGACTGCATTTTTGGTAAAATAAACTTAGTGCAGGATGTGCGATCCGATGCCTCAAGCATTGCGTAGAGCATTGTAGCATCTCACGAGGAGTGTTACTTGCGCGCCAAGCATGCGCGTTTCCTATTTATGGAATTTATATTTCTCTCTCATGAATCATATCTTGTGCGTAAAGAAAGGCTTTATTTTCTAAACAAATCTTTTGTTTAGAGATTGGTTCAGAAATTATTGTGAAGATTTATTTTCAAAACATATCTAATCTTTTAAGATATGGTTTATTTTTATTTTGTGAGTTGGATGTTATCTTGGTTCAGATCTTCTGAAGCCCATGTCACCAGCTATATATAATGAAGGAGCTAAACCTAATTGAAGAGTTGTTCACGCCGTTTTTTGTGTAAGTCTAAGAAATTAGGTTTTGCGTGTGTTCTTGTCAGCCTTTCTTGTGTCACCTTGATGCAAGCTTAGGACTGTGTTTATTGAGTTGTACTGTGTGTGATCCTTCTCCTAAGCTTTGAAGTACGGAGTTAGGACTTTTGGTTTTTTAACACTCTAAGCCTTTAGGTACGAGTGTGTAGTTTTAGGAGTGTGTCTCCAAAACTGTTATGTTCTTGTGTTAGTGAAATCCTTGCTGTTTGTAAGGTTGTTAGGGAGTGAGATGAGATCTCATATCTAGGAGTTCCTAGGTAGAAGAGTCATTGATAGTGTCTAGGTTATAAGTTGTAAACGGGTGGTTTGCTGGTAACTTAGAACTAGGACTATTATAGTGATATTCCTTCCTGGATTGGTATCCCCCAGACGTAGGTTGCTGTTTGCGCCGAACTGGGTTAACAAATATTCTGTCTCCTTTATTTGTTTTCCTTTACTTGTTTTAAATTATTACGTGTTAGGCCGGATAGAGTGCTTAGAGCATCGTGCATAGCGTGCCAGGAATTTCAATTGGCATCAGAGCAGTCACCCTGCCTGTTTTCTAGGGTGAGATTCAGGACCTGAAATCTCTGGCATTATGGAAAAAGAAGGAGGATACATGAACATGCCACCTTTGCTCAATGGATCCACCAATTATGACCCTTGGAAATCCGAAATGACGGCTTTTCTTAGATCTATTGATAGCAAAGTTTGGAAAGCTGTATTGACTGGATGGGAACATCCCACCTATGCTAGCAAGGAAGGTACCTCAACGGGGGTGCTGAAACCTGAAGTAGAATGGAGTACAGAAGAGGAAGCTGCAACCCACCATAACCACAAGGCCATCTATGCCCTATTTAATGGAGTAGACACTAGTGTTTTCAAACTCATCAAAAATTGTGTGTCAGCCAAAGATGCGTGGGAAATATTGCAAAAGTGCTATGAAGGGACTACCAAAGTGAAACAGTCTAAGATTCAACACCTCACATCCAAGTTTGAAGCCCTAAGAATGAAAGATGATGAGAGTATTCAAGATTTTCACTTGAGCCTTTTGGACATTGCTAATTCCTTTGAAGCCCTGGGGGAAAAATGTCTGATGAGAAATTGTCAAGGAAACTTCTCAGATCTCTTCCCAAAAGGTTCGACATGAAAGTAACGGCAATTGAGGAAGCACATGACATCTCTACTATGAAGATGGATGAGCTTGTTGGATCCCTCCAAACTTTTGAAATTGTTTTGAATGAACGTGGTGACAAGAAGAACAAAAGCATTGCTTTTGTTTCAAACACAGAGGATGATAATGAGCAGAGTGAGGATGAAGAGGAAGATAGCATAGCTGATGCTATTGCCATGCTTGGCAGACAATTCAACAAAGTGCTAAAAAGAGTTGATCGCAAGAATCGACAGAATGGGCAGAGCATCCGATTCGACATCAACAAACAACAGAATAATCTGAAGAAGACCAAGCCTGAAGAAAAGAGCAATCAAAGTAAGGGTGTTCAGTGTCATGAGTGTGAAGGATATGGACACATAAGGTCAGAATGTGGTACTTATCAGAAAAGATAAAAGAAAGGTTTAACTGTTTCTTGGTCAGATGAAGATTCCGAGGAAGAAAATGAATCTGCCAGACACGTGACTGCCTTAGCTGGAACCTGCGTTTCAGATTGTGACTCAGATGAAGATGGTGATGTATCTTATGAGGAACTTGCTTGCACCTACAAAGAGTTAGTCACTAGATATGAAGAAATGTGTAGGATTCTTGAGAAACAAAAGAAGACCATCAACAAACTTCAAGCTGAAGTAAACATTCAGATTGAAAAGGCAACTCAAGCAGAAGAAAAAGTTATCCAAGCAAACTCTCAAATGGATGATTTAAGAAAACGTGTAAGTCAGCTGAACTCAGGAGCAAACCTTCTTGAAGAAATTCTGGATAATGTACCAAGTGGAAGGTTGAGATCTATTGGGTACAACTATTCAAGTCTGAATCAGTATCAACAGGATCCTGAAACCAAGTTTACATCAGCTGAAGATGTTTTTGATCCGTGTACCGGGAAGAAGATGCTGGAGCATCATGCTCAACATTCTAAAGCCTACCCTGTTCCAAAATTTGCTCTTAATCCAACACCTCGCATGCACAACAGACCCAAGAATCAGAGGAGGTATAGAAGATGGGTGTGTCACTTGTGGGAAACGAGGACACATTAGGCCTTTTTGCTACAGGCTACATGGATATCCTGACCAGAAGCTTGAACCAAGTGTGGTGCAGGAAGACAATGTTACTAAGAAGGAGTGGAGGCCTAAAGGAGAAAATGTTGGATTGATTGCTCACACATCCCTCAGAGCCTCTTCTAGGGAAGATTGGTATTTTGATAGTGGATGCTCTAGACACATGACTGGTGTAGAGAAGTGTCTTATTAATGTGAGACCTTACAAGTCCAGCTTTGTAACATTTGGAGATGGTGCAAAAGGAGAAATATTAGGAATTGGGGATCTGATCAACCATGGATTACCTAACTTGGAGAATGTTCTCTTGGTTAAAGGTCTTACAACTAATCTAATTAGTATCAGCCAACTATGTGATCAAGGCATGAAAGTAAATTTCACCAAATCTGAATGTCTTGTCAATAATGAAGAGGGAAAATTACTGATGAAGGGCACTAGATCTAAAGACAACTGCTACTTGTGGATGTCACAAGAAGAAGCCCACACATCCACTTGTCTTATTTCCAAAGAAGATGAAGTGCAACTGTGGCACCAGAAGTTAGGTCATCTAAATCTGAAAGGGATGAAGAAAGCAATGAAAGCTGAAGCTATTAGAGGACTACCCAAGCTCAAGATTGGTGAAGGGAATGTATGTGGAGAATGTCAAATTGGGAAACAAACCAGGATGTCGCATCCAATGCTGGAGCATCAGACAACATCCAAGGTTCTTGAACTGTTACACATGGATCTCATGGGACCCATGCAGGTGGAAAACTTGGGAGGTAAGAGGTATGCTTTTGTGGTTGTTGATGACTATTCCAGATACACATGGGTAAATTTTGTCAGGGAGAAGTCAGATACTTTTGATGTGTTCAAGGAGCTGTGCATTCAACTTCAAAGAGAGAAAGGAAGTAATGTTGTTAGAATCAGAAGTGACCATGGAAGAGAATTTGAGAACTCGAAATTCAACGAATTCTGCTCCACTGAAGGGATCAAGCATGAGTACTCGTCTCCTATAACCCCACAACATAATGGTGTGGTTGAAAGGAAGAACAGAACCATCCAAGAATCAGCTAGAGTCATGCTTCATGCCAAAAGCATTCCATATCACTTCTGGGCTGAAGCCATGAACACTGCTTGCTACATACACAACAGAGTTACTCTAAGAAAAGGTACTTCTTCTACTTTATATGAACTATGGAAAGAAAGGAAGCCAACTGTCAAACACTTTCATGTTTTTGGGAGTAAGTGCTACATTCTAGCTGATAGAGAACAAAGAAGGAAACTTGACCCTAAAAGTGATGAGGGAATCTTCCTTGGATACTCTACAAACAGTAGAGCATACAGAGTTTACAACTCCAAGACTCAAGTTGTGATGGAATCTGTGAATGTTGTTGTAAAAGACACTCCCTTAGAGAAGAATGATGACATTGATCAAGGTGCACCCGTTATTGACAATGTTGAGCAAGATGTTGGAGCATTAGAACATCCCAGTAAAGAAAAATCTGATGAAAAGACTCTTGAAGAAGATGATGAGACAAGTACTGAACCTCAAGTCCAAAACAAAGGTCCCTCAGTTCGTGTTCAGAAAAATCATCCCAAAGATCTCATTATTGGGAATCCTGAACAAGGAATAATCACTAGGAGGACAAATGATGTAATTGCAAACTCTTGCTTTGTATCTATGTTTGAGCCAAAGAATATCAAAGAAGCTCTCACTGATGAAGCTTGGATTGAGGCTATGCAAGAGGCTCTGATACCAATTGAAATTCCTGGCACGCTATGCACGATGCTCTAAGCACTCTATCCGGCCTAGCACGTAATAATTTAAAGCGTATAAAAGAAAAACCAATTCGAGAGAAGTGAAGTGTGGGACTTAGTTCCAAGGCCTGAAGATGTGAATGTAATTGGAACCAAATGGGTGTATAAAAACAAGTCAGATGAAAATGGTACCATTACCAGAAATAAAGCAAGGTTTGTGGCACAAGGATATACCCAGATTGAAGGGCTTGACTTTGATGAAACTTTTGCACATGTGGCCAGACTAGAATCCATCAGATTGCTTCTAGGAGTGGCTTGCATTCTCAAGTTCAAACTATACCAAATGGACGTGAAGAGTGCATTTCAAAATGGATACCTACATGAAGAGGTGTATGTTGAGCAACCTAAAGGGTTTGTGGACCCAGAACATCCTAACTATGTCTACAAGTTGAAGAAAGCCTTGTATGGTCTAAAACAGGCACCTAGGGCATGGTATGAAAGGTTGACTCAATTCTTGGAAGAGCAAGGATACAGGAAGGGAGGATCAGACAAAACTTTGTTTGTAAAAGAAGAAAAAGGAAAATTTATAATAGCCCAAATCTATGTTGATGACATTGTGTTTGGTGGAATGTCGAACACGATGGTCCAGCATTTTGTCAAGCAAATGCAATCAGAGTTTGAAATGAGCCTTGTTGGAGAATTGACTTATTTTCTTGGCCTTCAGATAAAGCAAATGGAGGACACTATTTTTATATCTCAAAGCAAGTATGCAAGAAACATAGTCAAGAAATTTGGAATGGAGAATGCTACTCACAAGAGAACACCAGCACCTACTCACCTGAAACTAACCAAGGATGAAAAGAGAATAAGTGTTGATCAAAGTCTCTATAGAAACATGATTGAGAGCCTACTATATCTGACTGCAAGCAGACCAGATATCACTTTTGTTGTTGGAGTGTGTGCTAGATATCAGGCAGATCCTAAGGTAAGTCATTTGACTCAAGTTAAAAGAATCTTGAAGTATGTGAATGGAACAAGTGATTATGGGATAATGTATTCCCATTGTGAAGACTCTACTCTATATGGATATTGTGATGCTGATTGGGCTGGAAGTGCAGATGATAGAAAAAGCACTTCATGTGAGTGCTTCTTTCTAGGTAACAATATCATATCTTGGTTTAGCAAAAAGCAAAACTGTGTGGCACTATCTACAGCTGAAACTGAGTACATAGCTGCTGGGAGTAGCTGCTCTCAACTTGTGTGGATGAAACAAATGCTGAAGGAATACGATGTTGAACAGGATGCTCTAACATTGTACTGTGACAACATGAGCGCCATAAACATCTCAAAGAATCTGGTTCATCATAGCAAGACAAAGCATATTGACATCCGTTATAAATACATAAGAGATCTTGTTGAGAACAAGGTTGTAACTCTGGAACATGTAGGCACAAAGGAACAAGTTGCAGATATTTTCACTAAGGCACTCGATGCAGTTCAATTTGAGAAGTTGAGGGGCAAGTTAGGAATTTGCCTCTATGAGGAGTTATAACAGTTAATGAGTTTGAGGCGTGCAATTGTCATTTTTTTCTCCAACTTATGTTTGCACGCTATCCTAGAAGAATCAGATAAAATTCTTTCTTCTCATTACATGTGGTATATGCTATCATATGTCCTATCCTCAGGTGTGTGTTATCTGTATGTTTGCATTTGTCTACTGATTCATGATCGTTCTGATGTTGGTAGTTGTAGATCAGTTGTAGCATGTTTGCCTATAGAAGCATGCGTATGTTATGATGGTTACACATGGCGTGTCTGCCCCATGTGCATTTGTAGTTGTGGTGTGGTTGCATATAGCCTGTCTGGCCTATGTGCATGAGATTGAGTGGTGAGGGGAGGAGTAACTCTTGTGGTAGTTGGTGGTGATTACTACTATTCTTATATATGTTCCTTATGTGAGAGAACTTTTCTCTGCATACTGGTAGTGAGGGGGGGGCTAGTGACTTATGTATCCCGTGGTGTTCTCTTCAAGTGCAGTAGTTCTGTGCACTATAGTGTTATCTTCTGTACTCTCTGCTGGTGATATCTGTCAAATTTGTGGCCAAAAGGGGGAGTAAATGTTATGATTAATTTGTTGGTTTGGTTACCTGCTCTTGTTTCTGGTATGTGCTTCTGATGTGTGTTGTGACTGAGAACTGTGTCTGTTCTGGTATGTGTGCTTTGGTGTGTGGCTGTGTATGTTCTGAGATATGCAGGTGTTTAGGGGGAGCTGAGTTGTATTATGCAGGGGGAGATGCTGGATACGAAGTTCCAACATCCCATGTATATGTGCAGGGGGAGATATGGTATGAAATGTTGGATACAATGTTGAAGCATTCTAATTCCCATCCTATCAAGTTTATTTTCCTGACCATTTAAGGCGAAGTAGTTGTTTTTGTGTTCCGCTGTTGCATGCCTCTCTGATAATCTTAAAAAGATACAAGTATGGTAACTGTTTTGAAGGATAGCCTCTACTGATCTTTATGCTTGTGTGTTTATGTGGAGAAAAAGACATGTAGTTGAAGTATCTGTTTAAGTAGTATCTGTATGGTCATAATTTGTTTTAGCCAAAAATTTGCCAAAGGGGGAGTTTGTTGAGTCTTGGTATTGGCTGCATTTTTGGTAAAATAAACTTAGTGCAGGATGTGCGATCCGATGCCTCAAGCATTGCGTAGAGCATTGTAGCATCTCACGAGGAGTGTTACTTGCGCGCCAAGCATGCGCGTTTCCTATTTATGGAATTTATATTTCTCTCTCATGAATCATATCTTGTGCGTAAAGAAAGGCTTTATTTTCTAAACAAATCTTTTGTTTAGAGATTGGTTCAGAAATTATTGTGAAGATTTATTTTCAAAACATATCTAATCTTTTAAGATATGGTTTATTTTTATTTTGTGAGTTGGATGTTATCTTGGTTCAGATCTTCTGAAGCCCATATCACCAGCTATATATAAGGAAGGAGCTAAACCTAATTGAAGAGTTGTTCACGCCATTTTTTGTGTAAGTCTAAGAAATTAGGTTTTGCGTGTGTTCTTGTGAGCCTTTCTTGTGTCACCTTGATGCAAGCTTAGGACTGTGTTTATTGAGTTGTACTGTGTGTGATCCTTCTCCTAAGCTTTGAAGTACAGAGTTAGGACTTTTGGTTTTTTAACACTCTAAGCCTTTAGGTACGAGTGTGTAGTTTTAGGAGTGTGTCTCCAAAACTGTTATGTTCTTGTGTTAGTGAAATCCTTGCTGTTTGTAAGGTTTTGTTAGGGAGTGAGATGGGATCTCATATCTAGGAGTTCCTAGGTAGAAGAGTCATTGGTAGTGTCTAGGTTATAAGTTGTAAACGGGTGGTTTGCTGGTAACTTAGAACTAGGACTATTATAGTGATATTCCTTCCTGGATTGGTATCCCCCAGACGTAGGTTGCTGTTTGCGCCAAACTGGGTTAACAAATATTATGTCTCCTTTATTTGTTTTCCTTTACTTGTTTTAAATTATTACGTGCTAGGCCGGATAGAGTGCTTAGAGCATTGTGTAGAGTATCGTGCATAGCGTGCCAGAAATTTCAATAAGTAAGACTGAGGTGTTTTGGCCTTCATGTGATGGAACTAAACTTCGAGATGGGTTGTTCCCTTCAGAAAGACCGTTGTTTGGTGTGAAATTGCTTGGAGGGACTGTAAGTCGGGATGAAGGTTTTATTGAGGGAGTGGCCATGAAAAGAGCTGTTAGAGCGGTTGAGTTAATGCATCTTCTTCCTCAGTTAAGGGATGCCCAAAGTGAGCTTCTTCTACTACCATAATGCTTGGGTATTGCAAAGCTTTGTTTTGGCCTCAGGACGTGCCAGCCAATTCACATGAAACATGTAGCTATTTTGTTTGATAAATAGTTGCAAGCGGCAATTGAAAACATTGTGGTTGGAGGAGGCCCTTTCTTTGGGGACCTTCAATGGAGGATGGCGTCAATACCTATTAAATGTTGGGGGGGGGGGTAAGGTTTGTACACAGCAGTAGAGACCACCTCATAATGCTTTTGTGGCTTCTAGGGCCCAATCTTGGGGGTTACAAGATCATATAATAAGGGACAGTGGAGTATGTGGGATGGACTACGATTTTGACAGTGCTTTGGATGGTCTCCGTGATACAGTTTCGACTTTTGACTTTAACTGTTTTGCTAGCAAGGACATCGTCCCCCCTAAAGCCCAACATGTTTTGGCGAGTGCCATTTTTGGTAAAATTGATCATAACTTGGAAGTTGATTTTGCTATGACCGTGAGGCAAAAGGCAGTCTTTGGGTGTTTGAAAGCAGCACATGCTTAGGATTTTCTCCTGGCTATCCCCATTGATGGGTTAGACCAGCACATGTCCTCCGTAGAGTATCGTACTATCCTTAAGTACCTCCTCATGATCCCATTATTCCTTGTTGATGAGGTTTGTCGTAAGGCGTGCCTATATACTTTTGGGGAGCATGCAGCTCATTGTAGGGAGCTCCCCGGATTCAAATACAGGCATGACCTGTTTAGGAGTGTCATTTTTGATATTTTTAGGCGTGCGGGAATATATGTTAAAAAAGAGGAACCTATTAACTTCTTGACTGACCCACAAGAGGGGAGATCGACACTTCGATCGGCGGATGTTTTGGTGCATGGATGGGTAGGAGGCAAACATGCTTGTGTAGACTTGACTGGAGTTTCTCCACTTGTAGGATTGGGGACTGGAGATTTTATTGCTGGACATGCAGCCCTAAAAGCCGCTTCAAGCAAGGTGGCAACACATGAAAAAGTGTGCTCTGATAATCAATATGTTTTTATCTCATTTGAGTTCGACACTTTTGGTTTCCTAGCACCAGAGGCCGTGAACCTTGTTAAAAGAGTTATGCAAAGTAATATTGTGTCTCCTATGTCTTTGAATGTGGTTTTTCGGAGGATTGGTTTTGCCATCTAAAAAGGTTTAGCGGCGCAGCTTGTTGCCAGCATACCTTTCATCCATGTGTAATTATCTTGGTATATAAATATATATAATTATTATCTTAAAAAATAAAAATATAATCTCACAGACGATCAACAAAATAAAATTTTAAATTGCCTAAATGGAGCTTGAAAATTACAAATTAACGCATGAATGGAAATGAGAGTCTATGGATTCCTTATCTTTGAAATGAGAGAAGAATATAAAAGAAGAGGAATTTAAGTGGAGAGCTTTGGTGAGAGATAATGAGGGAAGAAGATTTGTTTTGAAAATTGAATTTTAAAGGAGGGATATATTAATTTTAAAGGAGGTCATTTGGTTGAGGATTCTACTCTTCAACCTCGAGGAGCTTCAAACACTTGCAACCATAGAAACGGGTCCAAACACAGGGGTGGAGCCATTTGTGGGCTGGGTAGGGCCATGGCCCGCCCCAAGTTTCAATTTTTTTTATAGCTATGTATATAATTTTTTGTTCAAAGGATACATATTATATACACAACATTGCAATTTTATCTCGAATAGCGTGTTGTGGCGCAGTGGCAGAACTTTTATAATTTTACCATTTTAATCTATTTTAAACAAAATATATTAAAAAAATTAAGATAACCAAACCAGTACACTGTAAATGATATATTTTTTTAAAAACATATATATTCATATTATAAATAAGACCTTATATAAAATATAAAAAAAAAAATTATGGCCCTCCCCAAACAATAATTCTAACTTCGCGACGAGTCATCACGGCCCTCCCCGAGATTTTATGCTAGCTTCGCTATTGTCCAAACAGTACCTTAGATAAATGGCTTAACCTAGACCGAAAAGGCGAAAAACAACTCTAGAGCACCAGATCTTGCATAACCCATAACAAAACCACTACCGTGGACGGAGGCGGAGACATACCCATATGGGTTTAACGCAAACGATTGTAGCAAATTGATCCCAAGTTTGAAGAAAATAAAAAGACTAACCGAGATCTTGAAACCTAAAACCATGCCTAGCAGATAACAAATCAAACTCAAAATTAATAAGGAGATCTGCAATAGTTGCAACAACCTAACGCCGGCTGCGCATGTTTTAAACAATCTTGGCTAGGTGCCTCTATGGAGACTTGAGCACACCACAACCACCGAAGCTATATCGAGGAGAGAACGATTTGTGTCAAGATTTTTTGAATATTTAATCATCGATTTCTCCACTTAATGTGCTAAATAATTTGTTATCAATCTTTCTAGTAGTCTAAATATTTATTTGATCAAGTTCTAAGATATTTAGTACCGGTGATGTTATGTTGTATGTAAATGAAATAAATTAAGCATATATTTAAAGATAGGATAGAAAAATATAATGATTTTTTATGGATGATGAAAGATTTTCAAAAAGAACGATTTAGATCAAACCGTTGTTTCAGGAAATCTTTCATGATCCATAAAAAATCATCATATTTTTCCATCTTATCTTTAAACATATTCATAGAGATACATCATGACACCATGGATACTAAGTTTTTTAGAATTTGATTTGCTTATTTCTTAAGATTGTAAATGCCGTAAAATATTTAGACTACTAAAAAGATTGGTGCTGACAAATTATTTAACACATTACCAACACAACATTAGAGAAATCAATGACAAAATATTTTAAAAAAAATTTGACTCAATAAACAAAAAATTTAACTCATGATGAAAAATTGTTGACATGAAATCATATGTTGTCCAAACATTCACAAAAATGAAATTTTTAACATACTAGACACTTTACAGTAAATTAGAGAACTCAATATTTTAGGACAGAAATTTTTTAAAAATAAAACTAAAAAGTCACCATATAGATGAAAGCTAATGTTGATCAAACGATAATAATCAAGTAAAAACACACGAGCAAGAACTAATTAATAAATAGAATAATAATATAACCCACTCAAACAACAACAATGAGAAGGCTTCAAATCTACCTCAAAGAAATCAACACAAAATTTTAAAAATGAAAAAATCTAAGACCTAAGCTCCATCAAGAGATCAACTCTATGGAACGATAAATCATGAACTATAAATCAAACAAAAATAAATTGTTTTGAATCAAGGAGTTTTTTTTTTCCATCAACCTTTGTGATTCCTCAAAAACTAGAGAGTACAAAAGGTTTTGTTGATTAAAACAAACTTCTCAATTCGTGTTTTAGAAATAAATAAATAATGAAGAAAAGTATGTGAAAAAAAATATTTCAGTATCATAATATATATAATAAGAGAATTATAAAATATGATATGATATTTCAAAAGTCTAATTTGACCTTTTTGACCAAAAAATATTTTGACCAAATAACGCGTATAGTCTTTTTGACCAAAAAGTAACATTAATACTTATAAATGGTTTTATTATTTTTCCTTTTAAATAATTTTTTGCATAAATATTTCGAAATTAAATTTAGGACCTTAATCCAAGTTTCACTTCATATACATGGATAATATAATATATATTTTTTACCCGTACATCTCTAATCACATTTTACTATGTAGATATTTGTGAAATTTTAAAATTAATATTACAAAATAACATCTTAATGTTGGTGATGTCTAAGGTGAGGGAGCTATTAAGTCTCTCACCGGTGAACCATTAATATTTTACCGTTAGATAAGATTAAAGGTTTAGATATATTAAAATTAAAAATGAGAACAGATACACATGTCCACATACAATCACAAACCATCATCTTCCCAACATTGAAACCTCTCTTTCTCCATAACGTCTAAATTGAAAATTGAAGCAAGTGCTTTTTTTCAATTTTTATTATCAAATTTTGTTCAAGAAAGCAATCATAAAAAGTACAAGGATTAACCATTAACCATAAGGGATACAAGGACACTCCAAAAGAACCATCAAAAAACTGCTGCACACCAAAATGAAAACGCCCAACAGTAAATAAAAACAGCAGCAACAATAGAGAATTGAACCAGCACACAATCCAAACCCCCAACAATACTCCCACTGTAAAGACATTAAACCCGCTTTTTCAGATCTGAAATCATCCACTACTAACTCGATTTGAACCTTCGGTCATCTACCTATGAGTCATAGTGGTCTTTGTCGGTGGTCTGACGGTCCTGGTCGCCGTCATGGTGGTTGTCGGCGTCGTTGGGGTTGTTTGTTGGTATGGTTGCCATCGAAGCACTTTACAGTGATGAAGGAGATAAAATTATATGTGCACAATTATACATGTTCTCATTTTAATATTAATAGATCTAAGCCATTGATCAAATCTAACGGTAATAAAATTAATGGTATACCGGTGAGGGACTTAACTGCTCCCTCACCTTAGACTTCACCCTTAATGTTTAATTGAATATGTAATATATATGACATCTTTAACTCACACTTAATATATCAATTAACAACATCAACAAGGTCAGAAGCAGTAGTTATGACATATATAACTATTTGGCACATGATGATGCACACGATGTCATGTTCATATACTTGTTCCTAAAGGTGGCATATTAAGATGATTCACATATATTTGGTCCATAATAAGGAATTATGTACATTCCCATATAAAGAATCGTACAACATAATTAGGAATACACTCCCATATAAAACAGTCACATAGTCATTCACATATATTTGGTCGGTCCATTTCAAGAACTCAATGTGAATTTTAAGGTCTCGGATTTAATTTTCTCTAGTGCCAATTTAAGTGGGTTAATTTAGTTTATTAAAAAAAACACATTACGTTTATACAGTTCATTCACCAATATTACCTCTGATCCTTATTATAAGAAAATATTTATTTTTTTAGATTTATAAATATTTGATGTATATAATTTATAATATGGTTTAGATACATAAAACATTCTATGAATCTAAAAAGTAAATTTTTTTCTTATAATAAAGACAAGAAAGTAGTTTAGAAACACATATCATAGATACATAATTTTAGAACTTATATGTAAGGAAGTATAGTGTGGACTAACAATCTGATTATATCACTTTAATTTTGAGGGTTTTTAATAACATATTAAATTAATTTTAATTTTTTTAAAAAAGTTATGAATGATAATGATCAATATAATATAAACTTTTAATTCAATGATAAATTTTGTAAAATTCATATTCACTATATATAATACTAGTATTATTTATGACTTGTGTACATCACTTTGAACTACTATTTCAGGTTAGACAAAGCCTTATTTTAGTCCTTATTATTATTAAGTTGTGTTAAAGAAATCTTATAGTTGATGAATGTGGGTCTATTAGGCGTGCACTGGATTATTGACTTGGCAATAAGCCTCTAGAACTCAACTTTTGTGATCCAACTCACTAATCCATATTAACTCATTTGTGGTATATATGTATCCTCCTTGTTGAGCCTTTTAGAAGCGAAATGAGCACTAATTAAGCTGAGGATTAAGACATTTTTAATAGTAAATAGTGGGAAAAAGTTTGAAGTACTACTGCTTGGTGCCAAAAATTGTCCACAGTATTATGTTTCCATTGCATGCCTATAAAGAAACAATATTATATGCTTATTCCTCAGCTTACATAAACATTGTTAAAATACAAACAAGTAGCGCACTTAATAAACATTGTCCTAATAAACTCTTTTTGCCCTTGTTTCTTTCCTCAAAGAGTACTCTGATTTTATTAACGTAGTGTATTTCTTAATTTTCTTTTTTTTTTTTTTAGTCAAGTAGCTACTAAAATTGCAGCTTAAAGACAAATTAGTGGATAGTGTGGAATTCGAATTTCGACTCCTGCATATATAATGCAACGTTTCTACCAACTGAGCTAAGTTCACAAGGACAATTTGTTTATTTCTATTGCCTTTACAAAAGGGAAAAGTTAAATTTGAGCGTATATTAACCATAAGTTTATGAGAATGTTTCAAAATGACCAGGTTTGTATATTTTTTGTTCAATAGTGCAAAATGGGCATTAAAATACCACAATTTTAAGTATGTTAATGAATGATAGGGTTAAAACATGAAACATTGACATTTTTGTAATTAAGCATAATACTTCAAGACAACTAACAACCATTTTAGTCTAATGTTATACAAAATAGACTTAAAACAGGAGGGGAGAAAAAAGAAGTGTCTAGCATCATTTCTTTTTTGGTTTCTTTCATATTTTGATAACAATTTTTGAAGTTTTCTATTTTATAACAAGGCAGATACCATTTTTTTGGTCAAAAAGGAATTAAATTTCTAAGGACCATGTACGAGATATATAAAGGGAGAGAAATATTTCAAAAGTTGGTCAATAATAAATTGGAATTTCAAAATGGTTCTAGAATCTTATGTAATAAATAAATAAAAAGATAACTTGGGGATTTTTAATTTTAATGGTGATTAACGGAAGTTGTCTTTAATGAGAGAGATAAGAATCTCAAAGTAGCAATCAAATCATTGAGATTTGTTCAATGAAGAGAATCAAGTGAAATCCATGTCTTTTTGTCAAATATATATGCTAATTATCATTTGGTTCCATTTCATTTATTCTGGTTCATTTTGTAAAGCACAAGTTTCTGGAGGTACAGTATAGCTGAAAAATAGTCAAATTAAATCATAATAACCATACCTTAAGCATGTTTGGTCGATTTTTTTTTGTTAGCATAATATTACCATTTGCTTAAAAGGATCAAAACTCTTACTATTTGGAATAATTCATTGTTCGTCGAGTTTTGATACAACATAATTATATATACAACCATTAAAATAAATTAGTCTAAATGGTAAGCGATATAAACTCCTTAAATAAGTAAATAAAAATTTAACAACCAAGATTTTTTTTAATTGACAATAAATAACTCATATTATATAATCAACAAATATGTCAACCAAGATTAATTGCCTTGAAAATTTTGTACCAGCAACATTGTAACAAAATACTACTAATAAAATAGTATAATTATACCAAAAAAAAATGTAGAATAGTATATGCACAAAAGTAGCATTTGATTTGCTACCAAAACTTGGATGACCATCGAAAATTTGAGAATAATTAAAATAAAAGATCAACATCGTAAGATAAGTTGATGATCCAATAATGCTTTACCTACCCATGTTCACCCAAGATGGAAAAAAAAAAATGATTCTATAGACCACTACTGTGATTTGATGATCTATCTGATTTTACCTTTGAGAAGGTGAGATAGAAGATAGATGGAGATGTACGGTTCAATTAAATATAAACCGGCAATTGATATATAAGGCCAAAATAATATTAAAATGCATTATTTGTGCTTATTCAATATAACAACGGCAAATAAAAAAAGCCTTGCTTGAAATTTGAAAATAAAATAAAATTTTGACTTTAAAAATGTTGAATGTATAATTAAGGCAAATATTTTTATATCAAGTTCTTTAACATATGCAGACACATATTAGTGTTCTCTAAAAAAATATAGCTAACAAATGCACAATATTTTTAATCTATTTTTCGAACTATTTTAGGCCTCCCTTAGAACAAAAGTGGGTTGCAAAATATGGTTTTTTATTAAAAAAAATTAATAAATTATTTTACATCCTTCATCATGTTGGGGATAACACCCACAAAGATGAACAACAAAGAACACTAAGAAAGAATAGAGAGATCTATGAATGAAATTGAAGAGAATGAATTAAGGGAAAAATTATCTTTATTAATCACCAAAATCACCTATATATAGGTGTATGTACAATAGGTGGGAGAGGTAGCTTGAACAAGCCAACTAACAAATCTAAACCTCTCTAACTAACTAACTGAAATACAACTGTACAAACAAACTAATCTAACTAACAAAATAGAAAAACATAACTGAACTGAACCAGAGGTTCAGAGCCTGAGAAGTATAAGAAGCTATGTTTGTTCAGAAGCTGTTGCTTCAGAACCTGTTCCATCAGAACCTGTGACCTTCAGAAGCTAGGAAGGTCAGAATCTGGTTAAGAGTCTCGTGGCCATCAGAAGCTGTTTGTATAAGAGTCTGAGTCAGAGTCTTGTGAGCATCAGAAGCTGCAGAGCTTGAATTACAAATTCAACACTCCTCCTTAATTCAAGCTGTCAAAGCTCACAACTCCCATTTCTCTTCTGAGCTTGAGAAATTGGTCTCTTTTCACAGCCTTAGTTAGGATATCAGCTTGTTGATTCTCAGTAGAGCAATACTCCAATTTCAACTTTCCTTTAGTGACTTGGTCTCTGAGGAAGTGAAATCTTGTCTCAATGTGTTTGCTCTTCCCATGGCTAACAGGGTTCTTAGCCAGGTTGATTGCTGACTTGTTGTCGATCTTCAGCACCACTGTAGTGTCAGCAATAATGTTCATCTCACTGAGAAGTGATTGCAGCCAATTTGCCTGACATGCAGCTAGGGACCCTGCTACACACTCTGCCTCACAGCTGGAGAGTGCTATGACTGACTGCTTCTTAGAGCACCAAGACACTGGTGCATTTTGAAATTTAAACAAATAACCACTAGTACTCCTCCTGTCTACCTTGTCACCACACCAATCTGCATCTGAAAACCCACTCAACTCAAGTTTTCCATTATCCTTAGAATATGGAAATACAACACCATAGTGGATTGTTCCATTGATGTATCTAAGTATCCTCTTAGCTGCCAATAGGTGAGACTTCAGTGGTTTACTCATAAACCTGCTTACATAGCCAACTGCATAACTGATATCAGGTCTAGTTTGACACAAATATCTCAGTGAACCTATCAATTGTCTGAACATGGTAGAGTCCACTGCATCACTGCCTGTATCTTCTTCAATCTTGGCTCTTGTATCTGCAGGTGTGACTGATGAATTGCAATCAAGCATTTCAAACTTTCTCAGAATCTCAGTGGCATACTTAGCTTGATGCAATATCATCCCTTTTGGAGTTTCTAAGAGCTCCATTCCTAGGAAGTAAGTTAACTTTCCTAGGTCAGTCATTTCAAACTCACACTTCATCTGTGATTTGAAATTCTCTATCTCTATAGATGAGCTACCTGTTACTAACAGATCATCAACATACAAACATATGATTAACATGTGTTTGTCATCACTGCATTTCACATAAACACCATACTCTACACTGCACTTTCTGAAGCCTTGCATAACAAAGAATTGATCAATTCTTTTGTTCCAAGCTCTTGGAGCTTGCTTCAGACCATACAGAGCCTTATTCAGCTTCAGAACTTTGCCTTCCTTGCCCTTCAATTCAAACCCTGGAGGCTGCTTCACATACACATCTTCCTCTAAGGGTCCATTTAGAAATGCTGACTTCACATCTAAATGAAATAAGGGCCACCTTCTACTACAAGCTAATGCAATCACTAGCCTTATAGTTTCATGTCTTGCTACTGGAGAGAATACTTCATCATAGTCCAGACCTTGCTTCTGAAGGAATCCTTTGGCCATAAGTCTTGCCTTGTATTTTATCACTTTGCCTTCAGGATTTTGCTTGACTTTGTACACTCATTTCACACCAATTGCCTTTTTATCAGAGGGCAATTCACACAAGTCCCATGTCTTGTTCTTCTCTATAGACTTCAACTCATCAATCATTGCCTCCATCCAAACTTTACTCTTCAGTGCAGCTTTGGTATCTAAAGGTTCAGTATCTGCAAGCATTGCATAATGCACAATTTCTCCTTCATTGTCTACTGCATTGTCTGATACAATCTCACAGTCAACTAACCTTCTTGGTAATTGAGTGTTTCTCTGAGGTCTTGGTGGTACAGTAGTGTCCTCATCATCACTTGAAGTATGCATGTCTTCATCACTTGCATTACCTTGATGCTGATTCACAAAAGTGGGAGTGTCATTAACAGTGCTTGCTTCACCACCTAAGTCCACTGCACAAGTTTTCTTAGATGAGAGCTTCTGACCCCAATCCCAACTTTCATTTTCTAGTACCTTCACATCTCTGCTGATCTCTACTTTGTCACTTGTAGGATTATACAGTCTGTAGGCACCAGTTCTATGATATCCAACAAATATCATAGGAACACTCTTGTCTTCCAGCTTCTTTCTCTTAGCATCAGGTACATGTTTGTAGCACAAGCTGCCAAACACCTTTAAGTGACTTACACTTGGCTTACTCTTGGACCACACCTCTTCAGGTACCTTATCCTTCAGCTTCTTAGTAGGACTTTTATTCAGAATGTAAACAGCTGTAGCAACAGCTTCACCCCAGAACCTCTTGGGCAGATTCTTCTGCTTCACCATGCTTCTGGCCATATCTAGAATACTTCTATTCCTCCTTTCTGCAAGACCATTGTGCTGAGGAGTATATGGTGCAGTAACTTCATGAATTATGCCTTGTTCCTTGCAATAATTCTCAAACTCTGTAGAGGTATACTCGCCTCCACCATCTGTTCTCAGAACCTTCAATGACTTGTCACTTTGCTTCTCAACCAGTGTTTTGAACTTCTTAAACACTTCAAAAGCATCACTCTTAGCTTTTATATGGTATAACCATATCATTCTAGAGTACTCATCAACAAACGTCATGAAGTATTTGTTTCCACCAGTTGATAACACATCAAATGGTCCACAAATGTCAGAATGCACAACATTTAACACATCACTAGAACTCATAGGAAGATGACTTTTAAATGATGATCTATGATGTTTTCCTAACAGGCAAGTAGTGCATGTATCAACTGGAGTTATGACAGTAGGCAAACCTAACACCATGCATTTTGAATTAAGCATTGACAGGCTCTTAAAATTCAAATGCCCATACCTTTTGTGCCATAGATCACTATCTTTCTCTTCAGCAGTTGCAGACAAGCATGTAGCTTCAATAGCTTTGATTTGAGTCTTGTAGATCCTGTTCTTGCTTTGGGCTGTTTTGAAAATCAGTCTCTTCTTGGAATCAAAGAGTTGCAGAGTCTCATCCTCAATTACTATCTTGAAACCCTTTGAGATTAATTGCCCTATGCTCATCAAGTTACACTTCATACCAGGGACATAGAGAACCTTTTCAATCACAGCTTTCTTCCCATTCGATCTTTGGATCACCACATTACCCATATCTTCTGCCTTAATGGAATCACTGTTGGCCAATCTGATCTTTGTGTTGAGACATTCATCAAAGTCAGTCAAGATGCTTCAATTGCCAGTCATATGGTTAGAACACCCTGAATCAAAGTACCAAACCATGGAATCTGCTGCTTCATCAGCAATTGTCACCATGAAACTGGTTTCATCATCAGAACCTGAGCTATCATGTGCTACCTTGGCCTCTTCTTCATTGTCTTGACCTTTCTTTTTCTTTGGATTTTTGCATTCATTGGCATAATGCCCATATTTGTCACAGTTGTAGCACTGAATCTTGCTCTTGTCCTTCTTCTTTGACTTATCTTTCTGTTTCCCTCCTCCTCCACTAGAGGATTCAGACACTGTCTCAGCATTCTCCTTGCTTTTCTTGGAGTCTTTCTTGTTCTGCCATTTCTTCTTCTCACTTTGATACTTCTTGAATTTTGAGAAAAGAGCTTGCTCATCTTCTTTGCCATGACTCCTCTCACCTTGCTTCAACTCATGAGCTTCAAGAGTGCTTTGCAGATCCTCTATCTTGATCTCACTCAAATCTTTAGTCTCTTCTATAGTCACTACTATATGCTCAAATTTAGAAGTCAAAGTTCTTAGTACATTTTCCACCGTTTCTTGCTCATTAAGATTACCTCCACAATTCTTCATCTGATTGGTGAGAGTCACCAATCTTGTGAAGTAATCAGCAATTGATTCATCACTCTTCATCTGCAACAGTTCATACTGTCTCTTCAAGGCCTGAAGCTTTACTTTCTTCACTTTTGCATCACCACCATAACTCTTTTGCAAGATATCCCATGCATCTTTGGAGTTCTCAGCATCTGCAATCTTCTCAAACACCTTTGAATCAACACATTGATGAATGAGAAACAGGGTCTTGTTATCTTTCTTCTTTGCTTCTCTGAATGTTGTTCTTTGTTCTTCATTTGCATTTTCTGGTAGAGGAGTGATTGCTGCATTCACTTGTTCATACACTTCTTGAACATTGAATATCACCTTCATCTGCTTCACCCATCTATCCCAATTCTTTCCATCGAAAACTGGCAAATTCGCATGGAAATTGTTGTTCCCAGCCATGGTTGATTCACTTTCAACCTGATTCTTCTTTCAAGAACGAATCAAGATCCCTTTGGATCGTACGAGCTCTGATACCACTTTGTTGGGGATGACACCCACAAAGATGAACAACAAAGAACACTAAGAAAGAATAGAGAGAACTATGAATGAAATTGAAGAAAATGAATTAAGGGAAAAGTTATCTTTATTAATCACCAAAATCACCTATATATAGGTGTATGTACAATAGGTGAGAGAGGTAGCTTGAACAAGCCAACTAACAAATCTAAACCTTTCTAACTAACTAACTGAAATACAACTGTACAAACAAACTAATCTAACTAACAAAACAGAAAAACATAACTGAACTGAACCAGAGGTTCAGAGCCTGAGAAGTATAAGAAGCTATGTTTGTTCAGAAGCTGTTGCTTCAGAACCTGTTCCATCAGAACCTGTGACCTTCAGAAGCTAGGAAGGTCAGAATCTGGTTAAGAGTCTCGTGGCCATCAGAAGCTGTTTGTATAAGAGTCTGAGTCAGAGTCTTGTGGGCATCAGAAGCTGCAGAGCTTGAATTACAAATTCAACACATCATGCGTTGGAGTGATTAGGATACTTGCGTCTCACTTAATTTTCAACTTTTCACTTTCCACTAATTCTTTTTTTAACATTCAGCTCTATATGTAAAAGAATGCAAGGTTAGGCAATTGGCACAATCTGTCACCTTTCGGTATATAGACGTAACGGTCTAACAATTGATATGATGAATGATGAATGATGAAATTTGACATAGCTCTAATACTATTATATTAATTTAAGATAAACTCTCGGACATATTAGAGAGACTAATTTCTTCGAGGAAAAAAGTTTAAGTATCTATCACTTGTGTCACACTATGTTAATAGTTTAAAGATTTTTAGTTGATTTTTGTAATAGTTCAGAGAAATTGAATGAAATAAGCTTAATAACCTTCTAGTTAATTTTAATAGTTTAGGAATTAAATTGGTAAGATAATGCTAGTTTATAAATTAAATTGAGGGTTTATTCTATTAATTTATTTCAGTTTCACTAAGCCAACTTCAAAAGAAGAAAATAGACGCTGAGCAGCATGAGTAGACAACAAAGAATGACTTGATGCAAATTGAAAATAACATGTCAAGAAACTATGTACATTCAATTAAGGTGACAATAAATAAATTTTACAAATTTAATTTGGGTTTATTTTCTTCTGATTTTGCAAAAGCTTCCAATATTTTCCCAGCACAAATTTAAATTTTGGATGCACCTAACTTAAAACTGTAGTAAGTGATATGTGATTATAAACACACTTTGGGAACAACAGATGCCAACAAGAAACAACTACATTGTGAGGATTTGAAACTAGAACCACAAGTGAAATTTATCAATTCCCCATTAATTCATCACTAAACATTACTAGTAGTAGTAGTGAAGTTCTTGTTACCTTAAGCAATGAATAAAGTTGCCACAAACAGACAAAAGCATATGAAAGCAGAACATGATTGGAACTTACAAGAGATAATACAAGACATTGTTGATCTTTACATGATAAATATGATGTTTTTTAAAGATTATATCCTGTTATAAAAATCAGGAGAAAATCCAAATATTACACATGCACAGAAAACAAACCATAAATACAACAAATCATATGCTATATTTATATGCCCCTCCGTTTCCTTCCTAAGAAAAAAGTGGGTAATTTAAAGCTGAAAGCAATAGCTTTTGATGGCAGGATGGTCAAACCTAAACTATATTACAAGAGCTTCTGCCATAAATTACTTGGACTTGGACTTTGACTTACTTGACTTAAAATCAGAAGCTGCAGCTTTAGCAGCATTTTTGGCCAGGGTGGTAGGTTTGAGGACACTCTTAGGATTAATAGCCTTCCTGATCTTAAATGCAGCCCATGCAGTACCCAGAGCATGACCAGCAGCATCAAGCCCTTGACTTGTAGCGTGTGCAGCTTGTTCTCCATATCTGTGGTATTCAAATTGCAAAATTCACTTCTGAACTTGTAGAGAAGCATAATGAAATATAGCAAACAATGGAAAACAGAGTTCATTTGCGACGTCATTAGTTATAAAAGAAAATTTATTAGGACTCAACATCGAAACAAAAGAAAATAATTCAGTGAAGTAGTTAACATTTATGTAATGATAAAAGATAAAATAGAGACTTGGACAGTCGTTTCAAGGCCGATAAAAGGAGTATTTAAAATTCAACTCTATGTTATCTAAGCCTTAAAATAAAAAATTAAGTATCAAAATTAGTTATGAAATTGAAAAGAGAGCAAAATTTACTAGACAGATGGTGTTGAAATAAACTGTGATGAAAACTTTTTAGCAAAGTAGATTTTTAGCATAGAGTGACTAATGAAAACTATTTTTCACCTAAAATAAGGATTCATCCTAATATAAAATTTTAACATGAGAGAAAGATAGGAGTGTAATTCAAGTTTCGCCCATGGAAGGAAAATGTATTTTATCCTTAAAAAATTCACCTTTTTTTTTTGGTAAATACGTAAAAAATTTCACCTTTTAATTTCTTCCCTTGACAAAACCCAAACATAAATGAGATTAAGCTTGCCCCTCTTATATTATATACTGGACCAGTGTTTTTAAGATATCCGCATTCTTGAGTACCACATTCAGATTTTTTTTAAATGCCCACTATAAGCAAGCAGATCCTGGATTTTGGGTATTTGAAGCTGGCGTTATACTAAACCAGTGTGATATTACAAGTTTGCCAAAAGTTTCAACAATATCACTATAGCAGCCAGAGAGCATGTACTTAAAATTTTAATGACTAGTTTAGGAAAGATAGATCTTACTATCGTCAGATCAATCCCTAATCTATAAGCATTTTACGACTTAGAAAATGCATTTACTAATCTTTTACCTGTGGTCGACAAGTTCAGTTGTCACAGTGGATGACGTTGACATGACATTTTTTCCGGCTACTTCAACAGCATCGCACACTTTACCTATCCACAAGAAAATCCAAACATAATTAAACAGTGTGTAAATTTAAAAGTACAAACTTTTCTAGGATAGATTTATCACTTAAATAATTAGCTTGGTAAACTGCAAACTGTAAAAGTTGTACCATCTAAATCATAGCCAGTTGATGTTAAAAAGTCCAAATATAAGAGTTCTTGTGCAAATTAATATTAATGTCTAAAGACAATGCCAACAACATTCACATGAATTTATATCAAGGAGGTTTGGTGAAATGAAACTGATCTTGAATGACTAAATTTGATTCCTAATTATAGCCATATTGAAAGACACATAATCTTGACAAACTTGATCCAACAATTTGTTGTTGGTGTCTCTCACCGATCAAACTCAAAATTAGGCATGGCAACGGGGCGGGTCGGGGGCGGATTTTGCTCTCCCCAAACCCAAACCCAAAAAGTTCGGGAATCCCCATACCCATCCCCATTTTAAGCGGGGAAGAAAAGTAGAACCCCAAACCCATATCCGACGGGGTTCGGGTATCCCCAATGGATTTCGGGTATCCCCGTCTCGCTTCTCTCCACATGAACTCGAGTTGTATTTTGACATTTTTTCATTAAAAAATGATTTAAAAATCGAGAACTATTTTATTTCAATAATATGATTTTATTAAACAAACAAATAATAGGAAAAACAATTTATTTAATACTTAATTTAAAATTAAAATAAACGAATGAATGTAATTTAAGAGTTTTTTGTACATATATAATATTTTTTTTATACATAATTTAATTTAAGAAAAGGAAAATATGATGTTTATATAAACGGGGCGGGTTCGGGGTGAGTATCAATGTCCCCAATACCCGCCCCATCCCCGTCTTTTAAAATCGGGGAAAACCCAAACCCAGTCAACTCGAGTTTTCCCCGTCAAAACGGGGATGGTACGGGTGGGTACCCGCGTCAACTCAGATAACATTTTCCCTATTGTGGAAAACCCGAGTTGTTTTCCCTATTATTTGTTTGTTTAATAAAATCATATTATTGAAATAAAATAGTTCTCGATTTTTAAATCATTTTTTAATGAAAAGCAATAAATCGATTTTTAACTCAGATAACATTTTCCCAGTCAACTCAGATAGCATTTTCAATTCTAAAGTTCAAGCAATAAATGGATGATTCAGATACTCACCTTAAAATATTTAGTTCCAGTAAAAATAATTTGTAAGGGAAATTTACTATATCACCACATAACAACACATAACAATTATTGTTATGTGGTGGATATAGTAAATTTCCCTTCAGTTCACTAAATATGCCAAATCCTTACTGATGTGCTAAAATGCCAAACAAAGTACATTGGATTTCAATCATTTAGATAGCATGTAAATTTACAATTATTATTATACAATAAAATCAATACTACAAGTCTTCAAGAGACACCAAAACAGGACTAAGCATATCAGTAAATTATGAAGCTACAGCAAAAGATAGAAACCTCTGACTAGAAAGATCACAACTTGAACACAGAAGTCCATCTGAAGCATCACAAAGAGAGCAAAATACTCTACATTTCATAGAAGAAAATTCTTAAAGATAAAAGATCTATTATCCTATTTTTTTCTCAATTAATCAATAAATATCTTATTTTATTTTCTTTGTCTGAAGAAGAAAGAGGTTCATCTACTTCTTCCTTCCTTCCTAGATTGGAAGATATTTCATATTTAACTACTGGTTACAACTAGGAACTCAACCAACATTTCAGCATGTTAATAACCCACATAAATTAAATACTAGGAGTAATATCACAGACTTACTGAATCCATCCAATGATGCAAGCACAACTTCCCCTGGTAAAAGGCTGAAAAACTTCTTTCCAGCCTTCGAGTTTACCACTGAACTAGTGAAAAATCCAGACACTTTCACGACTCCAGAGAGCAATCCATTTGCAACTTTTTCTGTCATTTTGGTGACTCTCTTGACCCTATTTAAAAAACATATATATAAATATATCAGACAAAAGGGTTAAAGTGGCAATCGTTTAATTACTAAAATTGATCAAATTCGTCAAACATAAAAGACAAATAAAACTTAAACCCTAGAGGGAAGAACAATCATTCGCCAAGTTTTACTTACCTCCCGGCCGAACTTTAAATTACCAGGGTCCTTTCCATGAAACCAGAGAGTAAAGAAAAAAACATAATCTAACACAACTTTAAGAAGTAGCAAAATCTAACTTCTTGGTGTAATAAACATTTGGATAGACAACATAGTGTAGCAGTTTACATTACAAGGGTGAAATTTGTCATTTAAAAAGAAAAAACAAGAACGCTGTAAAGTGTAAACTACTTTTATGACTAAGCCTTGTTAAATTTCCTCTGCCTAGCTTTTAATGACTATTGGATATAAATTAGAGATATGTATAAAGTAGTCCTTATAAAACTTGGGCAACCCTCATCCCTTGAGCTAACTTTTAGATTTGATTTGAACCTAAATTAAATTCTAAAATGGTATCAAAACCTATTCTAGCTCTAAGATAATTGTAAATATTGACTATAAGATTTTATATACATATGAATCTCTGGTTTATTTGACACACATATTATCATCTTAATATCACATGATTGAATCTGTTAAGTTCCTATCCTACAAAGAGTAAGACTGAGAATATTTACGAGTAAGTGGATCACATCACCCACACACAAACACATATTTTTGAGAGTTTTAAATTGAAAATGTCCCCTGATAATTAGGGGTAGGCAAAAAAACCAAAAAACCAAACTGAACTGCTAAACTAAACCGAACTGAACCAAAAAAAACTGAACCATAACCAACAGTTTTGAAACCAAACTGAAACAGTTCAGTTCAGTTCATGATTAACAGTTCGGTTCGGTTCAGTTTAATGGTTTGGTTTTTTTAGTGCAAATTTAGTTATGGTTTTTTTTAGTGCAAATTTAGTTATGGTTTGGTTTAAAACCATAAAACCAAACCACTTTAACAGTTCGGTTCGGTTCAGTTTTAAAGACAAACAGTTCAGTTCGGTTATTCTAAATTTTGAAAACAGTTTGGTTTAGTTTTCCTCGAAAACCAAACCATGTCCATCCCTACTAATAATTATCACTGCAAGTGCAGTATATCACAATAAAAGTTTAATTATACAACAATCACCTAGTATTAAGGAGTAGTATTAGTGAAAAAAAAAAATTTAAAAAAAACTAGTACACTGGTCTCTTTTTATTTTGCCATTACTATTTTTAACACATAAATAAGAAATACAACTCAATATTTGGTTCTTCTTAAAAGTTTTTTTTTGGGTCAAGTAGCCTCTTGGCTAGAATTTCAAGTGAATGAATGTAATGTTACATACATAATATGATTTCCCTACCAACTGAGCTTATGCTCGTGGCGACAATTTATTCCTAGAAAATTAGGATGTGAAGAACACAAGATCAAAATTTTTAAAAAATAATTAATATTATATTCAACATCCTAAAATGATAATTTTTCCTTATGAATAGACCGATAAAATAAAAGGGTAGGATATAGTAGGATGGAATAATAATAGTTTATAATCAATAATTAATAATTAATTTCTGAAATTTCACATATGTTAACATGATTGAGATTATTAGGGCCACAAAGCAGAACAATATACCTTTTAATCCTCTTCAAGGTTTGAGGACTAATCTCAGAAGGATGCGAACCCGAAGCCAACCTTTTCTTCATAACCTGATTCCCCCATTGCAACCTATCCATAGTCACATCACCACACCACAAAATCCCCTTAATCACATGTCCAGAACCCGAAGCTATCAACCTTGCAGCACTTCCACTATATTCCTCTACATTAGGAGCCAATGTAGTCCAATACGCCGCACATTGTCCTTCCATTACCTCCTTCTTCTTCTTCGACTCCAAATCCTTCGGCGAAACCTCCTTCGCCAACGTTCCATCTAATGCCTCTCCTTTCTTCGCCTTCTCCGAAACCTTCTGCACAGAAAAGCTACTGCAATTCTCCAAAACCACATCTAGCTCCTTCAACAAACGCTCTTGACCTTTCGACGCAATCGTTAAACCATAGCTTAATAAATCGGAGTTTAATTCGTTCTTTTTACTCCGATTTTCTTCTTCGTCGTCTGAATCGGTACCCTTAGGTGCACGGAATGAGAAAAAGTAGTGAGAGTCATCGACTTTGACAGCGGTTTCGTCTTTTGCAAGAGGCCATTGGATCTCATCAGCGATACGAGCATAGACAGCGATGGAATTTTGACCTTGACGGAGACGGACGACGGTGAAGTCACCGGAAGCGAGTTCGACACTGTATTCTCTATCAATAAGGTTGAGAATAGCACCGGGGATCTTGACGAGTATTTCTTCTTCGGTGATTTCCGGCGGTGCAGAAGGCGAAGTAGGATTGCTCCCGGCGGCGATGTCGTCGGGGAAGAGATTTTGAACGAGATCATTGAAGTCGATTGAAGGGTAGAGATTTGAAGGATTGGTTTGATGGAGTTGAGAAGGAGCGTCGGGGTTGGAATCGATAACTTGAGGGTAGAGTGAATTTCTTGGATTAGGGTTTTGAGTAGCCATGGAAAGTGATGAATGAGAAATGAATGGTTCTGGTTTGAAACTGTTGCTGAAAATTGAATGAAACTATGAAAGTGAAGAATTGGGGGACTAATCAAGAAACGACGCGTGGCGTGTGGGACAACCCGTTACTTAATAGTGAAGATTCCCGCGTGAATTTCCGTAAGATATTTAATTGAGTTTAACTGTAAACTGTCACTACAAACTCCACAGCGCGTCCAAAACGTGTCGACGGGACCTCCTTTTGAAGTCTAATTTTTTTATTTTTTTTAATCAAGAAGTCTAATTGCTAGAAATTTCACTCTTAAGTAGATAAGTGGAATGATCGGTGTTCGAACCCCAATCTCTTGCATATATAATGCAATGTTCTTTTGATGTCATACTTTATTCGTCTTAAAATATAAATAATAATAATAACTCTAAGAAATTTAATGTATTTCAATTTTTTTTTTATATTTTAAGACGGATGAAGTGCGGTGAAGGAGTGTTTTAAATTACAGTTTTATTGCTTAGAAAAAAAAAAAGTTCTATTAGAAATTGCGAAATTGTTTTTATTTGAAATCAAATTTTTTTTTCTCTAAAAAAATCATAAACTTTTTTTCAAAAAGTAATTTGGAATATTTATTTATGGAAAAAACATCAGAACTTTTCAAAATTAAATCAATTTTATTAGAAAATCGATTTCAAAATAGATATCTAAAATTAAACCGGTTCTGAATCAGGTTTGAACCGAATTGAAATTGGTTTGCTAAATAAACCTGTTTTCATTCAAGTGATTTTTATGAGTTGAACTAAACAATTAATGTAATTCAGTTTAGTCGAGTTCATGAACCATGAATACTCATACTACGATGTAAGACAAATTGTGTTACAATGTTATTTGATATAAATATTTGTCCAATAATAAAGTATAGATAGAGATTCAAGTTTGTTGCAGTTAAATTTAACAGTTTTTTTTTTTATAAAATATTTGACACTGTTTGGAATCAGTATCATTGATTTGAAATTAAACGACTTAAATTATATATAGATAATGCATTCATAAATAAATAAAATAATTAAATATGTTACAAATCCTTGCAATGGTAGTATCTGTAAGTTTATTTGTTTGGTTTTAGTTCTTGCAATTTGAAAAAAAAATGCTTTAACTCTCTAATGTTAAAAAAACAAAAAAGTGCCATGTGGCCTAATTATTTTATGCAACGTGGCACTGTAAAAAAGTGTCATGCTCATTCTTTCCAATTAAATGAAATAAAACAATAGTTTTTTTTTACGATGTAGCTGAGATCGAACTCAGGACATCTAACATACTATTCAAATCAATTTACAAAATGTTCATTTCATACGTGGCAAAAGAAAATGTTCTTCATAATGTAGAGTCTCTTTAAAACTTTGGTTTTTTATTTTCTAAATATGAAAATATCTCATATTTTTGCATCTAGTAAAATTTTAAGGAGACTTTTGTCATTATAACACTCAACAAAAGAATTAGTTTGAACTCTCAGCTGATAGGATTTTTACTTAAATACATATTATCGTAAAATTTAGGCCGAGTATGACTCAATTATAAGAGATGTCCTGAAATATATTTTTAAATCATATCTCACAATGTATAGGACTCTCAACAAGCTTGAGGGATTTTCAATTTTTGAGAATTCAAATTCCTAAACTATCTTCTAACTCACTTGGCACTTGATGACGATGTTGATATGTCAAAACCGAATAACATTTACATAGCCCCATTAACAGTCTCCACTCTCCAGAGATGCAGAAAATAGAAAGGAGATGAAGAAGAAAAGGAAAATAGAATAAGAGGGTAAATTACAATAGGAAAAAAAATTAAATGAAAGAGCACTATGGATCCCTGCATGCAAGTTACATATTTCTACATTTAATTTAAATAACCAAATCCTTTAAACCCCTCGTTATAATAAGCATTATATCTTGACAAGCAGTATGTTATAACAATCAAGAGCATTTTTAAGCTAAAAGTCCAAGACTCAATCAATTGGCATGCACTGGTTCCGAACAGACATGGAGAGACCATGATTGATTACATGAAAATAGGAGCCTGATAGGAATAGCCATCTAAACTAAAATGCTTATTTCTTCTCCTCGTTTGATGACTTGTCGTCATTCTTCTGCTGCGGCTGGATAAACAATACAATTAGAAAAATTGATAGCAGCAGAAGAAATGAAACAAAATATCATTTAAACTACAAAATTGACGGCGCATTAGGCGTAAAAGATGATATAGCAAAATTACACTAGCACATTCAAATACAGTAGCAGGAATTCAGGAACTGTTTATTATATTAAAACCTAAAAATTAAATATAACAAACAGGCATTAATAATTATAGTGGAAAAGTTACTAAATTTGTTAACAAAATCATTAAAGGGGCAGTCAACATTAAAATTTTCAAAAAGGATATTCAAGATTAGAAAGATAATGCCACACAAATCAAACTATTGCTGAATAAAATAAATATCAATATCAATTAGAAGAGGCGAGAGAGGAAAAGGAGTTTTAATTTATTGCAATTCCAGTAAATCCAATTATTCCTCTGCTGAAATTTTCTGCAAAATTAATTTCAAATTCAATGTAGTATATGCTTTTCCATGGAAAGACTAACCTCAGACTTATTTTGCATGGATGCCAGCAAATCTTTGATGGAAGGGTCATTTAGGTCGACCCCAGGAAGCTGCCGAAGGAATTAATTATTAGTGCAATTACAAAGGACATCAATCAATGATGTTAAAAGAACAAAACAGATTATTAAAGGATTTATTAGACATACCGACGCGAGAATATCAGATACAGCGGATTGATCTGCTAACACCTCTGACTGGCTTGCTTGATCCTTTGTACTATCCGCTACCGACAATTGGAGAGCTGCAATCAATAAATGACCAGAAACCAACAAAAGTTAAAACAACCATTGTGGCTTTCCCTTCTATAGAAAATAGTATAAGATTGAGATTTATAGAACCCCGTGTTCTAGTCATTTGAAGCTTCTCAAAGCATTGCACACTACAATCCCAATAATCAAAGCAAGTAGCAGTTAGCTGAAAAAATGTGAATGTATACTTGGTTATGTGCGGCACTGTATAGCCTGCTTTACTGGATTTGATTTCTGTCAATGCCAGTTGTAGTTAGTTGTCCGTAGTTACCAACTGTCAGTGACAGTTATTGTTAAGTTCTTTGTGAGCTAACTGTTAGTATTCCTGCACATATAAGTACAGAGGTGCAGCCACACTACCACTCATCTAGTAATTTTCAATAACAAAATTCAAAATCTTCAAATCGCTATTTCTCTAAAATTCTCTTCTCAGATTTTCTCACTTACTGACAAAGATTTTCCCCCCACTTTCTCACCATTGTAGAATTTTTCTAATGAAGGCCTATGAATTTAATTTGAAATCATTTGTGAATACCAAGAGAATAAGAACTCTAGCTCACCAAAAATAAAAATTTCTCAGATTCATGTTGAAATTTAAAATGTTGATTTCTTTTTAACTCTACCTATTTCCATCATCAAACAAGATGATGTATTCAAGGTACTTCTAATTGATGGAAAAGGCTAATAAAAGAACCGTGAATCATGAAAAATTGGACACCTCAAAAAGGAGCTGTGTTTGTTTTTCTATGTTGGACACAAAAGACACCACATGACACTTCAATCTCTAGAGCAAGTCTTGCCTAGGCACAAGACTTTAGACACACAATTTAGGCATACACACAAAAGTTAGAAAAATTAAATAAAAAAGAAATTTGTCACATTAATTAATATTATTTTATTTCTTTTCTTTTTAATTTTTCTTGTATGTTGTGAGTGTGGCTAAGGAATAATTATTTGGGTTTGTGCCCATATAAGTATTTCTCCAATCTCTAATGCGGCACTGAACTGTGCTTCTTTGCATTGTCTATGTCTATGTAGTGTCTCATCATGTCTGTGCCCGTGCTTCCAAGATGAAGAATACATTAAAAACACAAAATCTCACCTAGTGCCAGCTCAGGGTCATCAATAGATGCTTCTGACATATCTGTATCTTTTACATCGTGGCCAACCGCAGGTTCATCCATTGACATTGCAAGCGCCTGCTGCAGTAGGGCATTCTCATCATCCTGATTTCATTTGAAGGTTAGCTACTGTTTGTTTTGTTGTCAACTTATGAAAATAATCAAATAAAACATGATAACTAATTAAAAAGAGAAGCATGGAGAAACAAATGTGTTTTTATGAAAAATTTATTTGATGTAGATCATATAAGCCAAGAGTTCAGTCCAGATTGTAACCAAAGTCAGATCCTTAACTATATATAGTATATATTTATAAAGTTTCAATTACACCTTCAGAGAAAGGAGGTGATTTCCCAGGAAAATCAAAGTAACCCTGGACATACAGACAGACACACTATCTTCCTTGGTAATTTCAAGTGTCCAATGTAGTTGTAATTTACTTACTCTAGAATTTTATAATTTTAAAAAAATATGAAAGTAGTCTTACAAACTATTACTCCCACCGTCCCAAAATGAGTGTCCTGCTTGATCATTTCACACATTAAGAAAAGTGTATAAATGAAAGAGGGAGAATAAAATTCTTACTAAAGTAAGTAATGTAAGTAGTATTAATTAGAGAGTAGAATTGGAAAAATGTAAGTAATGTTATATTGAAAATTAAAAAGCTCAGTTATTTTGGAACATTTTTTATTTTTGCAAAAAAGTCACTCATTTTGGGATGCAGGGAGGAATATATGGTTTTAGATGATTATGTTTTGGTATTAAATATTTTCAGTCCTCATAGAATACTCTCTTGCCAAGTTTAGTCAATACAACAAAATTTCATTCATGTTTTGCTCCCCAATTTGGTGATTTCAGGGACCAAAAATTGATGAAAGTTTTCATTAAAATCGCCAAATTGGGGAATAAACATTCATAAAAATTAGTGGGTCAAGCAAGGAGCAAAACATGAAAAACACATTGATAAACTCAACAAAGACACCAACCATCAAATCAGTTGTCTTATTCTCTGCTTCAGAAGTTGATGCACCGGCACGATCGGTCATTGTCGCATCTTGTGAGCTGGCTTCTTGTGAGCCGGCTTGCTGCTCACCTCCTTTCTCTTGTTTGGAAGCATCCTCTGCAGCCTTTTTTGCTGCTGCTTCCTGCCTGGCTCTTTCTTCTTCCATCGAAACTCTCAAGGCAAGAGCCAATTCAGGATCCAAGTTTGGATCCACACCAAAATCATATCCAGATACACCTCCAGCTGCAGCTGCTGCAGCAGCAGCAGCAAAGCCACTTCCACCTTCCCCGTCACCAGTAAAAATTGGTGTACTGTCACAGCACAACATCACATGAATATCATGATGGTAAATAAACAATTATTTCATTGAATGTAAGAGAGAAACACGAGATAGGAAAGAAAAAGTACAAATAAAATTGAACCCACAAACCTTATAAGTACATCAGAAAGAGCATTTGGACCAGCTGGAACATGAACAATATGGCTTGTATCATTATTGTTCACAGCTGCAAGGAGTGATTCCAGCTTCTCTGTCTTCTCCTCGTCTTCTTCACCAAAATTAACAATATCAAGTGCTACGCTGTTCTTTTTCAACTTTCTCCCTATCATCTCCAACATTTTCTTTTCATGCTTGACAGGACTATAATACAATGATTGAGGCAGTTAACATTGAATAACTGAAAATGATAGAATTTAAAATTACCATTCAATATAGTTAAGCATACCTTCCAGCAAAGACAATAATCCTTTGCTGTTGCTTTTTATTTTGACGATGCTTTAGAGCCAATTGTGCAACCTGAATGCCAGCAGCTAGGTTCATCTCACCACCTACTTCTAGTCCTAAATCAGGAATATAAACAAAAAGGAAATTATTTTTCATAAACAGAATAATGCACCATAACACAGTATGGCAATAACAATATGCTGCAAACTTATCAGTTCTGGTTTCTTGTTTGAGTAACAAATTCTTAAAAGTTCAACCTGACCAATAGGTATGTCCATATTACAAATGATATTATATAGCTTCAGCCAACATCCAATAAGAAAAAGGGCTGAACAAACTTGAATTCAATTTAAAAAACCAAACAAATTGCTTAGAAATTTCAGCATAATCTCAATCCCTATCTCCTTTAAAATCTTTAGCAAGGACATCAAAAAGTATACAAGTCCTCAGCAATAAGAATTATCGGCAGTTACGCACAATCTTCTCATAATAACTTTCAGGGTATAATCAATGTTTAAGACCACATTATAAGGAATAAAAATCACATCTATTAATCCCCTTAATTATTCAAAGAAGAAAGCATTAAAAGGATTTTGAATACTTTTCATTTTAGTTTCTATTATTGTTTAACCTGACATTAAAGGCCGCATGTTTACAAAATGCTAGACGAATAATAAAAGTTAAATGTGAAATATAACGATTTCATAAGGCAGTTAGTTTCAATTATCACTCATGAAAAATACTCGTAGCCCAAATAATAATAATAATAATAAATTTAGAACAGAAAAAAACTGACCATGCATGCAAGCTAAGATCTTGCCTAGATCACTGGTAGGGGTGACCAAAACACGAACACCCTTTCCCGCCATTATAAGAACTCCCACTGTATTTTCCGGATTAGACTGTATAATTGATACCAAAAACAAAATCCATTCATCAGCACTGTTGAACCCTAAGCAATTATTATTATTATAACCTAATATTTAAAATCCTATTCTGAAAACTACAAAATCAACAATTAATAAACCACTTAATCTAAATTTATTTACCCTATATATCAATTTAGCTGTCACATTAAAGTTTTCTATATGTCTAACTAATTTTCGAAAAGAAACTATAATAATTATTAATTAAAGGGCGAAAAAATATGCAATAGATATTGATAATAATGTATGATTTAGGTTAACCTGGGTCTTTGCACCGCAAATGAGATTAACAGCGTCAGCTTGAGCTTGAAATCGAGAAGGAGAATAATCTCCGTTACGCATCCATTCGGAATTGTCAATACAGATCATTGTTGCCTTTTGAATAAAAAAAACGCGATCGAATAAGAAAACAATAAAGAAACCCTAATAATTTGAATTTGATTGTTAGGGTAAATTGAAATCAAGAAGGGGGGGGAATTGGGGATTACCTCGAGCACCATGGTTGGAGATTTAGAAGAAGAATGAATGAAAGAAAAACTTGGTCTGTATTGTGTATCGAAAAAATAAGAGGAAAGTGATATGCTTTCAAGTTTCAATTTTTGAGTTTACTTAAATCTCTATTATATATGTTACGAGATTCCTACGGAGCTATCTCGTGCATTCTCAGCAAAATAATCCTATGTGTTGTTATTATAGAGCTTCTACTTATGCGGAGCTTTTAGTACCAGGTCTTTGGTTTGAATCTCATTGACAACAAAAATTATTATTAGTATAAGGTCTGTTGTTCGAATCTCATTGACAACAATAATCTAATTTTTATAGTATTTTAATTTTATAGAAAGCTACTATCTTTTTCTTTTTTAAAGAAAAAAAACCTTATTGTTTAATTTTTTTTTGGATATATACAACTAAACTAGAGCTTCTTTTTTTTTGTATCTTTTTATTTATCGAGTTTGTATTATTTTTTGTTAATCAATTAGAGACATGTATCTATTATCCAATCATTCAATTACATGTTATATTTCTATGTTGATTAGTTTTAAAATAAATTTAAATCATATTTCATATTTTTTTATGGGATCACTCATTTAAAATTTTATCTAGCACGATGAAAAGTCCGTGATGAAATATGTCTGTAGATGATAGCGAGAACTGTGCACAATAATTTTAGTGTAAATTGATGAAAGAAAAAAAAATCATATTTCATATCCTTATATAATTAAATTGCACACATTTGAGTCCTGTAACGGAGATTGTATATATATACACAGAGAGAGAGACTCTAAATAATGTAGAATAAGGAATAGAGAGCATTTCACACCACACTATTAAAATTATACTTTGACTAACTATCTCTAAATTTTATCTAGCACGACGAAAAGTAGTTCTTATAGTAAAAAGTGTTCGTAGATAATAGTGAGAACTAAATACGAGAATTTTATTGATATTCATTAGTAAATAATAAAGAATTAACAACTATTTTTTGTTCATGAAGCAGCTATAGAGTCCAATAACGGACACAAAAGACGGGTAGAATGAGATAGAGAATCTCAGTGGTGTAGAATGAAAAATGGGGAGCATTCCTCACCCCACTATTAAAAAAAAACACATTGAATAATGAAAATTTGAATTCCGCAGATCCATATTTTTATATTTTATCATGGGGATTATTTATTCATAATTTTATCTAGCACGATGAAAGTGATTCTCATGATGGAAAATTTATGTATATGATGGTGAAAACTGAGCATGACAATTTTATTAATATTCATTAATATATATATATATATATATATATATATATATAGAGAGAGAGAGAGAGAGAGATCAATTAGTGTTGGAGAAATAAGAAACGGGAAGAACTTATAACCCCGACTATTAAAAATACACATTGACGAATTAAAATTTGAATTTCAATTGCAGGAGTTATCCATATTTTCATATTTTATCATGAAGATTACTTATTCAAAGTTTTATCTAGCACGATGAAACATGATCTTCATGATAAAAAGTGAATGTAGATGATAGTGATAACCGAGCACGAGAACTTTATTGATATTCATTAAAAAAAATTAACAACTTTTTTGTAATGGAGGCCATAGAGAGATAGAAATAGAGAGAGAGAGAGAGAGAGAGAGAGAGAGAGAGAGAGAGAACTCAGTTATGTAGAATGGAAAACGGGGAACACTTCCCACCCGACTATTAAAAATATACATTGACTAATTAAAATTTAAATTCCGACAGCAGGGCATATCCATATTTTCATATTTCATATTTTATCACGTGGCTCCGTTACTCAAAATTTTATTTAGCACGATGAAACTTGGTTCTCCATGAAGAAAAGTGTATGTAGAAGATAATGATAAATGAGCATGAGAATTTTATTTTTTTTGAATGGCAAATTGTTAGTTGTTAGTATATATTACAATATTATATTAGTTTTCTCCTTGCCGGACTTGAACGCTGGACCTCCAACTCCTTCAACCCTTAGCTCAACCAGTTTAACTAGTTGAGCTACCCTTCCCACCCCGAGCACGAGAATTTTATTGATAATCATTATAAAAATAATATATAATTAACAACTATTTATTGTTGATGGAGCCCCTATAGAGTCGTGTAACGGAGACGGGAGATAGATATAAATAAATAATGGAAAACGGGAAACACTTCCCACTCTACTATTAAAAATATACATTGACTAATTAAAATTTGAATTCCGACTACGAGAGGTTTTCCATTTTGAGTTTATCAGACTTTCACTATATTACATCCAACTGAAAAAATCTATGGGAATTGAAACCTAAAATAAATTAATATAATTTTAATTTTTTATAATCAATGGATTTTTTTTTTATAATTCCAATTTTAAGTTTTTCATAAACCTTCGTTCAAATCTTTTTCGGGATGCTAATTTACCAATGCGAGTGGAGATTCATACATAGATTTTTCTATTTGACGCTCACACGTGAAAATTGATTCTTTGTGGACGATGACAAAAAAAAGTTTAAGAATGGGAACATGGTCAACCTATGTTAATATTCATTTGAAAAATAATATAAAATTTACAGTTATTTTTTGTTAACGGGGTCCCTGTAGAGATGTGAGAAAAAGCTAGGAATAGAGAATCTTATGGTTTTGTTGAACGAAGAATGATGGAGTATTTCCCACCCCACTAGGCCATGTAACATCTTTAAACATATATCGTATTTTTATACTCAAGTAAATTAAATAAAATCAATCTCATAAATAATTGAAAGAAAAATATAGGCAACATTCAAAATAATATACAATGAAAAATGACATAGACAATCTTCAAAAGAAAAAACAAAACATAAGCAAATAAGTATCATTAAAAAATGAAAATTATCATGTGGGGGATATGTAGAAATAGTGAGAGAGAGAGAGAGAGATAGAACTCTCACGAATGTAGATTGAGAAACACAGAACACTTTTGACCCCATATTATTAAAAATGCACTTAAACTAATTAAGTTTTCATTTGAGAATAAATTTTATAAATAGTCTCGGGGATAAAATGAGAGAAATAATCTATCTCTTAATAGTGTAGAACGGGAAAGGGAATAATATTATTCATCTCGCTCTATCTTATAACATTGTTAAACATATATATTGCAAAATCTATCTCAATTTAATCTTATCATTTTTAACTAAATTACTCAAATAATATATATAAATAAACAAACGCACCCTTAGTCCTATTAAATTGGGCCGAATCAGTTAAAAAAATATTAGTTATAGAAAATTAAATTTAACTCTTGACAAATATTTCGACAAAAAAAATCAATTAAGATTCTGTTTGGTAAAAAATAGCGGATATATAATAAACTAGTTTATAGCAGATAACTTATAAACTAGCTTGTATTTGATAAAATTAGCGGTTGAACTAGCTTATAACTATGAAATAACATAAAAAAGATATGTTTAATATTTAATTTTTTTCAAGTAATATAATAGAAGTAAAATTGGAAAAAAAGATGATAAACTATAAGCTACTTGAAATAACATTTGAAAAATAAGCTATAATCGTAAAATAAGCTATAATCTCTTTTTTTAAATTGTTACCAAACATTTAGCTTATAAGCTAAAAGCTATAAGCTAGTTTATTTTTCTTCCCAAACAGGGAAACATGCAGAGCCTAAATTGAACTACATGTGATTTTTTTTTTGTGCCACCTCACTTTTTCTAGGTTTGCTTTGATTTTTTTAAAGTATCCTTTTGATTAATTGGTTTAAGTGGTAAGAGTTTTGATCTCTTTAAGTATGTGGCCATGAGCTCGATTTCTGACTCATGTGTGAAGAAAATTCGGTTGAAAGGGAAGAAGTCACCTTATGCGCCCTATAGGTTTTATGTCAAAGATTACTCAGTGTTAAGGGCAGTGAAAACTTCGCATCAATATCATATTAATTCAATAAAAGAAAATCCCTCTACTTCTGTGTGTTCAAAGAAATCTTCAACGGTTTGAAAATACAATCTATAATGGAAGTGCTACCACATTTCCATAATGATTTTTTCAGAAGATGGGTATGATACTTGATGGAAGTTAAAGAAGCAGAGTGATGAAGATTTGAATTTATCTATAAAAAATGAGTGAGATATTGTTAAGTTTGGTCCCTAGCTAATATGAAAGTTCCACCTAAGCATCTCATGTGACAAATGAAAAGAACCACATCATTTTAATATTTTGGATTAATTTAACTAATGCGATTAGGGAGTTTTTTCTTTTTAATTATATTTTTCATTAATTCAAGGATTTGTTTGATATATAGCATCTGACACTTTCAAGAACCAAAAGGAACGTTTACTCTTAAATTTTTTAAGAAACAATGTCGAACTTTTGAATTCGAACATGAAATGAGTGCTTCGAATTATAGAGTTTAAACTTTAAGATTAACATATTTTCAATTAATCACAACATTTTCAATCTCGACAGTCCCCAAAAGTCTCTCGTTGATCAGCATAATGCTCTCGATCATCATTAAATAACAATGAGACCGTTATGGTTAATCGAAGATGAACTATGTGGCTGTTTACACATGAACTATTGAAAATTATTAAAAACAAAAGAATATAATTGAGAGAAGAAAGGAGGAGGAGGAGGATGAATGTTGGAAAAGAAAGAAAAAAAAATCAATTTATAGAAACTAACCAAAATTCTGACCATCGACCACACATTCTTAATTTAGAATGCAAATTGTATTCAAACTCTAGGGTGCAAACCATGTTTTTCTAAACTTTTGCATTTCTACAACGCTCGAACTTTGGAATGCAAGGGTATTTTTGGAAACCCAAAGGGTGCACAAAAAAGTACAAGAGTGAAAAAAAAACTTCATAATTTTATCTTTAATTTGATGAATTTTTACGTTCAATCTAAATTGTATTGCGAACATCTCTACTTATACACACTAATTGTGTACATATAAAAGAAAAGAAATTTTTAATTTTTATTTATCCTCCAAATTTGTATTATTTTTTATGCATTAGAAATATATTTTAGAAATTTTGTGTGATTTTTAAAAATGTGTAAAAGAGTGTATTTCAAAAATTTTGTATTATTGTTGTATGCTAACATTTGTTTTTATAAATCAATAAAAAAAAATGGTTAAAGTCCACAAATCCTAACTTAATTGGTAAAAATTCAAAAATTTCTAATGTCGGACGTCAACTTCGATCTCTTCACTTTGTATATGTGAGTTTTTAGTGGTTTTTCATTTCATTTATCTAAAAAAAATATGATCAAAATAGATTTAATGAATAATACACACAATTTTCAAAGGACTCTAAAAAAAAACATAGTACTTTTTAGATGGGTAAATGTTGGGCAAAAGTAATTTTGTAATTGTTACTAGCTTCTTCACCTTCTTTTATATGTTCAATCAACAATTTTTTTCTTTTACTACTATAACATCCTTTACATTAATTAATACTACTATACTTACAATTTCAATTCTTTTGAACTAACTATTATTTAGTGAAGAGCTTAGTCATATTTTGAAGCACTTTAAGGAACTGCTAAAGTAATTTTGCCTATAAACTATAACAATAAGCCTAGTCATATTTTCATTTATTTTTAAAATGTAAAATGTGATTGAACATAGTACAATAGTAAATTTTATGAAAGTGAGTTAGAATAAGTATTCCAATTCAATTCATCATGATGTTCACAGTACAATCAAAACAATCTCAAGACATTGAAGGGGTAGAAAATTCATCATATTTTACATCATGATCATGGTCATCTTCATCATAATTTGGACTCAATGGCACATCATCAAAGTTAGAAAAACAAATATCTTTTATTCCTGAGGAACTTCCTTCCTCAATCTCATTGATTAAGGCATTTTCATTTTCCATTCCATTCTGCCAAGACTCCAATGATGTTGTTGTTGTATTAAGAAGTTCATAAGATGAACTTTGTTTCTCCTTCACTCTTCTTTGCCATTTAGATAATGATTTCCTTACATTTTCAGATATCACTGATTTCTTGAATCTTGATCCCATCTGCATCGATAATATAACCATTATTTCAAGAGTTACAAATGTATAAAGTAAGTAATTTCAACCGTAGATGACTAAGCCTATGCTTGGTATGAAGGTGGGTATGTCAGAATCACGGTGACTCATCGTGATTTTACAGAATCTACACTTTGTATCTTCTGTAAAATCATGGTGAGCCACCGTGATTCTGACATATCCATCGTGATACTAAACATGCACTAAATTATTAAATGTTCGAACATATCTATGAAGAAGCTTTACCTGTGTGATGATAACATATAGAGGAAATGTTATGAAGCTGCACCAAACTTGGGAGACGATCCTATAGCGATAAAATAAGCGAAAAAAATAGATATTACTTTTTTTGCGGAATTGTGATTCAGCTGTGTTTGGTTGAAAGTAAATAACATTAGCAAAAACAAATTTATACCCGAATGTTAAGCGGACCGCAACTAATGTCCGGTTGTTCATGAAGCATGAAGGATTATTAATTTCCCACTGTACAATAAGGACAATAATTATAGCGTCATTTAGGTAAAGTAACGCGGAAAAAAAAAGTAATATCGGTTTCTCACCAGAGACCATAAGAATGTTGACATTTCAAATGCGTTCTGCGAGAGAACAAAAGAAGACAAAGAAATCAAAATAAGTGTATCGTAAAGAGAAGCAGAAAAGTAAAATGGCTATTCGATATGTTACTTACCAAGAAGGATATCAATTGTATTAGTCTCAACAGAAGCCTTGGTTTTCCAAACCAAAAGAGTTCATCTCTTAAGTTAAACTGATGAGGTTTCATATATGGACATTGATCTATTACTTCAACGGCCAATTTTACCACGACTCGATGCAATTTAGTGCCGATTACGAGAATCAACTAAAAATGAAAGTGAATACAAGAAAAATCATCAGTGAAGTGTAACTACTGATAGGTGGCATGCAAAAAAGTCACGGTAAATATCGTCTTTAGGACTTACAATTGCTGGTACAAAGGAAAGCCAAAAGTAAAAGTTGTTTCCTGAATGAAAATTATAGTGATTAATTTTAGGCTAAGATCACAAATTAAGCAAGCATAGTATTTCAGAAACAGAACTTAATTTAAATCTAGTAGAAACTTACCATGAAAATTTAGAAAAATGCAGCATATGGCATATATCCAGAGAATCACACTGTAAAAAAGTAATGAATCAAAACAGAAAGTAATGCTTAATGAAAAAGATAGCAAGATAATGCGGCATCGATTCAATTTAATTAGCAGCGTAATTAGTACTAAAGTAACACATTTATTATGTTAATTAGATTAAGAAAGCTACCAAATTCTTCTGAAGAAAGAAAAGGTACCTAACACCTACAATGTCGCGGAATTCCTCGTCCATGCTTCGAAGCATGTAGTTGTGGAAATCGTATGTTAGAGGAAGGTCATGATTCTGTATAACACCAGAAAAGAGCAAAAAATGCAAAACTATTACTCATTTTTTATGTAAGCTAGTTATTACAGTTATGTTGTGATAAGAAATAATACTTACGGTAATGAAGCCTAAGCGCAATGCTATGTAATCAGCGCGATTAATGGAACTCCAGAATTGGCGACTGAAACATAGCTGCAACATATTTTCATCAATCATATCAGTATTCTAAGAAGCAAAGGAAAATGTTACAAAAAGTGTTAAGAAAAAATGATTTCAAAGAGTACCAGCCAAACAAGAATTTTGTGATGACTCCAAGGATGAGATGTATGGTGAAAAATGAACGTACTAAGCCGCTTCAATCGTATGCTTGAAGTTGAAGTACTTTGTGAATTATCTAAACTAAGACAATTACATCAAATAGAATTGTTATTATTATTCAATCAAAAAATTATTGACTCATTACAGTTACAAGATTCTCAAAACCTTGTAAGCTTTGCATAGCCATAGTCTTTGCATCATTTTCCCAAGTTCTCCAACTATATATCTGAATTAACTCTAAAATAAGAAAGTTAGTGTTTATATAAACACAAAAATTTAGAATAGGAAGAAAGTTTGATGAATCATGAGTATTTTAACCTTGATCATGGCTAAGGCAACAGCGACGAAGCTATAGGAAACATGTGTGATCCCAAGAACAAACACAAAGCGATGAAGCTGCTCAAGACTTTCATAAGAAGCAAATGATTCATGACCCTATAATAGAATCACATATGTCAGTATCGTATCAGTATCGGATACTACCACATGTCAGACACCAGATACGCCATACAAGTGATCCAGAAGGAATAGAAAAAGTGGAAAACTACCTTAGGACAATAATTATGCCGACCATTATTCACTTGCTCCTCGAGAATTGTTCTATTTGAATATTCTGAATTCAACCATACATTATGTTTCACAATTTCAAAACTCTTCTCCATTGCACATGGAAAAAATCTGCTGCTTAATACCGATGACTTAACACAAATCTTTGCAACAAAAATAATCCAATGGCCCATCAGCAATGACAGAAGCCCAAATAACATCAATTCTGCTTCAAATAGATACCAAAATTAGCAATGAAATAGAATATGATGGACACTACTCTGATACACCGCTGAAGTGAATAATTCTAATAGGTCCACAAATAGTGTTTAATATAGAAAAGTTAATAAATATTATCTGTGAATCTATCATAATTGTCCACCTTTACAGATATACCGGTACATATCCAAATAAGATGAATACCGAAGAATTCACCATTAAACAGATACCAAATTTTCATCTATAAATTCAACTTTTTCTAGTAATGTGATAGCTACATTGCAAACTTGTTACCTTCTTTCATTTTTTCCAAAGCGGAAAGAAGGGATTTTCTCTTAGTTCTTCCCAACCACTGCGACATAATCAAATTTTATTCAATGTATAAGAAATTTATGTATGAATGAATGTGAGAAATTTGAAAGAGAAAAGAAAGTGTATATACCTTAACCAATTTTTTCAATGTGCCATGAGACAAGAAACTAAAAGAAACCAAGAGAGTGATGACAGTAGCAACAGCCCAAGTGGGGGTTTCAGGTAAGGATCTTCCTTCTTCATTTTCTTCCACCATGTTTGCTATCATTAATCAAAAACAACAAACAATGTCATGAAAATGATGAGACAAGAACATAAAACCCTATTGTGTGTTGGTTTCTTGAATATTTAGAACATAGTTTTGGACATTAATGTGGTTGGTGATGGCAAAAAATGTTGAGACCGTGTCATGAGAATTAATTAATTGGCACATGTTATTGTCACGAACTAGTTGGTCACATTAACTGATTTTTGCAACTACTTATTTCTTTGTTTCGGTTGAGTTGTCATTTTCAAGTTGAATCTGTCGCATGACATGGCACTTAAGCAAATTTGGACCAGGAATCTATTTGGTCATAGAAGACATTTTCTAAGCTTGTACAATCTCACTCAAAAAAAAAAAACTCTAGTTCACACAATTACACGCAGTAGATGATCTTAGCTCTAAATTGATAATTGGACGGTTCTAATTTATCATGTTGATATTTGATATTTTAACAAAGTATTTAATCTCATTTGTTCATTTTTTTTATGTATGGTCAATAACAGTTAGTGTGATGTCCCAACCAATTGAGCTAAACTCATGGGAACTGTTGATTTGATATTTTAATATCATTTGTTCATTTTTTTTTTATCGTATGGTCAACAACAGTTATTATACAATGCAAACTAATAACAGTGTGAAATTCAATTCCATAAAAGAAAAAATTTCCTAACAAACCGTAATATATCCCCTAAAAAATAAATAATGGAAAGCCCATTTATTGCTTTAATGTTGATTGAGGAAGAATTAGACACATCGACCCAAGGTCACTATATTACACTTGTTTAAATGAATTTTGTCTTATGGAATATCAAACAACCCTCCTATAAACAATCATCATATTAAGGCATCTTTTATTTTTAAGTCGGTCAATTAGTTATGGATGTGTTTGGTAAGTCCAATAAGCTAGCTTATAGCTTATTGGATTAGCTTATAAGCTTGTTTAAAAAAAAATGTGTTTGGTAAAAAACTTTTCTCATTAACTTATAGCTTTTTTTGAGATGCTATTTCAACTAGCGTTTGAGCTTATAGCTTATAGCTTTTTATTAGTTATTTCCATTTTTAACCTTTAATTTTATTATTTTTTATAAAATAAAAAATTATTCACTAAAGAGAATAACTACCCACTACATGTCCTTTAATGTAATTTTATATTTATTAATCATTTTAAAAGCTAATTTTACCAAACACTTTAATTTCAATCAGCTAGTTTTTCAGCTATCAGCTATAAGCTAACTTTTCAACTATCAGCTAGTTTATCAGCTATCAGTTAGTAATAAACAACGGTAAAAACTTGGTACTAATACATGGTGACAAAAAAAGCTAAAAAAACAGAGTTCCAATTTTTGTTTCCTTGAATAATATATAAGAAATCAAGTTAATTAACTAGTGAATGGTCTGTCTTTGTTTTATACACACATGAAGAAGACCAATTCACAAGACTTTCCCAAGTTATTCTCTTAAAGGTGTTACATAATTACAAATTTGGTATCTCAATCTCAATGATTAAGAAATTTAGAAACAAAAGATGGATAATCATATCAATAAGAACTTATTACAGTTCTTCTTTGGCTACTGACGTATTAATTGGAAACTTGTTTCTAACCCAGTCTACATAACCTCCTCCCATGTCCTTCACATTCTTAAAACCCTATCAATTCAATTCAAACCAATATAAGTTAGTGTTGTTTGTGACAATGCAAAAGATAAAAATCTTAAACAACATAAATCAATATTATAATTGAAATTAAACATTGTTACCAAAAAAATTAAATTGAAGCTAACATATATGAAATAACTTACATCAGATAGAAGATCAGAAGTTGCATACAAAGATCTAACCCCACTTTGGCAACCCTGAAATTAATTGAAACCAATATTTCGTTTAAGGGAAATTTTGGCCTTAATTACCATAATAACTTTGGCTAGCCACAAGTATCCTCAAGCCGGTCTCCGAATTTTTGGAGGCTATGTGCAAAATATTAAATGTGTTTTAATTTTTTAACAAAAAAAAATCATATTATTCTAATTTTTCCCTTCTTTCTTCCTTAATTTTTCCCTTTTTTTCTTTTAATTTTTCCCTACTTTTGTGTTTTAATTTTTTTCTTTTGACAAACTGAGCCACTTGGTATGCAGCCAGCAGCCCGTGTTCTTTTTCTTCTTCTTTTAACTGTTTTTTTTCCCTTTAACAAACTGGGCCTAACAGCATTGGGCTTAACAGTTTCAAGAACTCTTTTAAATTTCTACCCCCATTATTTACTAATACTACCTACTATATAATTGTTTTTGAGGTCTTCAGTTTTTTGAGGCCCAATGCCATGGCTCATGTGGCACATGGTATTGGGCCGGGCCTGAGTATCCTCATGCCGACAATGTAAGACTAATCTATACTCGCGCAGAGAGTAAGTAAAGATTGACCAACAATTATTATTTTTTAACTAACGAATGTGGGAGCATCAAGGCGACACCGGAATCACATGATATGTTACTCAACTAGGCCAAAGTAGTTTTTATTTAAAAAGGAAAAATTGGAAAAATGTAAACAACCAGCAAAAAAATTATAGTTACCACAACGAGATGATCTTCTTTATCGCAAACGGATGAAATCTCCTTTAGAAAGTTTGGGTTCTTCACCCTGCCTAATCTCCAAAAACACAATTTCTTAAATATTTTACCATAGCATTTGTAATAATCTTATTAAAAAGCTTCCTACCCTTAGGTGTATCCAACATGTATGGAATGTTAATGATCTTAGCTGCATCTACATGCCCTTTCGCAAACTCTTCCACCATCCTACAAATTACCAAAAAGTTTTAAGACGTGTAAAAAAATGTTGTAGCGTCTTATAAATAGGGATGGAAAGAGTGTTTAAGTTACCTAACATCAAGATAAATGTGATCGGGTTTGGATGAGATTCTTGGCTGCTCGCACATCAATTGTAACAACCTTTGCTCCTGATCTACACATGAGAAAAAATAGAAGAAGAAACGCCATACAATGAGGTAAGAAGTTCGACCAAACAGCCATTATGGTATGGTTTGTAATAAGTTGTGTAAGCTAATAGCTAAGCCTAAATGAAAATGTGGAAATGTGGTTTTTGGTTAAAGCTTTCAAGATCAGTTGAATGTATGAAAAAACACAAAGCATGCTCTTTAGTTATATGTAAAGCAGCATTATGTTTTGGTTTCAAATCTAGGGCCTATGTTGCTTGGTTTAAGCTTAGAAAATAAATACCACAAAAAAAAAATGGTATGAAGAAAATTGCTATACTACTACTAATACTAACTACTAACTGCTAATGGTATTGTGATTTATGATATGCCGCTGCTGTTTGAGAAGGACACGGTTTGTTGCTTATAATTTTCCTTTTCCTAATATCCTATTATTTAATTTTTTATATAACTATTTTCCTATTCTTACCTTTTCATAATTTAGAGCTATTTATATATACATTAATCAATGAAAATAAATTCCGCATAATGCTAAACAGTGCCCCCGAGGCACTTGTTAAACATATACCAAAAAAGTAAATAAAAGATAAATTTAATATTGAGAAAACAACTTTTTAGATTTCAAAATCGTTGAATGCACACATTTTGAGACAAAATTTCTATTTTAATATGCTCAACCATTGCCCCGAGGGAACTGTTTAACATTTTCCTAATTAGATTAGTATGTGGTCCCCACTACTAACTTGAACAAACTTATGTAGACTACATATAATGTACGAATTGTTATCAATATCATTGATTAATGAGTAAATATTTTCAAATTATAAAAGGGTAAATAAGAAAAAACCTTCCCATTCCTATTAGTTTGGTTGGGATCATAATTTGCTGCTATTATTATTACACACACTAACACACAATTTTTAATCTCGACCATTAATCTTAAATCAAATGGTTAAAATTGAAAACTGTATTTTTTTAGTTAAATCAATCTCGACCGTTAAAAAAATTACTACATATATATTTGGACAATCCAAATATATTACTGCAACTTGTACTGTTACTGAATCCATCCGTTTGGTTGTACAATTATTAAGTTGCACATAAAGTTGGGCAACTTAATCCATTCGGTTTAATTATTGTTTATTCACAACTTGTTTATTCGCAGCTTGTTTTTCCATCCATTAATCATCATCATCATCATCATCCCAAGCAAATATTCTTTTGTTACCAAAATGATATTTTGAACTACACAAAAATGGACAAACTTTTTGAAGGTTCAGCTAGAGGAAAAATTTGGAAGGTTTGTTAAGTGTCTCGCTTCAATTACGATAATGTTTAATATAAATTTATAAGTGAAAACAATTTATATTTATCGCTTTAAAATGACTTAGTGAAATAGAGTAATGCTATATACTGCGAACGGCAGCATCACAAATGTATCGCGAATTAAAAAGCACCAATGAAAATTGCGGAAAATAAGAAAGTCACTAATCAACCATGCAATCAAAACATGCCAACTAGAATTTGAATGAGATAAATTCGGGAAATATAGCATTTTCCAAAGTATATATATATATATATATCTTTAAACAGAAGAAAATTTTGGGGTTGTGATGGTCACGGCACTACTCCCGAAGAAGATCGACCAGTGTTGTTACTTATTGGAAACATCTTACTAATCCATTCTTTATAACCTCCGTCCATGTGCTTTACATTCTTAAAACCCTGACAATATAATTCAAATCAATAAAAGTTAGTGTAGTTTAATTTTTAATATAAGTTTTTAAGTGAGACGGTCTTCACTTATAAATCGATTTTCTAAATATGAGTTTTTTTTAATTAAAATTTTAATATAGTAAATATCAAAAGTTTATCAATTATTCGTTGAATTCCATTTTATCTAGTCACTCATGTCATTGCACAATCTAAGGGTCCATTTGGTTGAAATGATGAAAAGTGGGAGGAAAAAAAATTGTGGAAATCAATTAATGAATTTAGACTAAAAATTAATCAAATTCCATTCATCGATTTCCGAAATTTTCTTTCATCTCACTTTCTTTCCTTCAAAACAAACGGACCATAAATGTCAAATGTTAAGTGTCCGGTGTTTTAAGAATCTCATTTTATAAGTGATGACAAATTGACCATCACCATCTCATTTTATAAGTTTTTTAAATAACAAATAGGTCCTTTAAGCTTTTTAAGTAACAAATAAGTCCTTTAAGTTTGTAATTTGCAACATCTAGGTCATAGTTTTTGAGTAAATGGAGAGATAGATGTTACAAATTACAAATTTAAAGGACTTGTTTGTTATTTAAAAAACTTAAAGGACTTGTTTATTACTTAAAAAACTTAAATGATCTATCTGTTACAAACATAAAACTTAATGGATCTATTGCATTTTGCCAAAAATGAATTAAACTCAACTTGAATTCTAATAAGGTCGATAAACTTAGAGCATCTCCAATAAGGTATCATAGAGAGTTTCATATATAGACTTATGATCTGTATCTAATTTTTTTTAATTATTGGAGTTCCATGACGTGGCACATAGGGTATCAAAATTGATGATACGGTACCTTATTTAAGATACCGTATCATCAATTTAATGTTACCTTTTTTTGTATATAAAATTAAATAGAATGGATCATTTGCTAATAATATATGATACCAAAAGTAGCATCACCATTGGAGCAAATTATGTATGAGTTACATAATTATTACATGGCATTGTAGGGACCACTTTTTAGTGATGTATGATACCCAAAAAGATATCACCATTGAAAATACTCTTACATTACATGGAATATTTTGTTCGCATTTGTAATGTACACGATTAATTAACTATGACTATGAGACTAAATCACTAAAAATAAGTATAGACTGAAAGTAAAAATAAATCATATGTACTTCATTTAATGACGGATATAAAAAAATCAATAGATAATATAATTGAAACTAAAATGAATTGATATAAAAAAAAAAGAAACTAAAATGAATTAACTTACATCATCTAGAAGATCAGAAGCTGCATGTAGAGAACTCAGTCCAAATTGACAGCCCTGAAATTTAGTTTTTATTTGTAAGATAAAGAATATGAAAATGTAAATAGTTAACCTACAAAAGAGTGATAGTTACCACAACGAGATGGTCTTCTTTGTCACAAAGAGATGAACACTCCTTTAGAAAATATAGGTTCTTCACCTTGCCTGGTCTCAAAAACATGATATATTAAATTTTTATCATAAAATTTGCAATAATCTAAACATATTGGTAATAAAGATATGTTATATTATAATATTATTTTAATTATGAGAGTAAGTCAATTTGATTCCTTAAATTTTGCAAAATAGCAATTTAGCCCCTCTATCAAAATATTTATTTAGTAAACACTAATCAAAACTAATAAAAGGTATATGACAATGTATTTTTAAGTGGTGTAGATATAATTTTTATTTTAAATTAATTTTTTTCCTGTTTAAACTAAATCAATACTTATAATTATGTATATACTGTAACTTATAAGGTGGTAATAATTACGTTGTCAACTTTTGCATGTTTAAATAATATCTCTCTTAATATAATGCATTGAAAGCTGTTACCCTTGGGTGTATCCAACATGTATGGAATATTGATTATCTTAGATGAATTCACACGAGGCCCTTTCACAAACTCTTGCACAGTCCTAAAAATTACCAAAAGATTTAGATTATTAAAAATTGAAAAATCCAAAAGAAAACAATAAAATTCCTAGAATATATAATTTAATTTTTTTAGGGCCCTTTAAATATATATATATATATATATATATATATATATATATATATATATATAGGTTACCTAACATCAAGATAAATGTGACCGGTTTGGATGAGGTTTCTGGCTTCTCGTACATCAATAGTCACAACCTTTGCGCCTAAGGCACACAAGACAAATAAAAGAAGAAGAACCAAACAATGAGGTAACAAATTCATCGAAATAGCCATTATGGTTTGTAACTTGTAGTATAAGCTAATAGCAAGCTAAGCTTAAATGCAAATGTGGAAACGTGATTTTAGTTATAAATCATTCAAGTTCAATTGAATGTATGAAAAAACACAAGCATGTGCTATTTAAATGTATATGTTGCGTAATTGTACCAAAAAAATATATTTATGTTGCTTGGTTTAAGCTTAGAAAGTTATCTCTTTGGAATATATATATATATAAAAAAAAACTATACTCTTTAGAATATAAAATGGTATGTGTATAAAATAACCATACTATTTACCGCCAGTGGTATTATGCTCTGCTGCTGCCAGTTGTTTGAGAAGAAACAAATTTATTGATTTTTATCAAAAAAAAAAAAAAAAATTATTGATTATGATTTTTTCAAAATAACGTCTGTGGTCTTTTTAAATTGATTTTTTTTCTTCTTGGATTGGTCCTTTATATTATATTTTATTTGTACCGTTAGTCCTTTCGACAAGTTTTATTAAAAAGCATAATGCTTATGTTTACGAAAAGTCAAAATAAGAATGACAAGAAACAACTTCAAAGACAGAGACACATAGTAGGGTGTGTGGGCACATGCCTCGACAAATTTTTAAAAATTGTTTTATGTAGAGAAAATGTTTGTCATACTAACCAAGGTTTTAAAAAACGGTCGCGGTCGCATCTCAGTTACGTAAAGGTTTTCGCAATTTCGGTCGGTACAGGTGTTACGACACTAATTGTGGTCGTCACGGTGTGAATTAATCGCAATTTGTTCTTTAATATAAAAACGGTGATACACAGTAACGATATCGTCACCTGCAAAAACCGTTTTGTCGCGGCCGTTTTCGCGGTCGCAGACCTTTATTTAAAATCTTGATACTAACTACTACATTCATCCTATTTTATAAGAGCTTTTTTAAATAAATAATACTATTTATTTATCTTGTTTTAACCATATTTTTTTAGTAATATATTTTGTGTATGTTTGATGGGTTGTTGGGTGTAGGAGCACTTGATAAATGTAGAAGCATAAAACTGATCCATTTATGAAGAGAAAAATAAAAGACTTTTGGGATTTGATTTTGAAATGCTTTCTAATTATTAAGAATGAGTTTCAAAATAGTACAAGAAATTAATGGCTAAATGATTATTTAGTTACTTATATATAGAGAGAGATATTTTTTATTGAAAATGAAAAAATCATCTAATCTTTCCTAAAGATGTCATGTAATAGAGAATATTTTCCTTAATAATTTGAGGATTTTTATCCAACAACCAATGAGAGAAATTCGGTAAATAGATATACATGTAATCAGTGGCGGAGCTAGACGAAAATGTTAGGGGGGGCCGTGGCAAAATTTGATTTTTTTTTTTTTTTATGGATATATACACACATGCTTATTAATGTAAGAGATAAAAGAGACACTCAATTTTATCTTATATATTTATTCAAAATCAACAGAAAACCAAAAAATTATAAATATTTAATAAATTGTATAAATTCTTAATTTTGATAAGTTTAAATAATATATTAAATGATTTTATTATAGAATATAAATTTTCTAAAACAAACATTAATCTTGGGGTATTGGTGTTGCCATGTGGATGTAATGTATTTGTAGTGCCTAGCTGACAATAGACTGTAGTAGTTTAAAAATTTCAAGTAAAATATAAAAAAGCCTCCTGCAGGGACTCGAAAACGAAACCCTTAAGTTGCAGAAGCGGAGGTCTTACCACTGGACCACTGAATGCTTTTATATAACCTTTACAATCATAAATATATATAAATTTTATTTAACAAAAATATGTATATATATATATATACCTATTAAAAAATGAAAATGTTGGGGCGGGCCGCGGCCCTTCCGAGCCCTCAAGGAGCTCCGCCCCTGCATGTAATACCCAGAGCAAACTTTTAACTAAACTTTACGGTATCTCACATGCATATTGGCTAAATATCCTCAAATTATCAAAGAATAGCGTAGAAAAAAAAATCATATTTAATATACTACAAATTAAAATTATATACATGGTGCCTACATTATTCAAAATTCCGTCACTACTACCCTTCAATATAAAACCATCACCCTATGATTTCTATAAAAAAAAAAGTGTAATTGCAATTACTATTATTTAGCACATGACCATGTGTTATTCTTGTGTTTCGTTTGCCAATTACTTCGTAATAAATAGCAGACCTCTATTAAAAAATACATTTGAACATATATGACATTTTAATATTTAAATGACTTGTAATAATATTCGTTTATTTTCATTTTTCTTTTACTTCTTTTTCTCTAAACCTAATTTCCAAAATTCAAAAACATTAAAATTACATGACCATGTTGAGGATCAAATATGATTCGAATTCATAAACCCAAAACATTCTATTATAATTTCTTATGTGACACCTAAATGTTGTTGATCTCTAATTATAGAACAAAAGTGGTTCAGAATCAGAAAATGTCACAAAAATGTTGTGCAACTGCAAGCTCAACTCAAATCCTACGATAGGTGGCATTTAACATGCACAAGTGTTAAACTTGTGCACCATGCACAAAACTAGATCAATAGCTGGATTCCACAGTCCCATTAAAACATATCATGGTCCTTCCACATTAAATTAAATGTTCTTCCATCTCTTTTCTTACCCCCGGCCCCACCCCATTGTTCCTTCCTCAATCTATGGAACAAACTTTAGATCAATTTCTACGAGCTTCATCACTCTAAATCATGGAAAATGACCAAAACAAAAGTTAAATAAATTATTAACAAACAACATTCACATATCTTATGTACTCGAACTCAATTTTTTTGCGATTGAATCAGATCTAAAATCTAATCGACATTTTCGTTTTCAAGATTCACATTTGAATTCGGATTCTCCAAGATCTGAATATTTTCAACATTCAAAACATTACTGCTGCAAATGTTATATTTATCATAACATTTAAGTCAACAATAGTTATTGTTTATTTGTTCTTTCCTATAGAAAAATTCATCAATATTTATTGTCCCTTTGTTCTTTACTAGGAAGAGATTTGTTGTTGCTTTGGTTCTTCAAGTTTTCCATTACTTCTATGTGAAGGTGGGCGAGTTGACTCATGCTTAGTTTTTGTTGGATTTGTTCTAGCGAGTTGACTCAGTGGGTTAGTGCCTTAGTGGGCGAGTTTGTGTTGTTGTTCATGTGGATCAGTGGATGAGTGGGGTTATGGAGAGTGAGTGATGAGTTTAAAAATTCTAGTGTTTGAAGGACTATAATAAAAGTGTGCTCCATAGTTAATCATATGGCCAAAAATAACTTGTGCATGGTGGGAAAGTTATAAACTTTCCCATGTTAAATGCCACCCCTACGATAAAGCATCCAAACCACTTAAGCCATATCGCGGAACTTTTAAAAGCTTATCCATTTGATCTTAATTATTGTTTTTTCCTAAGCTTTTTATTCTTTCATCTAATATAATACTACTTGCATGATATTTTAATGGTGAAAGTTTGATTTTATAAGTGCAAGAAATATGATTCAAATTTTACTTTAATCAATTATAAGATGAGCATTAATGTCACTATTATTAATAATAAATTTTTCATTATAATTTAATTATTCTTTTTTCTGTAAAAAAAAATGATTGCATGATATTTGCTGAATACTAAAAAAATAAAATCTAAAATGTAATGTGAGAGTTTTCAAGAAGGTGTCCTTTTTGGTTTGGCATGCGGTGATTTGAGTTCTTTGGCGTACTAGGAATGAGAAAAAAAATTTCAATATGGAACCGGTGTTAGGTGAGGTTTTCGATAGAAATAAAGTCACTTCTTAGAAATGGTCATTTGCTAAGAAATATAATTCTCCCTTTATGTATTATAAATGACATATAAATCCCTTTGATTGTATAGTTAGGTAATGTTTTGGGTACGCCTTCGGCTTTTTTTTGCGTTGGTGAATTTCTGCTTCTCTTGTGTTTGTATCTTCGGTTGAGTATTAAATGTATTTATCCTACAAGAGTGGATAGAATACCTGATAAGTGCCAAAAAGTAGTTAAATTTCATACTCAATTACAGCAATTATCGACTTGTTTTCAAAGAAAATCATAATTAAAAACCCCAAAACTTTGTACATTTTAGCTAAAGATAATTTTTATGTCCTAATCCTAATTTTTAAGCTTTCATGACCAAAAGAGGAGCAAAAATCCCTTCACCAAGACAAGCTGGTAGCTGGGCGACCAAATGATAGCTGGGCGACCAGATGATAGGAAGTCTTGGGCAATAAGTAAAGAATTCTACACATGTCAAACAACCCCTTCACCAAGACAAGCTGGTAGCTGGGCGACCAGATGGTAGCTGAGCGACCAGCTGCTTTTCACGCCTATAAATAGCCTTGAAGAAGAGATCGACCATTTAAAAAAAGAATTTTGGCAGAGAGAAAGAAACAAAGAAATCTGAGAGTCTTAAGGTGTAGTGTCTAGAAGAGTGATGGTGGATCCATCCAACTTGAGAGATCAATGGATTGATGTGCATTCTTTGTTCCTCTATCCATATTTGTAAGTTTACCACCATGACAATGAGTGGCTAAACTTATTTATTGTTGGGATTAGATGTAGCTACTCATGAATATGTGTTGATTTTGATCTTAATATATATGTTTTAGTTATTGATTCATATTTGTGTTATCCTTGCCTTTCATGTTTCATTTCAATGATTTAATTGATATAGACATATGTTAATTGAATCTTTAGAACTAGGATAATCACATATTAAAACTCTAAACTCTAGATATAGATTCAGGGTTTAATATTCACCTTTTATATTGAATCTTAATGCTATTGTGTCGATCGATAAGTCGAGAGATCGGATTGTTAATCGACATAATTGATTTCGCGATGTACTCCGGACACGGAAACATTCGATGAGCAATATGTGAAAATATGAACTAATAGGTAAAGCATGTATATGTTGGTTGAATCAATACATAGGAATGATTAAGTGAATTATAATCCCGACAATTCTTTCTCTCTGAAATCAGATCTTTATACCATCACTATATTTTCTAACTTTTCCATAAACAAACATCTTTTAATCTATATACTTGAAATTATATCAATTGTTGAATGGCTACTATATCGCACCAGTCCCTGTGGAGACGATAAAACTATACTTACTTTTGTACTTCAACAAAATGGCGCCGTTGCCGGGGACTGGCGTTTAGATATTGAAGCATTGCAACAATTTGTATTTTTTTAAGTATTTGTATATATTTGTTTATATTGTATAGTTGTGGTTTGCACTAATCCTTCTTTGCTAGTCAAAGAAATATTTTCTTGTTTGTTTAAATCCTTTTTCAGATTCCCCATCACAAACAAAATCATGACTGATCGTGATTATAACAACTTCTATACTCCATATGAGTATGAGTCGTATCAACAGTGTCCTTTTGATAATTATGGGCAAACTCCAGAGGCTAGATTGGAGGAGACCCTGATTAAATTCATGGAAATGCAGCAGCAAATAAACCAAGAGCAGCAGCAACTGAACCAAGAACACGTACAATATTTGAAAAACAGCTTTGCACGGGCCAAAAATTTGGAAATTCAGCTTAATCAGATAGCCCAACATATGGCTAATATGCAAAGCATGGAAGTTCAAATCAACACTCAAACCACTCATGAAGAAGATACTATTCTAACAAAGAATGAGGAATGTGGAGAGAGTGTGAAAGAAGTTGTTGAAAAAAATGGGGAAGAAATAATGTTCAAAGAATGTGGTGTAGAGAAAATAGTTGAGGAACCAAAGACACCACACGAAATAGAACTTCCTCAAGAATTTCCATCTACTGAGGAGGACGACACTGTTGATAATAAAGAAATGATGATGGATGCAGAGGTAATTGAAGGATTACTTGACAAGGAAATATCATGTGAGCAAAAGAATGAGATGGAGAACAAGGCGGAGATTGATCGGGTCATAGAAGAAATTTGTGCCTTGTTCAACAAGAAAGAATTGGGGAGGATATGGACTCCGCAATATCTATATCTCAAGTTTATGGAGTTCCTCCCAAACCAAAGGAAAAAGACGGATGATGTGGTTTCCGTCTCATTTTGGCCACCCTAACCAAAAAGGCGTCAAGCTAGTGACGTAAAAGAAGCGCTTGTTGGGAGGCAACCCAATTTTCTTTCCTTTTTTTTTTTTATTTAAAGAATTTTTAATTACTTATATATTATAATAGTTTTTGAACATGTTTAGCCTCTTATAAAAACAAAGTCCTTGAACTGGTGTGAATTCCACTTGAAAGTTTGTTTCTGCCATTGGCACCTCTGAAAATCTAAGAAAAGCCTAGGGCTGTGTGTTTTACCTTGCAAATGCAGGCATAACTTCATTTTCTTGGCCTGAGGACAGTCCACAATTCTTGAGGAGGGGGAGTAGCAGAAGCAGAGTACTAAAAGCATGCCATATACAGTGAAATTTTATTGTTTCAGTCATTAGAATTAATGTTTTATGTTTCATTGCAAATTTTGACTGAATAAACATAGTTTAAATCTTGGTGAATGCTAAATGTGCATATGAATTGAAATGTCTAGGTTTGTGATTAATCAAAAGCAAATGCATGATTAGAATGATTTTCTTTGAATTGCTATAATTGAGGTTAATTTTGTGTGATTATCTTTGAATGATAGGATGAATTTGAACTAAGTTGCTTGATTCAATCTGATTTCATTCTTTCCTTCTTAACATGATTGATTGATTGATTGTGAATCACGTAGACCAGCCGGGTGAGATTGTGTGAACCTTCAATTGTTTATATATTTGAGAGCCGACAATTGTGTTTAACTCTGTTGATTTTAACTGAATCTTGCTATTACTTTATATGTTTGAAGTCATGGAAATGATCAAGGCCATGTTTTTATTTGAGTGCAACTACTTAAGCCTAAAATAACCTACCTTGTGAGATAGTGTGATCCTTTCTTACCCCCCTTGAGCCAAAATTTTGAAAATTTGTTTGTTTGAACCCTTGAACCATAATAAAGAAAAACAATGACTTGACCCTTGTCTTAGGATGATTGAGCATTGAGTTTATGTAGGGTTGAAAACAAGTTGGGGAGAAAGAGGTTATTTGATCAAATTGAGAAAATTAACAAGTAGTTGAAAAGGGTGATTGAAAAAGAAAAAGAAAAATATTGGAAGTCATTTGACACACAATTGAAAATCAAAGAAAATGTATTACAAAAGAAAAAGAAATGAATAGAAATTGTGTCAAATGACTTGAATCACCAAAAGTAAAGAATGGGGAAAGTGAAGAGGATGAATAGCTTATGTAATGAAGATACTCAAAGTTTATGCTCTTTTATCCTCAAGGCTCTTTGAATCCAAAGAAAAACAATGATTTCTTGTAGCCTAACCCCATTACAAGCTTAAGAAAGTCCTTAGTGATCCATGATTGATAACATGTTTTGTGATTATGATGAGATGTATGTTTGAATTGATTTGATGTGAACACATTGTTGGATTGAGAGATACACTTCACCCTTTAGTTGAAACACTTGTGAGAATTGTGATTCTAGTTGATCATCTTGTTGGTTTGGAAAGATTGAAATTTTACTTGAGTTTTGAAACTATTTCAAATTCATGCTTTGATTCTTTGATGATTATGAATGATTGATTTTGAACTTGCAACATATTGAATCATGCAAACTTGAAACAATTTACATCCTAAGTGTGATTGATTGCAAAGCTTGAATGAATTATGCATTACTGTTGTTTAAGCCATGTTTTCAAAATTTATTTTGGACTTTTGTTTGAGGCCAAACAAAGTTTTAAGTTGGGGAGAGTTGATAAGTGCCAAAAAGTAGTTAAATTCCATACTCAATTACGGCAATTATCGACTTGTTTTCAAAGAAAATCATAATTAAAAACCCCAAAACTTTGTACATTTTAGCTAAAGATAATTTTTATGTCCTAATCCTAATTTTTAAGCTTTCATGACCAAAAGAGGAGCAAAAATCCCTTCACCAAGACAAGCTGGTAGCTGGGCGACCAGATGGTAGCTGGGCGACCAGATGATAGGAAGTCTTGGGCAATAAGTAAAGAATTCTACACGTGTCAAACAACCCCTTCACCAAGACAAGCTGGTAGCTGGGCGACCAGATGGTAGCTGAGCGACCAGCTGCTTTTCACGCCTATAAATAGCATTGAAGAAGAGACCATTTAAAAAAAGAATTTTGGCAGAGAAAGAAACAAAGAAATCTGAGAGTCTTAAGGTGTAGTGTCTAGAAGAGTGAAGGTGGATCCATCCAACTTGAGAGATCAAGGGATTGATGTGCATTCTTTGTTCCTCTATCCATATTTGTAAGTTTACCACCATGACAATGAGTGGCTAAACTTATTTATTGTTGGGATTAGATGTAGCTACTCATGAATATGTGTTGATTTTGATCTTAATATATATGTTTTAGTTATTGATTCATATTTGTGTTATCCTTGCCTTTCATGTTTCATTTCAATGATTTAATTGATATAGACATATGTTAATTGAATCTTTAGAACTAGGATAATCACATATTAAAACTCTAAACTCTAGATATAGATTCAGGGTTTAATATTCACCTTTTATATTGAATCTTAATGCTATTGTGTCGATCGATAAGTCGAGAGATCGGATTGTTAATCGACATAATTGATTTCGCGATGTACTCCGGACACGGAAACATTCGATGAACAATATGTGAAAATATGAACTAATAGCTAAAGCATGTATATGTTGGTTGAATCAATACATAGGAATGATTAAGTGAATTCTAATCCCGACAATTCTTTCTCTCTGAAATCAGATCTTTATACCATCACTATATTTTCTAACTTTTCCATAAACAAACATCTTTTAATCTATATACTTGAAATTATATCAATTGTTGAATGGCTACTATATCGCACCAGTCCCTGTGGAGACGATAAAACTATACTTACTTTTGTACTTCAACAAAAATGCGAATACCTCTTACACTAAATTCATTCATGTTCCTTCATTTCTACATATATATTATCCATTGTTTGCTGCTTAAAGAAAAGTTTGAAAAGTGTTTTATAGGAACAAAGAGTCCAATTTTGATTTTCTAGAAAAATCCTTGTGTATGTTCTTTTTGAATAATAAATTACAAATAGAAACATAATTGTCCCGATTCAAAAGAAGCATATGTAAATGAGTTATGAAAAAATTCAATATGATAAATATTAATAGAATATATTATCAAATGCGATGACTTATCATTCTCTCTCTATATATATTAATATGAAAATGACAATAAATTTATAATTTGCATAGGACATTCAATTTTTTTTAGACAATCTTAATCCTATTATAATAATGAAAATTTGGGAAACTATGGCCATCAGTTATCCAAGAAGATCTGCCATTGTAATCACTGGAAACTTGCTTCTTACCCATTCCACATAACCTCCTCCCATGGCTTTCACATTCTTAAAACCCTAACAATACAATTCAAATCAATACAAGTTAGTTTATATGTAACATAGCAAAATAAGGAAGCATATTAGAGCATCTCGAATGATGATACCACTTTGGGTATCATACATTACTAAAAAGTGGTTCCTATAATGTCATGTAATATTTATGTAACTCATACATATTTTGCTCCAATAGTGATATCAGTCCAAGTATCATACATTATTAACAAGTTTTTAATTCTATTTAATTTTATATAAAAAAAGGTAATATTAAATTGATGATACAGTACCTTAAATAAGGTACCGGTATCATCAATTTTGATACCCTATGTGCCACGTCATGGAACTCCAATGATAAAAAAAAAATGTACGGATCATTAATCTATGATACTCTCTTTGATACTTTTATTGGAGATGCTCTTAATAGTCTCATATTTAATGAGATAAGACTTACATTAGCTAGAAGATCTGAAGTTGCGTGCTGAGATCTCCTCCCAATTTGACAACCCTGAAATTGTATAGTTTTTACTTATAAGAGAAGATATTGGATTTTTGCAGCAGGCATTTTGAGTGTTCATAAGCATATTCGTAGTTGTTTGATCTTGATCAGATAGTTCATAAAAAGCGTATCTTAATTTATCATTCTTTTCAAATATCAATTTTAAATCTAAATCTTTTGATCTTGATCAAACAACAATCAATGACCAACTGCATAAATAAATAAAAAAATATAGACAAACGTGATCTATAATGGAAAGAATTGGAAAAGTAAATAGCCTAAAAAATATATTATAAGTTACCACTACGAGATGAGCTTTTTTCTTATAAGCAGATGAAACCTCCTTTAAAAAGTATGGGTTCTTCACCTTACCTGTCTCCAAAATACAATATCTTAAATTTTACCATAAATTTTCTAATAATCTTAATAAATAAAGACATGTTTGTATTAATCTTATTATAATTATGAGTGAATGAAAGATGAATAAATTATGGATAAGTCAATTTAATCCTAAATTTGTGAAATAACAATTTAAATCCCTCCATCAAAATATTTAATTAGTAAACATTCATGAAAGCTAATAAAAAAGTATACGTATTAACATAAATAATAGTAACCTTTAAAGTAGTAGTACAAAATTTTAAAAAATAATTTATCTTTTTTAATAATAAATATAATATATATAAATATAAAAGTGAGAAAGTACAAGAGAAAGATCCAGAAAAAAACAAAGAGGTACCATAAGTACACTCCACCTGAATCAAAATCTCTAAGGCTTTGTTTGTGATTTTGGAGGGGAGGGCTTTGGAAGGACGGAAATAGAGAGAAAATTAAAGAAATCTTTTACATTTTTTGAGAAAGTATTTTTTATAGAGAATGACAAATAAATACTTATGATTAATATATATAATGAATTTAAGAATATTATAACAACATTAATTAAATTTGAAGAATTCATATAAACTCTTCAAACCCCCATCCAATACAATTTTTGAGTTCCACCAAATTAGAGGGGTTTTGTGTTATGAAGAAAAAATAACCCTCTAAACTCCTTCCCTCCCAAACCTCTCTATTCCTTCCACTTGTTTCTTCTTTTTTTTCAAAACCATTCTCTCTCCTCCCCTCCAAACTCGCAAACAAAGCCTAAAGAAACAAAGTAAAACTACAAAAGAACAAGGAAGTAGACCACCAAAAACTAGAATCCCTCAAAAACACCACCACACGAAGAAAAGTCACCTCAAAAAGAATAATTAAATTGATTGAAATCACTAAATGTTAGTATTTCTTGGACTAAATTTTCTATTTACTCAAAATATGTCAATCATGTATGGAATATTAATCATCCCCATGCAAAATATCTTTTAGGGATTAAATTGATATTTTCAATTTAATATTCCTCACAGTTTTATAAATTTCAGAGATTAAATGGATCGATTTTTATAATTTTAAGAATTAAAGTACTTTTCTTTATCAAGTACTAAAATACATATTTAGTCGAATGAAAAGCTTGTTACCCTTGGGTGTATCCAACATGTATGGAATATCCTTCAAAAAAAAAAAAAAAACATGTATGGAATATTAATAATCTTAGCTGCATCCACATGCCCTTTCACAAACTCTTCCACCGTCCTAACAAAATTATCAAAAGATTAGATTAAGACTATTATTTATTTATTTTTAAATTATTAAATTTTAAAACTAACAAAACATAAAGAGACAAAAAAAAGCCATCAAAGTTTGTTAACTATTTTGTTTTTAAGGATTCCTTATAAATGAACCCAAATTACCTATTGTGAGTATTTCAAGCAATTACATGTAATATACAGTCTTTTATCCTAAATCTATGATCAAACAACTCTAATTTATGAAATACAAATTTGTTATTTTATACGAGCTTCTATGATACATACGAAAAATTTCAATAAATCGGTACATTAAAATGTTTAATTAATAAATTAACGATTATTTTACAAATCTAAAAAGTATTTGTCGATTATTGTATTTTAGAGATGATAATTTTATAAGAAAAAACACAATTTCAATATTTTATAACCATTACACTAACTTTTTTACATTTTTTCATAAAAAAATTCAAAATTGACTATTATGAGTGATAAAAATTCAAAAAAATATGATTTTTTTTAATATAATTTTGATAAATAGTATTTGGTTATTATAATATTTTAGATGATAGAAAAATGATTTATTTCAAAAGATTATTCATTTACTTAGAAATTTAATAATATAATGTATCTATATAATGAAATTTGTTATATGTATTATGTACCATAGAATTTGCCTAATTATAATCATTCATCTTTTATGAGACGGTCAATAATACTTACTGGATGGAGTGGACACATAACTTTGTTAATTAAGTGCAAATTCCTTATAATGTGCATAGATAATTACCTAACATCAAGATAAATGTAACCGTTTTGGATGAGATTTTTGGCTTCTCGTACATCAATAGTTACAATCTTTGCTCTTGAAATAGACAAGATAAGAAGAAACGCCAAACAACGAGGTAACAATTTGGTTGAAACAGCCATTATGGTATGGTTTGTAACTTGTACGGTATAAGCCTAATTACAAATGTTGAAAAGTGATTTTGGTTAAACTGCTATTTATATGTAAAGGAAAATGCTAACTAGTGCTCTCGGGGCACTAGTTAAGGATAATTCAAATAGTAATAATACATTAAAGTGGGTGTAATCAATATTTGAAAAGTAAAAAAATTGTTGTTTTCAATGTAAAAATTACTACTTTTGTATTCTTAACTAGTGCCCTAGGGGCACTAGTTAGCATGACCCATATGTAAATTAAGTAACATCTTGATGGTATTATTGTATGCCGCAGCTGCTGCCGGTTTTTGAGAAACACACAGTTTGTTGATTACGATTTTGGAAAATTTTCTTATGTGAACCTTTTACATTTTTTTTACAATTGTTCTTGTAAGGTGAAAATTATCTCTACTTGCACATTAGTACTAATATTTATGTCATCTCACATTTGATATGAACTTTTAAGATAGTTCCTCACGCCCAAAATTATTTTGTTTGGTATGTGGATATAAATGACGGGTGGTTTGATAAGAAAAACTTGATAATAGGTAGTCCGACTAATTTTGAAGAAGCTTTTATACCATCTTAAAATTAGAAGTTAGGTCTAACTTAACTCTACAAAACTGACTTGTAAGATGAACAATATCTTTACTTATAAACTTATATTCATACATCTCATATTCGATATAAGATTTTTTAATGGTATGATATTGTACATGATGTATAAGTTTAGTACTTAAGAACTTATTTTATAATCTCAAGAGAAATAATTCACATCTCATTTAGTTTTAAAATGATTATTAACATATGGTTATCGATTATTGTAATGGGATTTTATAAAAAAAAATTATATAATAGTAGCTCTCTAAAAAAATAAAAAGGCTAATTCAAAAAAATAAAAATAAAAAGTCTCTATGTATTTTATTCTATCTTTATTAAGAAAAAAACTTTGGAAGACCGAATGCAAAGTAGCTAGGTTCATTAATATTTTAGCAAAAAAGATAAAATGTACCAAAAAAACAACTTTCATATGTGATTTACAATTTTTATAAAACTTTTAAATTTTTTATGGACTTGGATCCTCTTTTTCAATATTCTTCTTTATCTTTCTCTTTAATAAAAAAATAATAAATTATCAAGAGAGTGAAATTAAGAGAGAGAGAGACAGAATGTTACAAGAGTGATATAGAAAAATGTTGAAGGAGATGATCCAATTTCTGAATGTTTACAATGACATGTTGGTGTAAGCTTAAGACTTCAAACTTCAAAGTGTGTTTTCAAATCCTCTGGCCATTAATTTTTATGTTGGATCAGTCCACATAAAATTATGTTTTGATTTTAAGGTTCTCTTTAGGAAGATAAATAAGCTAGTTTATAATTTATAAGTTAAAAGATTTGTTTGTTAACAATTTTTAGAAAGAGCTTATAGCTTATTTTTCAAACGCTATTTCAAGTAGTTTATAAGCTTGTATCTTATCATTTTTTCTTCCAATTTTACACCTATCAACTTACTTGAAAAAAATTAAAATATTAATTAAACATATATTTTTTTATGTTATTTCATACTTATAAACTAGTTCAACTGTCAATTTTACCAAACACTACAAATTCAATCAACTAACTTATTTACTATAAACTAAAAACTAGTCTATAAATTATCCGTTATAAGCTAACTTATTAGCTATCCGCTAATTTTTAACAAAGAGAACCTAAATAAACTTCCTATTATTAGTGCAGGGTAAAATTGACCCTCAAATTATTATTTTTTAGGGTTGGATACAGAGTTTCTAAAAGTATAGAAATGATTATGTCAAAGAAAATAAAATAATAAGTATAGAGATATCTTGTGATAATTTTCTCCAATAAATTTGTAGTGAAAATAAAATAAAGGACAGGACGACGGCCCTTTCCTTCTTCTAGGAGTTCACCCTGTTTTGAGATTGGTATTGGTATGCCACTTTATAAACCAATGTCTGGTTTTTTTTTTCCGAAAGGCAAAAGCAAAAAATATATATTAATAAACCCAAGGATAAGGAATGCTACAAGGAGTCAAAAGACACTGTATGGTACAAATTAAACAACTACCACCACACTACATTAATAAACCAATGTCTGGTTTAGATAGGTATTAGTGATTATGAAGCACGGGCACATCTCTGATTAGGTGTGTGTCTGACATGTATCCGTATTGGTGTGTGACCGTGTTAGTGTCCGACACTGACACCGACACTTACGATTACATTGAATTATATCATTTTTCTAGATTATTATCAATATCGCCGTGTCAGTGTCTGTGTCGATATCCGTCTATAGTGATTGGGTTTGTGCAACATGCTAAATACATCCTATAATATCCACTAATTAAATTTTATCCACCAACAAAACATTAATCTTTGTGAGCAGAGGATCCGCTACTTTTTAATCCAACGTTGAACAATATTTGACGTGGCAATACACTGCAACTTGTAGATTGTTTGACTCATTTCAAAGAATGACATTTTAAACATTATATTTGCAATTCTTCAAAAAAACATTATACTTGCAATAACACTATAAAATGGAGCAAATTAATACTTTTATTATTTGATTTTCTTTAAGATTTTTTTTAACATGTAAAAATGAATTTTTATTTATAATTTATAATAACAAGTTTCGATCAGCACAAATGTGCCAATCAAAACAACAAGAATCTACAAGATACAAAATACTACATACCAATTAGTCAATATCCAAACAAATTAAAAGATTAGACACCACAAATGAGAATTAATTAATATAATTCATTCAAGATATAACTAATATTAATATATATATATATATATATATATATATATATATATATATATTAATACATATATTTTTCTTTTGACAAAATTTTAATATATATATATATATATATATATATATATATATATATATTATTGTGTATAAGTGACTAAGAGAAAAATATATGTGTAGATTTTATTTTATTTGTAAAATTGAGGATTGAGATTTTTCCCGTGAAACATACGGCTCTTAAGACCACTATAAGTTGCAAAATGTTATGACAATCAATATAATTTTAGTGTCGATACTTTTAGTTTCTTAGCACGAAAGACTATATAATATTTAAGAGGATCAATTTTACTATCCAATAAAGATTAGTTGTATATTATTTGCCTTAAAAAATTGCTTTTCAAATTAACTAATTTTAATATCCTAAATGTAAAACTAATACTCTAATTCAAATTCGCAGCTAATACTTGATTAGAGAATAATTAAAATTGCTGTCATACAAAAAAAGTCTAATTAAAACAGGTGTTACAACAAGTGTTGAATATTTAATTTGAAAATTTGGCCAAAATATTTTTTTTAAAAAACGTCCACTTGCGTTTGTTATGCACCACACGGAATTTCAAAACCATGTTCTTTAATTATAATCTATTTTGTTACATTACATAAATTAATTTAAGAAAAAAATATTTAAAAAATGTTTAAATGGCATAGCATATGTCATTGGTGATATTAACACCACCATGTGTCAAATAATTCATGAACAAAGGGAACATATAAATAGCAACCAAGTAACATCATCTAAAATAAGCAAAATCATATATTCAATTAACTTCTCTAAACCTTCAAATTGTTCATAAAAAATTCATATTCCAATTAATCACTATGTTATTATTCCCTAATAATATTGTTGGTGAAAAATGGCTAGGATTTGTGACAGCCATATGGGTACAAACAATATGTGGAAACAATTATACATTTGCAAATTATTCTGATGTGTTAAAGTCTCTAATGGCTTTGACTCAAATGCAGCTTAATAATCTCTCTGTTGCTAAAGATGTTGGTAAAGCTTTTGGTATTTTATCAGGTCTTGTTTCTGATCGTTGGCCAACTTCAGTTATTCTTATGATTGGTGCTGTTTTGGGATTCATTGGCTATGGTGTTCAATGGCTTGTTGTTAGCCAAAGAATAGCTCCACTTCCTTATTGGATGGTAAATAATATACCTTTCTTCTCATCATATATAGAATGCCTCATTTAATTATTTTTAGAGTTTAATTTTGATACATTATCGACCCGCCAATGATAAGGCCGGTGAGTTCTCTACAAACATTCATAAAAGGTAGACAGAGTTTGTTACTATGATGCTGAGTTGGACTCTTTTATTAAAAAAAAAATCAACTCAACAATCAAAAAAGATATTGTGTATGACTAACTAAGTAGTTATAATTTATGAACAAGATGAAATAGTTTTTTGACGATGTAAAAAATCTTAACACAAATCGTACATATTTCAATTAAATCTTTAGCTTTAAGTCAAGAGTCAAGTGGGTATATTTTTTTTTTTTTGTCTTAACTCTCTGGTTTGTAAAGAAAAAGGGCTCTAATAATTTATAGTTCGATCTTGGGGTAACTACTAGAGTTTGGCATGGCAAACCATTATTCTGGTCAAGGATCAAACTTGAGTACTCCCGATCGATTCGACCTTAGTTAAAACTTATGGAGAGTTTGTTTTGGAAAGCTTATGGAAATAGCTTATGGCATGTTTGTAAGTTGTTTTCAGCTTATTTCTATAAGTTTTTCAACATAACTTATGAAAACAACTTTTAGCTTACATGGAAACAGTTTGACTTTATTTTATTTTTTATTATAGAAAATATTATCATTCATAAGCGCACAAATAATAAGCGTTTAATTAAGTCGTTTATCCAAACAACGCCTCAAATGAATACATCATTTCTAGAAGGAAAAAAGTATTTGTTTGATTAATTTTGCACTATTTTGCAGATGTGTATATTCTTATGTATGGGAGGAAACAGCTCAACATGGATGAACACAGCAGTACTTGTAACTTGCATGAGAAACTTCTCAAAAAACCGCGGTCCAATTTCCGGAATTCTAAAAGGTTATGTAGGACTCAGTACAGCAATCTTCACTGATATATGCACAGCTTTATTTTCCTCAGACCCATCAAAATTCCTCTTAATGCTTACAATTGTTCCTGCTATCATTTGTTTCATTGCTGCTATATTCCTTCATGAAACTCCACCAGCTTCAACTTCAACAGAAGAAAACCAAGAGACAAAATTCTTCAATGTGTTTAACTTGATTGCAGTTACAGTTGCTGTTTATCTCTTAGCATTTGATATCACTGGTCCTCATAAACATGTTATTTCATTGATTTTCACAATAGGACTTTTGATCCTATTAGCTATGCCACTTCTTGTTCCTATATATTTAGCTATCTTCAAAACTAGTCCTTGTATTGACAAAGAAAAACAGATTCATGAACCATTGTTAGCAGAAAAGATTGAAAAGGAAAAGGAAAAGGAAGAGATATGTAACAAGGTGGAGGAAGATGAGATTAAGCGAAAACCGGTGTTAGGAGAAGAGCATACTATCATTGAAATGGCGAAAACTGTTGATTTTTGGGTTTTGTTTGTGTCATTTCTATGTGGTGTGGGAACAGGACTATGTGTTATGAATAACATGGGACAAATGGGATTAGCACTTGGTTACCATGATGTTTCTTTGTTCATTTCATTCATTAGCATTTGGGGTTTCTTCGGACGGATTCTTTCTGGTTCGCTCTCTGAATACTACATCAGGTTTGCTCACTCACTAGTCACTACTATTTCTTCAATCTTTAATTAGCATCTATAATTTTTGGCTTTCACCACCAGTTTAATTAATCTGGTTCATGGGTCAGTTCTGGCATCAAGTGGTTCCAGGCCCCTCCCGATCGCAATTGCAGGGGATCGAACCTTGATCCTCTCTACCAAATTCAGCGTCAATCACCACTAAACAAACTAACGATTGGTTTTAGCATCTATAATTTATTGACCCTTGAATGATAATTTGATATTGCAGAAAATCAGGCATGCCAAGGCTAGTATGGAATGCAGCTTCTCAAATTCTGATGTTTTTCGGATACATAGCATTAGCTATGGTCTTACCAGGATCACTCTATATTGGATCAATGTTAGTAGGAATATGTTACGGAGTTCGTCTTACAATAACACCAGCAGCAGCTTCAGAACTATTTGGTCTCAAATACTATGGTTTATTATACAACATTCTCATTCTCAATCTTCCTATTGGTTCATTCCTATTTTCTGGTCTCATTGCTGGTTATCTTTATGATATTGAAGCCACTAGTGTTCCAGGAGGTGGAAACACTTGCACTGGAGCACATTGTTTCATGCTTGTTTATTTGATTATGGCTTTTGCTTGTGTCTTGGGATGTGGATTGGATTTGTTGCTTGCAGTTAGAACAAAGAAGTTATATTCCAAGATACATGTAGAAAGAAATCTTGTCAATTCCCAAGTTCAACATTGAGATGATTATGATGTTTTGGAATTTTTTTTTTAGCATAGGCTTAGGAAATTTTTAAGAGGAATTTTAGGAGATGATTGTCAATGTGTGTTATTCAAAGGTCACTCAAATTTGAAACAAGTTATGTATGTATTGTTTAATGTGTGTATATAATAGATGAGGTTTGTTTTAGTGCTGCAGCTATCAAAGAGAAAGGTTCTACACAGTTACGTGTATCACAAGCTAGCTAACTAACTCTACAAGTTAGTTACAGATTAGTTAGAATAGAAATAATCTAGTGTGTGCTAGTGCACTTTAGTCACTATGTACTCTAGCTTGTATATAAATATGAGATGTAATAACTGTTCAATCCAATGAAGATAGTTTTCATTCTTTCATTTCACTTGCTCATAATAGCACTTGATGAATTTTTCGGTACACATGTTGCCAACAAATATCGGAGGAAAAAGCTAATAAAGGTACTCATATTCTGATTAGTACTATAATAGGAAAAAGCTTGGATGGTGCGAATTGGCATCGACAATACTTTATAGCCATTGGATTGTGGTTTGATTTTGACATACTTTAATTTTTATTTATTTTTAAAATACAAAAAAACATTTACAACCCACATATCCTTAATTTGTTTTGTTATACCTTCGACAATATGTCATTTCACACCAAATAGCAAGTCTCATTATCCTAAAACTACACAAGCAAGACTAAGGTTATAGCAAAAAATGACACATGTCAATCTATGAAGCATACAATTCTAAAAATCTGTGTCAATAATGACAAAAATTTAGCTTCTTTTAGGCAATTTTTGAAAACAACCAATGAGAAGCAATTCTTGGCTTCTGATGTTGTAATGGGCTAGCTTTGTTTCCGGCCCGGTCCATTAAACCAATACGAACAAAAAAGAAAAAGAAGGAAAGGCTGGAGCTAATAAGGTCCTGTCACTTTCACTCTCTATACTCCAAAGCAACATTCTGCAATTTCAGAAACCAGTTTCTCATTTTCAAATTTCAAACTCCCATCTCTCTCTATACTCCAAAGCAACAAATTTCACTTGATGAGCTCCTTTTTTTTTCCAAATAAGAAACCCATGGATGTTCTCTTTATAACTTCAAACGGAAAAAGGTAAAATTAGGTTCTCTTTACATCTTTATAACTTCTAATCCCTCTTTTTATTTTGTTTTTCAAATTCTCTCATCAGGAGGTAAAATTTTCATTCCAGAAACTCGAATCATGTTCTCCCGAAAGTGTCAGTTTCATTTTTGTTTTTGATTTCCAGTTTCATTTTTGTTTCTTACATGTTATTTTTCATGTGAATCAGAGATTGTTACTCATGGGTTTGAGGAAAAAGGTATATCATTTAACAGTCAAGGTATGTCTTTCGATTTTCTAAATCTTGTGTTTATTAATCCCTTTCTTATTTCATGATTTGATTTCATATTATAATTTTGATTTTTTTTTTTTTTGCAATGTTTTATTGTTTGTTCAGGTTCACAAATTAGGGTAACGAAAATTTCCATATTTGGGTAAGATTCAGTATTCCAGATTTTAATATACATTTTATATAAATTTATAGAGTATCAGATGTTCATGGTTCATTGCACAAATCATGCTCATATATTGATTTTTGTTTTCCTTTGTTTTGTTAGATCATTTTCGAGTTTATATTAGAGTAGTTAGTATTTGTTGCTATTATTGACCTAATAATAACCACTCTCTACCGCAATATGGTTTATTGTCTTTTAATTTCATATTCTTTTTTAAATACCAATATCAATTATGAAATGTTTATGTTGTTAATTGAATTAATTGATTATAAGTGTTGTGTTTATAGTGAGTTATTACCTTTTGCATAAAAAACTTTACATAATAAAAAGCCAATGGTGAAATTCATCAACTTTTATTTATTTTATGGTTGTTTAATTAGGCTTTGGTTTTAAGTTTTTTAATTGGAATAAAAATTGGTGGAGGTTCATAGGTCTGAATCATTGGGCAGGAATCAGAGACATGTCAACATCTCCCTTTTACCTTCAACTCCTTCTTTTGGTAAAGAAATTTGCAAGTTTTACTTTGATAAAAGTTGACTTATTACCATTTCATGTAACAGGCTCAACCATCCCTGTGCATGAACCTGGTTTCAAAACATGCTTATGTCTTCCATGTAACAGGCTCAACCATCCCATCTCACTTTCAATCTAAACACAGACCCTGCGTTAATTGTTTGGCCCAACTTTTTCTATTTTAGAATAAAAAGTCTAAAATAAACTAGGCCAAATGATACCAAAGTAAAAATTAAGTTATCTTTTCAAGTAAAAAAATGAATGTCAGGTAAAAGTTAATATGAATTTTTTTGTTATCAAAAACTTCTTTTTTGTTAGTGGATGTTTGAAATAGGTTAGTTGAATTGAGAGAATGTGAAGACACTGATCAAATTGAGAGGATTTCCATGATTTAGTTTTTTTATCAAATTATTTTTTAGATAAAAGATATTTGTTTGAATTAGTATATTTAATATGAAACAATATATATTGCGGTGAATATAAAAAAAATTCTTCTAATATAACATAAATTTATTCTTTATGAGAAAAACAAACTTATTTTAGTATATATATATATATATATATATTTTACAATTTTTTCTCCAACGGTTTTAGATTAAGAACTTATTATAGGATATATATTTTCCTTAAATTCAATGAATTGACACGAATTTAAACTGTTGTTTTTCTTCTTCTTATAAAGAGACCGTTATGACATTACAAAGAAACCGTTATGAACCACTGACATATACACCAAACACTAAACTAACACTAACATGTATGCATTTGTAATACTTTTAAAAATGAAACTGGTTGAATATAGTTGTTGTGTCGGTGTCAAGCACTAAACGCTCATTTTTATCTAAAGTGTCAATGCTACATGTTTGGTGCATTTAGGGTTTTCAATAGAATTACAAAGGCTAAAAAGTGTGTAGAGACAATTTAGCACGGGGACAAACGGCATTTGTAATTTATCCAAGCTTTTATATATTCTGAAATGTTTTTGTATATGTCATTGTTCTCCCTAATTGATTGAGATTTTATAAAAGATCAATCGAAGCGACTGTTACTATTTTTATATATTTGAATAAAAAACACAAATCTAAATTGAGGGGGATCAGATATAACATGTTCTACATATGTTTATACATTATTTGTGTGTGTGTTTTGACGAGAGAGAGAGAGAGAGAGAGAGAGAGAGAGAGACCGGTGGTCGTATCCAGTGATAGAGTTAGCTGAGGAGGATTGTGAAAGAAGAAGGAGAGGAGAGAGTGTGTGTGCAGAGCAATGAGAAGAAGAGAGATGGACGAATATATGAGTGAGACATAAAAAAAAGGAAGTACAATGAATGGGAAAATACATGATGTTGTATATTTGTTTGGAAAACTTTGTTCCAATAACATTTTTGTAAAAAAAAAAAAGTAATTGCTCATTTCATTATGGCTCTGTTTGGATTGATAAAATATAATGGAACGAAGTGGAGTGAAGTAGAATAAAATGGAATTTAGTGGAATGGAATAAATATAACAGTCCATTGTTTGGATAATTTATGAGAGAGAGAGAGACCATGTGATGTTTTATTTTGTTTTCTATTATTCTGATTTTCAATCAAATATAAGTATGATTTTTTTTTGAAAGTAAGTATAAGTATGAATTTTTTTTGTTATTGTATATTTATCACCAGACATGAAGAATCATCTACCTTGCAAGGATCAGGATGACTCAAGTCTGCAAACTACATGAAGAATATTTAAGAAAATGCCATTAATACAAATGTTACTACATTTTCGGCCACAGTATACAAATGTTGTTAGTACAGGTCCTGCCACAATATATTTTGTGTATTTTTTTTATTTGATTTGAAATGGTAGACAATTTTAGGAAGAAAACTACCACATTTTGTAATATTGAACTTTTTAATATGAAGCCTAATTTTTTTGTTCAATTGCTCTATTAATTTTTGTTGCATTATAAATGACAAAGTTCCATTAGCAACTACAAAACGGAAAATATTACAAAGTAGAATGTCATTATTGTTGCTTTCACAATTATTCTCTAATTACTCTTATTTTTGTACGGTGAAATATTAGCTCAATGGTGATTATTTTTGTGTATTGTTTAATAATGATATTTTTTGCACTATGTTCTCAACTTCTTCTCATACAACAAATTTTCACTAAAATGAATGACATGTTATTATGCGAGAGATGGAGAAACCAAATTAATTTGGTTCTACACAACACAAACATTGCAGTCAATTGCAACATCAAAACAGACCCAAGGAATGGAGTTGAAAAGTTTATAATAATAAGATGGTTTCAATTTCTTTTGAATGCTAACATAGAAGCTGACTCCAGAGTTATGTTGATTTTTTTCGGATCCGCCTTGTCGCGGTGATTTTTGGATATCAAACTATTGATTAGTTTGACTCACAAATTATGATTCACCACCGAGCTTTTATTTTTCCAAGGAAAAGGGGAAAAGTTCGAAATAACCCTATTGTTATGAGATTAAAGGTTCGGGGGTTGGTTACGTTAAGAGAAGGTATTAGCACCCTAAGCGTCTATAGTACTCTATAGGAACCTCTTGTTTTTATTTATTTTTGTGCTAAATTACTTATTTACTTGTAAATTAAAGTCTAAAGAAATGTAAAAGTTAAAGTTAAAGTGATGGTTGAAAAAGAAAAGAAAAATGTTTTTGTTATTTTTTATTTGATTTGGGAAGACGCGAAGTCTTTTGCACTACGTACCCGCTAAGGATCAAAATCTCGTAGTTCGGGGTAAAAAGCCGAGTGATTTGTTTGATTGATTTTAAAGTTTAAAAAAAGTTTTTAAGAAAAGTAAGAGGCCGAAATGGCATAGAAAAAATGAAGTGCGATGTTGATTGATTTTAAATTGTGGAAAAGGTCCAAATATGATTAAAATTGATTGAAGTTTGATTTTTAAAAAACGGAATTACTTGGTTTGAAATCCAAGGTTAATTGATAGAAAAATATTTTTGATAAAGTTTTTTGGATATTTGAATGTTTTTGTGGTTTTTTGTTATTAAAAGAAAACTAAGCGTGATAAAATAGACTAAACGCGATGAATTTCATAATGATATCGGATCAAGATGAAAATCCTCTTTTCCTTGGAGTTATTTCGTTTTATGACATAAAGCGGAATAAATAAATATGCATAGTGCAAAAAGGTAAAATTAGGTTCTCTTTATAACTTCAAACGGAAAAAGGTAAAATTAGGTTCTCTTTACATCTTTATAACTTCTAATCCCTCTTTTTATTTTGTTTTTCAAATTCTCTCATCAGGAGGTAAAATTTTCATTCCAGAAACTCGAATCATGTTCTCCCGAAAGTGTCAGTTTCATTTTTGTTTTTGATTTCCAGTTTCATTTTTGTTTCTTACATGTTATTTTTCATGTGAATCAGAGATTGTTACTCATGGGTTTGAGGAAAAAGGTATATCATTTAACAGTCAAGGTATGTCTTTCGATTTTCTAAATCTTGTGTTTATTAATCCCTTTCTTATTTCATGATTTGATTTCATATTATAATTTTGATTCTTTTTTTTTTTGCAATGTTTTATTGTTTGTTCAGGTTCACAAATTAGGGTAACGAAAACTTCCATATTTGGGTAAGATTCAGTATTCCAGATTTTAATATACATTTTATATAAATTTATAGAGTATCAGATGTTCATGGTTCATTGCACAAATCATGCTCATATATTGATTTTTGTTTTCCTTTGTTTTGTTAGATCATTTTCGAGTTTATATTAGAGTAGTTAGTATTTGTTGCTATTATTGACCTAATAATAACCACTCTCTACCGCAATATGGTTTATTGTCTTTTAATTTCATATTCTTTTTTAAATACCAATATCAATTATGAAATGTTTATGTTGTTAATTGAATTAATTGATTATAAGTGTTGTGTTTATAGTGAGTTATTACCTTTTGCATAAAAAACTTTACATAATAAAAAGCCAATGGTGAAATTCATCAACTTTTATTTATTTTATGGTTGTTTAATTAGGCTTTGGTTTTAAGTTTTTTAATTGGAATAAAAATTGGTGGAGGTTCATAGGTCTGAATCATTGGGCAGGAATCAGAGACATGTCAACATCTCCCTTTTACATTCAACTCCTTCTTTTGGTAAAGAAATTTGCAAGTTTTACTTTGATAAAAGTTGACTTATTACCATTTCATGTAACAGGCTCAACCATCCCTGTGCATGAACCTGGTTTCAAAACATGCTTATGTCTTCCATGTAACAGGCTCAACCATCCCATCTCACTTTCAATCTAAACACAGACCCTGCGTTAATTGTTTGGCCCAACTTTTTCTATTTTAGAATAAAAAGTCTAAAATAAATTAGGCCAAATGATACCAAAGTAAAAATTAAGTTATCTTTTCAAGTAAAAAAATGAATGTCAGGTAAAAGTTAATATGAATTTTTTTGTTATCAAAAACTTCTTTTTTGTTAGTGGATGTTTGAAATAGGTTAGTTGAATTGAGAGAATGTGAAGACACTGATCAAATTGAGAGGATTTCCATGATTTAGTTTTTTTATCAAATTATTTTTTAGATAAAAGATATTTGTTTGAATTAGTATATTTAATATGAAACAATATATATTGCGGTGAATATAAAAAAAATTCTTCTAATATAACATAAATTTATTCTTTATGAGAAAAACAAACTTATTTTAGTATATATATATATATATATTTTACAATTTTTTCTCCAATGGTTTTAGATTAAGAACTTATTATAGGATATATATTTTCCTTAAATTCAATGAATTGACACGAATTTAAACTGTTGTTTTTCTTCTTCTTATAAAGAGACCGTTATGACATTACAAAGAAACCGTTATGAACCACTGACATATACACCAAACACTAAACTAACACTAACATGTATGCATTTGTAATACTTTTAAAAATGAAACTGGTTGAATATAGTTGTTGTGTCGGTGTCAAGCACTAAACGCTCATTTTTATCTAAAGTGTCAATGCTACATGTTTGGTGCATTTAGGGTTTTCAATAGAATTACAAAGGCTAAAAAGTGTGTAGAGACAATTTAGCACGGGGACAAACGGCATTTGTAATTTATCCAAGCTTTTATATATTCTGAAATGTTTTTGTATATGTCATTGTTCTCCCTAATTGATTGAGATTTTATAAAAGATCAATCGAAGCGACTGTTACTATTTTTATATATTTGAATAAAAAACACAAATCTAAATTGAGGGGGATCAGATATAACATGTTCTACATATGTTTATACATTATTTGTGTGTGTGTTTTGACGAGAGAGAGAGAGAGAGAGAGAGAGAGAGAGAGACCGGTGGTCGTATCCAGTGATAGAGTTAGCTGAGGAGGATTGTGAAAGAAGAAGGAGAGGAGAGAGTGTGTGTGCAGAGCAATGAGAAGAAGAGAGATGGACGAATATATGAGTGAGACATAAAAAAAAGGAAGTACAATGAATGGGAAAATACATGATGTTGTATATTTGTTTGGAAAACTTTGTTCCAATAACATTTTTGTAAAAAAAAAAAAGTAATTGCTCATTTCATTATGGCTCTGTTTGGATTGATAAAATATAATGGAACGAAGTGGAGTGGAGTAGAATAAAATGGAATTTAGTGGAATGGAATAAATATAACAGTCCATTGTTTGGATAATTTATGAGAGAGAGAGAGACCATGTGATGTTTTATTTTGTTTTCTATTATTCTGATTTTCAATCAAATATAAGTATGTTTTTTTTTGAAAGTAAGTATAAGTATGAATTTTTTTTGTTATTGTATATTTATCACCAGACATGAAGAATCATCTACCTTGCAAGGATCAGGATGACTCAAGTCTGCAAACTACATGAAGAATATTTAAGAAAATGCCATTAATACAAATGTTACTACATTTTCGGCCACAGTATACAAATGTTGTTAGTACAGGTCCTGCCACAATATATTTTGTGTATTTTTTTTATTTGATTTGAAATGGTAGACAATTTTAGGAAGAAAACTACCACATTTTGTAATATTGAACTTTTTAATATGAAGCCTAATTTTTTTGTTCAATTGCTCTATTAATTTTTGTTGCATTATAAATGACAAAGTTCCATTAGCAACTACAAAACGGAAAATATTACAAAGTAGAATGTCATTATTGTTGCTTTCACAATTATTCTCTAATTACTCTTATTTTTGTACGGTGAAATATTAGCTCAATGGTGATTATTTTTGTGTATTGTTTAATAATGATATTTTTTGCACTATGTTCTCAACTTCTTCTCATACAACAAATTTTCACTAAAATGAATGACATGTTATTATGCGAGAGATGGAGAAACCAAATTAATTTGGTTCTACACAACACAAACATTGCAGTCAATTGCAACATCAAAACAGACCCAAGGAATGGAGTTGAAAAGTTTATAATAATAAGATGGTTTCAATTTCTTTTGAATGCTAACATAGAAGCTGACTCCAGAGTTATGTTGATTTTTTTCGGATCCGCCTTGTCGCGGTGATTTTTGGATATCAAACTATTGATTAGTTTGACTCACAAATTATGATTCACCACCGAGCTTTTATTTTTCCAAGGAAAAGGGGAAAAGTTCGAAATAACCCTATTGTTATGAGATTAAAGGTTCGGGGGTTGGTTACGTTAAGAGAAGGTATTAGCACCCTAAGCGTCTATAGTACTCTATAGGAACCTCTTGTTTTTATTTATTTTTGTGCTAAATTACTTATTTACTTGTAAATTAAAGTCTAAAGAAATGTAAAAGTTAAAGTTAAAGTGATGGTTGAAAAAGAAAAGAAAAATGTTTTTGTTATTTTTTATTTGATTTGGGAAGACGCGAAGTCTTTTGCACTACGTACCCGCTAAGGATCAAAATCTCGTAGTTCGGGGTAAAAAGCCGAGTGATTTGTTTGATTGATTTTAAAGTTTAAAAAAAGTTTTTAAGAAAAGTAAGAGGCCGAAATGGCATAGAAAAAATGAAGTGCGATGTTGATTGATTTTAAATTGTGGAAAAGGTCCAAATATGATTAAAATTGATTGAAGTTTGATTTTTAAAAAACGGAATTACTTGGTTTGAAATCCAAGGTTAATTGATAGAAAAATATTTTTGATAAAGTTTTTTGGATATTTGAATGTTTTTGTGGTTTTTTGTTATTAAAAGAAAACTAAGCGTGATAAAATAGACTAAACGCGATGAATTTCATAATGATATCGGATCAAGATGAAAATCCTCTTTTCCTTGGAGTTATTTCGTTTTATGACATAAAGCGGAATAAATAAATATGCATGCAATGCAACTTCTCATTTATATTTACATCGGTCCCTAAATACATTCTAAATCACAATAATCAAATAAGTAAAATAAATGAAAAAAAAAAAAACATGCATGAAATAAAAAAAGAAAGAAAAAATAAAATAAACTAAAGCAGAAATGGTGAAAAGAGCAGTAAAGGGGCGTGCGTTTAGCAAAACGCAGGGGACTAAGCCCAAAGCCCAGTTTGGCCAAAAAGCTTCAGCAGAAAAAAGAGAAGAAAGAAACTGAAGGGGGGTGCGTGAAGCAGCCATGGGGAGTGTTATAAACTCACCCTTTCAGATTTTTTCCTTTTTTTTATACTCTGTATATTTTTTCTTTCTCTTCTCTCTTAAGTCTCTCGCTCAATCTCTCTATTTTTGTCTCATCGCCGGAGAAGGGCGGCCGGCGGCGCCACCGTCTTCTCCGGCGAGGCTCACCGGAAAAATACTCAAAATTAAAACTTTTTACATTAAAACCCTATTATTTCATATGCTTATTTCAAATCCGAACTCCAAAATTTAAAAAGGTTCACCAATCGACCGGATCGGAGAACAACAATGATGAACGGCGAAATCTCTCTTCTTTTTCACTCACTCTGTTTTTTCCTCTTTCTTTCTCTCTTCTTTTTTCGTTTTTTTTTTTTATGTTTTGTGTGTGTGTGTGTTTGTGTGTGTGAGTGTTTTGAGATGGTTTGGATTTTTGTGTATTGTGATGTTGTGATGGTTCTGAGTTTGGAAGTTGTGGTTATGTGTTTATTTGAAGATGGATTTTGAATGGTGGTTATGGAGTTGATTTTTTTTATGAGAGATTGGAGATGGAAATTGCAACACTGTTGTTGTGTTGTTTATTTTTTTGCTTTTGTTCTCCTCCCTTTCTTCTGATGCTTTGATTCCAATTTATAGAACAAATTGCTGAATTCTTGGACCAATGCATGACTTTGGTGTGATGATTAAAGTTTGGCTTGAGAAGAAAAATGGTTTAAAGATCTGAAAAGTAGTCCACCTTTTGATTGAGTGTTAAGAGGAAAGTTTGTTTTGAAGAAAAGTTTCTGAAAAGTGAAAAAAAATGGACAGAAGCGTGCTTGTTGTTTTGTTGTTACTGACTTCCTTTTTTTTTTTGTTTAATAATAATAATAAAAAATAAATGAAACAAATAAGTGAGAAAAAGGGGGAGGGGGAAGACACGTGATGGTTCTTCTTCTTTGTTTTTTTGTTTTTTCCTTAATAATAATAATAACAATAAATAAAATACTAATTAATGATGATAAATGACAATAATGATAAAAGGAGGAAATAATAAAGGAAAAAAAATGATAAAAATAGTAACAATGATAAAAGGGATAATTAAATATCTAACATATTTGTTGGGATTGTTTTCAATAAAAATAAAAACTTATCTAATTTTGACATATTTTTGGATTTTCAATAAAGTTACTAAAATTTTTATTAAATTAACACATTTTTTGGATTTTTGTTAGTGATGCATAAAATGAATAATGAGAATATGATGTGGGATCTTAGGTCAAAAATTGGGGTATGACACGCCTGAAAACTTGATTATTGGCATAATAGATCCATAGCGATCAATCTATATTTCAAAATTGCTTTCATGTATCATAAATTGTACTTCAAACTTTAATATATTTTAAGTTATTGTTTCTAATTTATATGAGTAGTAATTGTATTACTTTAATATTGGTTATCATATTATGTGTTTAATTTTATGACAATGTTCACATTCAATTATTTTTGTGTCTACTATTATTCATTATATAATTGTTTTCTTTTAATAATAATCTTGAAACAATATTCTATAATTTATGAGCATAAACAAATTGTTCCCCGTGCATTGCACGGGTGTGAATACTAGTAATAATACATATAACAAATGAACGTTATTTCCCCCTTAAAATCCTAATTCTAACCCTGCATTTAGGGAAATTACTTTTGTTCTTATTTTAAAGTTATTAAAATCATTTCGTTAAAATTATATTATTTTTTAAATTAAATTCCTAATATCTTTGATTTGTATGTATAAAACTTTCCAACAATACTAAATTGATCTAAATATAGCAAGAGATTTGACTTCTCTAAGCAAGTGATTAAGAGTTGGATCTCGATAAAAAAGGAAAAAAACAATGAACTTCGTCCCCATCATGGGACAAACCTCCAACAATACATCATGGTGTGAGTGATGTGAATATGAGGAATGTACCTTTCTTTATCTTCACCCATCAACTTATTTTTTTTATCACTTTCTCCTTGTTGTCATATCTTTTTTGATCGATTGCTATTTTGAAAAGATTGCACTCTATCCTTTTTCATGACATATCACAAAAAGGGTTTGAAATATACATTTTTCATAATTCATATTAGCCGTGTCTGTATGTCTCTAATGATTTAACCATCAATTATATATTTTCTTATTATTCTTCAGCCAATTAAATCCTATGATCCCTTTTTGTGGACGAAAGAATGCAACGTTGGCCCCTAAATTGATTGCTATAGCATATGACCCCAGTCCACAGTTCGATTCTACTGAAATATCTAAATATTAATCAAATAATTGAGTTCAAAAATAGTTAATAAATTTTTTATGAATGAAATAAATTATTTGAATGGATTAGAGTTCAATTTTTAGCAAAATCAATTTTTTAAATTGTACTTTACTTACCTCACAACCTATTAAATATTAATAAAAAGAGTATTTAAATATCCATATAAATAATAATTGGAGTATATATAGTACTATTGCTTGTCGGGCCTTTTTCAACAATTATCAATCAGTAATAAGACTTCATTTCAGCTAATTACATTTCCACCGATTCAATATAATTATTTAAAAATAGTTGTTAATACTCTCCTTCATAGTAATAAGAGTAGTCATTTTGAATAGAATCTTTGCAAGCTAATTCGTAGATTACTCAAGTGGAAATATGACGTGAAGATTCATCATTCGTATCGTGAAGCAAACATGTGCTGATGCTTTAGCCAATTTAGGTTGTGTGATAGGTTCTATGGTAATGTTTTATATGAGTCTTGTCCGACTCAAGTTAGTTATTTTATCGCTGTTAATAATTTTCAGGTTAGCTTCTCCCGTGTAGTTTCTATGTAATCTCTCATCTTAGGCTTTGGCCCTCTTGATTATAAAAAATATAACTATTTAAAAAATTATTAAACTATTAAAAAAATTATTCAATATTCTCAATTTCAAGTAGATCAATGCCAACTTAGATTTTGATAGTGGTTCTGGAACAAAATTGTAGTGTTATGATTAACAATAAATTGGTTTAAGTGGCAAGATTCTTGGGTTTCTTAAGCAGGTGGCTCGAGTTAAATTTCTTACTCCTACGTGTGGAAAGAATTCAATTGAAAAGAGATAACTCATTATGTGTATCCCACATATAACGATAGAGATTAGTCATCATTAATATCAATAGAAACTTCATATCTATATCATGATAATCAAATAAATACGTAAAGTATATATGTGTATGAATGTGTGTCACCTCTATTTAATTGTAAAAATTTGATACCTATTAACATGAATGTCAAGAAAATCATATACAGGTCTCCGGTTCACTTGGATTAATTTCAATTGGATCATTGTTTCTTCCAATCATAGTTTTTCGAAGAATCCCATAGCTATATACACCTACAAGAAATTCATAGTTTTTCGAAGAATCCCATAGCTATATATACCTACTACGAAATTCTTATGATATTAGGTAGAGTTGGGAATAAGCCAGGTCGGCCTACAGGGGTCTATAGCCTAGCCTACATAGGCTCAGGTCAGGTCGACCTATTTATTTAAATAGAGCAGGCCAAAGCTTTGTTATAAGCCTATTTAGCTAAAAAGGCCAGACTTCAGGCCATGAAAAAAGTCTTTTAGGCCTATTAGGCCGGTCTATTTAAGTAAATATGATAATTTTTCAGTAGTTTAAGTTTATTAATCCACATTAACTTTTCACATATATAAATGTATGATTATAAACTAAAATTGAAATACGATGTCATATATAGTCAAATTCTCTAAAATATCATGTTAAATATCAAAAGAAAGTTTAATATCATTGATTTATTAGTTCATTAGTATATTTAAAAATAAATATAATTGTGAAGACAAGCTTCTAGATTGAAGTGATTTTGATGAAGACAAATATGTGAAAAGAAGAAAAAGATTGATTATGCTCAAGTTCTCAATGTTGAAGAAACCCAAATTATCACAAGAAGATGTTGATCAAGTAATGGGGAATAATCTATAAGTACAATATGCAATTCATTATTATAAGCTTTAGGTGCTCACAAACTTTCATCTAAACTTTTCTAAAGTTACTATAATAATGTTGCATGTTTCCCATTCAAAAGTATTTTAACTTAGAAATATATATTTTCAATTATTAAGTAAGGTAAATCGATTTACCTTGGTATGTAAATCGATTTGCTATAACTCTGACTTAACATTTTTTCTTCAAATTAAAAGGGTAAATCGATTTACCCAATTATGCCAATCGATTTACCTGTTGTCTTTTGCCAATTTTCTTAACGTTAAAAGCTAGGGAAATCGATTTACCTATATAGGGAAATCGATTTACCTCTTTTGTTTTTGAAAAATTCTGATTTTGCTCACACCTTTTCATTATTATATCTCTTCCAAATCATTGCAATTTTATTCTCCAAGAGGTATCATTTTCTCTATATAAATTCATCAGAATTTCTTCAAACAATATACAATCACTTTCATAAACTTTCTAATAACAATTCTCTGCACAATCTTTCATAAAAACTCTTAGAAACTTTCCTGCATAATTTCATATCAAACAAAAGTTTCTTGAGCACTTAGAGTTTATTATTTCTGAATTGTTATATTGAAAGTGAAAACAAATTGTTAGAATTTTGTTTATCAAAATTGTTAGAATTTTGTTTTTCAAAATTCTCTTGTATTCAAACTTATCATCAATTATCTGTAACTCTGTATTATACTCTGTATTATTGTTTGGTTTCCTAGTTTGTGGAAACAAGTGTTTGTGAATACCTTGCTGTCTAGGATTGTTGGAAGCAAGAGAGTGAAAAAGAGAGGATTGTTCTCTTGTTTCACTTTGTAGGGAATCACCTTGCTGTCCAGGATTGTTGGAAGCAAGAGAGTGAAAAAGAGAGGATTGTTCTCTTGTTTCACTTTGTAAAGGTCATAGTGAAATCCTTCAAGGAGTGAAGGGACTGAATGTACCCATAGATTAGAAGGGGAACCAGTATAAACCTTTGTGTCTCTCTTCTCTTCCCTGCACTCTTTATTTTTCTTGTACTTTGTTCATACCTTCATCATAAACCTTCAAGAAAAATAATAATTATCACAACATCTCTAAAAAGTCTAAAAACCTAATTCACCCCCCTCTTAGGTTGCACTCTTAAACTTACAATTATTATTTATTTAAATATATTTATATGAAATAGGCTTTTTCCTTATCAAAAAAAAAAAGAAATAGACTTTTAAACAGGCTAATAGGCCATGTCATGCTTTCAAAAGGTCAGACCCAAGCCTAAAAAATAAGCCTATGACAGACCACATGCCAGACTTAAGCGTTCAATTTTTTGGCAGGCCAGACTCAGGCTTGATAAAGCCTAGCTCGGCTTAGCCTATTCCGAACCTTAATATTAGGTGTGGTAAAATTGAACTCCACACAACTCCACACATATATCGGCAATATAATTGTGAATTCATTTCAAATCATCTCTTGCACATTCTTTGTTATCTTTGGTTCTGCATTAATCTCAATTGTTGGATGTTACAGACTTTCTCTCTCTTCTAATCTCCTTTTTTATTAATTTTCTCTTGTGTGAATTTCAGCCATAAAAAAAAGCTGTTACCCAAATATATTGGAAACATATTTACTGCTGTAAATTTTCACGCAGTTTGATTTTGGATCGTCTAATTTATTATATACGGCAGAGATTGTTTTGATTGATTTTATAACTGATTTAACCAGAATCGTCTGATCAATAATTAATGACCGAAATTGAAATTGCATTAAAACTTTATGTATTTCTTACTGTAGCAAATCTGAATCCAAATATACTCTACATGTGTATTAACAAGTAATATTTCTATTCCCTTCAAAATAAAAATAAAAATAATAATATATGTTATTATAAAATGGCTTAAATATTATTTTTGTCTCTCTAAGTTCACTTTTTTTTTGTTTTGGTCCATGTATTATTTTTTTTTGCAAATTAGTCCAAGTATATTCAAATCTTTTGGTTTTAGTCCCTTAAAACTAAAATCTGTAAGAAGCCAGCGAATTTTCCTGTAGATTTTAGCTTTAGAGACTAAACTCAAAATAATTTGCACATACTGGGACTAATTTGCAACAAAGAAAGATACAGAGACTAAAATAAAAAAATTATGAATTTATAGGGATGAAAATGATGTTTAAGCTTATAAAATTTATAAATTAGGTAAACTATAGAGAAGTTTTTTTTTATTTAATAATAATAATTTCATAGAGGTTCGGTATTGGATTAGTGCTATAACTGAATCATTACATTGTGAACAAGTGTCTTGATGCTTGATAGATTAATGGTTTAGAATTGAAAACTATACTACTATTTAAAAGATGATGGCCCTCAAAACCCACTAATCTGATTACCCATCGATTCAGTAGACAACTTGGTTGTTCACACTTAAAATCAAAAGAATGTGCTTCATTGTCCCCCTCCCCCACCTTACCCATTCCAAAGGCTCATAATTAAAGAAATCATCACAACAAACCCCAATCAAACTAAGCAACAAATTAATCATTGAATTAAATTAAATTGCTTATTCTTTAAACACTACTCTAACAATCAGATTAATCTTCAAAAACTACACTAATTTAGTAAATTTTACCAACCGTATATATTTCTATTTCTATTCTCTCTAAAAATAAGATAAGAATACAAATTACAACCAAAACATTACTATGTAGGAAACACAAAACAACCATAAATACTAAAAATGAAACCAACCACCACCACCAACAAAGAAACCATTGTAGTAGAAGCCCCAGAAGCAGTAGCCATATAAGCCATCCACGCATCGTTAGCCATCTCCGATTGTTCTGAGCCACCTCTCGAACCCGAACTTGTTCCCTTCGTATTATTAGTAGATGAATCCGCTGCAGACTTTAAACTACACAAAAATAAAAAAATAAAATCCAATATAAATCAAATATTTCAGTATTATAGATCAAATACATTAATTATTCGATAATTTTTTTTATTATACCGATAGAATAAATTATAGACTCAAATAATTTAATTAAATTACCTAGATGAAGAAGTAGGACAAAATGTGATTGAATAATCAGCACCAGAACAAGTAAAAGTGCTACTTCCATCATCATAAGCATAGCTATAAGCTTTAGGACAAGCAGCTTTAAACATTTGAGAATACACAGAAGGATGACACGTGTCAGGATTACTAAACGCGCCATTACAACAATATTCCGGCTTACCAAACGCGCCACAAGCACTATTACACGCGCCACCACCTTCAACCTTTAATTCCGACGGACACTTAAGATTAAGATCGGAGCTACAGCCAGTGACCTCACATGAACCTGTACCGCCGCTGGTAGTCACCATCATCGGAAGATTGTAACCATCGACGAGGCTAACATCGTAGAAGTCCATTGAACCGGTTCCTAGTGTGAATTCGGCGAGTGTCGCCGGCGGTGAAGCTGTTGCGCCGTTGCAGGAGATTTCTCCGGAGCCACAATCTGCGGTTGAGCATGTTCCGTGACCGGTTGAATCGAATTGACAACCGGTTCTTCCCCAGAACCTACCGGACCAACCAGTTGGTGCTTGGAAGGTTCTGGAAGTTGCTTTTGTTAATTCGAAACCGGTTGTTCCAAGTTCCGGTTTTCCATAAATTCCTGGCCATACTGTGTAATCACACTTGTTTATAAACATAAATGTTGCTCCTGAAACTGAAACCGCTGCATTTGAAAATGAAAAAAAAAATAAATATATTTTCATAAAAAATAATACTTCATCCTTTAATCATAAACAACAGTTTAGTTTTTAAATTTATTGAATAACTGATGAATCTGGTATATAGACCATAATATAAATTAGATTCGGTTATTCAATTAATTTAAATAGTAAAATTTTGCTTATAATTAAGGATAGAATTAAGAATAGAGGAGTAGAAATTAGAAACATAACATAAGACATGTTTTATTGAATTAATGGAAGAATTGAAACTTACCTTTGAAAATGAGGAAGATTAAGAAACATAAGAAGGGTTGAGGACAATGTTTGTTATGTAAGAATAGACCCATTTTGGGTTGTGAAATTAGAATTGAGTGAGAATTAAGAAAACAATTGAAATAGAATATGTGATATTATACTATAGTATATATTATTATAAAATATTATGGTATAGTATGTATATAGTATGACTCTTTTTCTGGGGAGAAAAAGAGTGAAGGAGAGGATTAGGAGGGAGTGGTGGAGGGAATATGAATGTTGGAAGGTGCATGCTATTTATGAGAGGGGATAAACAAAAGAGTAACAGTGAGAGAAAGTGAGTAATGGGGTGAAAAGAATTTTTGACCTTTACTTTTTGTTGAAAAGAAAGGACTTCATGTTTTGTTGGTTAGTGATAATGTGATAGTGTAAAATTGAAACAGAACGAGAGGAAGAAGGGGAAAAGAACAAAAATGGCAATGTCGGTCAAAATATCTGGTGCTATGTAATGATTTGGTGTTGTTGCGATCGGGTTATGTGGCTTAATACTATTGGATCACTTGATTTAAATATCTATCTCTATCTAGTGTCTCTATATTTTACAATAATCATTCGCGGCTAATGCTATGGGGATCATCTTCACAAATGGTTCATTATGGACAAATAATTTATCGAATAAGAATTTTATAAAATTTAATAGTAGATTGAAAGTTTATATCATATAGATTATTTATAAAAAGATTTAGAAAAATTGAAAATCATTTGATATTTTATTGAGATTTATCAAGATTTACAGTATTTAATAAACCGATAATTTTGATGAGTATCAATAACATATCAAATGATTTTGAATATTTCTAAAATTTACTATAAATGATCTATATGATATAAACTTTCAATCCAACTTATTTGAATTTTGTGGCAGAGGTGTGTGTGTAAATTGATGTGCATGAACTTTGGATGATGAATATATTATATAGCTAATTTATTTAGTCTTCTTTGTTTTACAAATTACAATAAAGCTTACTTCTTGAATATTTAGTTAAAGTCGGTTACCTACAATGTTAACTAGAACAAATTCGAGAATCAAATCATAAGTAACATCAATGAAATTTCTTATTAAAATAGGTCGTGGATTCCGAAGGTCTTGGGTTTGAGCCCTGCTTGTACTTTTAGAGTGAGGTAAATGTAATTATCTTTGTAAGTGTTCTAAGAGCCCCAAGTCTTCCCTGTCTTGGGGCTCCATCTCCTCATCCTAAATTTTTCATTATAAAAAATATTGGAATTTCTTATTTTTGAACACTTAAAAAATAAAAAATGTATTTTTGCTATTTTTAGAAATTTAAAAATAACCATTTTTATTGGAGCCTGTATTGGTTTGATTCTTGCGTTTGTTCACATCAATTTTGTTGGTAGAAAAACACTAACATGAGAAATGTACGAATAATAACTTTTCAATAGAAAAATTTGCGGTGTGTTAATAGACAAATAGGTCATATCATGTTATTTTTTATCATAACTTTTCTTAAATTAATTTTTTTTGAAGCATTCTTAAATTAATATTTTAAGAAACCTAAGATAAATAAATTAAGATACCATTCTCCCATTATTAGTTTTGATTTCTTCCAATTAAATTCACGGTTTAGCTATATCATGTTATTATTCATAATAACTTTTCTTACATTAAGATTTTAAGAAACCATTATCTATACTAATATATAAAGGGGTCCGGTTATGGTGCATAAGCAATTGCTTATGCACCATAACCGGACCCCTTTATATATTAGTATAGATAATGGTTTCTTAAAATCTTAATGCACCGTGCATAAGGTTTTACCGGAACACTTTTCATCAACTGTTCCGGTATGCATAAGGTTACCGGAACACTTTTATGCATACCGGAACACTTTCCTTAACTGTACCGGAACACTTTTATGCATACCGGAACACTTTTATGCATACCGGAACACTTTCTTCAACTGTACCGGAACACTTTTATGCATACCGGAACACTTTCATGCATACCGGAACACTTTTTCTCAGTGTTCCGGTATGCATATTCATACCGGAACACTTTTTCTCAACTGTTCTGGTATGTATATTAAATCCGCGCTACGATTATGACACGTGTCTGTGGGATCTGGTGGCTAAGATTCACTTATGCACTATGCATAAGGATATTGCTTATGTATAATAACTTTGGCCTATATAAAGGGGATACAAATTTTTGGGATGACTTTTTCATTATTCCTATTTTACCCTTAAAAAGTAACTTTCACATAAAAATCGATTTTCAGTTTTTTTTAGTAAATAATATTTGTTTTTCTTCTTAATAACTAAACACAACTTCCACATAAAAGTAGGTTTTCAGTTTTTTTATAATAATTATTTTTTTTCTTCTTAATAACTAACCACAACAAAAAAGGATATAACTAAGTCCAATAAAAAAAGAAGATTAAGTAGTTATTTATATTGCACAATAGAGAATATCGATCACCAAAAAAAGAAAAAAAAAATATCGATCACACAAACGGGCACAGAACGTGCCCGTTTGGCGGTTAGTAAAAATATAAAAATAACTTAAAAAAATCAAATTTAAGAACCATTAGATTAGATTAGATTAGATTAGATGAGTTTTTTAAGACCCTATAGAGTTTTTTTTTCCTTTGGTTTCATTTCATCAAATCAAATTCTTATGGGCTAACATTTACCAAATAAAAAAAATTCGTATGGGCTTAACATAAAGATATCACACAATAATATTGGAACTCTTCTCTCTTTTTCCCATGATAATAAAAGAAAATTTCTTTTCCGCACCTCTGAGTTCCTCAAGCTCCCCTGAGTTTCTAAATTTACCCCCTTGTTAGTTAAGTAGTGAGTGTGTAAAATTTCAAACACTAAGAAAAAGCAGTTCGTTGCCTACACTGCAAACTGAGTCAACTTTTATTCAATTTACCTTTTCCTGTTTATGTTTCTACATAACTTATAACAGAAAGGTTTGTTGGTTAGCTAGTGAAATCCTACACAAGTCGCTAGTTCCCCCGCAAACCATCTTGTAATTCCCTGCTTAACCAGTGAACACCTCTCATACCAGAAATCTAAAGATTAAACATGGACTTTCGAACAACAATTTAGTACATTGAAATTAAGATAACATAAATAAAAAACAGTGAACTTAACACAAACTGTATAGTGACTTGCATACCACGCATCATTTGTGTTATGTAGTTAGATAGCAAATTGGGGGTGGTTCGCTACTTAGACAATTAAATGGGGGGTGGTTCAAACCAATGTGTTATTTCATCTGAGGCCGTCATGGATGCAGGCGCTGGGTTGGATAAAAAAAAAGTCGCTCACTACATATCCAGCAAACTGTGTTACCTAGATAGCGATAGAGATATTTTGGTCATTTTACAAAGAGTGGATTCTCTCAATTGAAATTTTCTCAATTTTTTCCAATTGTAACACATCCACCATTCAATTCAATCTCCTATATTCTTAATAAAGAGACACACTATGCCAAAAAAAGCTTTAGACAGCGCTTTTTTTAGCCTTAGACAGCGTTTTACAAGCGCTGTCTATTCTGGCGCTGTTAAAAGTATAGACAGCGCTTAATAACCTAGTGAAAACGCTGTCTAATGTCAACTTTAGGCAGCGGTTTTTATTTAAAGCGCTATTATATAGAACCATTAGACAACGTTTTTGACTTATAAACGCTATCAAATGGCAACTTTAGACAGCGCTTTTTGTTTAAAGCGCTATTATATTCAACCATTAGACAGCACTTTCCACTAATAAGCGCTGTTAAAAGATCTATATAAAATATAAAAAAATATCGCTTTTGTAGTATCACCTGACATTTAACAATTGAAATAACACAAGAATATCCATTTAGACCATTGAAAATACTAAAATTTGCATGTATAATTACCATAAATATATATATTAAACAAAATACATCAATTTCACAAATAATTTCATTACAATCAGTGAGCAAACTACTTAAGCTAATCACTCTAGCTAAAATTCTATATTGCAATTCACTCATTCATTAACTAAACATCTATCTACAAAACATATCTCAAGTTATTTGACACGAATCCACAAATATGAACATTATCACTATAAATTTTAAAATGAGCTCTAACCACCATTGAGCACCTATTCTTGAACAAGGACATGGTTCTAATTTGAAGATGGTAAGAGAACTCTCTAAAAATGTTCTTTGAGTGACAATTTTGTTGCTAATTGTAGAGGTACCATAACTTTGTGTTGACAATGGTGGCGGCAAAGAACATACGGATGAAGAGTGAGGTATACTTTGAAGCAAAAGTTGGGATGGCATGGTTGCAGAAATGGACGAGTGAGGATTGACAGCGATTGACTTGCTGCATGGCTCCATTCATCGTCCAACCTCACGAGCATACATGATTCTATCGTTGCATTGTTGCATGGTCTGTTAAAGCAACTGATCTCTGTTATGAAATACAGCATGCAAGACATAAATATCAGTAGGGGTTTATTACGGGATTTCCGAAAATAATCTCATCAAAGCATCAATCGTAGCATGGGTTAAAATAATGTAATTAACAAAAGAGTAGCTTACAGAAATGCATTATAGACCAAATGGTGCTCAATATCAAGAATCTTCTCATCTCTAAACAAGAAGGTTTGTGAGTTGGAAAATTTGTTTTGGGAACCTGTCGTAAAAGTCAGTATGAACTAATTTAAGAAATAGACCTCAAATGTAGTCTACTTTTAAAGAAGTGTATACCAAACTAACTAGACATAGAAGTCATCCTAAAAGTAAGAGACACATGAAACAAAAGTATTAAAAAATGAATAAACATGACAAGCTAAGGATATGAATTCTAATGTTCGACTTAATTAAGATAGTTGAACCAGGTTAAATCTCAAAATCACATTATCACACATTTCAAGGCGCTGAGCAGAATTTTTGAAGTTGAAAAGGGATAGGTTCAACATTTTAAAGTACACAGAGGAATGAAGAGATAAAGATGCACATAATAATTAGATCAAAGTACCATTTTCAATCCAAATATTTCATTTGAACCTTCACCATATATGACTTCATCAATTCATGATATAGCCAAAATAAAATATTACCTGAGTTAGCAATGAATATCTCATCTGCACAGTGTAAAAAATGATGAGATAATGAGTGAGATAGTCACCTGAACTGTGAAATGAAGTTCACCTAACACATCAAAAATAACTCTGACGTTTAAACCGAGGCAGAAAGTATGTAACAAGGATCCCCACTAGCGAGTAGCATCAAATTTAGCCAAATATTGACTTGCCACCGCAGCAATAGTGATGAGTCCAGTCCTCCAGAAAAAAGAACTCCCAAAGGTACATCAGTCACCATTCTCTTAACTACAGCCTGCATAAGGTACATCATATCACGGTTAAAATAAGTAAATAGTTAAAGGGATTTTTAACTACCAGAAAAAAATAAAGTTTGACATGTATGCCTAATTTCAGGTCATAAATGCATACTAAAAGGAACCATGCCATATCTGTAGTAAGGATTTTTGCCATGGCGCCGACTGATTCCTGGGTTCAATTACTTCTTTCTGAAGCATCTTCTATCCTACTTTAAGGTCGTTGCTTCGAATGCCTAAAAAATAAATACAAATATTAAGAAGCAATCTTCAAAGAATCTTGAATTATCATAATCTATAGGAAGATGGAATTTTCTATTCCATATTCCAAGTGACATGAAACAATAATATTAGCATGATTCCGTCACTTGACCGTCATTTCAAACATGCGGATAGTGCCTACAATTATAAAGATTTGGGATCCAACTATCAAGTTGAATTTTGAACTTCCAAATAAGACATTTTGAGATTCCGGCTTACTATACATTACAGATCCACAAAGCTAACTCACGTTTCAGGACTAGATCACATTATCAAGAGTAGAGATCATAATAAGGTAAGGGCATACAATCAATCAGAGGTCTCACATATCAATTCACTTTCCCATAAGCTAGAAGCATAAGTCAAAAGCATAATATTCAAACTCAAAAAACATTGATTATATAGATAACCCTAATCTGCTTCAATCTCTACATTGATTATATAGCTAGGACCAGACTTCTATTGTAATGACTACATTAGCATTTTCATAGTAGCTGACAAGATTGCTTTAGCAGCAACTAGAAGAACTCATACAACCAACCCTCTGGAGCATGTTTCCAAATCACATTAGAATAATTTAGTACCTAGTCCAATATTATGAACCCATCAAATTCATGTTATTCACACTTATAAATTTATAAATAAAAGATATTTTTCATATTTTAAGAACAAGAAAGTATTTATGTAACCATTATCATAGCTGTCAATGCAAATCATTATTTGCTTTACTCGGAAATGTTTACCTTACCATGGGCACATTTCACTGGTAGCTTTCTTTATCTTATGTGGTAATCCAGATATGAAGACATGATTAAAGGTTGTTCTTGTACCTTACCATGCAATAAAGACAAGATTTTAGAGCTATAGAACAATAAAAGGAACAACATCAACATAAAATAATAATTTAATAGAAAACTAAATCAACAAAACAGTAACAACAAATGATACAAGCAGAAAAAGAAAAAAGAAAAAATCTAAATCAATTGCAGTAGAAACAGTTCGAAGAGAAAAAACCAAGAAACAAACTACAAACACAAATAAATCACATAAAAACCTAAATCCATTGCTAGAAATAGTTCTACAAGTATTTCAGAATCAATGAATATGCAGAAAAGGAAAATATTTAAAAAAGGAATAAAAAAGAAAGAAGATAACCTATGCAGATGTTTTCACTGTCGATGAAGGTTCGGTGATAATGGCGAGATCGGTCTCCGGTGAGAGAAAGAGAAAGTGTGACAATAGTGATAGCGGAGAATGGAAAAGGAAGAGTGATTTAGGGTTTCTCAAGTGAGTGAAAGGGATTTGGGGTGAGACGATTGAGAAGGATTTATAGGTTTTCTTTTCTCCCAAATTCAAATCGCGCAATCTATTCCCGGTTCAATTTATAGGGATTTGGTTTGATTTGAGAGGAAAGGATTTGATTACAGCAAATTCTCTAGGTTTTTGTAAGTGACATCAAAGATACTGAAGATCAATGAAGGATTTTGAGAGGAAGATGATGAAGGGATTGGATGTGTAAGATGGGTTTTTGCGTGAGATCCAACCTAAGAATAGTTTGTTTATTTTTTTCTTGGACAAAAATATAGGAAATTTTGTTTTTATTTTTTAATATTATTTGAATAAAAATAAAAATAGTGATAACTTAATATAATTTTATTTTATTATCAATATAATTTTTAATCTATTTTCCTTTAAAAAAATTGTATATAGACAACGTTTTTTATCAATTCAGAAGCGCCGTATAATGATAGACCTTAGACAACGCTTTTGGTCATTTCGGAAGCGATTTCTAATGGTAAACCTTTAGACAGCGTTTTCTTATAAAGCGATATCTAAAGTGAAACATAAAATTTTTGTGGATTTTAACTTTTTTTTGTAAACTTTATAAAAGCGCTTTTATATAAAAGCGCTGTAAAATGGTAGTAATTTAGACAGTGTTTTTCACAGAAAGCGCTGTCTAAAGGTTCCGTGTTTTTTTTAACAGCGCTTTTGTAAATAAGCGCTGTCTAAAGTGCGCTACCTATTCCACATTTTGTAGTAGTGACACAATGAGTAATTTGAGAAAAAATCAATCTCCAATTCCCATACCTAACTCTTCGAATGATCATTTGCTAAAAAAATTAATGGATGGTATGAACAAAAGCTTATTTTAAAGGCCCATTGTGTCTCTTTATTATGAGATTTTCTTTTAATTAAGAATATATGAGATTGAATTGAATGGTAGATGTGTAACAATTGAGAAAAATTAAGAAAATCTCAAAGAAGAAAATTCACTCTCCATTTTATGAGGCGCTTGAGAAACTCTGGGGGTGAAAAAAGAAAATCTCATAATAAAGAGACACAATGGGCCTTTAAAATAAGCTTTTGTACATACAGTCCATTAATGTTTTAGCAAATGATCATTTAAAGAGTTAGGGATGACAATGGATAGGGTACTATAGCCCTCATTCCTATACCTGCAATTTGGAAAAATATTTGTATCCATCTCCATACCTATGTTGGTGACAATCTTTGTCTCCATATCTTATAGGTACCTAGGTATCTATATCCGTAGGATGAAAAAAAAAAATCACAGTAAACCTAGCTGCTGATTCCGCCAACTCCAACAAAGAAAGTGACAACTAAACTCCAAAATCTCAAAGTTTAAATACGTGGACAAGACAGGTGCACTAATGGGAAATCGTTAAAAGGACAATAATGCCACATGAATCTTGATGTTTGAATTCTCGTTGATATGTCCCAAAATCATTGCACCATAGTCCAAAACCTTCACTGTCTATTAATTTGGCTAAGGATTTTTTAGCATAATAAACTTACTATTCGATGATGAAAATTCAATTCACATCCTTTTCTTGTACGGGTCCCCTTTCAAGGATTTAGAATTTTCAATATGCCTCCATTGTAATTTCTTGTACTCACAACTTCAAAGTCCAAAACAAAGTTATAGCCTATAGGTGGATTATATTAGATATTTTTTATTTTGTTTATATGATTTGGAATAGATATTCTTATGTTAGGTACGTACATCAAATTCAAATGGATAATGCTACGGTCTAAAGCCGCGCCTATGCCTTTAGGTTATCAGTTTAGCTTTTATTCACGTATGTAAACACAAATGAGCTCTCACAGGTGAGCTTAGAAAATACATTGTTTATAATATCTTGGATATGTTCCTCCTTTTTCCTTCTAAGTGCCTCCTTTTATAGTCCACAATTCATTGGCTTAATGGGCCTTTCACAAGATTTGGATGTCTAGGCCCAATAAGCTATAACTCTGATATTCATTGGCAGCTCGTCCGTACATGACACGTGGAACTAAAGCACATGTGGCCTACGTCACTCATCCGTGCAGATCATCTAGAGCTAGAGCTCGCCTAACTCAAGTCACTATGTTCGTACATGATCCGTGGAAGACTAAGGGTGGAGCTCAACATGACCTGCATGACCACGCTGAGCCTGTCGAGATGAAGGTTGAGCTTAACATGACCTGGATGATCCAACTGAGCTACACATGTTGAAGATTGATCTTATGGTTAAGTTGAGCTAGACATGTTGAATGATGAGTTCATGGTAGAGCTGAGCTGACCAAGTTGCAGGGGAAGCTCATGACTGAGCTGAGCTTAACATGCTGAAGGATGGGCTGAGCAGAGCATGCTGAAGGTGGATCTCATGGTCGAGCTGAGCTGGACAAGCTAAAGGGTAAGCTCATGGTCGAGCTGAGCTGGGCATGCTGGAGGAGAAGCTTATGGTCGAGCTGAGCTGGACAAACTAAAGGGGGAGCTCATGGTCGAGCTAAGCTGGACATGCTAGAGGAGGAGCTCAAGGCCGAGATGAGCTTAGCATGCCGAAGGAGGAGCTCATGGTCGAGCTAAGCTGGACATGCTGGAGGAGGAGCTCAAGGCCGAGTTGAGCTGACCGAGCTGAGCTTAGCATGTCGAAGGAGGAGCTCTGGTCGAGCTAAGCTGGACATGCTGGAGGAGGAGCTCAAGGCCGAGTTGAGTTGAACAAGCTGAGCTTAGCATGCCGAAGAAGGAGCTCATGGTCGAGCTAAGCTGGACGTGCTGGAAGAGGAGCTCAAGGCCGAGCTGAGCTTAACATGCCGAAGGAGGAGCTCATGGTCGAGCTAAGCTGAACCTGCCGGAGGAGGAGCTCAAGGCCGAGTTGAGCTGTCTAAGCTGAAGGGAAAGCTCATTACCGAGCTAAGCTTAACATATTGAAGGAATAGCTTGTGGTCGAGCTCAGCTGGACCAGCTAAAGAATAAGCCCGTGGTCGAGCTGAGCTGGACATGCTTAAGGTTAGGCTTAACTGAGCTTGTAGAGGGAGGGGCTCTTGCTTGAGCTGAGTTGGACATACGATTACATGAATGATCAAAGTATAATAGAGTTCACATGGTATGGTCCTCCATACCAGTCCACAGTCCACCAAGCGTCAAGTCTGTTAAGGCGTAGACGTTTGTTCTTCCTCAGGTCGACGTATATCCAGTCCACAGTCCACCAAGCGTCAAACCTTTTAAGGTGTAGACGTTTGTTCTTCATAAGGTCGACCTATACTATTTCACAGTCCACCATATGTAAAATTTATTAAGGCGTATATGTTTGCTCTTCATCAGGTCGGTATGCCTCTTTGTTATTAACTTGACAAACATTTAATGAATGTGAGCTTGGGATATTGAAATAATGACATTCATCTCTTGAACTTGAACAACTCGACACTCTGCTTGGCTACTTTTATTATGACATCAAGGAAAATCTCTAACGTATCTTTTCTTATAACATGAGTTTGCCAAAGATTGAGTCTATACCAGTACTCGCTCTGGTCTTGAAGACGTAGCTCTTCTCGGCTGCCCCTATTATGATGTCAAGGAAAGTCTCTAACGAATGTTTTCCTACCACATAAGTTTGCCATAGGGTCAGGTCTATGCTGAAACTCGCCCAAGTCTTGAAGGCATAGCTCTGCCCGGCTACCCTTATTATGACGTCAAGGAAAGTCTCTAACGGATCTTTCCTTATAACGTAAGTTTGCCTGAGGGTCAGGTCTATACTGAAACTCGCTCAGGTCTCGAAGGCATAGCTCTGCTCAGCTACCCTTATTATGACGTAAAGGAAAGTCTCTAACGGATCTTTCCTTATAACGTAAGTTTGCCTGAGGGTCAGGTCTATACTGAAACTCGCCCAGGTCTTGAAGGCATAGCTCTGCTCGGCTACCCTTATTATGACGTCAAGGAAAGTCTCTAACGGATCTTTCCTTATAACGTAAGTTTGCTTGAGGGTCAGGTCTATACTGAAACTCGCCCAGGTCTTGAAGGCATAGCTCTGCTCGGCTACCCTTATTATGACGTCAAGGAAAGTCTCTAACGGATCTTTTCTTATAACGTAAGTTTGCCTGAGGGTCAGGTCTATACTGAAACTCGCCCAGGTCTTGAAGGCATAGCTCTGCTCGGCTACCCTTATTATGACGTCAAGGAAAGTCTTTAACGGATCTTTCCTTATAACGTAAGTTTGCCTACTGAAACTCGCTCAGGTCTCGAAGGCATAGCTCTGCTCGGCTACCCTTATTATGACGTCAAGGAAAGTCTCTAACGGATCTTTCCTTATAACGTAAGTTTGCCTGAGGGTCAGGTCTATACTGAAACTCGCCCAGGTCTTGAAGGCATAGCTCTGCTCGGCTACCCTTATTATGACGTCAAGGAAAGTCTCTAACGGATCTTTCCTTATAACGTAAGTTTGCCTGAGGGTCAGGTCAATACTGAAACTCGCTCAGGTCTCGAAGGCATAGCTCTGCTCGGCTACCCTTATTATGACGTCAAAGAAAGTCTCTAACGGATCTTTCCTTATAACGTAAGTTTGCCTGAGGGTCAGGTCTATACTGAAACTCGCCCAGGTCTTGAAGGCATAGCTCTGCTCGGCTACCCTTATTATGACGTCAAGGAAAGTCTCTAACGGATCTTTCCTTATAACGTAAGTTTGCCTGAGGGCCAGGTCTATACTGAAACTCGCCCAGGTCTTTCTCATCTTGAATACCACGGGGATATTTTTATCTCTTATCATAATTAAGAAAACATGTGGGTATAGGATTTACCAGGTTGGGTTGGAGGTTGCACCATGTTGGCCTACCTACTCCAAGTTGTGAGTTGATCAATGAGTCCTTGAAGTCCTCTCATCCGAGTTGAAGAGCTAGGTACAAACTTTGCTGCACTGAGATTCCAAAGTAATCCCTACTGAGGTGATGAGGTCCTCTCATCCAAGTTGAAGAGCTAGGTGAGGACCTTTCAACATTTAGACTCCAAAGTCATCATCCTGAGGTGATGAGGTCCTCTCATCCAAGTTGAAGAGCAAGGTGAGGACCTTTCAGCATTTAGATTGCAAAATTAACCTGGTGAGGAGCTGACGTCCTCTCATCCGAGTTGAAGAGCTAGGTTGTGACCCTTCTCCACCTGATGAGGAGCTAGCGTCTTCTCATCCAAGTTGAAGAGCTAGGTAGTGATCATTTTCCTCTCCTCTTTTTATTGATGTTGCTCTAGGTTCTCTAGTGGCCTCATATAATTGTGCTACTCCTTCAATAGAACCACATTGCAACAAGATAATGAGTTGATTAAAGGCGGAGCTCGGTCGTTGGAAAGTTTTACCGAGCCCCACGGTGGGCGCCAATGTTCACGTATGTAAACACAAATGAGCTCTCACAGGTGAGCTTAGAAAATACACTGTTTATAATATCTTGGATATGTTCCTCCTTTTTCCTTCTAAGTGCCTCCTTTTATAGTCCACAATTCATTGGCTTAATGGGCCTTTCACAAGATTTGGATGTCTAGGCCCAATAAGCTATAACTCTGATATTCATTGGCAGCTCGTCCGTACATGACACGTGGAACTAAAGCACATGTGGCCTACGTCACTCATCCGTGCAGATCATCTAGAGCTAGAGCTCGCCTAACTCAAGTCACTATGTTCGTACATGATCCGTGGAAGACTAAGGGTGGAGCTCAACATGACCTGCATGACCACGCTGAGCCTGTCGAGATGAAGGTTGAGCTTAACATGACCTGGATGATCCAACTGAGCTACACATGTTGAAGATTGATCTTATGGTTAAGTTGAGCTAGACATGTTGAATGATGAGTTCATGGTAGAGCTGAGCTGACCAAGTTGCAGGGGAAGCTCATGACTGAGCTGAGCTTAACATGCTGAAGGATGGGCTGAGCAGAGCATGCTGAAGGTGGATCTCATGGTCGAGCTGAGCTGGACAAGCTAAAGGGTAAGCTCATGGTCGAGCTGAGCTGGGCATGCTGGAGGAGAAGCTTATGGTCGAGCTGAGCTGGACAAACTAAAGGGGGAGCTCATGGTCGAGCTAAGCTGGACATGCTAGAGGAGGAGCTCAAGGCCGAGATGAGCTTAGCATGCCGAAGGAGGAGCTCATGGTCGAGCTAAGCTGGACATGCTGGAGGAGGAGCTCAAGGCCGAGTTGAGCTGACCGAGCTGAGCTTAGCATGTCGAAGGAGGAGCTCTGGTCGAGCTAAGCTGGACATGCTGGAGGAGGAGCTCAAGGCCGAGTTGAGTTGAACAAGCTGAGCTTAGCATGCCGAAGAAGGAGCTCATGGTCGAGCTAAGCTGGACGTGCTGGAAGAGGAGCTCAAGGCCGAGCTGAGCTTAACATGCCGAAGGAGGAGCTCATGGTCGAGCTAAGCTGAACCTGCCGGAGGAGGAGCTCAAGGCCGAGTTGAGCTGTCTAAGCTGAAGGGAAAGCTCATTACCGAGCTAAGCTTAACATATTGAAGGAATAGCTTGTGGTCGAGCTCAGCTGGACCAGCTAAAGAATAAGCCCGTGGTCGAGCTGAGCTGGACATGCTTAAGGTTAGGCTTAACTGAGCTTGTAGAGGGAGGGGCTCTTGCTTGAGCTGAGTTGGACATACGATTACATGAATGATCAAAGTATAATAGAGTTCACATGGTATGGTCCTCCATACCAGTCCAGTTTTATTGTATTGTATGCAAATCTCGTTCATTTTTTATTTTTTAAAAATTCATAGATTGTTGGATTTAACAAAATAGTCTTAGTTCATAGATGCATGATTATAGCATATCTTTTTTTATCTATTAAAAAAAAAATGACGCGTACCTTTTAAAATTACAGAGATAGCGTCATAGCGGTTAGATAAAAAAACATGAAAGAAATGACTACATTCATTAATATTTGTATTTGAAAAATATGTTGTTCACCTTCATCACATGTTAATTGTCTGATGGGATATCAATTATGTAGCGAAATGATTGAGGACAATCAATTCTCACTAAGCTTAACTGAATGGTTCAACCCATCAAAGTCAATTAAAAAACAAAACTTCCTTTGAGTCTCTTATTTTCTATTTTTATTGGCATTACTATAGTGTATTTTTTAAAAAAGGGACTTCATTTTTTAAGCATGAAATAATTTTCCAATAAGTGTTTAATAACAAAATATCATTATTTATATTTAAAAAAATTTCTAATAATTTGATCCATGACCAGCTAAGAAATTATCTTGTCAATAATTGGACCTAGGTTATGATCCTGATGGTCAATATATACACAATTAAGGTACTATTGCTACTATTTTAGGTCTCTTTTATTTGTTTACGGTTATTGTATATTATAGGTCCTTTTGTTATTAATTCTCCGGTCAAAATTAAGTAATTGTTATTAGTTCTTGCTACATGTTTCATTTGCAAAGATTTTCGAACATGTGAAGGCAATCTTTGACCATTGTGGGGGTACAAATACAAAATTTTACGTGTAATATGGATGGATCGGTTCCATAAAGTGGTCAATAAATACATTAATCTACCTTTCAAAAAAATTAATCTAGGAAATTAGTGGGTTGATGTATGCAAAACGCCAAAATTGACGTGGTTAAATTGAGACATGTGTGGATACGATTGCCGACGGGAGTAACCTAACACCATTTTGGATAGTGTGACCTTGACATAGCTATACAATTATTTTATTTTTGGTCTTAACCAAAAGTTTCTTAGAGAATTTTGAGTCTCATATAATCTCAAATTTAATAGAGTAATTAGTACTCAAAATGCAGTCAAACTTCAGCACCTAATAAAGAAGCAGCATTATCCGATCCAACATAAACCCGTGTTCTTTTTTTCCTAAATTTGTTTGTGGCACACAATTAAGCACTATTAGTGGTCTAATTTACTAATTAATTGTTTTAGTTCAATATTAAACTATGCAGCATACCATGCACATTTGTAATCATGCTTGTGGTTGTATTTGTTATGGACCGAATTTTAAAAGATTTATAATTATGTTTAAAATAACATTTTGCCATTATATTTTGGCTTCTACTACAGAAAAATGGTCTAGATTGCTTTCTTGTTTTCTTAAATGCAATATCAAGTCTCCTTCCTTATCCATCAAAATGTTAATGGCATTAATGTCTAATGAATGAGAATTTAATGGCAAATAGAATTATATATAAAAAGGAAAACAGAGTATAAGAAGTCCTAAATCCCAAAAAAAATAAAAAATACAATAAAAATAAAGAGAGAAAAACTTGTACTAGATCAATATTAGTCTTAAATCACCATACGAGCAAAAAGAGAGAATAATCAGAAATCACAAAAAGAAAGCAAAAAGCAAGTCCATAGCCCACCAGCCCCCAGAATAATCGCCTCTCATGACTCTAACGGTTCCAGCACAAAATAGGTTGCACCTCTCACTCATAAAGAGAGCAGGGTTTTTGCCTAGATACCATTTTCAAGTAAAAAGTTTCATCTTGTCAACCAGGTATTCAACCGATGAAGATCTCCTAGTAAAGATTAAGTCAAAAAGATAAATTGGAGATGGAGGAGGAACTTGTTTGAATGGGAAAAGGAGATGGTGGAGGTGTGTAGTGGGTTAGTGTTTAACGTAAAGAGGACAGTTGGTGAGGGGGATTGTTGGAAGTGGGGGGATGAGAGTTATACGGTTAAGGAGGCATACCAAATGTTAAAAGAATGGGAGGAGGACGGAGAGCACGAATGTGTGTGGCATAGGGATGTTTGGAACCATTTGATTCCGTCGAATTTATCAACATTAGTCTGGAGGCTTTTTCATAAGAGATTACCGACTAAGGAAAACTTAGTTAGAAGAGGAATCTCGTTGAATTCCTCTTCTCTTTGTGTGGGGGGTTGTGGGAATCCGGAAACGGAAGACCATCTATTCTTTAACTGCCCCATGTTAAGCTCGATTTGGAAGAAAATAACGAGTTGGTTAGGAGTTCCGTTGGTTTTCCCGGAAGGTGGATATAATCATTTGTCTCTCTTTAAAAATCTGGTCCCTTGTAGCATCAAGACTAGCGATCGGATTTCGGTGATATGGTTTTCAACGATAACAATTGCTTGGAAAAATTGAAACGATATGGTATTTAATCATATTGGTTATGATTGGGAGAAAATGTTGGAAGAAGTCAAGATACTGTCTTGGAGAATTCTCCGAGCTCGATCGAAAGGATTTATGTTTGAGTTAAGCATGTGGCGCACAAATCCTTTGGTTTGCTTAGGAGCTGTTTGATTTTGCCGCTATGTAACATGTGCTTTTCTGGTTCTGCTGTTCTTGGTGTGCAGGCGCTGTTTAGTAATAATGTTGAGGTGTTATATACTTATCTCCTATATTCTGTAATTGCTCTTGGTTGTATCTCTCAAGGCCCTTGCTCATTAATTTTGGGTCGGATGTGGATATGCTTCCTTGTACCCAAAATGTTTATAGTGGCGGGGCGCGAGATCCTAAGTAGCAAGGTATTAGGAGGTAGTATTTACACTTTATGTGCTTCGAAGATTGCTGTAAAGTCGGTTGTTTTCTACCGTTCAATATCCTGCATGCTGTATCAACTGCATAGGTGTTGTTTTCATATGGATGCTTTTCTCATGGTTGGTTGTTTTCTTTCTGGCCTGGGCAAATTATGTATTGATTCTTGTATTATTTTTGGGTTGTAATGTGGTTTTTGTTGGGCTGTTTTTACTGCAATGCTTTTGTGTAAGCATAGGATTGGATTTGCTTTGGTGTTGCTTGTATTATGATCATGAACTGGTGGCTGTTTTCTTCTTTGTATCCTAGCACTCCTTGTGCTTTGTTCTTTTTTAATGAATTTTTGCTGTTACAAAAAAAAAAGATTAAGTCATTTCGAGGATTTTAGATCGACCAAATAACAACATGTCAAATTAGCAACCACCTCAAGTGAGCTCTCCTATCAATATACTCATCCCTAATAGAAACTCGAACAAGCCTAAAACCCATGCTAATATTAATAATAAAAAATTGTTCCTAACCCGATTACGAAGGAGTAGCTTTTGGGACTATATGAAAATTAATTGTGGACGATGGAGCTAAATGACAAGTATGTTATTTTTTGAGTTGGACCGATGCTAAATTTTTTATAGATATTTTTTGCTGATATTTTCAATGGTTTTTTTTTTTTAATTTGGCCCTATTTAATCTTAGAGTAAATAAGTTTTTTTATCCTTGTAAATATTTATTTTTAAGTTTTAGTTCTCACTATATAAAATATTGTGTCTCTATAAATTTTTCGGCATGCACAATTTTAATCTATCCTAAATGAGCATTGCTAAATATTACGGAGGAATTTAGAAATGAAAAGCAAAAATGACAGGTGGAGCAATTTAAGTAAGTTAAAACTATTATCTCCTTATTTCATAGAAATCATGGGGGGTGTAGGTGGTTATAAATCAATGGCCAAAAATCTTTCTTGCTTTTCTTCTCGGGACTAGATATAATCGTACAAATGAGCATTACTCATCCTAAATTTATATTTATTCTGTATTTTCATTAAACTATTAAAATTTTGATTGATTTTTAATTAGTGTTTAAAATATTATAAAAATGAGAATGTTTTATAATTATTATTTTATAAAAAAACTTGTTCAACCTTTGATTTTATAATTATTATTTTAAGGTTCATAATTTAAAATTAGAGTTAATTAATAGGATTTTTACTCCCTTGTAATTTTTTTTTTTTTTTTTTGCATTTGCCTGTCTTCTCTAGTAATTCCAAGTTTCTCTATTTCTAGTCCTCATCACCATATAAGCATTTGATTGTACACTTTAAAGATGACATGTCAAACCTACACGTCAAATTATTATTATTTTTTATTAAAATTTTAAAAACTATCAAGGTGTAATTTAAAACTGAGCAGTTTAATTAGTAAAATTCTAGCAGTTTATCCCTCATTTAAGAGTAGGTTCGTTCCTGAGCGTAAGAATCAATTATTTGAAATAATTTAAAATTAGTTTTAATTTTTTTTACCTATTTACAAATTTTAAAGGTATAAATATCCAACTCCAAAATTTTAGAGAGTGAATTGGTGATTTATTGATTGTTTTATGTTGTGAATTCGATCCAAAAACACACCAATAATCCTTGAACTAGTGTGTGGGGCAAAACAATTAAAGCAACCAACAACAACAATGGATATCCAAGCAATTATAATATCAACCAAAGCTAAAACTAATGAAAGCAATAAAGAACACAAGATATTGTTTACCCAGGTCGGTGTTAATGAACCTACATCTTGGGGAGAGAGATCTCCGTTCCACTATCAAAGCTTCCTCATACTTGATTACAATGAGATTTACAAGAGTTGCAAGAATTTAGAGTTTTCCTAAATTCTACCCTTTTCCCAAATCTCTTCCCGTGACCAAGAGATTTCAATTGATAGCAATTACAAGGTGCTAGAAAGAGTACACAACCCTAGGATTAACCCAAGAGAAACCCCCTTGAACCCTAGCCTCCATATTGGTGAAACCCCCTTTCAAAACCCTACATTTTTCCTCTCTCTCGGCTGCAAAAAACAGAAACAGGGGTATATATGCACGAACTGGCGCCTAGCGCCCCTGACCCGCGCCCAGCGCCGCTTCGACAGAAGCCACAGGCCAAACTGGCCTCTCCTGGGCGCCTGGCGCCCTTACCAGGGCTCGTGGCCGCGCCTGGCGCCACCCCCTGCGTATTGCCTGCTGCCTGTTGAGCCCTCACCAGGGCACGCCCTGCACCTGTTGCCTGCTGAGCCCTCACCAGGGCACATCAGCATCCTACAACAACTAGTACCTTGATCATGCAATTCAAAGGCAATCTTCAACAATCTCCACCTTGCCTTTAAATTCATGGAGATGTCAACTTCCCATCAACCATCATGCTGCTCCACCTGTTTCCAACAAAATTGTTAGAACCACAAGTATTACCTCAGACCCTTCATCCCTCGGAATACCTTCCGCCCTCATGAAGATCTTGCATCCCACTACCATAGGATTTTAGGTAGCCCCCACAAGATTCACCGCAACCTCTTCGACCCCCAGAGTGTTCAGCTCAGTACTCTCGAAGAAACGCTTGCATCCAACTATCACCGGAATTTTAGATAGCCATACAAGCTCCACCGTACCCTCTTCAGACCCCGGATTGAACCTGTCCGTCCTCCTGAAGAATCGCTTGCCTCCGACCATTCTTGGAATTTTAGAACAGCCCTACAAGCCTCCACCACCCTTCGAACCCCGGAATGTCTTCCGTACTCTCGAAGTATTGCTTGGCTCCAAACCAACATTGGAATTTTAGGTGGTTCCACAAGCTGCAACATCAAACTCTCCTTGTATCTAACTACCTCCAGCAGTCTCACAAGTTACCAAGTCTGATCACTTTTGCTTTCAATTGCCTCCCTGAAGATCTTTCAAGTTTTGCACTTCTTCAGTCACAATTGAAACATAACCCACAAGATTTCCATAGTCATACCACTTTGATGCAACAATACCGCTCTCCTCCCTATCTCTCATCAGATAGCCAAGAGCTATTGTTGGTTGTTTGTCTTCCTCTAGTTCCACTAGTAACAAACTCCACCTCAAACCGAGATTTCTCCATCAAAGTCTCAAACCGGTATATCCACTATGTTTCCCACCTTGTAACGCTTAAGTATTCTTATCACCGCCTCTTCAGGCTGATGTTGAGTATTATTCCACCGCCTCTCCAGGCCGACCTTCATTGCAATCTCCTTTAGCTTTTTACCTTCGAGGCACCGGATAACCACACTCCATGTTTTATCCATCTTCTCAACCATTAAAATTGCTTCCATCTTCACTTTCCACAATTCAAAATTGTTTCCGGAAAGTTTCACCCATGGTGCCTTAATTTGTTTAAACCCTTGCCCCACGGTGGGCGCCAATTGTTGTGAATTCGTCGATTGAACCACACCAATAATCCTTTAACTAGTGTGTGGGGCAAAACAATTAAAGCAACCAACAACAACAATGGATATCCAAGCAATTATAATATCAACCAAAGCTAAAACTAATGAAAGCAATAAAGAACACAAGATATTGTTTACCCAGTTCGGTGTTAATGAACCTACATCTGGGGGAGAGAGATCTCCGTTCCACTATCAAAGCTTCCTCATACTTGATTACAATGAGATTTACAAGAGTTGCAAGAATTTAGAGTTTTCCTAAATTCTACCCTTTTCCCAAATCTCTTCCCGTGACCAAGAGATTTCAATTGATAGCAATTACAAGGTGCTAGAAAGAGTACACAACCCTAGGATTAACCCAAGAGAAACCCCCTTGAACCCTAGCCTCCATATTGGTGAAACCCCCTTTCAAAACCCTACATTTTTCCTCTTTCTCGGCTGCAAAAAACAGAAACAGGGGTATATATGCACGAACTGGCGCCTAGCGCCCCTGACCCGCGCCCAGCGCCGCTTCGACAGAAGCCACAGGCCAAACTGGCCTCTCCTGGGCGCCTGGCGCCCTCACCAAGGCTCGTGGCCGCGCCTGGCGCCACCCCCTGCGTATTGCCTGCTGCCTGCTGCCTGTTGAGCCCTCACCAGGGCACGCCCTGCACCTGTTGCATGCTGAGCCCTCACCAGGGCACATCAGCATCCTGCAACAACTAGTACCTTGATCATGCAATTCAAAGGCAATCTTCAACATTTTAGATAGGTCATATTATCACCAATTCACTCTCTAATAATTTAATGACTATTATATGTTGATGGACTATCATACCATCTATGCATCTTATTTGATTAATGGTTCAAATTGATGGGTCTAAGTTGGACCAATAGTTTTATGGGTCCATGCTATACGGAACCTCTTCTTATATATAGTTGAAGACATGATTTCACAACTGTTGTCAACGTGTTTTGGTTGTTTGATCAGTTTACATGGCGTGTAAAGTACCATGTGGATAAGATTTCTTTCTTCTTTTTTCAAATTCCTTTTTACTTTGCTGCATGCACCCTTCTTAAAATGCTAAAGATTTGAATCAGCGGCTGATCTAAAGTTTGATGTCAAAAGCGATTTATATGTTACCTGATAAGAATAATAATTTAATGACTACTAGCAGTATCCAAAAATTAGATTAGATTTGTGCAGCCCTCCTTGAATTTTATATTGTCTGATCGTTGTTCCTCTCTTGTCACAAAATCTCTCCTATCGGTATACTATTTTTTTGTTAATTAGATGATGAGTGGGTGTCTCCTTGTGGTATCCTAGAGTCATTTGAAGTTTTTTAAGCATGGGTTTGGATAGATAAACAGACTAGTTAATTTGCCAAACTATTGTGTGACCATTTAAAAATTACAAACTGATTATGTTTTGTTTTTTTAAGGGTATTAACCCTTGAACCAGATTAGATGGTCTAATAGACTGGATACTGGTGATGAAAATAAAAAAATAATATTAAAAAAGTACTATTATATTTGTATTTCTTTTTAGTTAAATGATTCATTTTTAATATTAGGTACAAGACCTCCAAATTATCGGAACCGACACTAAGTATTTCACATGATAAACATTATTAATTGTGCATATTCGAATGTCAGTATTATTTTTTTTTTGAATCGGCAAAATTTATTAACACATCCACCCTCTCAAGAAGAGAAGGGGAGCCAAGATAAGTACAAAGGGAACATACACCAACAATGGTCAAGGGAACAAACTCCCCAAAACAACCAAAACAAAGAAAAAGCCCCCAAAAACAAACACCCCAATAAATTAACGAATGAGACAATCTCCGGGTCCCAAGTCCCACTCATAATACATACAAGGAAACACCTTAAGCCTAGCTAGACTCCATTTCCAACTAACAACTTTTATCTCTTCAACAATGGCTCGTGGAGAAAAAATGCCGGTTGCAAAAGTCGCACAATTACGCGCCTTCCAAATGGTCCAAAAAGAAGCATGCCAAATCATTAAAAAGCTCCTACGGATCTTTGCATTCCTCGCGGCCCCTTTCACCATCTCAAACAACAGAGAGAGAGAGAGAGAGAGAGAGAGAGAGAGAGAGAGAGAGAGAGAGAGAGAGAGAGAGAGGGGGGGGGGAATCACAATTGAAACCCCAATCCACTTAAAAATTTCACCCCACACCCACATAGCACAAGGACAATGCAAAAATAGATGAGTAGAATTTTCACACTTACCGACACAACCCAAGCACTCCCAAGGGACTCCAACACGCAACATACCACGCAGTTCAAGATTCGTCCCTGTAGGGATTCTATCAAGGAGAAGTTGCCAAGAAAATGCAATAACTTTTGACGGTGCCGGACTCTCCCAAATTTGGGCTAAAACATTCACCACCCTACCATCCTCTTCATCGGCCGCAAGCTCCTCCACTAAGTGACCATACGAGGATTTCACCGAAAACTCTCCGTCCTCATCCGCCAACCAACGCCAACTATCCTCCTCCAAAGAGAAATTCACCGAATCCAAGAGATTCAACAATTCGGTTTCAAGCTCCTCCTCCCAACAAAATAAATTCCTACGCCAAGTGAATAACCAAGATCCATCAACACTCCAAAAATCCTTCACATTATTTTCTTTGAAATTTGAAAGAGAAAATAATCGAGGGAAAATAATCGAATGTCAGTATATAAATAGGGATTTGCAATTTTGTACTGATTTGTGTGGCTAGTGCATATTTGTCCAACAAAAAACAACTAATTGTGAGTTAGTATTTTTTTTTAAAAATTGTTGTATGATATTATAAAAAAAATCTAGATCTTATAGACTTATATTTTTTTTTTAAAAAAAAGATGGGCTTCTTTTTTGACAGAAAAGAAATTAATTCCTTTTTATTTAACTCAACCATGCACATATGATAATAAGAAGGCATATATTTAGGCAGTGACGTAGTCACTTTAACATATGAAAAAAATCTTTTATAATATTATTTTACAAAAGAAATTATAACCATGAAAAGCAAAAAGCTTGGGATGACTCTGAATAGTTGGAGTTGGATTCAGAACATTGTCAATAGATGAACAATTGGATAATGTAGGGTTGATCATGCCAAAAGTTTTGGTAAAGTTGTAGGCTTCTTGTTAATCAATTGGGTGACCAAGTTGACATGGGAAATCTACCTTTACTATTAAGCCCATTAGTTAACATGCCAAAATTACTTACAAATTAAAGAGGTTTTGAAAAGTTGTTGATTTTCCTTAATGATCTTATCTTATCCATTTATAATTGCCAAATTTTGATTAAACCACTTTGGAAAACAGTTAATACACCTAAGCTAAACGTGGAAAGTGCTTGTTTGAAAAGGGTTAATTAGATTGTTTGGAGAAGCATGTGTTATGCTGGAACAAAAACTTTCCACAACGTCACTCGGATGTATTTAAAAAAAAGTAAGGATCCTTCTATAGTGGACAATGTTCCACAAAATTATCACTTTTTAATTTAAAATTGACCATTAGATTTTGCAAAATTACTATGGTTAAAACTTCAAATCATTCAAATCAAGGAATAAAATTATATTTTTGTAATGTAATCTTATTTTTTAAAATAATCAAGAGTAAAAGCAACATAAGTAATTTGACAAATTTAAAGAAATGATACTTTTTTCATTACAAAACATCTCCCTGCATATGACATTTTGGGGTTTGTGGTGGTTAAAATCAATGTTTTAAAAACCGGACCGGAGGTCGAACCGGCGTGGCTACTGGTTCAAGGGTCAACCGGTCGGACCGGTTCAACCGTTATTGAACCGTTTATATTGAACCGTTCATATAATTTTTTATTTCACAGCTAATAAACAAAATAACAGAGTAATATTAATAAAATAAAAAATTTAGAAATCTAACAAAAAAAAATCATAAATCCAAAATACACAAAAAAAAAAGGTAACATTGAAAAACCAAAGTGAAAGGTGTTTTACGTGTGTTGGTAGTGGTAATACTCTATTTTGTTTTAACAAGTCTAATCTGTCAACTATAGCCTAGGACTATGAGTATTATGTCTAGTCTGTCAACAATAACTTGTATTGAAACTAGTAGACTAGTAGTAGTAACAATTACTATTAATTAATTATTCATCTATACACACTCAATAAAAGCCTTCTTTGAGTAGAGACCAGCTAGCAAAAAGTTGTAGTACACCGATACAACAATTGTATGTTCCCACTTCCCAATAATATTATCAATAAAAATGAAAAATAAAATTTAAAACATGCCCATTTTAATATGTGCTGGGTTGCTTTGCTACTTGATATTGATCTTCAAATTCAACACTATCCCCTAGAAAGCAAACAACACTTCTTCTTCTCAATTGTTACTAACACTACTTCTTCTTCTTCTTCTTCTTCTTCTTCTTCTTCTTCTTCTTCTTCTTCTTCTTCTTCTTCTTCTTCTTCTTCTTCTTCTTCTTCTTCTTCTTCCTTCCATGAGTTTTGAGATGGAAGGTTATAACAACTTCACTTTTCTTCTTGTTTTGAGATGGAAAAGTATAACATCTTCACATTTCTTCTTCTTCTACGAGTTTTAAGATGTCATGAGAGAGAGAAAATACTGTCCAACAATGTTGTAAACGGGGAAAAAAGGAAAAAAAATTGAAAATTATGTTTTTTTTTAAGCCAAATCCTAAATCGGCCGGTTTTTCAGAACCGCCACCGGTTCACCGGTTCAACCGGTTCAGGACGGTTCCGGGCGGTTTTCACGTTTTTTGAGCGGTTCTCTTCTCTAGCGGTTCACAGCACCTATCCGGACCGGTGCTGTGACCGGTTCCCGGTCCAACCGGTCGAACCGGCCGGTCCGGTCCGGTTTTTACAACATTGGTTAAAATACCTAAAAGTACCACTAAAATGATGAAAATTAACCAAAACCAAACAAAACAAATCAAATATTTGAAAAATAGGAGTATAAAATACAGCAAGATTTAATTCATATACACGGTTAATATAGATATTTTTTATATTATAAATAAGAAATATTTTAACTAGCAAACTAATTAAGAGAATGCTTTGGTGACATGACAGTAATTTTTTTCCTGTCACATCAGCAAAAAATTCAATATGTAGAATAAAACAAAATTGTCAACATTGCATGGGGATACTCTCAAAGTTTTTTTTTTTGCAAAGTATTATAAAGCAAAACACGCCAACATTACAGGGGTAAAAGTTCATTTACCCTATATTAAATTCATACAAATATATACTTAAGAAGTTTTATTTTACAATTGAATATAAAAGGTTATTTATTTTATTTTTATTTTTGTATTAAAACTCCAATTCTTAAAAAATAGGTCTTAGTAATCCAGAGTTCAATTGCAAGATAAGTAAAGTCTAGCAAATAAATTATTCCACTAAAAAATTGCATTCAATTTTTTCCGAATAATTTGTCACTCGAATTCAATGACGTGATTAATATACAAAGGTAATTTGATAAAAAAAAAGTTCAAGGTTATTGTTATTAATTTTATTGATTGATGAGGAAAGTGATAATTCAATTCTCAAAATCAATCAACAATAAAATTTATAGGGAGTCAAAAGAAGATGCATCTAGTTTGTTTCATTAGGAAGCAGTTGCAAGAAAATAACAGGCACAACGATTCAAAATTGTACTCCTCCTTTATTTTAATAAAATAAAATTATGCTCATAATTACAATTGGAAAGCAAATTGATCTACTAACTATTTTATAAATTTCCTAAAATGTCTCAAATTGTCACTTCAGATAGAGGACAACATATGAATGGTGTGAAATTTGTGAGCTACCTGCCTAATTCTGTTCCTACTTGAACTTCCTACATAGAGATACTATAAGAATGATTAATTAATTTCACTAATAATAAAATAGCTAATAAATTAATTTTTAGTTGCTCAAGTTGAGAAGTTGCAATCTTTAACAAGTTGCTAGTAACCACATTCTGAGGATTCAAGTTGATTAAGCAATTTTGTGACAGAAACTCATAGCCCACCAAATTGATCAGTTACAACCGATCAACCACCAAACCAATCAAAACAAAGGCAACAACAATGGTCATAACATTGTTGATCATCCTTACATGTCGAACACCAGACACACCCGACACATCTGCCGCCGGAATTGGATATTTCTCATTCCCAGACTTGATTGAACTGCATTCACATTCAAATACAAAAATTTCAAAACATTACACTCAAAATTTGAAAACAAAATAAAAATCTAGCTAGCAAAAACTAAATCATACACGGAATCTATTATCAATAGTACACCTGGCATGGGACAGTACATATAATAAAAAATTTATCATAATAACAATAAAAATTTTAAAAAAGTTATTTAAAAAACACAATATCAATATTCCTATCTTAAAACACGTTTTGACAACTAAGAATGGAAACTCTAACATAAATTAATTAATAAATAATTTAAATATAATTTTAGTCTCTTCAATTATAGTATTGTTTGCAAAAATTTAATTCAAACAAAAAAATTAATGAAACTAAAACCGAAAAGAGATTGAATTCAAAATAAAACACTAACATGTGTTTGGTTTTAGTGAATTTGAACCAGAGAATGAACTCAGACTAAATATTGTCCAAAATCACACGTTGATTTATGTATTAATTTTTTTCTTCTATGTTTCATAAAAGATTAAAACTAGTTTTTTTTACTAAAAGACTAAAATTAATTGAAAAGACACATGTATTTAATTTTTTATTAATTGATTATTGTTTTTAACTAAAATTAATTACCTTGGGGAGGGTGTGGGGCAAAAAGTGATGGTATAATCAGCAGAAGCACAAGTGAAAGTGCTAGTTCCATCATCATAAGCATAACTATAAGCGCGTGGACAAGCACTCTTAAAAAGCTGCGAGTAGGAGCTTGGTTTGCATGTAGCTGGCGTACTATAATCGCCACTACAACAATATTGTGGATCCCCAAAAGCTTCACACGCGCTTTTACACGCGACACCCTCACCGCCTTTACTACTCATTACTTTCAATTCCATCGGACACGCCGCGTTCAAGTCGACAGAACAACCCGTCACGGTGCAGTTTCCGCCGCTGGTTTCACCGTGCGGTTCAATCAACATAGGGAGATTGTAACCGTCGACGAGACTAACGTCGAAGAAATCAAGTCCGCCGTCGCCGTTAAGTGTAAACTCAGCTAATGTTGCTGGTGGTATTGCGTTTTTTCCGGCACATTCAATGGTGGAGGAATCACAGTCGCCGGTTATACAAGAGAATTTTCCGGTGGGATCTTGAGAGCAGAGTGTTCTTCCCCATAGACGGCCGGACCATGAAGGTGGTGCAGCGAGGGAATTTGATTCGCCGGGTTGAAGAGCGAAACCGGTGGTGGAGAACGGTGGTGTTCCGGCACTGGATAAAATTCCCGGCCAAACTGTGTAACTGCACTTGTTAACAATTGTGAATGTTGTTGAATAAGAACCTGTAATAATAATAACATTAACATGTTAAAAAACAACAACACAAGACTATTTTGTATAAAAAAGACAACAACATAAGACACAAACATCGTAATATCCGAAAAATAAAAATTAAAGTAGTTTGGTGTGATATGCTAGTACGAATGGTTAACTCCAGTGTAATTTTAAAAAAGTTGAATAATAAAAATTTAGACTGAATCGCATGAAAATTTTACATGCAGAGGATCAAGTCTCGATAATTACCTGTTAAGAATTGGAATAGAGTTAGGGTAATCAAAGTGAGAGCAAATTGAGTTGAAGAAGCCATAATTTTGAAAAAAATTGGTGATGAAGAAATTGATGAATTGGTTTCCCTTAGTAGAGGGTATTTGAAATTTTAGTAAGATGAGGGAAGTGAATATATAGAGATTTTGGGGTGGGGTCAAGGGGCTATAGACCCATAAGAAAAAGGGTACGTGTCATGGGCCCACTTAACAGTGCACATGCAAACATAAACCGCAAATGTGAAGGTCGGTTGATTGTCTGATTTTTTTATGTGATGATGATTTTGTATACGCTATAGGTCGTTGTTTATTAGGTTTTATTATTTGGTAGATCTTTCAACTAATTTTAGATTTTTAAAATAGATCTTTCAATTTGTACCAAAAAAAATAATAATAGATCTTTCAATTCTATCATAAAACAGAGATTTTTAAATAGATCATAGTTTTTTTTTATAGATTTTGAGTCTATGAATTTATCAAAAATATATTTAGTTTGGATTTGTATTTGATTATTTTTTTTCTTAAATGATTCTTAATTTGAACTGTATTAAAAATGTTAATTAGGTCTTTAAATCTTGAGACTTAAATACAATTTTGTTTATTTATTTTTAATGAAATAAATACAAATTAATTACAATAAAAAATATAAATATAAATTATTTAGAAGTTTAAGGATTCAATTAAAAAAATAGTTTAAGATAAAAGAATAATTTAGATTTAATTAAAAAATTGATTAAATCCTTTGTACAAAGAAATAAAGAGTAATGAAATCTATTTATTAAAAAAATATATATACATCATCGTTACTTTTTCACAATATAAAGTTTAAGTGAATTGAATTTTTACATATTTTACTAAAATTTGAGAATATCTCAAGATCAACAAACATTATATACAAAGATATTTATATATTTTCTCCAACAAATTCTTATTTTAAATATAATTATAAAAAAATAATCTTGTTTTAAATCTACACGATCGTTACTTTTACACAATATAAAGTTTAAGTGAATTGAATTTTGACATATCTTATTAAAATTGGAGATTATCTCACGATCAACAAACATTATATACAAAGATATTTATATATTTTTCTTCAATAAATTCTTATTTATATATAATTATAAAAAAATAATCTTGTTTTAAATCTACATCATCAATTATGCGGTAAGTCAAATCGTCAACTTCCTACTAACTGAATTTTATTTTACGCATTCTTACCAACTGAACTAAAAACCAATCTATATGTTGGATATTATTATGGCTATTATATATATAGTTGTAAATTTTAATAATATAATATTTTTTAATAGTATAAGACTAAGACCATCTCCAATGGTAGTACCTATTTCAATAAGAAATGGTACCTATTAGGAACTACCATTGGAGCAAAACACTTTTTAGTACCTATTAGGTACCACTTCCTAAATAAGCACCCTCTCTCTCTTCATTAAAAAATATTTTTGTGGGACATATTTATAAAGATGTAGAGTTATTGATGAGATGTAGAGTTTTTGTGGACCCAATTTAGAACTTTTTAGAAAGTGCTAGGTTGGAGGGATTGAGTGCTTAAAAAATATTATTATTAAAAAATTATTAAAAAGTGATATGTACAAGTGGGACCCGGTTAAGTACTCAAAATTGGAGTGCTCCATTGTGGATGCTCTAAGTAGTTTATATATGACAATAATTGAATATTAAAGATCAATGGAGTATTTTTGGGAGGAATAAACTCTAGTGCTGATAGGACCTGGGGTATATATCGAAGGAAGCTTGAATTAGACATAAATAAAGGACGGCTACTAGTTTACATAAAAGGAATATATGAGACATAAATAATGAGGAATAAAGTTGTGCAGTTCAAAGCATTAGCATTTTTTATTTTTAAGTAACATTGAGGTCAAGGTGAGGTCTTTTTAAGATTGAAGGGGTCCAAATACAAGGCTGAAGTAGATATAAATTCCATGTGATTGTTGTCCCTTGTTGTACTATTGCTTCAGGTTGCCTTCAATTATATGATCACATGCCTTAGATGTGAGGAATTGAGGATCACATGTTTATGCCTTGAATTTTGATAAATTATATTATGCAAGATACAATTTTCGATGTTGGATTCTTTATTTAAAACTATACAAAATAGTTTATTTATTGCTTTTGTTTCTTGTGATGCAGTATTTATTGGCTACAAAGTCTGTTTCTTCATTATAAAAAGAAAAAAAGAGATCCTGTTTTTTCAATTAAAAATCTACACCCTTTTAGTGATATAACTATTTTAGAAAAGTGGATTAAAAAGTTTAATGTAATACTTAATCCGAAATAAAATACCACTTTTGCATTATTTCAATTTTGATGGAGTATTGTGGTAGATCCATTCCTTGACAAAAAAGAAATAAAGAATGATAGATTCACTTTATCATCTAACACATTGTTATGTGGAGAATTTTTGGACAATGAAGGTAATTTTGGGGTGGTTTGAAAAGTATTATTTTCGAGAGTTGTTTGGTAGGGGTGAGTGTTAGGGCTAGTTTTACGAAGGACTTGAAAATTTTCTCCATAGTCAAGTAAGGAATATTCCTTTTATTTATCTTTGAATTTCGGCTGGTGTTAATTTAAGAAGTGTCGCGTGGTGAAGGCTAGAAGTGGGAATAAGTTAGATCGATCTAAACTTTGTCAAGCTTGAGTTTGGTCTCTCAAAAAAATCGAAGGTTTAAGCTTGCTCTATAACCTATCATAGTCTTATCTTTTAAGTCTGAGTCTGGTCTTTTGAAAGCTTATGTGGCCTGTTAGCCTGTTTATGAAGATATTTAAATAAATAATTATATTTATTTTTAAAAATACTTATGAACTAATAAACCAACATCCTTTTGATATTTAACATGATATTTTAGAGAATTTGATTATATATATCATCATATTTCAATTCTAGTTTATAATAATACATTTATGTATGTGAAAAACTAATGTAGATAAAAACAAGTTGATTGTCAGAACACGCCTTTTCATGTTTGGCCACTTTGTTTGAAGCAGCTTTAAGGGCCGCTTGTCCCGCAATAAAATCTCTCGTCCTCAGTCCCACAAGAGGAGAAACTACAGTCAAATTCACACAAGCATGCTTCCCTCCTATCCAACCGTACACTAGAACATCCGTCGATCTAAGTGTCGATCTCCCTTCTTGTGGGTCAGTCAAAAAGTTCACGGATGCCTATTTCTTCACAGATATCTCTGCACACTGAAAAATATCACAAAGAAAATCTCTAACAAAATCATGCCTATATTTGAAGCCTGGAAGATCCCTACAATGAGAATAGTGTGGTACTCTACCGGTGACATATGTTGTCCCGACCCATCGATGGGGATAACTAAAAGGAAATCTTGAGCATGAGACGCTCGCAAAACCCAAAAACTGCTTTCTGCCTGATTGTCACATTAAAATTGACTTTCATATCTTGAACAATTTTACTAAAAAGATCACTCGTCAAAACATATTGGACCTTATGGGGGACAGTGCTTACTAGCGAACTGCTAAGGTCAAAAGTCGGAATCATATAATGGAGACCATCCAAAGGAATGTGAAAGTCAGAGTCCATACCATACACTCCACTCTCTCTTAATATATGATCTTGCAATATCCACGTCTAGCCCTAGAAGCCAAAAAAACATAGGAGGCAGCCTTAACTGCTGAGTATAAGCCCAACCCTCCAGCTTGAATAGGTAAAGAAGCCACCCTCCATTGAAGGTCCCCAAAGTAAGGACCGCCACCAACCACAATATCTTCAACTGCATCTCGCAACTCTTTATCAAACAACATAGTTGCCTCATCCACATGGATTGGTTGACACGTTCTTAAGCTGAAAAAAAAGTTTGGCTATGCCCATGCATATGGGTGTAATTGGACCAGTTTGGATTGATTTTGAGTGAATCCAATGTCCGAACCAATGAATTTTTGATTGGTTCGGTGTTTAGTATTTATCAAAAATGAATCCGAACCAATCGGTTTTTTTTTCCGATGTATTCCATGCTATTATTTGTTTTGTGATATTTTTTTTCAATAATCTCATCAAATAGAAAATATAATTCTTTTCCCATAAGTTCATCAAATACATATGCATAATACCACCAGATTGAAAATAAATACAAAATACAATTCTTTTCGTTTAAGTTCATCAAATAAGTTCAGCAAATACATAATACAACCATATTGAAATTAAGTTCTTCAAATAATAAAGTGAAATAAAAATAAAACTTCAACTCTATTCCCACTTAAATCGAAAATAAAATAAAGCAACGCTTGAGAAATTATCGTTCAGAGGGTTTGAGATGAGAGCAGCAGCGTGACATGAGAGTGTTATTTGCGTAGTGTTGAGAGCAGCTCGAAGACCAGGGTGAGCTGAGATGACAGCAGCGTTTATGAGTTTGCATTTGCGGTAGTGAGTGTTTTTAAGTTTGCGTTTTTAATTTAGATTTTTAAGTGAGAAAATTTTATTTTATTTGTTAGAAGTAGTCGAGCCAGTTGTAGTTTTTTATGGATATGGTCTACCTAAAAAAATAATTCAACATATATAATATATTGGTTTGGTTCGGTTTGTCCATTCGATCTGAAAACTGGAACCGAGAACCGAACCAAACCACTTCGGTTTTCTATTGATTCAGTTCGGTTTTTATCCGAACCATAAAAATTGACTTTTTTCGATTTGGATTGGTTTGGATCATCGGTTTAATTGAATTATTCTGATCCGCTTACACCCCTACCCATGCAAGACTGGAGTAAAAGTAAGGACTTCCACCAACCACAATAGCTTCAACTGCACATCGCAACTCTTTATCAAACATCATAGCTGCCTCATTCACATGGATTGGTTGATACGTTCTTAAGCCGGAAAAAAGTTTGGCTATGTCCATACAAGACCGGAGTAAAAAAAGCTCACTCTATGTATCCTTTAGCTGAGAAAGAAGATGCATCAACTCAATAACTCTGATTGAAAGTGTAAAATATTTTTACACTCTTAGAGTCTTCTTTTGATTTTTCAATCACTTAAACACCCTGTAGTGCATTCCTTTTACCTTTTTTTTATAAAAAAAAAAAAAAAGAAAAATAGATCAATTATTTTATTTTCGAACAAGTAAGTAAAATTGGCCCAATTTGTTTGTTTGGAAAAAAAAAATAAGAAATGGAAAAATTTATTTAAAAGAGCATAAACGTTCACTCCTTTCTTTGTGTCTCTGAAACTCGCCGCATTCTCTCCCATTCTCTCTCTCGACTGACTCGCTGTTTACCTCTCGCTCGGGACCGACCGCCGCTTCGCGCCGCTGTTTGCAGGTAATCTCCCTTTCTCTCTTGTTCTGTTTGTTTTGATATTGGGATTATTTTGTTCTGTTCAAACTGTTTTGTTCTTTTTGGGACTGTCTGTTCTTGTTTTTGGGATGTTTGATTGAGAAACAATAAGTTGTGCATCCTTGTTCTGTTTGATTGATGTGTGTTTTGAATTGTAACCTCCATTGAGTAAGTAATTTGTATAGCCAATGCATTACATGCTACTTTATATAGGAACCTGTGAATTAACAAGTAGAAAATGTTGTTTATTGGTTCTTGTAAAAAATTCATATTTTGTTATTCTATAAATTAAGATACCAATTAGACTTCTAAAAGAACATTGTAGAAGACTATTGATAATACTGTCAACTGCAAAATAACATAATAACAGCAAAATTGTTGGTTTTTAGGACTGTTTGGGACTGTTTTGTTATGTTTGTTTTGATTTTGAGTGTTTTTGTTGTTTCGATTCATTGTTCTTGGAGTATTGGTTTCGGTAATGGATTTTCGTTTGTTTTTTTTTCCTTCTATTTTTATCTCTTTAATACATGTTAGTTTTGCTTCTATTTTGATTTATGACTATTTATATATTATATCTCATGTTAATTTGCGATTAAAATTTTGCCCAGGCTCTCTAAAATTCTTGGCTCCGCACAGGAGGAAAATCCCAACCCTTGCCGTTTACCTTTTTCACTACCGAAATCTTAAGTTTGGATCTGATGGGAACAACAGAAACTTTACGAGAGCCTTGTCCAATTCGAATCCCATACGATGCGGGAACCGCGTTCGCAATGGGAGCCATAGGCGGTTCCGCCTTCCACTTCATGAAAGGCCTCTACAGTTCACCCAATGGCGCTCGTTTCATCGGTGCAACACAAGCTGTTGGTCTCAAAGCAGGCCGAATCGCTGGAAGTTTCGCTGTTTGGAGTGTTTTATTCTCTTCATGTGATTGTACTATGGTTTACATAAGGAAGAAAGAAGATCCGTGGAATTCTATTGTTTCTGCTGCTGCTACCGGTGGTTTTTTATCTATGCGTCGTGGATTTGCTGCTTCCGCTAAATCCGCCGCGTTTGGTGCTGTTTTGTTAGGTCTTATTGAAGGGACAGGGATTGCTCTCAATAAGTTTTCAAGTGATCAGCAGCCTATGCCAGTTATGATGGAGGATATGCCGCCACCAAAGTCGTCGTGGTTTCGTGGATTGTTTGGTGGAGCAAAGGAAGAAGAGAAGATTGCAAATGGTGGAAGTGAGGTGAAGATTTTGGAGACTTTTCATGATCCTCCTATGCCTAATTTTGAGTACAAGTGAATTAAGGTTTGGTTTGAACCTCAATTAGTGGTGGTTTTTAATGTTTGATTGAATAATTATAATACCTTAAATTAGTTTTTTTTTTGACAATACCTTAAATTAGTTAGTTATCTGGTTAATCGTTGGTTTGAAATTGATAACACTATGTAATAATGCCAATGATAATATTATGTAGTGCTAGACTTTCATTAGAATGATTGTTTTTAATGTTATTGTAAAATGTGGAGATGAAGCTCCATTGATGAATGCAGAAATTAGGCGCAATAGTAGCAATGCAGGAAAACTAGTATCAAGTGCAGTGAATAGGCGCAGCGAGAGAGAAAAATGAGCACAGAAGCATACCGCTCAAAATTGCATTATTCACAAATTTGTTTGATACAATAGGTGAGTCTCGTATTTATACAACACAAGGACTAGGTCAACCTAACTAGATGCAGTTACAACTTGAAACTACAACCTTAACAAACATGAGACAAATCAGTTAACAGTTATCACCTAGATCTAAGTTAGTTGGATAACTTGTAATGCAAGTAACTCTTCATTCTTTCGTATCTTCACATTTGACAGTTACAATAATTAATGTAAATATACTAGATAGCTAGTAGTTTAATTACAGTGTGTTTAAATTAAATGTCTCATTCTTATGTTTGCTGCCTTATTGCTTGGATTTCGGTTATTTGATAGTACTTGATCGAATTTGTGATGATTGGTTTCATAAGAATAGTGAAATACTTACCTACTCATGCCAAATAAATGTTGTGATTTGTGAACATCATCATTGAACCTTGTATATGAAATATATGTCGATTTGTGTTGTATGAAATGTGTTGAGAGTGAAGTGATAAAGTGCATTAATTTTTCAGCAATGGTTGATTGAATTTACCTACACCGAAAAAATTTCTGCTAGCTTTGTGGTTTTTATTTGATGTATGATCATGTAATAAAATGAAGCATTTTCAGAGCAATGGTTTTTATTTTTTAATAGTATAAATGAAGCATTTTCAGAGCTGCAAGTAATAAAATAGTAAAGCAGTAGAATTTTGTCAAGTGGCTACTTCACAATTAAATGTCATATGAATGGATGAAAGGTCAAACACCTGAACAACCATTATATGACCCTTGCAAACTGATACTCTTTGTTTCTTTTTTATATATGTTGTAATCATATATACATATGCAAAGTTACCGCAATTGAAATTGAGATTCTAATACTATTACAGAGACTTCAAAAAATATATATACATAAGCAAAGTTACCACAGTTGAATCCTTGACATAGTGACAAAATCAATTTCCTTACATCAAAACTAACAAATGCAGTCCCTCGCGATTGGTAATGGATTAATGATGCACGCAACGCGATTCTTCTATAAGGTATTTGTTATGGAGGCGTGGTGAAATGGAAGGTCTTCTCTTCTCTGCAGTTGAGATGTTTTAATGCCGCTGCGTTTCTCCTTTGCCGTTACAATTTCAACTAACTTTTACTCGAATCAGAAGGCAAAGAATCCAAGCATAGATCAAGGAGCAAAGAGTAAGTCCATATTTATTGGACTCGGAAAGTTAGTTATAGTTAGTTAGTAGTTGGCATTTAGTAGCTATAAGTTTCAAATAAACATGGCAAAAATCTTGTATAAAATACTCTTCTGTAATCAAGTCAGGTATGAATGCTAATTCCTTTAGTCCACATATGATAATCTTGTATAAAATATATGGGAACATTGCAACAACATTATCATTTCTTGGATTAGTCGTGCCCTGTCACCGATTATTGCTCAAAGCACCATCTACATAGATAGTGTTCAAGTTTAGAGACGCGTACGCGAGATTAAAGAATTGCAGTAATCAAAATTTAAGACCTAGTTAGAGAAATGTATAGTTCGTCCCAACCAGTCTTATTCCTAGTACTAATAGCATATTTGGTTTTCGGTTGGTAAGTTGTTTTGTCAATCTCATCCATGCATAAGTTGATAGCTCGTGCATGGGTTTGACTGGTTTTTCGTTGTATGCTATCACAATCTCGTTACTGCGTGCAGTCAGCCACATCTAAGTTGTTTGGTTAAGATCAGACGGTCCAAATTTTAAACTTTATATTTTAGATTTAAAAGATTTAAATTAATCTAAATCGTCAAACCTTCATGTGGCTGACTGCATGCAGTCATACTTCACACAATCCAAATCAGGTTTGATCCACCTTCCCTTCCCCAGGTCACCCAAACCCTTTCTCAATACCTCCAACTAACATTAAAATTGATGAAGTTGGTTTCATCTATATTGCATGATCCTCAAATTATTTCTTGCAACGATTCTACAAACAATATTGTTCACAAGCAAGGTATAATTTTTTGTCATACCAAAATTACAAGGGTTGTAATCTATCTACAGAATGCAGGATGGTATATAGATATGCTGCTGCACAAAATGGAACTTGTTATCTGAGCAAGTGAAAATAAATTAATAAACTTCGACGTTCCATTGCTCGGCCTTCTTCAACTGTCTCTTGTACTCGATCCAATCGATACCTACAATGCATAAACAAACACAATGTGATGACTATAGTTTCTCTGATTCTTGTAATATTTTTTTCGGATAGAAAAATGTTAGTATATTAATAAAGTTAGTATTTTCTCCTTCACCAGGGTTTGAACTCCAATCATTTAAGTCATTCAAACCCTTAGCTTAAACTAATTAAGCTATCCAACCCCCCTGTCCAATTCCCATAATGAAAATTTGAAATGTTTCTTACCGTCTTTGGCAGCGAGTGAGACCATGATGTCATCAATTCCCTTTTCCATTCCTTTCAGTCCACACATGTACACAAAAGTGTTGTCTTTCTTGAGTAATTCCCACAACTCTTCTGCATATTGAGCCATTCTGGTTTGAATGTACATTTTCTCTCCTTTATCGTTTACTTGCTCTCTGCTGACAGCAAAGTCAAGCCTGAAGTTTTCAGGTGCTTTCTCCTGCATCAGTTCAAATTCCTGTACGATACATTTTAAAATAGTATAAGCCTTTCCATTCTATAGAACTTGTATCCGATTTTCATGAATAGTGCAAAAAGTTTGATTCATCTCACCTCCTTATAAAGCAGTGAGCTGCTTGTGGGGACACCTAGGAAGAGCCATGCCAAACCATTGAACTACAAATATCATATATGCCGAAAGCAGAAAACTCGGTTAATCATCAAATATGTTAGCAAAAAAACATCTTTTACAATACTAGACTTTTAGTTTCTTGTGCAGCAGTCAATTCCCTTACCTTGTAATCTTCATGCTTCTCGAAGAACATTTTCCATAAAAATGAGCGGAATGGGGCGATTCCAGTACCAGTTCCCAACTGCAGAGAAAATTTTAAAGATCAAGGGAGAAAATCAAAACAATAACCATGTCTTAAGAAGGGTTCAAATATTAACTATTTTTTAGTTTCAATTTAAATGGAGATGATTTAGTAATGTACCATGATGACGGTGGCGTTAGGATCTTTTGGCATAAGCATTTCTTTACCAATTGGTCCTGTAATCTTTACTTCACTTCCAGGCTTCAAATCGCCTGAATAAAGAGAACCAAAGTGTCGATTGGTTTAAAGGGTAGAGATCGTCAGTGCTAACAGATGAAGTCTTAGGGATGCAGAAAGAAAAGTCTTAATTAATTAGAACATCGACGATTGATATATATATATATATATATATATATATATATATATATATATATATATATATATATATATATATATAAACAAAACAAATTCTCTTTTCGAGTCCTCAAATGCAAAAGTAAAAAAGTATTCATCCTTACACAAGTAATTTGAGCAGACTCCCTTAACAACTTCTCCGGCATCATTTGTGTACACAAGACGTTTCACGCATAGAGAAACCTGTATCAAGGAATCATATCAGATCAGGTTAAACTGATATCCATACAAAAGATATGTTATACTCGTTTTGAGGATTCTACTCTCAAATTCATTTCAGTAGTTTGAATAATGTAGCTTCAATAAAACAATATGAATGTTCAAAGTTCAAACTACTAATTCCCAATTCGCAAATACAACAATATAAAGAAATGATAATATGATTAGTTCTCCAAATTAATAAGACTCACAGTTTTGGAGTCTCCAAAATCACCAAGAGCACTGCTAGCAATTGAATACAATCTCAGCTTGTGAGGTTTGCCATTCTTGTCAATACCGTCTGGAATTATTCCAATGGATTGTCCTTCTCTGTAAGGAACCTCTCCTGTAATAACAGTACAGAAATTTGGCTTTTGAGCTATAAAATCAATTATCACTTATGAAACGCGGTTTTAACAAAGGGCCTGCAACCACATTTAGGCCACAACATTAAAGATTTCGATGTTTCCAGGACTGCAATTGAAGTTGCATCATCTGTATTTGATTGTGATTTTCCACAATATCAAGTATCTCATTGACAAATAGTATTTAAATTTAGTTTTGTTCTATGTAACACTAATTCACTGCATAATAGAAAATTACACCAGTCACTCTACTGGCGAAGACGTAGGCACAATTGATCAAATTTCATGATCAATTGGTGTGTTCTTGTTGTGCATTTATTTATCTGCTTTCTTTAGTATCGAAATTGCTATTCTAACAAATCGTGATACAAATGTAATTTAAAACCTTGTTATAAATAGTGAATGTAAAAGTATGAGAACACACCCTCAGTGGTGAAAACCATGTGCCAAGTTTCACCAGGTGCATCATCCCCAGTGATCTTTGTGTTAAGAAGACACCTCCCAATGTATGGATCCTTGGGTTTGAACTTGTTCACAACAATATCTTCATCCTGTTTCTTTGATATCTTTACTACCTTAGCAGGTGCTTCAGCTTCTGTTGTAACTTGGGCTCTGATGGTACCTACCCTTCCACTTATAGAAACATTGTTCAATGAAACCTATAAAACAAAGAACACCTTAGATCATAACCATATACTCAGCAGAGACACTTCTAATCAAAGACGTGTCCGGTATGAGTGTCTGACACCAACAAATATACTTAAACTAATGACTCCTATTTTTTAAATTATTATCAGTGTCCACGTATCAATGTCAGTATCAAGTTTGGTTTTCGTGTTATCATGTACCAATGTCAATTTTGGCATAAGTGTCTGACACCGATACATAGACACTTCAAATCAAAGACATGTTCACCAACAGATATACTTACATCTAAGTACTTATATTTCTTAAATTATTACGAGTGTCTACATATCGGTGTCAGTATTCATTTAAAAGTGTCAGTATTGTATTTGGTGTCCGTGTATGTGCCAGACCGCCGGTGATTGATAGACTCCAATAAACCAATTGATTTAGAATGTAAAATTTGAAATCTTAATTGGATCAATGCATTGTGCATGTATATGACTATGGAAAAATGGAACATACCTTCTTAAAGACAAGTCTATCTGGGGCAACAACAGATGTCCTGATCGGGAGAGAAGTGGTGTTGGAGTATGGGAAAGAGACGGCGGCTGTTACAGCAGCAGCCATGTTTGTTGTTGTTGTTGGAAGAATCGAGAAATGGAGAAAGAGAGATAAAGTAATGTTAATTAATTAATTAAGGGACGATATGTATATGCAGTGATGAGTGAAGTATAAGGTAGTATCGTTTTTTTTCTGGTTGGACAAAGGATATTATGATTGAGTGGATGAAATTTGTAAGCCAAAGAAGTGGTAGATATGATGTTAGGATAAGTCTATCTTTATTTATGATTTCTTAAACTTGTGATGACCATTTTGGCCTAAGGATCTTTGGTCACTAGATCATTTATTTGAGGTCAAGAGGGCATAAGATTTAAGGTTGTAGAGGGCAGTGAAGGAATCAATAATAATAATAATAATAATAATAATAATAATAATGATATATTTTTATTATTGTCTTGAGTTTAGCTCAATTGAAAAGGATGCATTTTAGAAAAAAATTCTTCCATCTTTACATTTAACGCTTCGTCCCCATATTTTTGTTAAATCTTTCTGCTTTACTTATTGTTATATTTTTTTTTTACTAATTTTATACTTTATTTTTTTCAAATTTTACAGGATATGTGTGAAATCCTCCACTATAATGTTCAAGTAAGCTTATTTTTGTTCCGATTTGACGCAATTTACCGGAATATTTAGTTAAAGTTTTCTGGTATGTTATTTTTCAAAAGACTTTTTCATACTTCTACCGGAACACTTAAAAAAAGCGATCTGGTTTGTATATATTTCCAGAAAATTTGATCGTGTTACCAGAACACTTGTAAACAAGTTGTGTATATTTTCAGCAAAACTTGAAATCTTCATCAGAACACTTCACTTTAACAAGTGTTCCGATTTGTATTTAATTGCCAGAAAAATATATGTTGTTACCGAACAACTTTAGCAAACAAGTCTGGTAAGTAATCAACATTGGCTTCAACGGGATACCTCGCTGGACATGTCAGCTCAAGGATACGCTCCACAGTAGAATGTAATAAATCCAATCACTATCAATATCAGTAGTGGCATGAACCGGAGGTAGTGGTCGTATATACTGTACGTAACCAAACTACCTAATACACCTCTCAGGCAAGTGAGGAACTACAATGCCGCACCAACGCATACCACCACTATACATACCGATCAGATTGAAAGGAATGATATCACTATGACTCTCAAAAGGGACGCCAGATCACGTCACCAAGGTTCATTGTGTCAATCATAGGTCGAAGATATTTAAGCTTATCCTTCGCCTGCTTATAAATCCACCGCCTAGCTCGAGGGGCCCTCACTTGAGAATCATCACGGTTAACCATTGACATGACTAGCATACCAAGGGTAGGAAAATACTTGTGAATTCAACATTGTTACACAAAAAAAGTAACTGTGAACACAAAATATTAAACTTAAGAATTTAATGAACCTAAAATATGTAAAATTAAATACCTATAGAAGTGTCGGATGCCCTGCGAGGGACTTAATAATATACTGTGAGGCATCATTTAACTTACCGTACAACGTAACCAACGCAACACCAACCCAAGAAAATCTACCGCATGTAGACAAAACGCAAAACATAGTGGTAGATAATTAGCGTCTACACGCGTGTAACTTTTGTCAGTAAAGATCGTACATCCTACCAACAACAACAACATATACGCCCTAGCAACAAAATCATATATCCTGTAATATCAGTGTCTCTAATAGACTGGCCTCAAATAGCCATTGTTGACTATAATATCTACCCTTTTGTTGTCTTATCTCACGACTGACATGTATCTCACTCACCCCCAACAAATCAACTGCAAGTATCGTAGTTGCTTCATCAGTAATGACTGGCGGTAGAGTGTAAAAATCACCCCTATTAGGTAGATGTAATAGACATGCAACATCGTGAAGTGTAATCGTCATTTCACCGAACAACATATGCAATGACAACGTCTCAGAGTGCCACCTCTCAACAAATGAGAATATAAGCCGAGGATCGACCATCTTCAAACTGGTATGTTCAAGTGGAGACAAAAGAGAAATATTCAACCAACCAACTACAATTTCTAGATGTTGTTTAGAGACCCATCAATACAATTTCTTTCCAAAAGATTTTACCTTTAAATGATCATTGGGTCCTTCACACTAATATATATATTTAAAATAAAACATAACTATAACTATAAAAAAAAAACATTATTTAAAACGTTAATTTAGAAGAAATAAAATAACTATAAAATAACTATAACTATATCAAATAAAAAGTATGAAATTTAACATTAATTAATTAAAATCATAGATAACGTGCGCCATATTATAAGTTAAAATTAAGAGCAAAGTATTGATTGGATATCTGACCAAACCATATACGACAAACAACATACATTAATTATTAGTTAAAATAAGAATGAAGAATTAATTGGTTATCTGATCAAACCATATATTACGAGCAACACACTCATAATATTGTGTGAGAACATTGATATCAAAGATCCTTCAGGCCAGTGATGTTGCACATGCATGTTGCTGCTCTTAAGACTACTCCTTCGCCTAACGCTGAACCAAGTCTTCACGTCCAGTACGGTGTGGGCATCAAATCATACATTCATTTCTCTCGTGTGCACCACTGAAAAAATTATAAAAATAAAATGAATTAAACAAAGTAAACCGGAACAATTTTAATGAATTATCCGGTATGAAATATGAATATTCATACACTGGAACACACATACAAAATGTTCAAATCGGAAAACTCATCAAAACTGATTTGGTATTATTATTCAAATTGGAACGGATTGTTCATGTATGAATATCCAATATCCATCCAATACAATATAAGAATTTCATAGTACTTGGAAAGGTTGAAAAAACCCCTGTTTCAAATCATGACACTTGGCAAAAATGAGGGTAAATGGTGTCCAAAATTTAAGTAACCGAACTAAAAAAAACTGAAACCAAGCCATTTTTTTGTGTAACCAAGCCATTTTGAATTGTTTGTGAGACAAAATGTCTCTTTCACTTGAGCCATGGTTGAACAAGCCAATACCAAAAAGTCATTTTCTCTTTTGTTAGTATCCATTGGTTAATGTTTTGTGTGTATCTATGCAGCTTTTTCAATTTCTTTTGGTGTTCCCAATGTCTGTCCAATCTCAACTCATCTTTTATTCAAATTTCATCTTTCCCCCTAAAATTCACTTTCTATCTTTAAATCTTACATTTCTCTTCTCTTTCTCCACATTCTCATCACAATTTCCTCTCTCATATTATTTCATTTTCTGTTTTTTTTTTCTTTCTTTCTACTTCTACAACTTTCTTATTATCATTCAATATATTATTATTCTTAATGTTTAATGTTTTGTTCTATTTTTTTCCAGTTTTGAGAGACAACAAAACGAAATATCCTACTAACAATCTCATGTGTTTCTTTTCAGAATGCATACAAAGTTGAACAATAATGGTATGTTTTGAAGAAAGAAGAACACAAAAGCAAAACGGACCAAGAAACTTCACGGGAAAACAAAACAGACCACAAAATGGAAGAACTTTATTTTGGTAACATTCATATTATTTTATTGTACAATTTTTTATAACATTCACACTGTATTTAAAGATGAGTAAAAACAAAATAGTTCTACAAAATAAAAAGAACATATATACTGAGTAAAAGCATAAACGGTAGAAAACATAGAAAAATCATCAATTTAGTATCACTTATTAAATTAAATTTCAAAAAAAAAAAGTAGATCAAGGATTCGGAGAGAGAAAGAGAGAAATTTGGTTACAGAAGATGCAATGAAATCATCATTTTTATTTTGTGAAAAATAGAGTTAAAAATTGCTTTATTAACACAAAAGAGATGTCAAGAACATTAGTTATATTTTCATCATTTCCTTTATTAACACAAATTTATACAATATATTTTCACGGGATATATATAGATAGTGCTATGTTTACATCTTTTTCATTGGCATCACCTATGTTTTTTATAGGATAAAAAAATTCTTTTTATTGGTAAAAACAACACTATTTTGCAGGTGAGTAGAAGTGAAAAAAAGAAGAAAAAAAAAGAAAAAAAAAGAGAAAGAGATGATGTTATTATAAAGTTGAAAACCTGTCAAAATAAAGGGAGATAACAGGAATAGTGGCTTTGGCTCAAACAACTTCCAAAGATTCATGATAAAAATAAATTAATAGATACAAACTCCAAAATTTGATTATTATTTATTGTTGATGTTGCATGTAGGAGAGAAGTGCTGCAGAAGAAGACAACACAAACAGAACGAAAGGTGTGTGTTTTTTAGTCACGGTGGCCGGGAAGGTGCAGTATATTCCGGCACCGTGGCTGCTGACGAAGATGCTCCGATCATGAAATTTTTTTGTGGGTTTCATAAAGGAGATGGAGGAGATTCTTTATATGGTGATAATGTTTCAAAAGATTGTCTATGGAAGTCTAGATCTAACTGAAAAAGTGGCAATTGGGATTTTTAAAGAAGCCTTATGCAAAGGTGAAGCAAGAAGCAATGGAATCATGTTGTGGGTTATCCGTTAGAAAAAGAGGAGATGGTTGAAGAAGGTGAGCTCAAGCTTGCTGTTGAAAAAAGAACAGAAAAAAAAAATTAACGAGAGAGAGAGAAATGAAGCGCCGTTGAATGGAAGAAGAGAGGATTTAGGGTTTGGGATAAGTCAATATTGTTGGTAGTGAGTTTTGGGCTTGGGCTGCAATATAGATATGGGTCTCTTTTAAAAGTGAAAAATAAAAAGGCAATATGATCCATGTGAAGTAGAAGAGTCGATGGTAGTGTGAAGAATTAAAAAAGGGAAGGTATAATCAAATAATTTTGTATCATCATTTAAAAATTAAATAATACAAATGTGAAGTTTTAATTTAAAGGATTAAATTTTCTTCAAAAAAAAACTTAAAGGATTAAATAAATAATTTTATAATTAAACAGAAAAATTGGTTGTGTGGAGGAAATTTTGATTGAGGATGTAACATTAATAAATCTTTACAAGAAACGACATTTTAATTTTATATATTAAGATTATTACTTAATTTTATTTATAAAAAAACAATATTAAATGAGTATATTCAATAAAGTAGATTGTAGTTTTATGACACAGATCATACATGGCTTCTTCAGTAAAATATGTTTATGAATACTTAATGTACTAAATAAATTATATATGGGACAAATTATGTCATTGATTCATAAATCTGATAAAAATGGAAATATTTAACTATAATATATGTACTAATATGGGAAATATGACATAGATTCATAAAACTGATAAAAAAAGAAATATTCAACTATAATGTACTAATACGGGAAATATGTCATTGATTCATATAACTCATAACAATTTCAAAATAACGGTTATATATAGTAAGTAAATCATACATGGAGAAATTATGTCAACTATTTATAAAACTATTAAAAAGAGAAAAATGTACTAATACGGGAAATATGTCATTGATTCATAAAACTCAAAAAAAGGTAAATATGAAATTATAATGTACTAACACGGAAAATATACACCATATAAAATATAATATCACATACAGGGCCAATATAAAGTATGCTAAATAAATCATATATACTAAATAAATCATTCATGGGACAAATAATGCTACTTATTCATATATATTAATTAAATAATTCATACGTGGGATAAATTATACTACTGATTCATAGAACTGATGATAATTTTAAAATAACTACCATATATATTAAATAAATTATACAAGGGACAAAGTATGCTACTGATTCATATAACTCATAACAATTTCAAAATAACGATTATTTATAGTAAGTAAATCATACATGAGACAAATTATGCTACTGATGCATAGAACTCATTATGATTTCAAAATAACTATCATATATATATTAATTAAATAATTCACAACTGGGACAAATTATACTACTGATTTATAGAATGATGATAATATTAAAATAACTACCATATATATTAAATAAATTATACATGGGACAAAGTATGCTACTGATTCATATAACTCATGACAATTTCAAAATAACGATTATATATAGTAAGTAAATTATACATGGGACAAATTATGTTATTGATGCATATAACTCATATCAATTTCAAAACAACTACATGTATATTAAATAAATTATACATGGGACAAATTATACTATTGATTTATAGTACTGATTTAATAAATTCATTTTTTTTTTCTAATTTCAATTAGCAAAGTGTAACTTCTGAAAATAAACGGAGGGAGAACTAAATAAATTATACAGCGGACAAAATATGTTATCACATACCGGAAAAATTATAAGTGATAAAATTTTAAAAATAACTATCATATAAATAATATTAATATCCTAATATGGAAAACATTTAACTATAATGTACTAAAATTTGCAACTATCATATAAAATTTAGGATTTAACAATATGCAACTACTTAAATAAGATTGTAGTTGTATAAACTTAATTGCAGTTGTATAAATTTATAAGTCGCATATAATTTTTTTATCAAGTTGTAACTTTAAAAATTGGTAACTAAAAAAAAAAACGCGTAACGTTTCGACCAGTCCGATAGGACGGACGGGTTATCTACTAGTTCATACCAGAAAACTCAAAAAAACCGTTCCGATATGAATTTGCAAACTGGAAAACTCATTGAAATTGTTCCGGTAAGAGTTTTTTAAATCGAAAACTCATCGAAGTTGTTCCGGTGTGTTTCAAACCACTTAATCTCTAATTCTCTAAACCAAACCTGAACACTTTTAGGTGAGAATGTGTGAAAAATGAAAACAGTTCCGGTAAAATGAGGGTAAAATGATCTGAAAAATGTGCTGGTGAAGTGTGAAATATAGGGGTGGATGAAACTTTTTTCCGTGTTTTATATGCCGCGTTCGGAGTTGTAACTACAGACATTTCATCAGGGCCGACCCAACTATTGTAGAGGCCTAAAGTAAAAAATATTGTGAGAAGATTTCTTTCCCCACCCCCTGTCTCTTTTTCACCCTCCAAAATCCAATTTTACCCCTAATTTGACCCCCCGAAAGTTCGATTTTTTTTACCGAAATTTTTTTAAGGGTATAAATATGTGTTTTCAACCGTTTAAAACTTCGGTACGCATTTACCGAAATTTTTTTCCAGGGGTAAAAAGGGAAATCCAGGGGGTGAAAAAGAGACACGGGATGGAGAAAGAAATCTTCATATTGTTAGGCCTTAAAAAAAAGAAAAAAGAAAAAAGAAATTAAAAATATTAAAATTTTGAACCTTGGTTATGGGAGATTTGAGGCCCATTTCTAATCAATTGAGCTTGATAAGTATATGTAAATATTTTATCATCCTTTTAATTTTAATTTAAAATTAAATTAACTTTTAATTGTCGGAAAAAGAAAACTAAATTAAATTTTTGGAGGCCTTTCATTACCTCAATAATTTGTGGCCTAAAGGAAATTTTTGAGTTGCTTGACCCTGGGCCAACCATGCACTCAATTTTTCATCTGAAGTGTAGATTTTTTTCCTTTGATAATTTAAGAGTAGAATTCCAGTTATAAAGACCCCGTTTGGATTAGTTTATTTTTGAGTTTATGCAAACAATTTATGCAATTTTTATGTATTATTATAAGTTTGTTAAGGTAGTTTATGATAAAATAGCTTATTAAAATACAGTTTTCATTAGTTTGAATTTATAAAATAACATAAATCCTATTTTATATCGCATAAACTCAAAAATAAGCTAATTCAAACGGTGACTAAATTATTTAACAAAAACAATTAAAAATTAAGTTCAAATCATTAATGAGCTTCAACAAAAACAGACGTTTTAGGTGAAGGTTATAAACAAAAACTGATTTAGGTGAACTTAAATTCAATATCTGAACGGAACAATTTCTTAGCCGGACAATAAATGAAGCGACCAAACTTAAAATTATTAGAACACGTTCTCCAAAAAAATAAAAAAATAACCACTATAAATATATATAGTTTCAATACACAGAAATAATAATTCAATTTCAACTCAAAAGGATGTTACAGTGGCAGATGTGTGGAATTCGTCTGGAATTGTTGGGTGGATTCTTTTTTTTTTTTATTACAAAAGAGGGCTAAAGCCCGAGGGAAAGAAAACTACACAAACAAACTTCTAGGGGAAACAAATCCCTTCTCATCCGCATCTAAATGATGCTTACAAAAGCTTGGACAATCCTGGAAGAAACAAACTATAGCTTTTTGTATACACACAAAAATAATCCAAATATATAAGCTTCTACAGAGGAGATTGTCATAATTTCTCTAAAAATGCATCTAAATTCCTATAGCTTAAGATAGATATATGTTGAAGTTGTTAAGTCGAATGCTATAATTGAAATTAAATTATAGTTTTTTCATTTTGTCTGTGTAAATTTTCAATATCACCATTAGAAAACTACTTTATTTGGACATATATAATTCAAATGGATTTTTGACTATTTTTGCAGATATTTCAAATAGGTAGCGGTTTTTATACAGATTTCGAGCATAATGCAACTCGTCCAAAAAACCCTACTAGGAAATTTAATATCGTCCCAATTTTTTTTAAATGGATTTCACATGGAATTCAAACAAACAAGCATTACTAAATTAACTCCCTCCTCATGTTCTTTTAAACACAATACATGATGTGTTGGTATATTATTGGACGTATGTGTAAAATAAATTTAAACTGACAGTGTATATAAATTAAATTCAATTGAAAATTAATTATTTAAGAGTTTAATGAATATGCATCGCCGGTGTAAAATACTTTTATACAGACATCCAATAAGAAACCATTATTTATCCATGTCATACAAGTAGTTTCAAAATAACCATATAATATTAGGATGAGGTGGCATATTGGTAAATTTTCATTCGAGATTTATATAAAATTGTTTTACTTTGATTGTGCATATTCCTTAAATCCATTATTTAATTAAGTTAAACTAAATCTTGTCAAAAAAAAAAATTAAGTTAAACTAAATGGTTGTATGTAATTGTTAGAGGCGGTTATAATTTATGAAGATTCAAGGGTGGAGCCACTAATGGTCATAGCACGCCCAACTTTCCTTAGAAAGTGACAAGTTGAATGGTTTAATTAAAAATAATTAAAAGAAACAAAATAAAGATAAAGGAAGTGACAAGTTGAAGAAACAAATAAGACACATAGAGAACTATAGAGAGCATAAATTAGACATCAATGGGACGGACATATGAAGGGTGGTTTGTGGGCTCATGCCCCCATCTTGATTTGGAATTTTTTTTAGTACTACTACTTATACCTATATTATATATATTATATAGGAGTATAAAATAAATTATTAGATAAATTTAACACACACCTGCTCAATCCAAACTTACTAGTAGTTATTGGCCTACTACCACAAATCCAATACACATATTCACTTTTTCCTTTTAAGTTAATTATTATTAAACAAATTGATCATAAACAAACAAAGTTAGTATCTGTGTCTCTTCACTTTGCCCCTTTGCTTCTCATCGCCTTCCACCGACCAACACAACATTTTGCCACTTTCAAATACTTCTCTGTTCAGCATCCTACAGGCTACACTCCACTACCCAACATTCCTCCATTTTTTCTTCTCTCTCTCCATTGTTGTTCTTTAAGAGGTAAACCCTTTATTGTAATTTTTTATTTTAATTAATTCTTTAAGCTTAATTCTTATGCATTGATTTATTGATTGTTTTATTATTGTAATCAAAAGTAAACATATATTACTCCCTCCGTTCCTTTTTATAAGGAACAAATAGGAAAAAACACACAAACCAATGAACCTCATTTTTTTAATTAAAAATTCTAAAAATTAAGTTGTTATACCAAAATTAACCTTAGTGTATTAATTTATTGTATGGGGAATATGTATGTGTATTTAATGCATTGTTCATTGTTCAATAAGGGTAAAAAAGGAATTGGTTATTTAATAAAGATTAAAATTAATAGATGTTTTTTATATAAAGGAACAAAAAAAATTTCCCAAATTATTCCTTATAAAAAGGAACGGAGGGAGTATCACATTGTAGAACTTGAATTTATGTTATTAGAAGAAATTCCATTGTTAGGGTTTTTTAGTACTTAAGTTTATTGTTTGTTGTGATTTTTGTTCTAGGCTTGTAGTAGTTGTTTTGATAAGGCTGGACTGGACAATAACAATAACAATGGAAAGATAATGTGACTTTTGTTGTAGTAGTTATTTGCTATGAATGAAATGGTTTTAATTGTGTCATTTTTATTTATTTCTAGCCATAAACAATAACAATGGAAAGATTTTTCAAAAGAAAATCACCAGAGCAATCATCGACTCCTAGTTCTGAAGCACTTGATGAACGTGGAAGCAAAAAATTGAGTGCACCCCTAAAAAAGAGATTTTTGGAATTGGAATTGGAAAAACTTCCTAATGATCCTGGGTTAAGGCCAAGAATTTCAGATTATCATCCAAGTGATAGAGATGAAATTAGAAGATATTATTTGCAAAAGGGTCCTTGCCAACCAAAAGAGATTAATTTTCCACAAAGAAAATTTGGAGATACCTTTCGTAAGTTTAATCCAGACTGGTATTTAAAATACGGCAATTGGTTGGAATATAGTCAAAAGGAGGATGCTGCATATTGCTTATGTTGTTATGTAATGAGATCACATGTTGGAGAACATAAAGGTAGTGGTGAAGCCTTTATTACAGAAGGTTTTACAAATTGGAAAAAGAGTGAAAGGTTTCGAGTTCATCTTGGAGATACAAATAGTTCTCATAATCAAGCATGGAGAAATTGTCAAGCTCTAATGAAACAAAAGCAACATATTGAAGGTGTCTTGTGCAAACAGTCCAATCAAGTTAAAGAAGACTATCGAATTCAGTTGACTGGTATAGTTGATTGCATTAGATTTTTATTAGCCCAAGGGTTAGCTTTCCGCGGTAACGATGAGTCATTAACATCAAGAAATAAGGGGAATTTTCTTGAACTTATGGATTTTCTTATTGACCACAATGAAGATATGTATAGAGTGTGGAAGATTTGTCGCAAAAATCTCAAGTTAACATGTCCTAAAATTCAAAAGGATATTGTTAAAGCTGCTGCACCTGCAACCACACAAGTTATACTTGATGATCTTGGAGATAATTTATTTTCTATTCTGATCGATGAATCTCGAGATGTCTCAGTTAAGGAGCAAATGGTTGTGGCTTTACGTTATGTGAATAAGACAGGGCAAGTTATTGAGCGTTTTCTTGGTGTTGTTCATGTTTCTAATACTAGTGCTCTAACACTAAAATCAGCTTTGGAAGAATTATTTGCAAAACATGGGTTAAGTTTGTCAAGGATACGAGGACAAGGCTATGACGGAGCAAGTAACATGCGAGGTGAATACAATGGCCTCAAAAGCTTGATATTGAAAGAAATCTGTTCTGCATTTTTCATTCATTGTTTTGCCCATCAACTCCAATTAGCTCTTGTGAAATTAGCAAAAAATCATTCTGAAATTGCCTTGTTTTTTAATTTGGTTGCTAATTTGTCTAATGTTGTTGGAGCATCGTGTAAGCGTCGAGATGTTCTTCGTGAAAGTCAAGTTGAAAATATGACAAAAGCTTTGCAAAATGGAGAAATCTCTAGTGGACGTGGCTTGAATCAAGAAACTACAATTAAGAAGGCAGGGGAAACTAGATGGAGCTCACATTATGGTACACTACTTAGTATAACTTCTTTATTCTCATCTATGGTTGATGTGTTAGAAATGGTTGAGGAAGATGGAACAGATTCAGATCAAAAGGGTGATGCATTGTTATATATGAATTATATGCAATCTTTTGAGTTTATTTTCATCTTGCACTTGATGAAAAATGTTTTAGGAGTTACTCATGAATTATCTCAAGCATTACAAAAAAGTGATCAAGACATTGTAAATGCTATGAAATTAGTCAAAGTGACCAAACAGAGGTTACAATAAATAAGGGATGATGGTTGGGATTCTTTGTTCAATGATGTTTTATTATTTTGTGAGCATCACGAGGTTGACATTCCAAATATGGATGATTTCTTTAAACCTGTCCAAAAGAAGTCAAAGCGCAAAATGGAGAAAGTTTCTAATTTACATCATTTTCGAGTTCAATTGTTCTATGAAGTGATTGATCAACAAATTCAAGAGTTGAATAATCGTTTTACAGAAGCGAATACTGAGTTACTTCTTTGTGTAGCTTGTTTAAGTCCGAGGCATTCATTTTCTGCATTTGATAAGGGAAGATTGATTCGTTTAGCGCAGTTTTATCCTTCAGAGTTTTCCCCAGTTGAACTATTGGCATTGGATTGTCAGCTTGAAAATTATTTCTTAGATGTATGCTCTGACAGTGAATTTTCAGAATTAGGGGGGATAAGCGACCTCTCTATAAAGCTAGTGGAGACCAGAAAACATGTTGTGTATCCGTTGGTTTATTTACTTTTGGAATTATCTCTGTTATTACCGGTGGCAACTGCAACAGCTGAAAGAGCATTCTCTGCAATGAATATTATTAAGAATCGGATGCGGAATCGCATGGGAGATGATTGGTTAAATAATTGTTTATTTACTTATATTGAGAGAGATGTTTTTGTTAATGTTGAAAAAGAGAAAATCATTCAATATTTCCAGAATATGAAACCTCGCAGAGAACAATTATAGTGTATTTTTTTTTTTGTGAAGAATTATGATGTATTTTTATGCTTTTGAAAATGAAATATTATATCTATTTAATGATGTAATTTTATAGTGACCCCACTGTTCAAAACTTGTGGGTCCGTCCCTGCATCAATGCCTCCTTTCTCATTGATGAAATTGACATACTAATACCGTGTGTGTGTGTTAGTACTTTACGAAATGGACAAATGTTAGTGGATGGTCAGAGGAGACTTTAGTTTAATGTTTCTTGTACGTGTGTATGACAGAGTTAGAGAGAGTGTGTCTCTAGAACTTAAGTATTTAGCATAATAAAGTTTGTTGTTTGAATTTCAACAACAACAAAAATCTAATTTTCACGATATATTGATTTATATTAAAATAAAAGGTCATGTTAACTTGTGCACCAAGAGCACATGATAAGCTACCTAAAAGTAGAAAGTAGCATATAATAATGTAAAATATTTAATGTTTTGAAAGTTAAATGTACAAATTTCAACAAAATAATTCTATTTTAGCATCTTTAACATGTGCACATAAGTTAACATTTTCCTAAAATAAATTTAAATCAAATGATATTAAAATCATATTTCATTGGAGCAACCAAAGATTAATCAGCAGCCAAGCCAATAACTATTAAAAGAAGGGAAATGTTAACATGTGCTTTTAAAGCACATGTTAAGAGTAAAAATATAGCAATATTCTCTTGTAAATTGTGCATTGTATCTTTTAAACTTTAAATTTTTTAGTGCTATTAAATGCAATTTTCTATTTTTATATACCTTATTATATGCTCTAAGGGCACAAGTTAACACGACCCTTAAAAGAAAAGTCAAAACAAACTAATCATATTTAATTCAATTTTTTTTTTGTCTTGATATTTAATTTAATTTAACCAAACCAAACAAATTGTGAAGCATTAGATTGTGAATAGTATCTTAACTCACTAAATAAAGAAAAGAAACATCTAATCATGGTGCTTTACAACTCCAAATTATTTTCCTTTTTATTTTAGTTAAATATAAATGTTGTTTCTAGATATATTTAGTGTTTCTTTTGTACTTCTTATGATTTCGCCATCTTAATAAAATATTATTTATTTTGATTTTTCAATCTTGGTTGGGTGTATTTTTATCCCATATCTTAGTATAGTATATTTTAATTTTTCATCTTGGTGTTTTTGCCTTCCCCTTTTCATAGTAATATTATGTCGTTTAAATTTATGAATGTAAAAATCAATTATAGAATCGGAAGGTACGATTTATAGCTTTAAATATAATCAATTTTGGAGGCAGAATCAATTATATACGTCCACAATTAATTCTGGCGGTTCCATAATTGAAACCAAACATTCACTTAGTCAATAATATAGAATAAATTCATTACTTTTTGAATGAATTTATAAAATCAAATTTTAACCGAATATATTAAAAGTGATTTTTGTCAACCAAGAGAATGACAAAGGTTGATTACATGATCGATCGCTATTTAAAACAGAAATCAAACTATTCATGATATTATTAATTATTAAACTACAAAACGTTCCAAATTGGCTGCAACCATGTTAATGCTCATACACTAGAAAACAAATCCATATATATAAGAACAAGTAAACACGCTGGCACCCCACACATTTCAAAAGCAAAGGTATCGCAATCACATTAGAGATGTGTTTGTAACATGGTTGAAAAAACTATTTCTCGGAACGAAAAAGTTATAAATATAGATTCATATATAATATTTGTCACAAAGATAGAAAATTAAATTTGAGAAATAAAATATTTCAAAGAAAAAAATAACTTCCACTAACAAACGCATTCTAAATATAACTTTTACTATTTATAATGAAGATATCATAAAAATCAATTTTAAAAATATAAAGAAAAAATCACTTTTTTAAAAGTTAAAATAAACGTATTCTAAATCATATTTATATAATCGTATACTTATTATTGTTAAAAAAATAATATAAAATTATTGATATAACTCATCCCAACAGCTTAAACTTTTGGGATAATGTGTTATTTAACATGGTATCAGGGTCTCTAGGGCTCTTGCGTGAGGGGGCGTGTTAGAAATAATATAAAACTATTGATATAGTTAATCCTAACAATTTAATCTTTTGAATAATCGGTTATTTGACAATTATTAGACTGACAAATACGAAAATTGCTAGATAAAAACAGAGTTTAATAAAAGAATTCATAAAAAGAGAATTCATAAAAGAATTAAAAAAACGACACATATAATAAAAAGAGAAATTCTCATGGTTACTATATAAGCTTTAATTCACAACTCTCATGAAACCCCTTTCCTCGACTAACAGTGAATTCTCCATATTCCTAATTGCAGAAATTCACTTCAAGTTCTTTCTCATTATGCCTTCACTTCTTAGGTTTGGGAATCGTAATTTTCTCTGAAACTCTTAACTCTCCTATTTATAGGAAATAATAGGGTCATGTATCTATTTTAAGAAAGTATAATTGAAATTTCATGATTCTCAATACATATTACTATATTAATAAGGTTTAGTTATGTTTATAAAGGATTAAAAAAGTTTATATTAGAGGATAAAAAACAACTCAGGGTTGTTGTTCATTTTTGTGGAAGACAAATCAAACTCTTTTTACGAAGAATCAATGCGGCAAATATAAATATTTTTAAGAGATTAAAGTGAAATATTTTTATTCTTTTTTATAATGTTAAAGCGGAATATATTCAGTTCAATATATAAGTAAAATTTGATTTTATGGGGGCTTAAATAAAATATATAATAGTATTACTATAAAAAAAAAAAATTGTTTCCTTCTGGGGGCTTGAGCCCCCAATGTAGTACACACAGATCCGCCCCTGTGTGCAGTCTCTGAAGCATCGATACTTAAAAAATGGTGACGATCGTGTCTGATATGTGTGTCAAATAACTTATTATCCCAAAAGTTTAAGCGGTGGTTAGGATTAGCTATATCAATGATTTTCTATTGTTTCTAACACGCCCCCTCACTCAAGAGTCCATTTGGGCTTGAAGCGTGGATAATGCATAGGCTCACCTACCATATACTTAAATTCCACTTTTTAATTAGAAAGTGAGAGGAGCGGGAATCGAACTCTAGACCACTTAGTTATAGAGACTCTGATACCATGTCAAATAACCGATTATCGCAAAAGTTTAAGCTGTTAGGATTAGCTATATCAATGGTTTTATATTATTTCTAACAATATGTACTCGATACCGATACTCTTTCGATACGTTCCGATACTCGTATCGGAAAAGTATCGGTTAAATCTTAATTTTAAAATAAAAAAAATAATATTTGATACTCTTTCAATACATCCCGATACTCGTATCCGAAAAGTATCGGTTAAATCTTTATTTTTAAATAAAATAATAATACCCGATATGTGTCTGATACAGAGATTATTTTTTGGATAGTACTTGTGATGTTTTCATGAATAGTATTAATGATGTTTTTTTTTTGTATAATACTTAACTTAAGATGTATAGATTAAGATGTACCGATGATTATTATTTTTTGCGATAGTATTAACTTAAGATGTTCTCATGTATCAGACCATGGGAGTTTCTAGTATTTATTGACTTTATGTTCCCAAGACATGCTTGTTTGTATCTTTAGCATCTCTTGTGATTTTACTTTGTCAATATAATTTTTTACTTAAAAAAAAGGATAAACTGTATTTTTGGTCCCTTACGTTTATTTTAGGTTTGAATCAGGTCTCTTATGTTTTAAAAGTTTCAATTTGATCCCTCACGTTATCAACATTTGTATTAGTTAGTCATTTCTGTCAAATTTTTCACTAACTCCGTTTGATCCTTACAGGTGACTGACAATTTGGACACATGGATACTATTTTGGACATATTCGGTGTCATTTGGGATGCTAACTAAGTAAAAAGTAATAATTAAAAATAATATATATTATTTATAATAATGGAATTTGCCCCAAAAAAAGTGTCCAAAATAGTCTCAACATGTCCAAAATAACGTCTACGTGTCTAAACCGTCAACCACGTGTAAAAATCAAACGGAGTTAGTGAAATATACGACATAATGGACTAACTAATGCAAAAGTTGATAACGTGAAAGATCAAATTGAAACTTTTAAAACGTTAGGGACCTGATTCAAACCTAAAATAAACATATGAGACCAAAAGTACAATTTAGCCAAAAAAAAATAATATGATTTCCTACTATATAACAGGTTGTTAAGAATTTGAGCTTGTACCAAAATTTCTGGTATAAGATATCGATTATTTCTGCTTTTAATTATTAATATTATTGATTTTAGGTATGTTTATATATTGTGTATTTATGTATTTAATTTTTAAATAACGTATCACGGTAGTATCGGATTGGGAATTTTAAAATTTTTCCCCTATCGACATATTTGTATCGTATGGTGTCCCGTATCGGGGTTTCATAGTGTGCAGTTGATATACCATATTGTAGATCTGCCTAACCTTAGTAAACTACTTCTAGTTAATATTGGGTCATGATGGGCAACCAGGAAATCATTCGCATCGGACTCAGAGTAATAATATAAATGAGTTGTACACATTAAGGCATTAATTTATGGGTCATCTCACTTATAAATTGTTTAATTTCTACTTTTTTAAATAAAATGAAATTTAACTCACCTCTCACACGTGTTACAATAGTTAGTTGGGTAGAAATTGACTTGAGTAAAAAATTTTAGAAATTACTTTTAGACTATGATGCATGGATACTTCATTTGATGGAGGATACCGATACTTGGTACCGATACTGGTACTGCGTACGCGTACAGTACATCTTCGGTACGCAACGACAAAATACCTATGTTTTTGTGTTTTTTTTGCAACTTGTGCACCACTTCACATGGGAAAATTGTGGAATTCTTACCTTCTCACCTCGGTGTTTATTTTCTACCCTCGGATTTCTACTTTTGTCCTTGAATAAATATTTTGGAATGCATTTTTTGATTATTTTTTTTTTTGCCTTGAAAAAAAACTTCAGAATGTACTTTTTGATTTTTTTTCTCATATTTGAACTATAAGAACTTCGGAAAACTTCAAAAACAGTTCCAAAATTTTTATGCACGGGAGAAAATGAAAGAGGGGGTGGGGGTAAAAAATAAAACATGGGGGTTGGAAGAGAAAATTCTAAATTGTGTTGCTCAATTTGGACAAAATTTGAGCCCAATACATCACACGGACATGAATAAAGCCCGTTATGATGGATACACGTTACGTATGTTATGTATTGAAAATTACTTTTATCACTCTATATTAATCACGCGCCTTACAAAATGACTATTTTACTTTTCCATTATTTAACTAATAGACGTTGTAAAAATGAATAATTTTTGTAAATGGCGTTCGCTACTTAAGTAGCGTACGCTATAAAAATAAAATTTAGTATGGTGTTTTAGGGGTGTCCGAGACTTAAGTAGCGGACAAGAGTATTTTGGTAAATTTATAGGTCCCTTAGAGACTGTTTGAAACAGTTTTGATTTTTAGTTTTTAAAATATGTTTTATAAAAGTATTTTATAAAACTATTTTTAAAAAGAGAAAAGAATAAAAATGTGTTTGGTAATGTAATTTTCAAAACTATTTTATAAATGAGAAAATTTGTTTGGTTACCTAATTTTCGGAAAAAGTTACAGATTTTTTCGCGGAAAAAATTTCGATTTCAAATAAAAATAATTCCAGAGTTTTTCCGCAAAAAAAGTTTCTGATATTTTTTTGCGAAAGTTCCTGATTTTTTCGGGAAAAAATTTGGATGTTTTTTCCGATTTTTTTTTTTATTTCAGATAAATACAATTTCGAAGTTTTTTCAAAAAAAAAAAAATTCCCATAAAAAGTTTTCAATATTTTTCACGAAAGTTCCAGATTTTTTCCATAAAAAACTTTCCGATCTTTTTCAAGAAAAATATTTACATATTATTTCTTAATTAATATTTTCGATATCAGATAAATACAATTCCAAAATTTTTTTTTTCAGAAAATAGTTTCAAATTTTTTTTGGGAAAGAAATTCCAATTTGGAAATTTTAAAAATTAAAATCCAAAATTTTTTGAACAAGTAAAAATGGAACTTATTTGTTAATAACAAGTTCTAACCAGCACAAGGTGTGTTAGTCAGAACCACAAAAGTCTACAAAAGAGCCTAACATCAGTTAGTCAATACCCATACAAATCAAAGGACCTGACCACCAAATGTGAGAATTTATACCAAGAGTTATATTATAAGCTTTCATCCACCAAATGGAATGAACTTTGACTTTCGCTAGCAATTGAAGGACTGTAGATTCCTTCGCCTTAAAGATTCTATTATTTCGTTAATGCCAAATCACCCAGATACAACATAGCCAGAGTAGTTGCATGAAAAAGCGGCGTGATCGGGTGCCGCCTGCTGAATAGGTAAACTGAAAAAAATGATCAATAACCAAAAACGAATCGGCCGAAGAGATGCCTACCCAGGATCTAACAAGACCCCACAAGGGTGCAAAAATCGGACAGGAAAGGAACAAATGGTGCACTGTCTCCACACCCCCACAACCAGTGACGCACAAACATGCGTTGAGAAGTAAAATACCTATAACTAGTTTTTGTTTTTAGTTTTTAAAACAATCAAATTAAAAATAGTTTTTAAAAACAGTTTTTAGAAATGATGCTTCCAAACAAATTTTTCTCTTTTTTAATATTTAAAAATTAAAATAAAGAATTTGCGAAATATTTCAAACAAGCCCTAAGTATTTTGGTTTCTCCTTTAAATGAATGAGATGAGATAGTGGGTGCGTTTGTTTTATATTTAAAAAAATAGATTTTTTCTTTGTATTTTTTAAAATGGATTCTCTAAAACCGTTTTTCAAAATATTATAAGTTTTTTTATATTCATTTTTTCTAAATTGAAACACTAATTTTGATATCATATAACATAAACATATATTATTGAAGAACAAAACATAGTCAAAATCACAATTTTTTGAAAAAGTTGTATTTCGAAAATGATTTTTATGAAAATCTATTTGAAATAGCTTCAAATTAAATGATTTTTTCAAAATTTTGTGTATCCAAATTTTTTTTCAATAAAATGATGAAATGGCTAAAATCACATTTTAAGAATAACTATTCAAACCAAATTTTCATTTGAAGCTTTTATAAAAAGTTTCTTTGTAAATGTTTTTTACACAAAATTATGTAATACTACAAAATCTATTTTTAAAAAAATCTAAAATAAACTCACCCAGTGTTACGTTATAATGTTACATATGTTAATATCAATAATAATAGGATTTCATCTGTCCACATGTCAATAATTATTCTTTTTTATCAACTTGGATGGAATGAAAAAAAAAATGAATCGGAAATTTGCTGCGATTGATATTGTCCTAATATAAGCGCTAAGTCGGCATTGAACGACAAGATCTTCAAAATTGTAGTTCAGCTGCTTCAAATCGTGTTACTCCCTCCGCCTCAAAACTTTGGTCTTTTAGAATTTTGGACACGGATTAAGAAATAATAAAAATTGATAAATTAAATCATTTTTAAGTTTTAATATTATTTTATTAAGAAGAAAAAAATACATTTAATGATGCTTCATTCAAATCATGACCGTAGACAATATTGGTTTCAAGTTCAATTAGTTGAACTCTCAGATTCGATTTGATTTTTAAAACAACATATAAACCATAATTCTCAATATTGGTCGCAATCAACATATTTGGGCCTAGGAGGGTAAGAAATACTAACTTTTTTTTTTGAATGACAAATATAATTATATAAATATATAACGAGAAAATATGATACACCAAATAGAATTTAGAAAAAGAGGAGGGGTACAAGAAGTACCAAGTCCCCCAAAAAAAAAAGAAAATATAAAAAATCAAAAAGATAGAAACTCCTACTAGACTGAGGCTAGTCCTAAATCACCATTTGACCAGAAAGAGAAAGATCAGAAATCACAAAAAGATGGCAAAAAGTAAACCTATAGCCCACCAAGGCCACCAGACCCCAAAATAACCACCTCACAAGACTCTAACGGTTCCAGCACAAAATAGGTTGCATCTCACTCATTTTTTATTAAAATTAAAATCAGAAATGTATTAGAAATGATTTTTATGATGTTTGAGTTATTTATTGTGGGTTTTTATATTAAAATCAGGCTGCAACATGCGAGATCTAATCTACGCCGGAGCAGAATTCGGGTCAAAGCGAGAGGTTGAAGATGAACTTTTTTTTCTGTTGTTTTTCGTAAAATATAAATATTACGAAACTAAGAATGACATGACAAATATTGCTGCTGGTGTAGTGGTTACTTATTTGCTTATTAAAATAGCATATTATGGGTTCGAGTCTTGGTAGTGGCATTTTCTATGGCAATTTTTTTAAACTATTTTTTGAGTTCAATCCTTTATTAAACCAATTTTTTGTTAAATATATTAAACGGTTTGAATCGTCTGACGATAAAATTTGAATTTCTTTATCATAGTAAAATTAGTTTAGATGAATAAAAATTAGAAGAAAATAAAAACAATAAAAAAAATTGGTAATGAACAAGATTATATATGAATGCATGTTTAAAAATAGAAACTAAACAAAAACGAAAATATATCTAAAAGTTGTATTATATTTAATAATTATATTTAAGAAGTAAGAACATTCGTATTGCACTAATATATATACTCCGATTTAAGTTACATAGTAAGAATTCATAAACCGTTAATTTTAATGGGTCTTAATAACATATCAAATGATTTTCAATTTTTCTAAAAATTTGTATGGATAATCAATATGAAACAAACTTTCAATCCAACGGTCGATTTTGTAAAATTCGTATTCGTTATAGTGTTATTCATAAGTGCTCCACGGTGAACCACTTGATGAAGTGGTTCATTTTAGAATTTGCCAAAATTTATATTTAATAATTGTATTTAATAATTGAATTTAATATTAAATTTATAAATTAAGATTTATATTTAAAAATTGTATTAAAAAAATTGATTTATGGAGTTAAAATCTTCGTATTATACCAACACATGTACTCCGGTTTAAGTTACGTAGTAAGAACTCTATAGTTTGACCTAGACGTACACTTCGGTTTAAGTTAAGTACTATGAACCCTATAATTTAACTTACATGTATACTTCGATATAAAAATTTAAATAATTAAAATTTATATTTAATAATTGAATATAATAATTAAATTTAATATGATATTTATAAATTAAGATTTATATTTAAAAATTGTATTAAAAAAATTGATTTAAGGAGTAAAAATCTTCGTATTGGACCAACACGTCTACTCCGATTTAAGTTACGTAGTACGATCTATAGAGTTTGATTTAGACGTACACTCCGGTTTAAGGTAAGTACTAAGAGCCCTATAATTTGATTTACATGTATACCCCGGTCCAAGAATTTAAATAATTAAATATTTATTTAATAGTTGTATTTAATAATTAAATTCAATATTATATTTAAAATTTGTATTTAAAATGTAATTAAATTTAAGAAGTAAGAACCTTCATATTGGATCAACACATGTACTACGATTCAAGTTACGTAGTGAGCATTCTAGAATTTGACCTAGACGTACATTTCAGTTTAAGTTAAGTACTAGCAAGACTATAATTTGACATCAATATATACTCTGATTTAAAAATTTAAATAATTAAATTTTGTATTTAATAATTAAATTTAATATTATATTTATAAATTAAAATTTATAGTAAAATTTGTACTTAATAATTAATTTTAAGGAGTAAAATCTTTCGTATTGGACCTACACATGTACTCCGGTTTAAGTTACGTACTAATAACTCTAGAGTTTGACCTAGATGTACACTTCGGTTTAAGTTATGTATTATGAACCCTAGAATTTGACTTACACGTATACTTCGGTTTAAAAATTTAAATAATTAAAATTTATATTTAATAATTGTATTTAGTAATTAAATTTAATATTATATTTATATATTAAAAATTGTATTTAATAATTAAATTTAAGGAGTAAAAATCTTTGTATTGGACCAACACATGTATTTCGATTTAGGTTACGTAGTTGGAACTCTAGAGTTTGACCTAGGCGTATACTTCGGTTTAAGTTAAATACTAAGAACCCTAGAATTTGACTTACATGTTTACTTCGGTTTAAGAATTTAAATAATTTAAATTTATATTTTATAGTTGTATTTAATAATTAAATTCAATATAATATTTAGAAATTAAATTTTATATTTAAAAATTGTATTCAAACTATAATTAAATTTAAGAAGTAAGAACCTTCATATTTGATCAACACATTGACTCTGGTTTAAGTTACGTAGTAAGCATCATAGAGTTTGACCTAGACGTACACTTCAGTTTAGGTTAAGTACTATGAAGACTAGAATTCGACTTACATATATACTATGGTTTATGAATTTATATAATTAAAATTTATATTTAATAATTAAATTTAAGGAGTAAAAATCTTCGTATTTGACCAACACATATACTCTAGTTTAAGTTACGTGGTAAAAACTCTAGAGTTTGATCTAGACGTACACTTCGGTTTAAGTTATATACTAAGAACCTTAGAATTTGACTTACACGTATACTTCGATTTAAAAATTTAATTAATAACTAAAACTTATATTTAATAATTTTATTAGCTTATTTTTGAGTTTATACAAACAACTTGAATTAGCTTATTTTTTATTAGTAGATAAATTTATTTTATTAAGAGTCCGTTTAGATTAGCTTATTTTTGAGCTTATATAAACAACTTATGCAATATAAATTAGATTTTATGTTATTTTACAAGTTCAAACTAGTAAAAATTGTATTTTTAGAAACTATTTTATCATAAACTACCTTGACAAACTTATAATAATATAAAAAATTGTATAAATTGTTTGAATAAGCTCAAAACTAACAGTAAAGATATCATTAATTATTAATTAAGATATCATTCTTGAAAATGAAAAAATTGATGGAATTTTTTTTTACCATTTTTAAAATGTAGTGATTGGACAAAAAACATATTTAACTTTTTTTTAAAAAAAAAATAATATGAAAGTTTTATTATTTTTTTTTTAAAAAAGAAGAAGTTAAAGGGTTTGAGAATTTGAGAAGATCCAAACATGTGTACACCTCAAAACATATGAAAAAATGAGCTAATTATTGCGCTTAACACGCATGTGAACAGTGTCTGTCATCTACTCACCTTCAACCTCTAGCGGGTCAACCCAAACCAGAAATCGGGTCAAATCACGGGTCGGGTCTAGCACCATTATCTTTGTTTTTTCATCACCGTTTCGTCCGATTTTTACTGGATTTCGACCAGAATACAATCTTTCATTTTCCCAACACAAAATTATCAAGTTTTAAACATCAAAACATGAGATTTAAAGCAAAAATTCACGAAATTGTGAAGCCCATATAAAGAAGAGGTTTTTCTTTGATTACTCTCCATGATTGTTGAAAACACACAAGATTTGTGACATTAGATTCGTAAAATTATGATCTACAAAAGCCTTATAATATTTCACCGCAATTTGTTGCATATCAAGTTTTGAAATTTCGAAAAAATGTAAAACGAAAATTATCTGGAAATTAAGAAAAGATGAAGAATTTAGAGATGAAAAAATAAAGAGGTTCATCTGCAAACCTGAAGCAGATGGATGAAACGAAAATTAGTGGGTGTTTTTGCAATTATATTATTTTATCTTAAGCCTTACAAATTTTATAATTTTTATTGCATAAATAATAGAAGTTAGATGGATGGTTTAGATTTTGCCAACTCAAATGGGTAAACTCAGCCCATTTTAATGAAATGGGTAGTTAAGAATTTGCAATACATTTTATATAAAAGATCTATTTTTGGTATCCTATCAGTTTTTCGCTTACCTTACGTCTTTTTCGTTTTACTCTTTCGCTACTTAAATAGAGAAACGTTGTAAGAATAATAATTGGACGTAGAATAATTAGAATGATAAACAAAGATATGAATATAGGCACCAAATAAATATGAAAATAAAATAGAATAGAAATTAATGAACTTATCTTAATATTGAGGTGATTGATACCGGATGACCGCAGAGTAAACAATTAGAAACTGCAAAACCATAAACTGTGACATAAAACTTGAGGTGTGTTGTAGTTATGTCCTTTAAGAATATATTTGCCTTGTAAGCACAAATCACCCATAATTCAACAATTCCTTCCCCGGTATGAATCATATCAGAAATAACATAACAACTCAAATTTGACTGAAAATGCAACCTGGGAAACAAGTTCGGGGAAAGGGAAGAAACAAGAACAGGGAACATAAATTATGGTTTGGTTATGCCTCTCCTTTTGTTTCACGAGTTGAAAGTATTTATAGAAAAATATATCTTCAACTTAACCAACACAAACACATGATCAAAAGGAATATGAAAACGGTTCATGGACTAAAGGCAATTAAAATGGAATAACTTCAAAGTTTAATGAATGTGAGTGAGGAAGAAGTATATAACGTGTGTATCTCAAGAATCTTTTATTTTATAATAAATAGGGTCATGTTAAATTAGTATCTAAGGACATATGTTAAGATACCTTAATATAGAAGTTCTACATTTAATAATGCTAGAAATTTAACGTTAAAAGATAAAATACACAACTAATTTTAATAAATATTTTCTAAATTTGTTGCTTAATTAACATGTGCCTCAAGGGCGAATGTTAACATTCTCCTAATAAATATAACACGCGTTTTTCTTTTCTATAGGTATTAGGTACTCCCTCCGGCCTTAATTATAATCAAATTCTATTTTTTAGATTCATTTGATTATCAATGTATCTAGACTTAATTAAGACCAAATATATTGGTTATTCAATGAATCTAAAAAGTAGAATTTGCTTATAATTAAGGCCGAAGGGATTACGTAATATCAAGAAATTAAATTACAAATTAGAAACAACTTGAGATAACTTTTGAAATAAAATAAGTCTGAACAGACAACAACAGTCTTATTGAGGGGCGCGGAAGTTGTTGTCAACAATAAAGGTAGGTTTACAAAATTACAACCCCCCACCTATACCTAATTATTAATTATCCTTTCCAAACAAATCATAGTCAAGTCAAGGCTGCTTTTGTTACCTTAGAATATTGCTCTTAGGAATACCTGGCCTTATAAAAATATGTTAATTCTATGGTGGACCACCTTGGCTATGGTGGACCACTTTTACAAGTGGTCTATCATGGACAAATGATCTACCGAATACGAATTTTACAAAATTTATTAGTAGATTGAAAGTTTATATCATATAGAGCATCTATAAATTTTTTTAGAAAAATTGAAAATCATTTGATATTTTGTTGAGATTTATCAAGATTTACATTATTTAATAAACCGTTAATCTTGATGAGTTTCAATAATATATCAAATAATTTTTAATTTTTCTAAAATTTTCTATAGATGATCTACATGATATAAACTTTTAATCCAACGGTAGATTTTATAAAATTCGTATTCGTTATAGGGTTTTTCATGAATAGTCCACCATGAACAACTAAGTGGTCCATGTTAGAATTTTGATATAAAAATAAAGCTGGAAAATGTTGGGTTAATCACTTAATACAATGAATAACAAGACTCTGGTCTTGCAAATAGTTTATGATGGACAAGGATTAATCACCCTTAGATTGATCCATAACACACAATAATAGCATGCATCTTACACATATGATATTTTCTTTCAAATCAATTCTCTCTCTCTCATCATTCATGTCTCTGCGCAATTTATTTTATTGAAAATTGTGAACTTATATGTAATGCTTTACTAGTGCTGCAAAAAAAAAAAAAAATGCTTTACTTGAAAATTATATTTAATACTTCCTTCGTAATTTTTTATAAGATTTAGTTTGACGAAAAATTTGTTCTTTTTTATAAGACTCTTTTATAATTATCAATGACATTAATTATTCTTTTTCCAAACTTACCCCTATTTATTTTGCGTAGTTTTTTTAATAGCATTAAATTATCTTTTGTTTGATACATAACACTACAATTAATGGTAAGGGTAAATATATAAAATCAATATAATTTATGAATCAATTTAATACTAAAATCCACTTTCTTAATACCCGTGTTTTGTCAAACTAGCTCTTATAAATAAGGACGGGGTATAAAAAGTTGATAGATTTATTAAAATAGGGATATGTGAACTTAGTTCAATTGATAAGGGACAAGCATTATATATATATATATGGGATCGATGTTTGAATATCATTCATCCCACTTATTTATTTTAAGGGTGAAATTTATATCCACTGGACTACTTGATAAAAAAAAATATTTAAAATAAGAGTTCCGTGAACTTAACACAATTTTTTAAATATTTATCAATACATTACTCCTCTTTTTTCATAGTAAATAAAGTAGAGTAGAATTGAGAGGACCAGAAAAAATCTCTCTCTAAAAAAAAAATAAACACTTGCTCTGTCTTCTATCTAACAAAACAAATCCACCACCTAAACTCCCCCTTCATCCAAACCGGTCCATTCATAATGTAGCCACCAGTTTGCCGGTGGTCTGTTCGAGGCCTTTGCATCGAGTCACCACCACCTCGCCGGCGTCGGATTGCTTGCTTTTCCGATGGGTTTGAGTTTTGGATTTTTGGAGCTTTTTTCCGGTGAGATTTTGTTGCATTTTGTTTTGTTCCGGCGAGGTTTTCTTGTTTTAGTTCTTAATTTTTTGTTTTGTCTGTTATTTTCTTGTTCGAGTTCTTCTGTTTTGTTCTACTCATCCTGTTTCATGACGGAAGTTATTGTTCTGTTTTCTGCTTCCTTCTATTGTTGAAGTTTCAGTTTCGATTTGTTTTGCTTCTGTTATGGTGGTTTGTTTCGTTACAGTTTTATTTTTCGATCTGTTTTCATGGTTTGTTTTCGTCGTCCGATCGTCGGTTGCTTTTCTTGTTTGTTTTGTTGTTCCTGTTGTGTTTGGGTGTTTTTCTGGTAGTTTAATGGTGTTGGTGGAGCTGCTGCATTGTTGCATTCCAATGGTGGTTTTGTTGGGGTGCTGGTGGGTGGTATGGAGATCTTATAAACCTCCTATTGGGCTGCTAACCTTTGGTGATGAGAGGGGGCAATGGTGGTGCTGCGATGGATCTGATTTGGGTGTGGTGGTGGCGGCTGCGACGCATCTGAGGTGCAGGTGATGTGGGGGCGTGGTGTTGAGGTGTTGACGCAGAGGTGTTGGATCTGGTGCCAAGTCAATTTCGCCAGATCTGAGTTTCTCTCTGCCAGACCCTTTTTCTATTGTGTTCTGTTGCGGGTGACGCGGTGGCCGGCGGTTCGAGGCTGTTTCGGTCTGTTTCTTAGCTTTGGGGTTTTGGTCCTAGCGTGCTCAAAAGGGCGAGGTGCGAAGACACTCCGTATTGACGGTTGTGGTTGTTTTTATCGTACCTTCAGGACGTATTGGTGTGGGAGGGTTATGAGGTTTTGTTATTGGTGTTGACTGTTGAGAAGGGATGATGGTGTTTGTCAGAGGCGGTGTCTTGAATGCTTAATACCGTGTGTTAGTGGTTGCTCCACGATATTAGAGTCGCTGGCCATTTTCAAATCTGGTGAGATTTGCAGGACTCTTTGAGTCGTTGAGGGGTGTTCAAATATGTTGAGATTTGCAGGTCTCTGGTATCTGGCCGAATCCTAGTGTATCAATGTTGACTATCGGTTCTCTTTCTATCGGTGTCCCCCAACCTTCGACCTTAGGTGCTGCTTGCTAGATCCTAATGGGCCGAGTAATTTTAATTCGAGTTCGGAAGTTAGTGTCTAGTGGTGTCTTCTAGGGTTGGGTAGGGGTTTTCTCTGATAGACTTAGTGAATCTCGTTTTGGGGTATGTGTAGGGGTGGTTTGGGGTGCTGCTTTGGTGTATTGTTGTTTGGTTAAAGTGTTTTATCACTTTACCTTTCTTTGCATGTTTTCAACAATTCGTTATACTTCTTGTTGAGGAATTATTTTTTAATAAAATTTAGCCGATTAAAAAAAAAAGAGTAGAATTGAGAGGAAAAAAAAAGTTGTTTATCACAAGAAAATAACGACTATTTTAACACAAGAAAATAAATAAAAAAGTTGTTTATGAATTAAATAGCTATTAGTCTTATTCTATTTTAGAGATAATAATATCACAAGAAAAAACACTCTTTCATTGTTTATAAGCATCACAATAATTTTTTAATATTTTTTCAAAAAAATTCAATATTAACTATTATTGGGAATACAAATTCAAAAAATAACAAATTATATATTTTTTATAGTATTGATATACAAATAATATTTGGTTATTATAATATTTTTGATGATAGGAAAAACGATTTATTCTAAAAAACATTCATTTAACCATTAATTCAATGTCCTAATATATCAGTATATTAAAAATTATCAAATGTACATATAATTTTCTTTTATAATATGGTATGGGTCATTATAACACATGTATAGAGTACATGTTGTGAACTTATGATATCTAAACATTAAAAAAATTGTATTTAATAATATACAAAATTTAATGTATTAAAAATTGAATACACAAGTTCTCAAAATATTATCTTTGATTTGGTAAGCTCCGGTGCGCCACATCTCATTTATATAATCCACAATAAAAAAAAATTGGTACATAACTCACAATAATTTTACTCCAAGGGTTTATATAACCCACAATATTTATGAGTTTCTTCGGCTATTAATTTTAGCAAAATTTTAGTTCGTTGGCTTGTTAATATTTAACCAAACAAAACATTAATATTTTCGGTCATTATAAATATTTCAAATTTAATTTTTAATCCCTATAAATAATCTCAATAAGTTTTGGTCCCATTAATATTTATTTTATGATTTTTGGTCCTTGTTTAGTACATTATATGAATCTTTTTTGCAAAAGTTTAAATTTTTTTAACAAGGTATGAATTAAGTCTGAATTATTTAGTTTTTTACAAATTAAAATTCACAAATAATTCATCTTAAGTTAAAAAATTATAAATTTTTGTGGGAGAGATATTTATAATATTATAAACATTAATACAAAAAATATTAATGATTTTTTTTATTCAATTCCTTTTGTGTATTAGTGATAAATATTTTGTCTTGTATTTTTTTTTTATATATTTGTTATTGATGACAATTCATATTTCTGTTGTTTAAAACTAAAAACCATTTGTGAAATCTCATGTGCATTGATTTTTTTTTATACTTAAGATTGATATGATACTAAAATATAAAATTTATTTAGAATAAAATATTTAAAAATATATTATAAAATATTTTTAAAATATAAATTGTGCAGTTATATATAAATTTGTTAAATGAATAAAAATATTATTAGAGATATTGTCCCATGTATATTTTATTAATAAATTATAATTATCAATGACAAATATTTATTCAATTTTTTTTATGTATGAGTTAAAAATATTTGCTCGTGTTTTTTATTACATTTATCGATAAGAACTAATTGTATTGTTTAAAAACCTATTTGTTAATTTTTTATATATTAATGATCAACACTTTCTCTTTTTTTGACAAAATTATTTTACTCCATATAAATTTGATTAGTTATCTATTATTTTTTGACAAAAAAATCAAATTTCGTTATTATAAAATTAGACTGTATAGCTTTAAAATAATATTATATGTATCAAGTTATTTGAAATCATCAATAATAGACTATAAACTAACGTACATTTGCATTAATAATTGAATTAATAATTGAATTAATATATGTGTCGAGTACCTTATAGTCATCTAATAGTAGTACTCTAAGAAAAGAAGAAGTTTTTTGGCAAACTCTTTCTCTGCTTGACATGTGGCAGCCTTTTACCTTATTGCCCTTCACTGTTCATTTTAATTACAAGTTTGTTTCCCACTCTTTTTCTATTTTGAATTTTGAATTCCGATTTTAACTATTCAAATATTATATACTTTTTCCCATTCTTACTACTTCATTTCAAAATCCAAATGCAACACATTTTCTTTATTCCATTCTCTTTCTCTCTATATTTGTTCTTTTCTCTCATCAACCCTTCAACTTTTGCTAATCTAATGAATGAATCTTTTTTGCAGAATCATCAAAAAAATTCTTCTCTTCTACATGCACAAGTATAATCTTCTTACTTTATCAATCTTTTTTCTCATTTTATGTTTGTTGTTTTTCTCATTTTATGTTCATCTTTTTTCTCATTTGATGTGATTTCATATGTTCTAATAACAACTCTACATCTTATATTTGCAGATTTGTTAGAGAAACTATAACAAAGAAAAAACTTTATTTCTTCAAAGAATGGTAATGTCTCTCCTTTAACTTTATATTTGCAGATTTTGTTTTCTTCTCGATCTAACTTTCTAACTCTTCATTTTGTATTTTCACCACTCTTTATCTTCATTTTGTAGATGATTGAATGATATTCTTATATCCCTACAAAAAACATTAGTAAGTAGAGTTAAAAATGACAACTAAAACATAACCATTATTTATTTCTTTTTAAAAATGGAAATGTTTTTTTAAGTGCATGAATGTTCTTATCTCTGCAACTTTATGATGAGAAAAACAAAACTAGAGTTAGATTTTTATAAAAAGAGAAAACTTTAGATCTAGAAATAGAAACAATACTAAAGTTTCTCTATTAGTTTTTTCAAATGTATAAAGGAAAAGAAAAAATAAGCAAGTTCCTTTTATTTTTACAGGAAAAGGAAAATGGAAGATCAAGTAGGATGAACAAGAAGCAAGTTTTGTTAATCTTCTTCAAAAGACTTCAACATATCTAACCAAAACATATTTAAGGAAGGATTCTGAAACCGATCTGTTTGAACTAGAAAATGGGATAAACAAGACTATTTATTCTTCACTATGTTTCATGTGTACTAAAATTCCATTTTGACTTTTTCTTTTTTTTTTCCTTTTTAATAAATTCTGTAACACCCCAAATTTTATATTTTATTATATTTGATTAATTGATGTTATTTAATTAATTGTGTATGTTAATTGATATGTATTAATTAGTTGTTGCATTTATGTTTGTTTATGATGGACTTTTATGAGTATTGGGCCTAATTAGAAAGAATAAGAGTTTATTGTAGAATTAAGGGTAATATAGTAATCTAATGGGAGTTAGTGGATTGTGTAGAGATAAGAGTGGCAATTTGGTTATTATCTTAAAAGATAGAGTGTCTTGGAGAGTAAGTAGTGACAATGGTGTAATTAGTACAAGAATTTGTGGTAAGAGTAAAATTGAGATTTGTGAGTGGAAATTGTAGTGTAATTGAGGGTAGAGTGGGGATTTAACAAAACCTAAGAAGTGGGTTATATAAATGGGTGGTTTTTATGAGAGTTAGTGTTGTTGTTGTTTGTCATAAAAAAACTTGAGAGAAAGAGAGGTTGAGAGAAAGAGAGAAAGAAAGAAGAGAAAAGTGGCTTGGAGAAAGGAAGAGGGAAAGAGAAGGAAAGCCATAGATAGAATTGAAGATAGAGGACTAGAGAATCCAACTAATCCAAGGTAAGAGGCTTAGATAATATAACTTTGAGTGATCAAAGAGAGGGGAGTTTGTCTATGACTCCACACCCAAACTCTCTTCACTCTTTTTGGGTTTTGGTAATAAATGGGTTTTTGGGAATGTGTTTATAATTGAAACTTGATAATGATTCATGTATAATATGATTCTATTTATGATTGTTGTGTAAAATCCATGATAAAGTTTATTACTTGAACTTTGATTTTGATTGATTATGAGATAAATGAGTTTTATGAGTTAATGCATGAGAATCATTACTTTTGATATGAAATGATGTTTGATGATGCTATAGATTGTATTTCTATGATTAGTATGATTATACATGATTAAAGTTGCTTCCTTTATGTGTTTCTATGCGTTGAATAATGATTTAAGAACCTTTGAGTTAATGGGTTTCAACTTGTATTTTGGAAAATCAAGAAATTGTGTAAGAAAAACTGTTTTCTAGAATACCTGAAGAAAGATTGTCATTTTTGACCCCTTTGGACTTCGAATTGGAATTTGTGTTAAACATGAAAGTTGTAGGTTTATTTCTTAGCTTTCCAACGCATGTTCACTCATCGTATTTGGATCAACGTAGCCCGAGTTATGGCCGATTTGGTAAAGCAGACCTGTCAAGCTCGCTCTGGCGAGTGCAGGGCGAGTTTCCCTGCTACTCCCTGCCTTAACTCGCCCTGAGCTCGCCCTGGGCTCGCCCGGCGAGTTCAGCAGTCCCAAAACCTATCTTTTCTTGAAAAATATGATGTTTATGCTTATACTATGATTGTATTATGATCCTATGATGATTATATGGTATATATAACTTTAAATTGAGTCGTGGATGATTAATTGAGTTGCGATATTGTACAAACTAATTAACTATGATTAATGTATATGTTGATATGAGATTATGCTTATGATGATGATAGATAATTGTTGATGATTAGAGATGATGATAATATGATTATGAATATGTTTGAATGAAGAGTATATGTATATGTATATATGACTTGATAAATGATGATTGATTATGGTGAAAGTTAATATTTAGTGATTGATAATAATAACTTGTATACTTAATGAATTAAGTTATGATATTACTTATATGGTATAAGTAGGATGATTATGTATGTTGAGATATGATTATAAATTAAGACGACGTGATTGTTGCTATGTAATGTGTGTGCTTGTACATGTAACCATAATGATGATATATTGTGATGATTGTGATGAAGATTGAGAAGGAATATTAGGTGGAGATATCCTATTATTCATGAGTTGATGTGAAGAGTATCATCATAAATAGTAATTGTACATTCATGCATAGCACTCGTGATGTAGAGTCCTTGCATGACTATAAACTGTTTTTGACGAGGAAGTCCTTGCATGACTATAAACTGTTTTTTATGAGGAAGTCCTTGCAAGACTATAAACTGTTTTTGATGATGAATTGGATATAATTCTATCCTAAAATTGTGATGAGGGTACCACATGCATATAGATGTGTCTAGGTTGACATATCATTGATGATGACATTAGTTTGCATTAGGATAATTGTGCACTCTGTAACAGCCGTAATTAAATAAATAGGATTTTTTATGTTATTTATTTATTTATTTAGTTAATTATTTAAATATGTGTGTTTTCTCGATTTTATAAATAGTTATGTGTTAGCTAAATGAAGGGTATTTTAGTAATCCACTAGAAATATTATTAATTAAGAGCCTCTGAATAAGATTAGAGTGATTAATTGGTTAATTATGAGAAGTAGTAGAATAGTAGTTTATGTTACTTATTAGAAGAGTAAGTATTTGGACTTAAAGTGTGAATGGGCTAAGCCCAATAGAGAATAAGAGGCAAGAAGGGTATTAGAGACTTTTAACTATAACTAGGTTAAGTTGGTAAGAAAGAAAGAATAGAAATCATATTTTGAGAAGAGAAAAGGAGGAAGAAAGAGAAGAGAGCTAGAGACCCATTTTTTGAAGAAGAAGAAGAGAACTAGAGGGAGATCTAGAGGAGTAAGAAGGACTAAAGAAATCAGATTTTACAAGGTATGAGAGTGGTATTTGAATTCTAGAGTGATTAAGGAAAGAGGAGAAAATCTATTTCTCTCCATCCCAATCTTTCCTCACTCTTTTCTCTTTGGGTTAGGTTTGATTCTTGAAAATGAATGACTTCTCATGTTATATATAGATTGCTTATATGATTGGATGAAAGAAATTACAAACTTTTGGGTTTAATTGTGGGAATTTGTTAGATGTTTGTAGTTTATGAGTTTTCATGAAAAATTGATAAAAATGATAACTTTGATGGATGAAATGATGTTTGATGATGTTGTGAGTTGTACTTCTATGCTTAGTATGATTATACATGATTAAAGTTGATTCCTTTATGTGTTTCTATGCATTGGATAATGATTTAAGAACCTTTGAGTTAATGGATTTCAACTTGTATTTTGGAAAATCAATGAATTGTGTAAGAAAAACTATCTTTTAGAAAATCTGAAGAAAGATCGTCATTTTTGACCCCTTTAGACTTCGAATTGGAATTTTTGTTAAACATGAAAGTTGTAGGTTTCGTTCTTAGCTTTCCAACGCATGTTCACTCATCGCGTTTGGATCAACGTAGCCCGAGTTATGACCATTTTTGTGAGACAGACTTCTGCAGGAAGAATCTGTCAATTTCGCCTGCGCGAACCTAGCTCGCTTGCGCGAACTTAATAGCCCAGTCAGCAGAGTTGACTTTGACATTGGTTGACTTTTTGACTTTTTGTTGACTTATGCACCCGGAACCTATTTTTAATGATTTTTCGCGTAGAATCCATTTTTGATGTTAGTTTTTAAAGATCATGCTTGAATTATTCTGTTTTGGTGTAGAATTGTTATACTTTGTTAATTGAATTAATCACTTACTATATGTACTTGAATTGAGTATATAATGATGAATTGAGTTGTGATATCATACATGTTGATTAAATGATGGTTATTATGAAATTGTATGATGATTATATATGTTGAAATGATGTTATGATTTATGATATCCTATATGTGGGTGGATTATGATAATGAATTATATGATAACGATATTCTCGTATATGTGTAATAACTCGAGAAGATTAATTAATGTGATTTAATTAATAGGTGATATGTATTTATGACAATGTTGTTGAAATATATATATATATATATATGGATTGTGTTATCCTTTTATGATGAATAGATACTTTAGTAAGGTGACTAAAGTATGTGATAGATTAATTAATGTTATTTAATTTAATGGAGTAGATGTACTTGTAAAAGGTGATTGAAGTACATAGTTTGTAATTAATAGAGATGTGCTTGTAAGAGGTGATTGAAGCACATTGATTGTGATATCCTTTATAGGATGAGATGATTAAACTATATGTTTGGTAATTTGACATTCATGCATACATGTATGTATGATGAGCAGATACTTTGGTAAGGTGACTAAGGTATGGTAATACTTTAACGAGGTGGTTAAAGTATAGTTGGGATAAGTTTTCCAACGAATTGATAAGGTACCTCATGCATTAGTAAATGCTAGGGAGCATTTCATGAATAATTGGCATTAGTTTGCATTAGGAGATGAAGGTGAAATCATTATGTGAACTACTTGATAATTGATACTATTGGTGTGTATTAATTACTAATTGTGTATCAGTTGAGAGTAACTTAATGTTGATGATATGTGATTACTATTTATATGTCAATTATGAGTAATTTGATGATACGTGGATTATATGATTTACTTGATACTTGATTTATAAATTATAATTGTATCTTAATTGTATAATCTTGCATCTTTATGGTGCGAATGTTAGTAAGAATTATTATGTTGTTATAAGTGTATAGTATTCGATATACTTACATTTATTTTGGGATTCCTTACTAACTCTCTGTTTTGTGTACTTGCTGGACCTTTGGGGGTCCAGATTCTCAGGTGTTGGTTATGACCAAGTTGTCGGTGATGCTCTGCTCTGATTAGGACACGGGAAAGGGGTTACCTTTCATGTATAGAGTCGTTATTGTCTTTATTATTTAAAAGTGTATCTTTATAGAATTTGTAATTTTGCAATAGATGTTATTTTCCTAATTAAAGTATTAGTAGTCTTTTGAAGTAAAAGTGATACTCGAACTATTGTTTTTATAATTCGAACTTTATCTTTCGTTGTGCAATTTGGAAAAGAATTTTTATAAAACTAGAAAATAGTTAAATAATTAGTTTGGGTGTTACAATTTGGTATCAGAGCTCCGGTTGTCTTCGGACTGTGTGGGTTAGGTGTCAGTCAGAGCAAGTCTGTGCGGTCAGACTAAGTGAACATAGTGTCTTGTGTAATTGTTGAGTCTCTTGTGATTTAATTAGTGAAGTTACACTTGCACATTAGTAACTATTTCACCATTTTGTGAAGGTGTGTGTGAATCTTGTTATATTTTCTCGTTGTTCTTATCATATGTGAAGTCTTGCTAAATTGATTAAATTGTTGTGTTAGTTTACACTTGATAAGAATGTGATGTTATTTTGAAATGTGAATGAATGATGATATTCGTTGTTGTTTATATTTTCATTCGATGAAATGAGTGAATATTATTATTGTCATTAATTGTGTTTATTCTTCTAAACTTGATAATATGATTGTTGTTTTGATTTCAAGATAAAGACTTAGATGTTAATGTCTTCTCGTTGTTGCTAGATTTAAAATTATTATGTGGTATATGAGTATAGATTTCTTTATTGGTGAAAAATCTATGTTATATGAAATATAGTGTGATTGTTTATGCATATGCCGTAAAGAATATTGTGATGATTTATTCATGATGATTGATTATGTGATGTGATTGAAATATGAAAATGATGGTATGTATGTATTCATAGGATTAATTGAGGATTTATGAATATGATTGAAATAATAAGATTATTGGAATACTTTGACATGAAATGTATTGGTGAATTCTATATCTTGCAAATGACTTATCGATTACGTATGAGATTAATTTCATGAATCTTCTTGCTAGTTCCTCGTTAACATGTTGTTTTACTTGATTCTTGGAACTTGTGTTTTAATCGGTGTTAACTTATGAATTTATTGTTTCAGGAATGATGATAAGTTGTTATGTGTTTGTTTTATGAATTTACTTGAAATTCTTGTTTTCTTTGTATTTTATTGTGAGTAGATTAAGTGCAAAGATGGTAATGATTTTGATTATTTCAACTTGTATAGGATAATATGATTTATTTTATGCAACGTAGATTCAAATATGACTTGAATCGATTAATAGAATTGACAGTCTAATCCAACTAATTGAAGTAGGGATTGTGTGTTAACTCTTATGTATGTCTATATGTACGTCTTTCACATAATTCTTATAACATGTGATAAATTTTGAAATTTGTATTGATTCTAGAATTATGTGAACTTCGTTGAATATGTAAATTATTTTCTTGTATGTAAGAGAAACTAATTTTTATGAAAGTAAGAAGAATAGAATATTAGAAGATTCTATGATATGTTGGCATATGTCTTGATTTATAACATGCACTAGATTATGACCATGAAATTGACTTGATTTATTCTTTTATTATATGTGAGTTATAGTAAATGACTATGTTATTTTCTCTATGATAGATATGATGCACATGTTTTGATTGTTCTATTTTACCATGTTAATTATCAAGTTAAGTTGATTATTTTCTTGCATGATATGTTTATATAAATGTGAAATTGTGAACTAATTGAAAACTTATTATCATGGTAAATGCATCTTTTTTTATTTTGATGTGATCCGTAATTCTTAGTAGATATATATTATGTTCATCTAAATGCAAATTGTTGAGTTCTTAGGAGTTATTATTGTGAAATATTTATCTCTCTCATTTTAAGTTGATTCTTAACTTTTAAGTTTAGAAACAATGTATGATAATCAAATATCTATGTGAGATGTTGTGATATGCTTTGTATAATTATGTGTAAATGATGTATGTGTTTATTCATTTATGCTACTTTAGTATTATGTGTATTAATTGATATTAATAAATGCTTAAGTGTTATATTGCATGTTTCGTAGTTACCCCTTGTATGCGACATATGCGCGAACAATGTCGATACTAGTTTCCTTTTTGGAGGAATAAGTTTAGAACCATAGGAGCGTACAATTAGGTGTGAGAATCGATAAGCTTTAGATGCATTTGGGTTTGAGTTAAGCGGGGGAGAAGGTTATAATCCTTGGATATGATTGGGTATAGGAGAATGAGATAAATATAGATGAATAAGTGGTATGAAGGAATAGTTAGAATTTCGAATGATTCATATTTTGGATTGAGTTGTCATCCGAGTTGAGTTGACGCAATGGCAGATACTTAGAGAAGTAAGTTTTGCGGATGTCGACGAAAGAGTTAGAGTTAAGCGAATGGTCCGGAAGTGTGAGGATGATATATGAGATTACACTTAGAAGTGTGAAGTTGAGAATGATGAAGATGGACTTTCAAGTAATTAAGAAAATGTTATGAGATTCTAATATGGGATTTCGTGATTGGAGTTACCGGGTTCAAGGGAATTTCAAGAAGAGGTTGCAGTGGAATTAGGACGAAAAGATCTTTGAATGGAAATGTATGATGGAAAAATTTCACATGAGACTTTAGAAGTCGAGATAAATTTAGGTGTGAAGTGTCACAAGTGGAGGATAAGGAATGAGAAAGTTAGTTGTTGGAAGGATGTGTTGAGCATAAGTATCGGAGAACGTTTTTGTAGTCTTTTGGAAATAAGAGCAAGTTAATTAGTTGCCTATCGTAAAGATTAAGTGTAGAAAGTTGGTAAAGATTAGTAAGATTTAATTCATGGTATTTGATGCAATGAAGAGTAGTGTAGCATAAATGTAGTACTCGATGAGGAAAGCAAATGATTTAAGATATATTTGGATGAAATTAGTAACTCAAAAGGAAAAGTGATGCCGAGATTGCGTCATCAAGTGAGTAGTTGGAGTAAGATTTATATATGAATATACGATTTGGCGAAGCTAAGAGATTTAAGACTTATGGAAAACCGAGAAGTTGTAGAGTGAGTTAGTTATTCTTGTTGCGTGGAAGTATTTTGAGAACTTTGGAATGATACTCAATGAAAGTTTCGTGCTTAAGAAAGCATTATCGTGGCTTGGTAAGGATGGTTTGTGCCACCATCATGATTATTGTCCATTTATTAACAAATTAAGGAACTGGCCGTCCTTGATCTCTTGTTAATGGATAGACAGGATTATGTTGATTGGAAGAGACTAACATTATCAAACTTTGGTAGTGTTTAGAGTTTGGATATTTTGTTGGAGAATGGATAAAGTGGTTTATTCATGTTGATTGAGTCGTGCAATTTTCGAGGGCGAAAATTCTTTTAAGTGGGGGAGAGTTGTAACAGCCGTAATTAAATAAATAGGATTTTTTATGTTATTTATTTATTTATTTAGTTAATTATTTAAATATGTGTGTTTTCTCGATTTTATAAATAGTTATGTGTTAGCTAAATGAAGGGTATTTTAGTAATCCACTAGAAATATTATTAATTAAGAGCCTCTGAATAAGATTAGAGTGATTAATTGGTTAATTATGAGAAGTAGTAGAATAGTAGTTTATGTTACTTATTAGAAGAGTAAGTATTTGGACTTAAAGTGTGAATGGGCTAAGCCCAATAGAGAATAAGAGGCAAGAAGGGTATTAGAGACTTTTAACTATAACTAGGTTAAGTTGGTAAGAAAGAAAGAATAGAAATCATATTTTGAGAAGAGAAAAGGAGGAAGAAAGAGAAGAGAGCTAGAGACCCATTTTTTGAAGAAGAAGAAGAGAACTAGAGGGAGATCTAGAGGAGTAAGAAGGACTAAAGAAATCAGATTTTACAAGGTATGAGAGTGGTATTTGAATTCTAGAGTGATTAAGGAAAGAGGAGAAAATCTATTTCTCTCCATCCCAATCTTTCCTCACTCTTTTCTCTTTGGGTTAGGTTTGATTCTTGAAAATGAATGACTTCTCATGTTATATATAGATTGCTTATATGATTGGATGAAAGAAATTACAAACTTTTGGGTTTAATTGTGGGAATTTGTTAGATGTTTGTAGTTTATGAGTTTTCATGAAAAATTGATAAAAATGATAACTTTGATGGATGAAATGATGTTTGATGATGTTGTGAGTTGTACTTCTATGCTTAGTATGATTATACATGATTAAAGTTGATTCCTTTATGTGTTTCTATGCATTGGATAATGATTTAAGAACCTTTGAGTTAATGGATTTCAACTTGTATTTTGGAAAATCAATGAATTGTGTAAGAAAAACTATCTTTTAGAAAATCTGAAGAAAGATCGTCATTTTTGACCCCTTTAGACTTCGAATTGGAATTTTTGTTAAACATGAAAGTTGTAGGTTTCGTTCTTAGCTTTCCAACGCATGTTCACTCATCGCGTTTGGATCAACGTAGCCCGAGTTATGACCATTTTTGTGAGACAGACTTCTGCAGGAAGAATCTGTCAATTTCGCCTGCGCGAACCTAGCTCGCTTGCGCGAACTTAATAGCCCAGTCAGCAGAGTTGACTTTGACATTGGTTGACTTTTTGACTTTTTGTTGACTTATGCACCCGGAACCTATTTTTAATGATTTTTCGCGTAGAATCCATTTTTGATGTTAGTTTTTAAAGATCATGCTTGAATTATTCTGTTTTGGTGTAGAATTGTTATACTTTGTTAATTGAATTAATCACTTACTATATGTACTTGAATTGAGTATATAATGATGAATTGAGTTGTGATATCATACATGTTGATTAAATGATGGTTATTATGAAATTGTATGATGATTATATATGTTGAAATGATGTTATGATTTATGATATCCTATATGTGGGTGGATTATGATAATGAATTATATGATAACGATATTCTCGTATATGTGTAATAACTCGAGAAGATTAATTAATGTGATTTAATTAATAGGTGATATGTATTTATGACAATGTTGTTGAAATATATATATATATATATATATGGATTGTGTTATCCTTTTATGATGAATAGATACTTTAGTAAGGTGACTAAAGTATGTGATAGATTAATTAATGTTATTTAATTTAATGGAGTAGATGTACTTGTAAAAGGTGATTGAAGTACATAGTTTGTAATTAATAGAGATGTGCTTGTAAGAGGTGATTGAAGCACATTGATTGTGATATCCTTTATAGGATGAGATGATTAAACTATATGTTTGGTAATTTGACATTCATGCATACATGTATGTATGATGAGCAGATACTTTGGTAAGGTGACTAAGGTATGGTAATACTTTAACGAGGTGGTTAAAGTATAGTTGGGATAAGTTTTCCAACGAATTGATAAGGTACCTCATGCATTAGTAAATGCTAGGGAGCATTTCATGAATAATTGGCATTAGTTTGCATTAGGAGATGAAGGTGAAATCATTATGTGAACTACTTGATAATTGATACTATTGGTGTGTATTAATTACTAATTGTGTATCAGTTGAGAGTAACTTAATGTTGATGATATGTGATTACTATTTATATGTCAATTATGAGTAATTTGATGATACGTGGATTATATGATTTACTTGATACTTGATTTATAAATTATAATTGTATCTTAATTGTATAATCTTGCATCTTTATGGTGCGAATGTTAGTAAGAATTATTATGTTGTTATAAGTGTATAGTATTCGATATACTTACATTTATTTTGGGATTCCTTACTAACTCTCTGTTTTGTGTACTTGCTGGACCTTTGGGGGTCCAGATTCTCAGGTGTTGGTTATGACCAAGTTGTCGGTGATGCTCTGCTCTGATTAGGACACGGGAAAGGGGTTACCTTTCATGTATAGAGTCGTTATTGTCTTTATTATTTAAAAGTGTATCTTTATAGAATTTGTAATTTTGCAATAGATGTTATTTTCCTAATTAAAGTATTAGTAGTCTTTTGAAGTAAAAGTGATACTCGAACTATTGTTTTTATAATTCGAACTTTATCTTTCGTTGTGCAATTTGGAAAAGAATTTTTATAAAACTAGAAAATAGTTAAATAATTAGTTTGGGTGTTACACACTCTAATTGATATTTGGTAATTGTCATTGTTTTCCATTATAATTGTGAATGGTTGAATAATGTGATACTTATGATTGAACGTATTATGAGATGTGTAATAATTAATTGATAATTGATGATGATGTGTATACTTGTCAATTGCTTGAGAATGTGATATTATTATGATGCATTATATTTTATGAATATGAAATATGAATGATATTGAAATGGTATTTGTTTATGGAATGATTTGTTAGACATGACCATGCTATGTCCTAAGTATTAAGTGTGTTTTATACTTAGTTTCTTTTATGGTTATATTATCTAACCCTCTGTTTTGTGTATGTGCTGGATTTAGGTTCCAGATCCTCAGGTTATATGTTGTTGATGTCCGAGTTGTCGGTGAAGCTCCGCTCTGATGTGACACGGGGATGGGATTATTTCTACCATGTATATTTAGAGTCTTGCTTCTTGTTTTCTAATTTATTTAAAGATGTATTTTCTTATAAACTCATTTTGTACAATAATCGTTTTACTAATTAAGTTATTGGTAAGCTTTTATGTGTACGATGTAATACTCGAACCATTCATTTTATAAATCAAACTTTTATTTTCCGCTGTATATTATGAGAAGTATTTTATCAAGATAGTATTTTATTAAATACGGGTTTGGGTGTTACAAATTCGTTTTTTTTCTTCTTCAGATTTGTTAGCAAAACAAAGATTGCATCAAGGTAAGATATTTATAAAACAATATTTCTATTTTTTATGTGTAATAAGTTTCCATTTTGCCTTCATCTTTTGATAAAAATGTTCAACTACTTTTAGGGAGAGAGAGATAGAGAGACATGATAAAAGATAAAGTGAAAAAATAATTCATACCAAAAACATTTGTTTCAATTTTTTAAGTATGAGTTTTATGTAGGAGGAAGAATAAAAGTAATTTTAAAAATGATGAATTTTCAAGTATATTCTTTCTTTTGTAAATATAATTTCAAGTAAACTAATTTTTTTGTGTTTAGGTTATCGGAAGGTTGATGAATACTGACTTGAAGTTGGCCGGTGTTAGCAGTTTTTGGCGCACAAGAAAAAAATAGAGATCTAAGATGATGACGTGCGTGTAAGGAGAAGGTAAATTCTAATTAACCCTCTCATAAATTGAGGGCAAATGCCCTATGCTGATGTGGCACCAATAAAATTCATCCACATGTATTTAAGTCAAACATAATTAATTTTTTACCACTAAGTAATTTTGACTACTTTTATTTTTAAATTAATTATATTTTAGATATTATATTCTATGAATTTACATTTTGGTCCTAATTACTTCTAATTTGTTTGCTTCTTCTTCAAATTGTTTTACGGTCTCAATCACAAATTTCTTCAAGCTTCATATTATGTTTCTAGTTTAACCTAGTTTAGTAGATAAGAAAAACAATGGCAATTTTTTAATTTTTGAGGATCTTGTTATAATCCCTTGTTATAATACCATACAATACATCCTCTACTTTTGTCATGAATTACAAGTACAATCACGTGATTGATGAAATAAATTTGGATTCCCATTAGCAAAATGGTCGTTCTCCACTTTTTGTTGTTTTTACAGCATCTGATTGATTACTATCAATTGAATTAAAGAAAAAAGTGTAAGTATCAAACAGTTTAATCTGGTAAAACGAAATCAAACAAATTCTTGAAAAATTAAAAATTTGTGTACCGATTCGATATTACAGTTATAGAATTTCGTTTGGACAACGGAGATGTCACAAAATGTGATTCATGTTCATCTTCATTTTGTTTTTCGTTTTCTTTGGTTGTCCATATTGGGAAAAAAAATTGAAAAAAAAATAGTTTGGAGAAGACAAAATGAAAGGAGAATGTAATCAAGAAAATTCAATAATTATTGATTAATAAGGAATATAGATTCAATAATTATTGCCATATTATTGATGATTCAAATTAACTCAATAATTATTAATAAATAAAAAAGATTCATTTTGCATTTTCAGAAAAAGAAATAGAGACTAGGTACCGTTTGAAAATTTTGAAGATAAAAAAAGAATTCTATAAAAAAAATAATTTTTTTAGCATATTGTTACTCTTGAATATGATTGTTAATTGGCAATGTTTTAAAATATTTTTTAATTTTATTTATTTAGCTTTAAATTTATTGGTTAAAAATTTTAGAGATTAAAATTTTATTTAACCATCTATAAAAACATATTTATTTAACTCTTGAACTTGTTTATGGTTTAGGGTTTAGGTGATCACAAGCAAAACGTATAAATAGTTCATCTGATCTAAAAGAAAGGTTGGACCATTGTCGAAAAACAAACACACGAGACCTCGACCGAGCACAAGTGCGGTCTACCTGAAATTTATCCGATCAAAATGAAAAGTTTCAACTATTTTAGAAAGACGACCTAACTCTTGAACTTGTTTAGGGTTTAGGGTTTAACTATTGATCAGAAGTAAAAATATAAATAGTTCATCTGAACTAAAAGAAAGGCCGGACCATTGTCGAAAAACAAACACACGGAAGCTCGACCGATCTCAAGTGCGGTCTACCTGAAATTTATCCGATCAAAATGAAAAGGTTCAACTATTTTAGAAAGACGAACTAACTCTTGAGCTTGTTTAGGGTTTAACTATTGATCAGAAGTAAAAATATAAATAGTTCATCTAAACTAAAAGAAAGGTCGGACCATTGTTGGAAAACAATCACACGAGACCTCGACCGATCATAAGTGCGGTCTACCTGAAATTTATCCGATCAAAATGAAAGGTTCGACTATGTTAGTAAGATGGACTAACTCTTGAACTTGTTTAAGGTTTAGGGTTTAAGTATTCATCAGAAGTAAAAATATAAATAGTTCATCTTCCGAACTAAAAGAAAGGTCAGACCATTGTCGCAAACCTAAACCTAATTACTTAACCTAATTTTGGTGGTAATCGATTTTAATATATTAACTAGTAATAGATTTGATGCATATTCATCTTTTTTTTTTATTTACTATTTTATTCTCTTTTTTATTTTAATAGATTATTGATTTGGTCGTATTAATCTGTTTTGTTACTATTTTTATTAGTATAGATTGCTCTATTTTGTTTCTATTTTTAAGCATATCATTTTTTTTGTATTTATGTTATATATTTTTTTTTGTATTTATCTTTTATTTTTTCTATATAATTTTTTATAGTGAAATTACAATGAAGGATATAAAACTTGCAACATGGTTAAAAGTAATAAGGATAAATTAGTAACTTTGGTGGTAATCGATTTTAATATATTAGCGTTGTAGTAGATATATAAATCTTTTATGGTATCAACAATTACTCCTAAATATTTAGAATTTACATGAGTGACTTAGATAAGCAACAATTTTTTTTCTAAAACAACAAGTAATTTGAAAAAGATGGAGTATTTAATTATTTATACTGGAGTAGCATGAATTATTTGATTTTTTTTTAAGCTTTTATTCGATATTTAAGTTTGTCATTATATTATGGTAAAAAATTTATTTAGAATAAAATATTTAAATATTTAAGTTTTGTATTATGTTTTCTTCCGATCTACAATCTTGTTTCTATTTTTAAGCGTATCATATTTTTTTTTGTATTTATGTTATAATCTTCCTATATATATTTTTTTAGTGAAATTACAACGAATGATATAAAACTTTTGCTAAAAGTGATAAGGATAAATTAGTAAATTTAGTGGTAATCGATTTTAATATATTAGTAATAGATAATAGATGTACAAATGAAATTGTATATTTAAATTAGAGATATTAGTTTTTTTTTTCCTTTGCTGTTTTTGTTCTCTTATTATTTTTATTTAAACTAACATTGATATACTTTCTCATAAAAAATAAACTAACATTGATATATATTTATTTTTCGAGCCTATATCATTGATATTTCTTTTTTTTTTACTAATAACATTGATATTTGTTTTTCTGACTCAATAACATTTGATATTTTTTTGTTTTTGGTATTCAATAACATTGATATTTTAGAATCAATATATAATGTCTAAAAACAAGATTCAATGATCAAATTAATTTAAATAACAAGCATTCAATCAACAAAGTAATTGTAATTATTATGTAATAAATTTGGTATTTGAAATTTGATGGTAAAGTGATGCATTTATCCAAATAGCCTAAAATATAATTAAAGAAAATTAGTAACCTAAAATATAATTAAATGAAAATAAAAGTAGTTAAAATTACTTTGTGGTAAAACAATATTTATGTTTGATTTAGATATATGTGGATGGACTTCATTGGTGCCACATCATGCCACATCAGCAGAGGGCATATACCCTCAATTTATGTGAGGGTAGAGAAGTAGTCACCGTAAGGAGAAACTAGCAAAACAAATTAATTAAGTGAGACATGACAAGTGAATTGGCAAAATTAATTAATTAAATTACATTACAAAGTGTAAGTGTGACAGTTGAGTGCTTCAAAAAACAGTGTGTCAGTTGAGATGGGGTGATATGTCTCCCATCAAAAATCAAATTAAATTCATGTCAGTTTCTTCAATTTATAATAATAATAATAATTCATTATAAATGACAATACTACCACCGCTAATAATATTTTAATGTTCATTATAAAAAATAGATTGGTTTGTAACATAGAAGAAAAAAAAAATGACAAAAAATAGCAAATTTATAAAATAAAAAATCCAAAAGCATGAAGATGCAAAATGATAAAAGAGGTTACCGATCTGGTGTTTAACTTCTATTTTAAAAGAGGTGACCAATCATAAATGGAGTTTTGGAACAAACGAGAGTGACTCCTTTTCAAGTTTGCTCCTTTAAAAAATCTACTTGAATAACAATGTAGAGGAGAATGAGAAAATAAAAAACATGTCATTTATTTCAATATAAGTGATTGATTTTTCGGTGGTTCAAAAGAATGCATGAGATTTTTGGGTATACAAGAAGATGACTATGAGTAACCATGTTTTTTAAAAGAGAGAGAAGAAAGAGAGAATGAATAGTAACAAAATGAATTGAGGAATGAGGTTATTCACGTGAAGGAAGGAAAAAGTAATGGTAAAAACATTTGCTTGTGGGCCATATGAAAGAATAAGAGTTGTGGGAGGATGAGAAGTCAAAGTAATAAATAGTAGGCAAAATTACAATATTGGTCCTTTATCTTATTTTTTTGTAACACTTTGGTCCTTTATCTTTTATTTGTAACACTTTGATCCTTTATCTTATATATTTGTAACATTTTGGTCCTTTATCTTTTATTTGTAACACTTTAGTCCTTTAAAGAAGATGAAAATATGAAATAATTGATGAAGATGATGAACATATTCATCAAAATTATGAGTTTTAATTAATTTTAATAAAACGGTATTTTTAAAAATAAAATTAAGCATTTTTTTAATAAAATAAAATATGAGAAAAGGGGTTTATATGTGAATGTTATAAAAGATAAAGGACCAAAGTGTTACAAATAAAAGATAAAGGACCTAAACGTTACAAATATATAAGATAAAGGACCAAAGTGTTACAAATAAAAGATAAAGGACTAAAGTGTTACAAAAAAATAAGATAAAGGACCAATAGTGTAATTTTGCCTAAATAGTAGTACTGTACTACACTACTACTCCAACAATAGGAAAAAAAAAACTCTTTTGAGAAAACAAAACAAAAAATCTATTTTTTAATTGTGCTAATACAATATCAAACATAAAATTGTACTAATACTCTTCTACCCTAGAAAAAAAATACTTTCAAAATAGGAAAAATGTTAACGAAACAAATCTTATTCCTAAATACAAACAACCAGATCCAAAAAAAGCTCCAAACACAAAATAAATTTAAAATTTTTTTTTTTATATTTACAAACAAATATGCTTTACATATATAGAAAAAAAATTACTCTGACTCTTAAAAAGTTAACAGATCTTAAACATACTTGATTTTTTATTTGTCTTTGATTTTGTTGCAGTTGTTGCATGTCAAGATCTGCACCATTGGTCGTGATTTCGTGACACAGTGTACTTCCAAACTGGATCTTGAATGGAGGGAGGGAGATGGTTCGAGTTTGCATGACAGAGTAACAAAGGCGTTGGTTGTGTTATTGTGTAAGTAAAAAAATACAAAGAAGGAACAGTGTTGGAAAAAATTTGGGCAAGAAGAAGGAATAAAAATGCAGAAGAAAGAAATAGTGATAGACGGCTGCTAAAGAGACTATGACTAGGATTATTTACTCATAAATAAAGAAATGGGTTTTGGGTTTTCATTTAGGCCCATTTACATTTATTGAGCGTGGCCTTATAATAGATACATGTTCTATTTTAAATTAGTAATTATTTAGTTTTATTAATTTTTGTTTTACTATCTACAAAGGTCCAATAAATTTTTTAAGAAGCATTTTATTAAGAAACAAGTTATTGTTGATGAAATTTTTTTTAATCAAATGTTATATACAGAGAACAAGTTATTGTTGATGAAAATTTAGACCAAGAGCGCAAAGTAAATTATGTTATTAGTGATTTGTACGTAAGTATAAATAAAAATAATTATTCTATCATTTTAATTCTTAAGAAGTATGAGAAATTATTGAGTGCTTTTTTTTTATAAGAAAATTATTGAGTAAATTTAATTTTTAATGTGTGAAATATGAATATTATATTATTTATTGTATATTATTTCTTAATATGATTATAATTATATATTTTTAATTAAAAATGGTCCGATCCATTTTAATTAATTATTATATCATGTGCAAAACAAAATATGATACTCATTTAATACGGAAAAATAACAATTCTAATATACTAACTAAATCAAACACTTAAAAAATATGCTATAAAATACGCGACAAATTATAAATGATAAAAATTTCTAAATAACTAATTAATATATCATGTGCTTGACAATATAAGATACTCATTCAAGACGGAAAAATAACAATTTTAATGTACTAAATAAATAAAAACTGAAAAATATGCTATTAGATACGAGACATGTTATAACTGATAAATCATTAAAAATAACTTCTAAATCAAACGTATAAGTGGGACAAAAACAAATCTGATTCATATATTGTTAAGAATTTCAAAATAATTATAATCTACTCAATAAATCAACACACGGGACAAAATATGCAATCAGATGTGAGATAAATTATAATTGATAAAAAATTCAAAATAATTATTATATATATTAAATAAATCATGTATGGGACAAAATATAATATTCATTCGAATAAGGAAAAAATATTAATTATATTGTACTAAATAAATCAAACATTGATCAAATATACTATAAAATATGCGACAAATTACAACTCATAAAAATTTCAAAATATGATACTAATTCAAATACGGAAGACTAATAATTATAATGTACTAAATAAATAAAATATCGACAAAATATGCTATCAGATACGGGAAAAATTATAACTAATAAAATTTTCAAAATAATTAAAAATTATATCATGTACAACACAAAATACGATACTTATTCAATACAGAAAAATAACAATTCTAATGTACTAACTAAATAAAACAATGAAAAAATATGCTATAAAATATGCGACAAATTATAAAAGATAAAAATTTCTAAATAACTAATTAATATATAATGTGCTTGACAAAATACGATACTCATTCAATATGAAAAAATAACAATTCTAACATACTAAATAAATCAAACACTGGAAAAATATGCTATTAGATACGAGACAAATTATAACTGATAATTCATTAAAAATAACTAATAAATGATACATATGTGTGGGACAAAATAAAATATTGATTCATATATTGGTAAAAATTTCAAAATAATTATAATCTACTCAATAAATTAAACACATGACAAAATATGCAATCAGATATGAGATAAATTATAATTGATAAAAAATTCAAAATAATTATTACATATCCTAAGTAAATCATGCATGGGACAAAATATAATATTGATTCGAATAAGGAAAAATAATAATTATATTGTACTAAATAAATCAAACACCGACCAAATATACCATAAAATATACGACAAATTATAACTCAAAAAAATTTCAAAATATGATACTAATTCAAATACGGAAAAATAATAGTTATAATATACTAAATAAATCAAATATCTACAAAAATTTGCTATCAAATATCGGACAAATTATAACTGATAAAATTTTCAAAGTAATTAATTATTATATCATGTGCAAGACAAAATATGATACTCATTTAATACGGAAAAATAACAATTCTAATATACTAACAAAATCAAACACTTAAAAAATATGCTATAAAATATGCGACAAATTATAAATGATTAAAATTCACATGTAACATAATATATTAATAGTGCAATTTAGACTTGATATATTAATGACTTTTAAACGTATGATTACAAAATTGGGTTTTAATATATATATTTTTTTATAAAACATAAAACAAAATTAGCCACTTGGTGACAGTCATCTAATTTTTAATTTTTTCACAATAGTAATCTAAACTTTGAATTATATTAAAACATTTTTTATAATTTTTTTAATATCAAATATAATAAAAGTTCATCAACAAATATAGCAATTTGATACATTTTAAAAAAATAAATACTTTTTTGTCATTTAAATAATGGGTTTGTTCTTTAAAAAAAATATATTATGAGCTTGTGTAAGAAAACAAAACACCTGTTGGGCCCAATAATACCTTCCTTCATCTCTAACATAGGATACAATAGGAATCAGTTTTGCAGCCGCCATGGATACAATAGGAAACAAACAGAGTTTTGCAACCGCCATAGATACAATAAACAGCGTTTTGCAGCCGCCATGTGTGGAAAAGAAAGAAAAACTTAGATCTGGATCTGTTTACGAACTCAAATGGCCAACCATCATTTTTCGCTCCAACGGGCAAATTTAATTCAAGTGTAGCATACAACTCGTCATCAAGCAATCACCACTGCCGCCTCCAACTTGAGGTTGAACCATCATTGGTAGGTTGTAACCGTTGACGACACTGACGCGGAAGTAATCAAACCCATTGGATTTGGTGTTTAGGTTGATTTTTGCGAACGTGGCCGGTGAGGTGGAATCTCTGCCGTCACATTCCATTATTGAAGAAGCACATTCGCCCGTGAGGATGATATGGGTAGATTCAGGTGTTTTCGACCATTGGCTCATCGAAGTATCGTTTAACTTGGTCTTAATTAGTCAAAGTTAGGTTAATAGCGGTGGATTCGGCGGTTTTCGACATTGGCAAATCGAGGTGTCGATTAACCTAGTGTTAATAAGTCAAAGTAGGTCCTTGAGCCGGTGGGATAAATCCCCTCAGATTAGACGGTCCTTGGGCCGGATACCGAGTTTCCAAACAAATAGAAAAATAAGTAAATTAGGTTAATAGGGTTGGATTCAAGGGTTTTCGACAGTTGGAAAATCGAAGTGTCGTTTAACCTGATCTTAATAAGTCAAAGTTAGGTTAATAACGATGGATTCGGGATTTTTCGAAAGTCGGCAAATCGAAGTGTCGGATAACCTGATATTAATAACTCAAAGTTAGGTTAATATGAGTGGGCTTTAATGCAGTTTTGGTCCCCCTATTTTGAAAAATCTTAATTTTTTATCCCCCTATTTTAAAATTCAACTTTTTGATCCTCCTATTTTAGTATTTTGGAAATTTTAGTCCCCAAGTCAATTTGGTCAATATTTTGCTGATGTGTCAAGTTTATTAATGAAGTTGCAGTCCATGTCATTATTATTTTTTTATTTCTCTTTATTTATAAATAGAAAATCAATTTTTTTAACAAAAAATAGAAAATCAATTAAAAAACATCCATCAACAACAACATCCACCATCATCATCATCAACACTCACCATAAAAAAACCATCGATTTCAAGCCAACAGACTGCTACATCGCTCCACCTATGCTCTTCCTCCCTCCACCGATTTCTGTTTCACAAATTGAAAAACCCATCGTCTCTTTCGCAAATTCCGCAATATGCTTCGCACAACCCATATGTTGATTCATGGAATTGAAATTCATTTTAAACTATTGATGATAATTGTTTGTTTGAATTGCAATTCCTAATTTTTCATAAGTAAATTTGAAACTATATTACTGTGGTTTCCGTTTGTGAATATTGAGAGACTGAGTCAACCAATCAATGTTATATTTTTGCATTAAAAGTAAATTAGTAATTTTCTGAACAATCTGAATATTGATATTTTGTTTCAATTGCAATCTTAGTTTTGCATCAACTAGGAAAACAAAAGTACTCAAACAACAACCCCTTTAAATGTGGTTTACGATCCAAACCAAAAGGGGACCAAAAACCAACCGCAATAGCACAGCAAAACCAGAGGAACAAACATATATGGACGATTTGATTTCTCAATTTGGAAAAAATGGATTTAGGGTTCCTCCAATCTGATTTTTCATTTTAAATTTCTTGCTTTTGTTTTAATTGCCATGTTTACCTTGATTTTAATTCATGAGTTTTTATGGTGGGTATTGATGATGATGGTGGATGTTGTTGATAATGTCTGGTTTAATTGAGTTTTTTGTTAATGATGATGAAGCGAGATTTTTTTTAATTGATTTTCTATTTTTTTGTCATTTTTTTTATTTTCTATTTATAAATAAAAAGAAATAAAAAAAATAATGACATGGACTGCCATGTTATTAATAAATTTGACACATCAGCAAAATATTGACCAAATTGAGATGAGGGACTAAAATTTTCAAAAAACTAAAATAGGGGGATCAAAAAGTTGGTTTTTAAAATTGGGGGATCAAAAGTTCAAAATTTTCAAAATATGGAGACCAAAACTGCATTAAAGCCATATGAGTGGATTTGTGGGTTCTCGATGGTGGAAAAATCGAACTGTCATTTAACTTGGTCTTAACAAGTCAAAGTTAGGGTAATAGCGGTGTATTCGGGGATTTTCGACACTTGGCACATCGAAGTGTTGTTTAACCTGTTCTTGAATAGTAAAAGTTAGGTTAATAGTGGCGGATTCGGGGGTTTTCGACAATTGATACATCGAGTTTCGTTTAATCTAGCCTTAATTAGTAAAAGTAAGGTTAATAGCGGTGGATTCATGGGTTTTCAACAATTGGCACATCAAAGTGTCGTTTAACCAGGTCTTTAATTGGTAAAAGTTAGGTTAATATGGGTGAATTCGGGGGTTTTTGACAGTTGGAAAATCGAAGAGTCAATTAACCTAGAGTTAATAAGTCAAATTTAGGTTAATAGGTTGGATTCGAGGGTTTTCGACAGTTGATAAATTGAAGTGCCGTTTAACTTGGTGTTAATAAGTCGAAATTAGGTTAACAGCTGTGAATTTGGGGGTTTTCAACAGTTGAAAATCGAAACGTCGTTTAACGAATACCAACCATGTTTTCTACCACATCATCCCACTTCACCTAACTTTCATGATATGACATGATAAAATGATAGTTTTTTATTGGATTTTCGTGTAAAACTATTTTACATTGTAATCCCCCTGGTTGAGGGCGTGGGTTCTCGACATCCTTGAAATAAGCTTAAAAACTTATGGGATCCGGTAACTTTGAAATAAGATCATGAACTTATTGGATTCGATAACTTTGAAATATGCTTATAAATTTATTGGATCCGATAACTTTGAAAATAAGATTATATATAAACTTATTGGATCCATTAACTTTGAAATAAACTTATTGGATCCGGTAACTTTGAAATAAGATTATAAACTTATTAGATCCGGTAACTTTGAAATAAACATATAAACTTATTGGATCTGATAACTTTGAAATAAACTTATAAACTTATTGGATCCGATAACTTTGAAAATAAGCTTATAAACTTATCGGATCCGGTAACTTTGAAATAGGCTTATAAACTTATTGGATCTAGTAACTTTGAAATAAGATTACAAACTTACCGGATACAGTAACATATATTAGTCGATGCGTTTATCATTTATCATTTTAAATAAGCTTATAAACTTACCGGATCCGGTAACTATGAAATAAAATTACACATTTACTGGGTAACATATATTTTAGTAGATACGTTTATTATTTATTATTTTAAATTATAAACTTATAAATTTACTGGATTCGATAACTTTGAAATAAAATTACACACTTACCGGATCCGGTAACATATTAGTAGATGCTTTATCATTTATCATTTTAAATAAGCTTATAAACTTACCGGATCCGGTAACATATATTTTAGTAGATGCATTTATTATTTTAAATAAGCTTATAAACTAACAAGATCCGATAACTTTGAAATAAAATTACACACTTACCGAAACTGGTAACATATTAGTAGATGCACCTATTACTTATTATTTTAAAAAAGCTTGTAAACTTACCGGATCCAATAACTCTAAAATAAGATTGCCCACTTACCGGATCCGGTAACATATATTAGTTTATATATATTATCGGATCCGGTAATATATATAAACTTACCGGATTATTCTACACAAAAATTGATACAACTTTGTGTTTAAGCCTCCTTCCAATATATAACAGGTCGCGAGTTCGAGTCACATATCTTGCAAAATTTAATTTTTTGATTATTTTAATTTTAATCAAAGGTTGTTTGTAATTAAAAAAAATAAAACTGGAAATTCTGCAAAAAAAGGCAAGTGAGAGGAATCAAACCCACACCCTTATTGTGAAAGGCAACCGAATCAACCACTCAGCACACTAAACATTCTTGAATAGAAAAACGTTACTTAATATTTATAATAAAATCCTTGACTAAAATAAATCAGCATCATCTTCAACCTCCAGACGGGTCGGAGTGACCCGGTTGAAAACTCACGCAACCCAAAACTGGAAAACGCGGTTTCAGGCTATTTTAACACCAAAAATTCAAGTTTTTAAACAAAGAAACATGAATCTTTACAAAATTTTCTTATGATTCAACATTTTTCTGCATCTAAAATGCATATAAATTTGCAAAATTTCAAACAAAATCCAGTTTTAAAATACTTTGATTTCATATCCATTTTAACTCTAAATCATAATTTAAATGACTAGTGTTGATTAAAAATAAAAAAATTGAGTGAATGTAACTATGTTATTTAGATAGCTTGCTAACAGATGTGATACTTGAGGTTTAAGAGACAAAAAAATTGGTTGGGTTAAAAATGAAGCTTAATAAATAACTATTCTAATTGAACAACAATATAGATGAATAAAAATCCCAAACTTGAAGAAATTGAACAGTATATTTCTTCCAACATTTGTTGCTGTATAGTAGCTATCTGAGTGTGAGTGAAGGACAAAAAATGGTATTACTAAATACCATTAGCAGTTTTGAGAAGAAGATAAAATAATACAATACAGACGGTGCACTAAATCACATTTAATCTAAGGGATACAAATGATACTGTAGAGTTGTTCACCATACATGATCCATTTAGGTGGTTCACCCTAGAATCCGTCCCATAACAACCAGGGGCGGAGCTCTTCATGGGCTGGGTAGCACCATGGCCCGCCCCAAGTTTTGAAATTTTTATTTTCTAAAGGTATATATACATATTTTTATTTATATTATATATATATATATTATTATATTGTGCATTTGCAATCATATTGAAGCTTGCGGTTCAGTGGTTGAGATGCATGCTTTTTATGTGGAGGATGCCAGTTCGATTCTCAACCATGCTTTATTTTAGATTTTACCACTATTTTTAACAAAAATATACATATTGTGAGATTTAAACCTTCAATTTGCAATTAAAATTAAATGAAAAATATTATTACACCATTATTGATGAATGATATATTATTTTGAAAAATATATATATCTAAATATTAGGCAAAATTACACAAATGGTCCTTTATCTTATTTATTTGTAACATTTTGGTCCTTTATCTTTTATTTATAACATATAGGTCCTTTATCTTTTAAAATATTCACAATCATGTCCTTTTTCCTATTTTTTATTTAAAAATGCTGATGTATCGATGACTTGGCAGTAATATCACTATTTTTTTATTATTATTTGTACAAAGACATTTTAAATACAAAATTTAATTTTTAAATATAAAAACCTAAGAATGTTCATCTTCTATCTTTTTCATCTTTAACCAAATAAACTCATATACCCACAATCCAAAAACCAAAAAACTTAAAAACCATATCTGAGAAATTAAACCCATAAATCATTATCACATAGCAAAATCAAGCAAACATTAAGAAAACATAAATCAAGCAAGACCCAAAAATCTAAAACACAACCTCATGAATTTGTTCAAAAGAAAAACCTCATGAATTTGTTCTCACTCTCTGAATCTTGTAAACATATTTAGTCATTTTGTTGTTACTTGCTATAGCTTCAATGTCTACATCGGTGTGCTTCAAGACCAAAATCAGTTCCTCCACTAACAGTGTAGTTGTCAACAAGCTTTCTGATGCGGTCCAACCACAGATCTACAATCTCTTACCGACATGTAACACCACACTAGATCACCGGTGGCTGAAGTGGTGTAGCTTTGGGGTTTTGATTTTTTAAGTTTAGATAGAGGTTGAGGAGAACATAACATAGAGATTGATATTATTTGTAGGTATATTTGAGAAGAAATTAATTTTGGGTTAAGGATGAAGAGGATGAACATATGAAGATGATGATGAATATGTGAAGATGATGATGAACACTTTAATTTTTTGGTTTTTTTTATAATTTTAATGAAAGAAAAACAATTTAAATATAATATAATCCCATTTTAAAAATAAATTATTATTTATAATCCTACATGGCCATGCCATCTCAGCATTTTAAATAAAAAATGAAAATAAGGACATGATTGTGCATATTTAAAAGATAAAGGACTAATATGTTACAAATAAAAGATAAAGGACTAAAATGTTACAAATAAATAAGATAAAGGACCATTTATGTAATTTTGCCTAAATATTATAAACACAACCTTCTATATTTTTTTTACAATCACGGCCCTCCCGGACAATTAACCGTAGCTCCGCCACTGATAACCAGGGCCGGTCCCGAGATTTTGGAGGCCCAGAACAAATAATAAAATTGGACCACTAATAAATTTTTTATTTTTTTAAAGAATATTTATTTAAATTTTAAATAGTATCAGCAACATCAAAAATAGTTATTTATCCGTGATTGGTTATTATGCATAAGTCATCCTTATGTACCATGCATAAGTTACTTAGCGCACCCCTAAATTACTCGTGCACCCCCTAAATTACTTGTGCACCCCCCAAATTACTTGTGCATCCCCAAAATTTCTCATATACCCCTCAAATTTCTCATGCACCCCCCAAATTTCTCGCACACCCCCATATGACTTTTGCCTCCTAATTTTTTTTTTGTCCCCTCCACATTTCTATCCTAAACCATTTTGTTGTGCGAATAGTTTCAGAGATATGGACTCAAAAACCATTAAATGCATAAGATTGTTTTGGAGTACAACCCTATAATTAAAATAGAAACAATAATTGTGATTTAATGGTTTCGATTGTCGTATATGAGAAACCAAAATTATTGTTAAATGGTTTTAAATAATGATTATAATAAAAAACCATTAAACCATTTTGTTGTGGGAATTGTTTCAGATGGTTGTAATAAAAAATCATTAGGTGCATAAAATGGTTTTGGAGTACAACCATATAATTAGAATAAAAATAATAATTGTGATTTAATAGTTTAGATTGTCTTATATAAGAAACCAAAATTATTGTTAAATGATTTTAAATAATGATTATAATTGTACCCAAAAAAATAAAAAATAATGATTCTAATTATAGGTTGTACTTCAAAACCATCTTATGCACTTAATGATTTTGGAGTGTATATATATGAAACCATTCCCACAGCAAAATGGTTTAGGCTAAAAATGTGTGGGGACAAAAAAAAAATTGTGAGGCAAAAGTCATATGGGGGTGTGCGAGAAATTTGGGGGGCATGAGAAATTTGGGGGGTGTATGAGAAATTTTGGGGGTTCATGAGAAATTTGGCGGGTGCACAAGTAATTTGGGGGGTGCATTAGAAATTTGGAGCGGTGTGCGAGAAATTTAGGGGGTGCGCGAGAAATTTGGGCGGTGTGAGATTAAGTGTGAGTTGAGATTGGCTAGGATTATTATATGTTGATGCTCAATCTAATAGGTTTTATTGACTTATGTACCATGCATAAAGATTACCCTTATGCATAATAACTTCACCCGTAACTAACATAAAGAAAAAGTCATTCCACACTGTCGAAATTGAATCGATAAATAAAAAATTAAAAATGAAACGATAATTTTTAAAAAAGAGTAATTAAAAAATAATCTTATTCAAGATGATATTATTAAAATTTAATAGTGTTTTAAATAAAATTATAACTTAAATTTAGTAAATTAATTATTTGTTTTCAAAGAGATAACAAAATGTAGTTTTTTTTTTAAAAAATAATTAAAATAATGAAGTTATTTATGTGTTATAGAGTAATTTTATTTAAAAAAAAAATCCTTTTGTGAAAGGGAATAATTTTCGGAATAGTTTATATAATTAAAAATTTAGAATTGATATGTCATATGGGTGTCTCAATGATCAATTGTAATATATATATATATATATAATAAGACTTAATCTATTAAAATTAAAAGAAAAGAAAAAGGTGAACATGGGAGTCGAAATCGTGACCCTTTGATGCAGAAAATACATACACACGCATGCACCACCAAGCCACTCGGTGTCTGATGTTATAATTGCTCAATAATCATACTTGACTATTTGTTAAATTTATGGAAGAAAAAAAAAAAGAGGCCTCAAAAATCTTGGTACCCTGAGCTGTGGGTCTGGTTGCACTTGCTCAGGGCGGACCCTGCTGATAACAACACACATAACTTGATCTAACTTGATGAAGATCAGTTTCCTCCGTTGCAGCAATTGAAACAATTGAAACTACAACATTGCTTAATTTTGTTGATCTTACGTATGATTATTATTCCGGCACCAATTCCGGCACCAATACCAACAAGAGCAGCAGCAGCAATACCAAGAGCCTTTATAATGTTGTTGCGGGTTGATCCTCTCTTCTTTTGACCCCTTGAATGGTCCGAACTGCATTCAATTTCAACGCCATTTTAATTTTTTCGGTCATATTCAAGATGATGATTTATTTTTGGTACATAAGATGATGATTTAATTAATAGAAACTGTTCCTAAAATCACAATTGATTTAAAAACTGAAAGAATAAAAATACAATGTCCATATCATAATATATATCACTACCACTAGAAAATCATAAATACTCTCCGTTATAAAATATAAGCAAAAATTAGTCAACAAAAATGAATGTATTTGGTCTTAATTTTGAACCAAATACATCAACTTTATTTGACTCATTATTTTTGTTTATATTTTGTAACGAAGAGAGTAACAAACATGGAGAAGAAAAATGCCTTTCTATAAAATAAAGGAGAAGAAAAATGTCTTAAAATAAATTATCTTCTAAATTTATAATATGCATCATTAATTTTTTTTAATTGTACCGTCTAATTAATATTTAATACTAATTACATTTCTCTCAAGTCGATATCATTTCACCTCACATTTATGATAATGAAAAATTCATTAATAATTAAAACAATTTAATAAACTATTATTTACTCTCCCGACAAAAAACAATTATTTCCTCTTTTTCATTTATACATAATATATGTGAGTGAATCATTCATTTTTGGAAGGAGGAAGTAATGCTCATTAAAACCAGAAAACAACATAAAAAACATTGCAGAGTTAAAAGATAAATGATTTTGATTAAATTGAATTGAATTATAAAAATGAGTTTAATGTAAAATGATTTATGTACGTACTCTCACAATTTAAATGATCTGTATGTAATATATATTGTTTGGATATTCACCTCAAAAATTTTTTTGGCCTTTTTGATGTATCTATTTTAATTTGGGATCATATATAAATCAATATATTTTTTTTGGAATCATATATAAATCAACTAAACCTAAGAAATTGAACACAACTAAACCCACAAAATCAAAAAGGAAAAAGTAGAAGAAAAGGAAGAATACATTTTTTCAAATCTTTAGAACAGAAAGAGAATTAAGAAACTCTTGTTGTTGACTTGATTTAAGAAAATTAAGAAACTCTTTCTTGGGAGTCAGAGTCACTAATGAAGTTTGCACCACAATTGCACGCTAGAATTTGCAAATAGAAAACAAACATACTATTGTGATTTTAAATATTGCAAATTTGAACGTGTATCCATTTTAGGATCATAAATTAATCCAATTTTGCAAATGTTAAATATTGAGATAAGATAGCACACTGTGAAATACCTACATTGGGCAAAAAGTGACGAGGTAGTTCGTAGACACACAAACGCCATGGAAGGTGTCAGTGGCATAACTCGTCATCAAGCAATCACCACAGCCGCCTCCAACTTGAGGTTGAACCATCATTGGTAGGTTGTAACCGTTAAGGACACTGACGCCGAAGTAATCAAACCCGTTGGAGTTGGTGTTTAGGTTGAACTCTGCGAATGTGACTGGCGAGGTGGAATCTCTGCCGTCGCATTCCATTGTTGAAGAAGCACATTCGCCCGTGAGGCAAGTAAACATTCCTTTTGAGTCGGTGGAGCAATAAGTCCTCCCCCATAATTTTCCCCACCAGGAATCAGACATAGTTAGGACTTTGGACTCGCCGGGCTGAAGGGAAAAACCAGTCGTAAATGGCACCGAGGTTCCGGCAACATGTAAAATACCAGGATAAACCTTGATGCTGCATCTGTTGGCTATAGTCATTGTTGTAGAAGAGGAACCTATAAATTAAAAGGTAAAGTTGACAAGAAGGGGTTGTGAGTGTTTTGTTGTTTATTTTTTATAAAAAAAAAAACACATAACATTCTATTCGTATTAAATTGTATAGTACGGAGTAATATATTTAAGAAAAATGTGTTTTAATTATGATAAACTATAAGGAGAGATGTAATATTTGGATTTAAACTATTGGATCAAAAGCATTTGACAATATTTTAATTAGAAAAATTAAAAAGAAAGTTGGTGAATGGTTAAACTGTAAAAATTGAGGAAAATTAAGAAATTTTTTTTTGAGAGGATCCTTTCTCGATTGCCCATGTGCATTCAAGGCTTTGTTTGGATGATGAGAGAAAGCTAAAGGAATGAAAGTAAGAGGAAAAATTGTTGAAGAAAAGAAAGTGAATAGAAAGTGAGATGATTGTTTGGTTGAAATGAAAGTGGAAGGAAAAGATAGAAACATATTTAAGTAAAGGACAAAACTTACATGCATTGCTATAGGTGCATTTCTTACTTTTTCACTCACAAAGAGGTGGTTTTTTGTGTTTTATAATTTTTTTTTAAAAAAAAAAAACTGTTTTTCAATTTAAAAACTACTTCTTTGTGAGAGGAAAAGTAAGAAATGCACTTATAGCAATGCATGTAAGTTTTGTCCTTAAGTAAATGGCTAAAATATTCCTATATAAAATAATTTTATTTATAATATAAAATTATTCATAAATTTTTTAATGATAATAGCAATTACTAGAATAAGTTTTGATGCACCAGCAAAGAGCACTATATCTCATTGTGGGTCCCGATCATTTTCATTTTGTTTAATTTTTAATAATTTTTTCATGTAAAGAGAAGGAGGGTCTAAATATAATTTTGGCTAAAATAAGAGCATTCCCATGCTTTCCGTCCATTATAGTGTGGAAACACTTTCAACGTGGGTCCCATCAATTTTTATCCTTCCTTCCCTTTTTAAAATGGTTCCAAACGGTGGAGACATGACCAATCCTGGTACTTTCTCTCCTCCCTCAATCTTTCCTTCCACTTTCATGTGAAACAAACAGGCCAATATGGTCCATTTAGTTTACACCAATTTTATCTATGGTTCCGTGGTGTGTTTTGGAATTTTGTGATACAACTCTATGTATGTCCCCAGGCCAAGGCTAGTGTACGCAAGCATTTAGTTTTGGAATTTTTTTTTTTTTTTTACAATATTTAGGGAATTTGTTTTTGACACATGTATTTTAAAATTTAATTAATAATTTGATAGTTTCACTATTTGAGGGGCAAAATTGGAATTTCAGATCAATTAAAATATTTACCGTACTAGTTTTTAGTTTAAAATGTATGCTAGCTTAACCGGATTAATAAGTAGTTGACAGCGAAACAATGCTTAAAATTATTAGAAATTCTAACCACTGTATATAATATTTTTTAAAAGTAAAAATTACGACTCTTCTCATTTTTACTGCTAAAAAAATTACATTATTAATGTCAATTCAGTACGAATTACATATTTATTATATATCGTTTTAATTAAATCGGTGTCAATTAAGTCATTATTTTAATTAAAAAAAATGAAAATAATCATCAAATTACACTTTCAAACATATCGATAATATTTTAAATATTTTTTATATACTGTTCTACCATGAACCATTTAAAGAATCAATCCATATTAAAATTTGTCAAGCTTTTCACACATATATTTTGGGCTAACAAACGAATGAGATAAGGAATTTTGATGATCGAACTCCGAATGTATAGACAATTGTAATAACAATCTCATCGGAAACCTAGTTTTAATGAAAGAGTCATAAACTTTGACTAAAACCACCGATTTTGATTGGAGATTTCAAATTTAATAAATCTGACTGTTCAATATCACCTAATTGGACTGTCAAACGAATGAGAAAAACAATTTTAATAATTGGCTTTGAATGGATAGACAGATTCTAATAACAGTCACATCAGAAATCTAGTTTTGATGAAACTGTCATGAAGTTTGAATAAAACTATCGATTTTGACTAAAATTTTTGAATTTAATCAATTCGGCCGTTCATTATCATATAATTAGACTGACAAACGATTGGGGAAAAAAATTGATGATCGGACTTCAATCGGATAGACAAATTCTTTTTTTTTATTTGTTTGTCAGTCCAATTATGTGATATTGAACGGTCGGATTGATTAAATTTAAAATCTGCAGTCAAAATCGGCAGTTTTAGTTAAAGTTCACGACCCTTTAATTAAAACCAGGTTTTCGATGTGATTATTATTACAATTTGTCTATCTATTCGGAATCTGATCATCAAAATTCTTTTTCTCGTTCGTTTGTCTGTCTAATTATGTGACATTGAACGGCTGGATTGATTAAATTCATAATTTTCCGTCAAAATCGACAGTTTAATTCAAACTTCATGACAATTTCGTTAAAACTAAGTTTTTGATGTGACTGTTATTACAATCTGTCTATCGATTCGGAGTTTGATCATCAAAATTCTATTTCTCATTTGTTTCTCAGTCCAATTAGGTGATATTAAACGGTCGGATTGATTAAATTTGAAATCCCTAGTCAAAATCGGTAGTTTTAGTCAACTTCATGACACTTTCATCAAAACTAAGTTTTCGATGTGACTGTTATTACAATTTATCTATTTATATCAAAAAAAAAAATATGGTTCGTTTTTCAGTTTAATTATGTGATAATGAACGGCCGGATTGATTAAATTCAAAATTTCCAGTCAAAATCGATAGTTTTATTCAAACTTCATGACACTTTCATCAAAACTAGATTTCTGATGTGACTATTATTACAATCTGTCTATCCATTCAGAGTCCAATTATTTAAAAAAAAATCTCATTCGTTTGTCAGTCCAATTAAGTGATATTGAACTTTCAAATTTATTAAATTTTAAATCTCCAATCAAAATCGGTAGTTTTAGTCAAAGTTCATGACCCTTTCATTAAAACTAGCTTCCCGATGGCACAAGTTATGGTGCATAAGCCATATTTATGCGCCGTGCATAAATACCCAAAATTGCTTAACACACTCCCTAGATTTCTAGTGCACTCCCGAATTTGCTTAGCGCACCTCCCAGACTTTTAGGGGGTGCGCTAGAATTTTGGGGGGCGCGCTAAGCAATTTGGGGATGCATTAAACAATTTTTTTTATTTATGCACGGTCTATAAGGAAAAATCTTATGCACCATAACCACTCCCCTTTCCGATGAGATTGTTATTACAATTTGTCTATAAATTCGGAGTTCGATCATCAAAATTCTTTATCTCATTCGTTTGTTAGTCCAAATATATGTGTTAAAAGCTTGACAAATTGTAATATGGATCGAAATGGTCCATGGTAGAACAATATATAAAAAATATTTAAAATATTATCGATATGTTTGAAAGTGTAATTTGATGGTTATTTTCATTTTTTTAATTAAAATAATGACTTAATTGACACCGATTTAATTAAAACATATATAATAAATATGTAACTCGTACTTAATCGACATTAATAATGTAATTTTTTTAGCAGTAAAAATGAGAAGAGTCGTAATTTTTACTTTAAAAAAATATTATCTACATTCGTTAGAATTTCTAATTATTTTAAGCATTGTTCCATTGTCAACCACTTATTAATTCGGTGAAGCTAGCATACATTTTAAACTAAAAATTTTCGATTTCAGATAAAAACCGATCTTTTATGGGAAAAAAATTTTGATTTTAGAGAAATACAATTTTGGAGTTTTTTCAAAAAAAAAATTCGATCTTTTTTAACAGATCTATTTTTGGGAAAAAATTTCCGATTCTCGTAATGTATATACTGAGATAGAAATACAGATATATATATATATATATATATTATATTATGAAAAAAATATTATATAGATTATAATACAATGTAGAAACTTCATTATAGTTTATTGTGGACCTTCATAATCTAAGGGTGAAAATAACTCTCCCTTGGTGGGAGACCTATGACACTCACCCATGCTAAAATTGGCCCTAGTTAAGGGCGCGGTTTCAACAATTTATTACCTGTAATTAAATTATTTTTATCTTTTAATTTTGATTCATAGTCATGTTTGGAAGTAATAGTTTCATACATTTTTGGTAATTGCGTCAAAAAATATATATTTTGGTAATTTATGAATGGTAAGAGTTGATTATATTTTGTGCTCTATTAGAAAGAAAGGGTGGGCTATGCCCTCTTTTTGTAACAAAAAAAAAAGAAAGAAAGTGAGTGAGTGGAGCCGTGGAGGCCTACACATGATCTTGCGTGAGTTCCTTCTAATATACAACTTACCAAAAAGCCAACTCTTCTAGAAAAAATAACTAATAAAGAGCTAAAGTATGGTTGTTAAAAACGCTTGTTAACACGTAAACTCGTACAAGTTTATGTTTTTAGGTGTGAAAAATTAGTTAACTCGCATGTAAAATCGCCAAAAAAACGAGTTTAACCTAGTTAACTCGGTGTGAAAACGTTAAAATCGGATGAACTCGGGCAAGTTTACGTGTTTCCCCGAGTTTATCTTTTCAAACTTTTCTGGCCCAATTTCAATTTTTTGGCCCATTAAACAACTCTCCCTATACGTTTTGAAAAAAAAAAAAACACCACTATGTATTTGGTTAGAAGCCGAAAAGTTCGCATTTTTTCACTATCTTTCTCTCTCAAATAAACAACTATTCATCTTCTTCGGCTCACTAGCGTAAGACAGAGGAGTAACGCCACACTCACACAACTTTAGCCTTCAACACGCAAAAACTGAGTCAAACCTATGAATCTTCTTATTTTGGATTGTTATTTGGATGTTTATATATGATTTTGTTGGGATAATTATGGTATTTTGATGCAAGTTTATGGACATGATGCTATTTATATGAATATTTAGTCTATTTTGCCTTTATAATTAAGTTAATTTTCTGAAATTTTGACATTTTTATAGTATAATATTAATATATATGTCATATATAATAATTTTAATATTATTTTAATTTTATGTAAACTCGTACGAGTTTACTTTTACGTGTCGAGTTTACCTATGTAAAACGAGTTAAGGGAAAAACTCGATTCGGACAACTTTGAGCTAAAGTAATTTTCTCTCTCCTTGTTAGCTGCATATTTTCTTTTATTAGTGTTCGTCTGTTCGACCTTAATTTTTTTCCTTTCTAGTCCCATGTGTGCTATGTGTAATCTCAATTTTATCATGGGGACATGGGCGTCTATGTGGTAATTATTTTGGACCGTAAAATAAAAAATGAAGGGACAAAATCTTATATTGTTTTAAGTTATCAAAATCTTACAGAGTGAGCAGAATACATTCAGTACCTCATGAATTAAAAGCAAAGGGATCAATGGTAAGAAATATAGAAAATAGTATTAAAAGTGTTGGAATATGATGATAGTTGGAGGGAAAACTTGGTAGGAAATAAACTCAAGTGTGGTGTGAATTTGAAAAAGTTCTTAAGTCCCACATTGGATAGATCACTAAGAGTGATAGTGTTTATAAGTAGGAAAGTGACCTTATGGTTTGGGCCCCAAGGGGTACTTAGTTTTATGCAATGTAGGAGCTCACACACAATGTCGAATATCACACGGGCGCGTCGCCATTGTCCGTCCGGCTGGATTTTGGCTTTGGTGATATCTTAATTTTTTAAGATACGGGAATTATTATTTTCATTAATTGTGTGTGCTTATCCTATTCCGTTTCTTTCCTAATTAAAGCACGTTTGCAGTTATTGTTAGACGTGTGTGTGTCCTATGATTCAGGCCCACGTTTTTTACTGCGCTATCTGATTCATCACGATAAGCTCCCACTAATCGCTCATAAGCTGTTCCTGGCTTGCGCTATATATACAGCATACTTCAGTTTTTTTTTTTGCTTCCTGATTTCTGAATTTTGAGATCAACTGCTTTCCTTCTCTTCCTATTTTTTTTTTCTTCGCAAAAATAAAATTATTTTCATATTGTTTCATCGATTGGTTTGCAGTATAACCAAATCAGAATTAATACTTCGTATTAATTATCAAATTGATTCATCAAATCAATACTGAAAGGTGTAATTCGGTTCGAATCCTAAAGTGCATAGCATTCGGTATCAAATTGAGAAGGCTGTTTTATCTTGGGGACTTCGCGGTTGATAGTCTACCTTGCACAATTTATTGGATAGTGCAGCGAAACGTCTTAAAGAGAACGTATCGATCTGCGACTTGGCCAATATCGTTTTCAGTAGCAATTTTCTAAAACTGTTTTTCTTGAACCGAATTCTGTTTTTATTTTCAAAAACTGAAAACAACAAAAAGTGTAGGAGTTTTTTAACTAAAAGATAAAGTGACATTAATAAAAGTATTCTTACAAGAGTATGATGCATGGTGAGGAAAATTGCAGGCAGAAAAAACATTACATATTCTTCTTGTTCTTAAAATAGAGAATAACAAGAGTATAGTTACATCAATACATTGCTAATTAAACATAAAAATAAATTATATATATATATATATATATTTATTATTATTATTTAATATGATCAATTATATATATATTTTAATCTGTCAATTTCTATATGTTAGAAATAACTTTTACTATTCTTATTCATTATTCAAAGATTTACGTACTATTCACCTTCCAATAGATTGAAATAACTTTTTGTATTGAATGAAACAACTTTTACTATTTTTATATGTAAGATAATTTTAAAATAAATTTGAGTAGCAATATTTGCCTTTTAAGCATAATTTTTATCAGCCCTTATGTAATATAATTTTTGTAAAATAAAAAACCTTATACTATTTAATACTCTCTGTCAAAAAGAAAAAAATTATCTAATACTCTCTTATAATACCACACCCTTATACTATCTGATACCCTGGACACTTTTAAGTTACAAAACTTATCATCTATTTTTAATTTTGTTAATATAGATAGTTGTATGATTAAATTAACGGTTGTCTTACTAGCTCTTAATTATTAATGATATTTAGTCTTATTCAAAAAAATAATAATTGTTACCTGTAATTATTAAATTATTTTTATCTCTTAATTTTGATTCATAGTTTGGAAGTAATAGTTTCACATATTTTTGGTAATTGCGTAAAAAAATAAATATATTTTTGGTAATTTATGAATGGTAAGAGTTGATTACATTTTGTGTTCTATTAGAAAGAAAGTCATTTCGGGGAAATGCATTTTGTGCTCTAAGAGTTGATTGGAGCTGCGCGTGGGCTATGGCGTGTCATTTCGCTTGGACATGGAGGAATAAGGAGAAATATGACGATAGCTTTTTACGGCCAGCAAAGCAAGTTGAAGCTGTTAAAAATCGAATTGTAAATTATGGATTGGCGGACAAAATTATGCAGCATGATATTCATGAACAGCTAGCCATTATTCAAATAGGATGGAGTCCGCCTACTTTAGGGTGAGTTTGTTTGAATATTGATGGTGCTTGTAGAGATGGAGTCATTGGTTGTGGAGATGTTATAAGAGGAAGTAATGGTGAATGGATTTTCTAAGCTTATTGGTAGAGGGGATGTTTACATTGCTGAATTATGGGGAGTGTTGGAAGGCACTAAGATGGCTCGGCGGATGAATTTTTCTAAAGTGGGGGTAAGAATAGATTCTAAGGAAGTTGTTAATGATATTATGCATAATAAACCGTCGAGGATGTGTAGAAAGGCTCTTGTGGACAAAATTTGTCAAATGTTGAAGATGGATTGGGATGTGGTTGTGAAGCACACATACCGAGAAGCGAATAGTTTGGCGGATGTTTTAGCTAAGCATAGTTTCTCTGTGAAAGATGAAGTTTGTTTCTTTCAAGATTGTCTGTATTTTTGTAAGTATCAGTTGGATGCGGATGTGAAGGGATTTGTTTCCCCTTGTAGTGTTCCGGTGTAGTTGTTATTCCTTTCTTTTTAGGGGCTTTAAGCCCTCTTTGTAATAAAAAAAGAAAAAAAGAAAGTCACTATGCCCTTTTTTTTTTGTACACAAAAAAGTGGAGGCCTACACAGGATCTTACTTGTGGAGAGATGTTGGCCCTACTAACAAACGCGTGAGGTGTTCAAGCCTCTGATCTACTTTTGGGGACGGTCCAACCTTGATTTATGTGCTATGAAGCCCCGATACTTTAAAAATTGTGAAGTATCGTGTTCAGTGGCGGAGCCAGAAAAACTCTAAAGCCCGGGCAAAATATCAGTTTTAAATAAAAATTTTAGTATTACACCGAAAAATATCAATTTTAATAAAATATCTCACTTTTGTCCTAAATTAATCCCTAAAAATTTTAATTTTGCCCTAAACTAACCCCTAAAAATACCAAAAAATTAAGGTATTACACTGAAAAATTTTAATTTTGAATAAAATGTCTCAGTTTTGCCCTAAATTAATCCCTAAAAATTTTAATTTTACCCTAAACTGACCCCTAAAATACCAGAAATTTCGGCCGAGCCCGGGCAAGTGCCCAGACTAGCTGGGCCTTGCATCCGCCACTGATCGTGTTCGATATGTACTCGATACCGATACTCGTTTGATACGTCTCGATACTCGTATCGAAAAAGTATCGGTTAAATCTTTATTTTTAAATAAAAAAATAATATCCGATACGCATTCGATACTTCCCGATACCCGTATTGGAAAAGTATCGGTTAAATCTTTATTTTTAAATAAAAATAATAATATCCGGTACAATCCGTGTTTCCTAGTGAATGTCAAACTATTATGTTGCTACACGAGTAACTAACTATGTCTTTTTTTGGATAGTACTGATGATGTTTTTTGGGATAGTATCAATGATGTTCTTTTGTATAATACTTAACTGAAGATGTATAACCTACTTTGGTCCTTATTGATATCTCCATCAATCAATATGGTCATTTCCGTCCATTTTTTTCAAAAACCATTAACTTCAGTACATGTGTCACTTAACAACCTATTTTACCACATGTACAGAAGTTAACAATTTCTGAGATAAATTGTGTTGATATTTAATTTTGAGCATTCATTATTTTTTAAAGTAAAAAATAAAGGGTTATGCTTACCGGTGTCTTCAGGGTATTGGTTAAAGAAACTAAAAAAAAGAAAATTTTGTATAGAAAACAACACTTTTTACACTTTTGAGAAGTTGATTACACAAGTTTCAAGAAAACTACCATATTTGATTCATTACCAATGCCCCTGGGGCACTATTAAGCATTTTCCAAAAATAAATTACCATTTGTCTAATTTTGTAGGCATATCCCTCATTATTATAGTCTACTACATGACATATTTGTGCGCCACTGCAAAACTTTTTCAATCAATAATTCTCATAACTACAAAACATTTTGAAAGTTTTGGATTGGTCCCATTGGTCCCTTATGTTATTAATATCAACATAAATTTGTCTTTTTTTTTTGTTAAATTTTAAGTTAATTTGATGTAACTTTACGTTAAATTTTAAGTTAATTTTGTCTAAAACTTTCACGTGACATCTTTCTAAGTTGTTCACATATGTAAATTTGTTAGCCACATAGACGATTTAAATAAAAATATCAAGAAGACTAACTTAAAATTTTTTTTAATATAAGGAATCAAATAGCATCTCTCTTAAAATAAATTTAAAAGAATAAATATACAATTAAATAAGTTCCATTTAAAAAAATAAATTGGCTATGCTGTTACTTAAGGCAAGGAGAGAGAGAAATATTTTGGTTATATTTTCCAAAAAGAAACAACTTTTTGCATTTCTTTTAACCACTATATTTATGACAACTCATATGGGTTTGATTATCTATATTTATGACAACATAAGTAATTTCATATTGATTATCATGTTATATCTACTAGGAATAAACCCGTGCGTTGCACGGGTTCGATTAAACTTTATAATTAAAATACTTTTATAAATAAAAAATAATAATTATGATAAGTATAATCACATAGCTAAATGATAGATACTATGTTAAAATATGATTAATATTTAATATTAGTATATGTTTAGAAATTTATGAGATTTTTTTACTGATTTATATCGTAGTTTTATTTATATTTTAATGTAATCAACTTTATATTTTATTGTAATAGTGTAATCGTATAAGATCTTTCTTTATATGAGTTGCAATTGTAGAGTCAAATATCACTTTATTTTTTATTTTTGATGTATCCCTTATTTTAGTTTTTTCAATAAGAGTTGGAGGCATACTTGCTCATGAAGAATGTTGAAATAAATTTTGGTTATATTATGATTCAAATATTGTGCCTTTGACCTTTTTTAACACAGGATCCTCATTTTTTGGAAAATAACATTTAAAATAGTGTAACCTTTTTATGTTTGTTTTTCTTTTTCTTGGTGAGGTTTGTGTCCTTCGAATTTATTGTTAGTTTTTGTCTCTCTTAATTAATACTATTTACTTGCGTAAAAATAATTGATAATATTTTCTTGAATATTTAGTTTTTTTTGTTATTTGTAAACTTGAATATTTTTTGTTGCCAATATCTAAGTTTGGACGATGATTTCATATATTTGAATTTAGGTTTAGTTATTAGACTCGGGTAAAGAAAGTTTATTATTTTAGAAGAATTTAACATTTAACATGTCATCTTATTATTTGGTTAAAAAAAATCATCTTATTTTTACAAATATCTCACTATTTTATTTTTAGTCCTAAATTAAACTTGATCTTTTAACACTTAGAATAAGTAACTATCTACCTATATAGATTGGAATTCTAAGGTACTCTCATAGGGTATTCAATGCAAAACGTTATTTCATATTAATGGAAGGTGGATAATATGTAACCTAGCCTTGAATAATGAATAAGAATAGTAAAAGTTATTTATAACATATAGAAACTGACAAATTAAAAAAATTATAAATGATCATATTTAATAATAATACTAAAAATTTATATATACATATAATTTATTTTTTACGTTTGTAACAATGAAGGAGCACATATGTATTTTAATTTTTTTGTTGATAATTTGATCCTCTTTTTTCATATTAGCACCTTTTTTTACAATACTTGCATTTGTAATGATGATGGAGCATGTATATATTTTTCATTTTTCTTTTCTAATTTGACCCTCTTTTTTTATATTGCTTAAAAGGTAATAGCAAGATGTTTGTAAGAACAAAGTTGAAGATTATATATTTGGACAACCAAGTTGAATAAATATATTACAATTATAAGAACCTTATGACTTAGTGTCAACTATAAAATCTTTTATTTTCTATTTTGTTTTTGTTTTTGTTTTTATATTTGTCTTGAGATCAAGTGTAAATCACCTACACATTGTAGACAATACAACATTTAAAAATGAGACACATATTTATATTTATAAATTATTTGGATTTCCAACATCAATATACCCTCAATCTTTATAAATTTCAAGGCACTACAAAAACAACAATTAGAAGTCTCTTTTATCCTCTTCAACTTATTCACATGAAAAAAAAGTTATATTCTCATTAATCAACAAAAGAAAATAAAAAATAAGTAAGCTAAAACAGTAGATTAATAAAAGAAAATAATACATGAAAAAGAAAATTAGTCTAATTACAAATATTGTAGATGACTTACATGATTGTTTATACAAATATAGTTAAATGCATATCCTTAAATGAACTGTCACTTCATAGACTTTCCGAGCAATAATGATGCAACAAAAGGAAGAATGAAAACTTGTTTTATCCTATTCTCATTCTTCACATAAAAAAATAATCATATTCATGTTAATCAATATAAGAAAATAAGAAAGAATGCTTGAAAATTAGACTTTAAAAATAGTATATAGCAAAAAAGGGAGAGCTTAAATATTAGGGGAATCTATATAATAGGGTAATTGACATCAAAATAATAAATAGATAAGAAAAAAATAATTGCGATAAGTATAATCCAATATGAAGAGAACTCTATGAGAAATTGTTAAGAGAAAATGTTGGTGAAACAAAAATGCACAAAAGATATTTAACACATGTGTACAAAATCATGTATTTATACACACAAAGGTCATGGATTGGAGAATGGCAATTTGTACAAAGTATAACTAAGCAATTTATTAGTTAAAAATTTATATTAATACAATGAGTAAGTGAATAGTCATAGTTAAGAAATATCAGTTATGGAATAGAAAAGAAGTATATTATATATAATTTTTTTATAACCAATGAAACCTTTCACATGACAATTTATAATTTGTTTATAGTGAAACCTTTCACATGGAAATTAATTGATATTAGCATTTCATTTCACTTATTTAATTTACGTTTTTGAAAAAAATTACTTATTGGATTAAACTTTTTTAACATACTCATACATTTTATATAATTTGAATTATATTATGTAACCTATTTAATTAAAAACTTCCAGCCTATAATCCATTGTACTTTTTCATTTTAACCTATTTTCATCATTTATTTAAAAGAGGAAAAAATAATGAAAAATTGAAGCACATTTAGATATGACACATAGGCATAATGGAGGCCTAAGAATAAACTAAGCTACCTTTTATAAGTTAAATAAATAAATAAATTAAAAAATAAAAATAAATAAAAGTAAAATTGATTCCAAAAAGCAACCAATGCGTAGTATAAATTTGCTATGAATACATGGCCTATCCGTGCAGATCATCATAGTTTACTTTAGCAGAATAATAAACTCTTTTTTATTATGATTAGTTTACTTGATCAATAGTAAATTCTTAATAGGGAGATATGCAAGGTCTAAATTATTATTAGTATTAGATATGTAAGACCCGTAATTCCACCGTACCTTTTGGGTGAATAAAATAAGTAATGACTACGAGTTTTAGGGTTTTTGGTGAAGCGGTTTTGTGAGTATCGTCGCATTAATGAGATTTTTGCTGAAAAGGAGCCTGTTTTGTGCTGGTGCGCTGGAAAGGCACAGACTTTCGGGCCGTGATCCTCTTTTGAGTATAAGAAGGTTTATGTGTAGCCAGAATAACGAGTTTTGGATTATTCTCGCTTTTGGAAAAAAACGAGTAGGAATTTACCCGTCGTTGTAAAATTTTACTGCGTCTGTTTTAAGTGAGATTTCGGATGGGAGTTTTATATATCTGCGTGAGTGAGGTTATGTTCTGAGATTAATTTTCCGAGGTGTGGAAGAAAATTATAGTCGCGGAAAAAGATTCGGCGATAATATTTGGAAACGGTTTACGACGGACGTTTATTTGATAGATTTTATATTTTTGTGATTTCCGTCCGTTAGCGAGGCGCGACTCGTCTGTGAGGCGTAAGTTTCTCATGAGAAAGAAAATATCTTGTGAGGATAGACTTGGATTGATCCAATGGCTAGATTTGAATCTTAGAACTTTATCCTATTTGATCCAATGGTTCTCATGAAACATGACCATGACTTTGAGGGTGACTTAAGGAGACTTTATGGACTTAGCAAAATCACAATTCATTCACTCTTTCTCTCCTCTTTGCCGTGGCATTCTTTCTCTTCCAACCTTTGAGAAAAAAATTCTCATTTCTTCACCAAATTGATCCATTTCAAGCTTGTTGGAACCATAGGAATTGCAAGTAGTATCTTCTCTAAGGTAACTAGACTTCTTTCATCTCTTAGCTAGCTAAAATCATAGAGTTTGATGGAATTTGTTGTTTATGTTCTTGAGAGAAAATTGTGAGAAGTTGTTCATAATTTATTCTTGTCTCTTGTAAGTTGTTCATGAGGGATGAACTAGTGTGTTTGAGCTTAGTTGTGAGGATTTCCATGGTTTATTTAAAGTTTTCACAAAATTTTGGTTAAGGGTTTGAAAAAAAAAAAATTGAAAAGATCATAAACTTGAATTTTGTTTTGAGATTTGATTTTTGATGTTAGTTTTGAGCTTTGTGGCAAAATGGATGTTTGTTTATGAACTTTGTTTTGAAAAATAAGAAAAAAATTATATTTGTGTTCTTGAGAAATTTATGAACATACTTAGAGATTTTGATTTGGTTTGTAAAAGTGGTTTGATTGTTAGCATAAATGATTTTGGGATCTAATTAGATAATACTATGCTTTTGGAAATGAAAAATTTTGAGTGCTATCCATGTTTTTGTTCTTTGGCCGTGGCATTATGTGTATGTGATCAAGGGATTTTCAAATTTTTGAATCCTAAATGGGAAGGGAATAGTCATGGTTTTTGAAGGAATGAATTAAGTGATTTTAGTTGAAAATAAAAGCTTGTAACTTGTGTCACAAGTAGACTTTTATTTTGTGAAATTTTATAAGAGTTTTCCACTTTGATTTGCAATGGTTTTTGTATAAGAGCTTGATCACTTTTGAGTTTGTTTGAGAAATTAGTAATGATTTAAGTATTTTAACTATGATTGGGTTTTGTAAAACAATGATTTTGAGGTGATTTCAATTCTGGCCGAAATTGAAAAGGGCATTTAGGTCATTTTAAAATTGTTTTCGTAACCTAGAAAGTTGACCATTTGATTCGTCTTTTCGAGACGAAGATTTCGGCGTATGGCTCGTCTCGATTGGATAAAGAATGAGCGAGTTATGGCCATTTTATTTGAAAGGAAAAACTTGTAACTTGTGGCGCAAGTAAACTTTTATATTTGTGAAAATTTTCAAAGAGTTTTTGGGTTGATTTCAAATGGTTTTAGTATGTGAAAATTGATTGCCTTGGAGTTAGGAATCAAAGTGTTTCTTAGTTTGTTTTGAAACGAAAATATTTTCGCGTAGCGAGAAATAGTGCAATTAACTTTGGGAATTTTTAATTGCTACAAGGGGGACTCATAATCACTATCCGAGAGTGTTAGAAAGTACCTTAAGCCTCTCTAGAACTTAGAGAATGAGTTTCGTTTCGATAGGATACGTTGAGAGTATTTTATCGATTGTACGCTGCTTATATTTTAGGAAGCGCGAATTGTAGAATTTCGTGAGAAAAGTTAACGGAAGCTTGCCGAGGTAAGGGCTCCACTTTATTTCCGTCTTTAAAACGGTTACGACATGCTCTGTTTTGCTGTGTATGCAATTGCTGTGTGCTTTGGCATGTTTGTATTATGTATTCTCGTGATGAGAAAGTGTTTACAATACTTGCGCTGTTTACATATGATTATGAGAATATATGTATGAACAGGTGTTTGGAATACATATGATGAGAAATGTATGTATGTTGTTATGTTTGGTTTACATATGCTAGAGAGGTATGTATTCATTGCATTAGCATATATGGGGAAGCGTATGCTCATGCATTTGGTAGTTGCGTGTACGGTGTGGTGATCGGGAGAGCCCACCTTTTTATTCGTAGTGATCGGGAGAGCTACGAGATTTTTGTTGAGATCGATACGTAGTGATCGGGAGAGCTACGGGGTGCGGTGATCGGGAGAGCCCACTCTAATCCTTGTAGTGATCGGGAGAGCTACGGGATTTTATTGATACTTATGGTAGGGGTGCGGTGATCGGGAGAGCCCACTCTAATCCTTTGTAGTGATCGGGAGAGCTACGGGATTTTATTTAGTTCGATATGTGGTGATCGGGAGAGCCACGGGGTGCGGTGATCGGGAGAGCCCACTCTAATCCTTGTAGTGATCGGGAGAGCTACGGGATTTTATTGATGTTGTTAGTAGGGGATGGACCTACGATTCCGGAACTCATGCATTGTGGTAGCTAGGGTTAGTACCACGCATTGTAGAGGTTGCATTATAGGCTATGTGTGCATTGCTTATATGAACCCGTTGGTGGGAATTGCTTTGTTGGTTAAGAGCTTTCTCTTGTGTTTTGTGGAATTATTGTTATGTGTACAATCTTTCGCACCGGTTATATATATATATATATACTTTTATTTTGTGGTGACCCTTTCTTTCATTTGCGGGCTCATCCCACCCAGATGTTGGGTTAGGTCGTGGTGACGACGGTGGCAGTTCTGGGCCATAGTGTGGGGAAGCTTAGTATAGTTAGACTATGCGCCGGTGTGTTTTGTGCACCGTGCTTTTTGGTTAGCATAGGGTTTTCCAACTTGTTTTGTTGTAAGTATTTGTATACTTAGACTTGGATTGTAATTATTCAGGAATACACTTTGCTTGTCGAAGCACCTTATGGTAATGAGTCTTTTTGTATATTTGAATGCCGGCTCATTGAAAAATATTCTATGCGCACTCTGAGTGTTAGTTGAAAAAGAAAAAAAAATATACTGCCTTTTCAGGCCTAAAAAAAAACGGGTTGTTACAGTATTGCTTCTTACAATAGTAATCTTTTTTATAGAGAAATACTCTTAAATCATATTCTCAAAGTCCTAAATATATATGTTACAATCATATTTTTCATTTATTATAAACAAAAAGTGACCAGGGTATAGATAGTATAAGGGTGTGATATTATAAGAGAGTATTAGATAATTTTTTCCTTTCTGACAGAGAGTATTAAATAGTATAAGGTTTTTTCTTTTACAAAAAGTTATATTACATATGGGTTGATAAAAATTATGGTTAAAAGGCAAATATTGCAACTCAAATTTATTTTAAAATTATCTTACATATAACTCACTCAATACAAAAAGTTGTTTCATTCTAATGGAAGGTGAATAGTATGTAAATCTTTGAATAATGAATAAGAATAGTAAAAATTATTTCTAACATATAGAAATTGACAAATTAAAAAAAATATAATTGATCATATTAAATAATAATACTAAAAATTTATATATATATATATATATATACACACACACACACACACAATTTATTTTTATGTTCAATTAGCAATGTAACGATGAAGGAGCACGAATATATTTTCAATTTTTCTTTTATAACTTGATCCCTTTTTTATATAAGTACCATTAAATTTACATTATTTGTTACTTACTATTAATTTACATTACTTGCCATTTTCTATTAAACTTCCGATTGAATTTAAGTTATATATATATATATATAATTTAAATCATTTATATAAACTTATATTATGTCGCTTGCATTTGGTTTCTACTAATTAAACCTATTATAGAGTCTATCATAAATAAATAAATTACGTTAGTTTTATAGATCATTCACATTCACTTGAATAAATATAAAGTAAGTTACAAAATGATTATCGTAACATATTATTGTTTTTTCAACAAATAAAATAAATATAGACCATTATGTGATAATTGCTAGTCATTTTTGAGGTATAAATTAATGCACAAAGACTATAAATTGAGGGACAATATTTAAATAGAGATGAAAACATGCCACATATGAAAATGGAGGTTTAGAATAACCTAAGCTTCTCTTATAATTCTAATATAATAATAATAGACACAAATATATATAAATTATCAAAATAAAGGAGAGAGATAGTGCATTGTTTCTTCATCTCTTACCTCCCTTGAAAAATATTTTCAATGTTGAGTGACATATAAAGGTAGAACTTGTGATCTACATCACAAAGACTATAAATTGAGGGACTATATTTAAATAGAGATTAAAACATCCCACATATGCAAAATGGAGGTTTAGAATACCCTAAGCTTCTCTTATAATTATAATATAATATTAATAATAATAATAATAATATACACAAATATATAAATCAAAATAAATGAGAAATAGTGCATTGTTTCTTCATTACTTACCTCCTCTGAAAAATATTTTCAATGTTGAGTGACATTCAAAGGTAGAACCTGTGATCTACATATACACGATAAAAGAAAAAATCAAGTACATTCACAAAAATAAAATCAATCTAAGATAATACCAATGTGCTATTTATGTATGATTTTCCAAACCTGAGCTCTCACAATTATCAACCAATCTATTCAACAAAAAGTTAAATATAAAAAAAAAAAAAGATGAAGGATAGTTCATGGCAATATCTTGCTGAGATTGCTATCAATATAGTAGATATAGTGCACAATTTAAAGATGTATATGATCTCATGAGTAATACTAAATATGAAAACAAATGTGAGAAGTGGTGGTTATAAAGGCTAGAGCTAAACTAAAAATTTATTAGCAATAATTTTTTAATTAAGTTGGTTATATTTGTAAGAAGTTGTAAAGTAAAGGAGCAATATGAAAGGTAAAGGTAAAGGTAAAGGAGCAATATGTTAATATTCCCAAAATTTTTACTTTCCTTTTGCGATTGAAAGGTAAAGGAGCAATATGAATATTAAATTATAAAGTTGGGCAAATTTAGTAAAATATTACTGTAATATATAACAATTATGTAATAATTAAAAATTAGAGTGAAAAATATCATATCAATAAATAAAAAAAGGTCATAAATATTTGATCAATTTATATACGTACATAGTGTAAACTTGAGTTTCTATCCTATCATAAAAATCAATGAATAACCAAGATATATGTGAAGTGTATAAAAGAGAAATAAAAAGAGTTTCACCTAAGATCTTTTTGTGAGCTTTGCTGAACCTTTAAAAATAAATTTAATTAAGAAAAAAATAATTAAAAAATTGAAAATGATATAATGAGTCCATGACATAAGAACGATGGATATTAATTAATGGTTATACGGAATTTAGTTCAACATTGTGCTTGTGCATGATAAATTGAAAACAACTGATCGGTAAATTAATAGAATGTTTTAAAAAGTAGAATGTTTTACCTGGAAAGGATACTGAAAGTATTGATGATGTGATGCTAATTGCTACACAAACAACTCCTGCCATAGAATAAGAATTAAATTGAAAAGTCAAAATATAACAACTATCATATACATATTTCTAATCAAAATTATCAAAAGAATGAAAATTTTCTAGAGGCAATTAATCCAATAACATCCTGTGCAATGCAAAGCAAAGAATCGATGATCAGACAAATTGTTAAATAGTTGAAAGGGAGAAGGGATAGTAAAATAGATGCAGGGAAGAATCAAGAATAGAAGAAAAAAAACAATATATAACACTTGCAGTTTTATTTTTCGTTTTAGTGTACGTGCCGTTTCTTTTGCAGATAATCAAAAGTCTCACACTCTCACTTTTAATCAGTGTTTCCAATTACAGTATTAATTTGCAATTAAACATAAAATAAATATAAAAAACTTTTCCAATTCTCCATATATACGTACATAGAAGCAAAAATATTAAGCCAATTTAAAAATTGTATTTATCATCTCATTGGCAGTTTTTTTATCTACTCATTTCTCATTACACATTAATTAAATCAATTTAGTGGAACAAAGTTTCAATAGAGGATGGAGAGTTGGATTAGAGCTCATTTAGACATGCCACATAGACACAATAGAGACATAAGAATAAGATGGAGTTTCCTTTTATTAGTATATTTTATTAGTAAAAGATAAGGTGAAATATATAGCTAATAATCCTTCGAAAATATACTACGATTTGTCAATTAGTATACATATAGATATCAGAATATATATAAAACCCTATTGTGGTTTTTGATTTATTGTACAAGATCTTTTGTAAAGAATGAAACTGATTTAAATGTTGATGAGAATAATACTTATGCTGCTTCTAATATTATTGATGTTGATATCATGAACTATGGATACTCAAGGTACAATCTAATCTACTTAATACTTTAAATTTCATTCTGCGTTATAAAGATCAAGTTTCAGACTGTATATCACATTTATTAATTAGCATCAATATATTTAACGTTATTTAACTTTTACATATAGGGAGAGATCAAATTACACCAGTATAATTTTAAAAAAGTTACACTCATTAACTTTTATTTATGTATGGTGCATAAATAATAAAAATTGTTTTTCTCCTCCCTTCCAAATTTCTCGCACGCCCCCAAATTTCTTGCACCCCCCAAAAAAAATTCTTTTTCCTCCCCCCAGATTTCTAGTCAAACCCATTTTGGTGTTAGAATAGTTTTAGAGGGTTGTACTCCAAAACCATTAGATGCATAAAATGGTTTTGGAGTACAACGCTATAAATATGCACTTAACATATTTTTTATTTTTTTCCTCCCCCCTGATTTCTAGCCCAAACCATTTTATGCACTTAATAATTTTTGTATGATTTGGGGGTGTGCGAGAAAAATAGGGGGCGTGCGAGAAATCTAGGGGCGCGCTCTGCAATTTCCATTGTTTATGCACCATAACCACTCCTGTTAATAACTACATATGATATCTTTGTTTCTTCCATTTTTTCTAGATTTGGTTTAGATTTGGTTTTATTAATAATCTATTAATTATTTATAGTAATTTTTTTTTTTTGAAAGTAAAAGATCAATTATATTAATGAATAGAGTCTCTAAGAAGGGTAGTTACAATCTGGGGTGGAATTTCATCAATCCACACCTGGTTTAGCTCCTCATGGGCCACACCAGCCAACAAATGGGCCGCCCAGTTTGCTTCTCTGTGAACATGTCTAAACCTACAATTCCTAAAATGAGCTCCAATGTTACGAATGCTTCTAACAACATCACCCACATATGATCTAGGGTTACGATCAGTGTCAAGGATAAGGGTGATGGCGCGCTCACAATCGCTTTCGATTTGCACACTTTGGAAGCCACAATCTTTGGCTAGACTAATCGCGTTGAGCACAGCCCAAGCTTCAGCTAGAGTGGCATCTTCTGGGCCCGGCAGTTCCCAAGTAGCAGCCCGGCAGTTCCCAAGTAGCAGCAGCAACAAGAGCTCCGGTGGAATCACGATAGGTAGCACCACAACCCCATCTGCCTTCTCTCGCGAGGTTAGCATCACTATTTACTTTTATAACTCCATTAGCTGGTTTCTGCCACTTTCTATTGCGATTTGTAGTGTTAGAGCGTTGATGCTTGCTAGAAGAACTCATTCTGTTGTTAATTTGATGTTCACTAGCGCTAGAAGTTGCAGTTATGTAGTCTTGAATGCTTGTGTTGGCTTTGATAATGGTCTCCGTATCTTCTATATTTCTTTGATTGAAAACCCATTGGTTGCGGGCGAACCAGATTCCATAAGTTATAGCCGCGACATGTCGTAGTTCTTCTTCCCTTAGAGTGTTTAGAGCATATATAACCCAGTCGGGGAAACTCTGGTGTGTTTGATCAAACCTTATGCCAAGCTTAGAACCAAACCAAATTTTTGATGAGTAAGTACAATGGATAAATGCGTGCTCAATTGTTTCTTCCTTTTCTAAACATCTAGGGCACAGGGTATTGCAAGGCATTCCCCTTTTGTTTAGAGCTGTTTTGACCGGGATAGCTTTCTGAATAACTCTCCATAGTAGGGCTTTGTGCCTAGGAATGGTATTAAGACTCCATAGTTTCTTCCAATGATTGCTCTGTGTATTAGTGTTGGTTGAGCTAGGCCTAGCCGTATCTGCCCAGTGTTTGAGGAGGTTATAGCCTGTTTTGACTGTATAACTACCCTCCTTAGAGTGAGGCCACATAAGTTGATCTTCTATAGAATCCATAGTAAGGGGAATTTGTTTGATTAGGTTACCTTCTGAGGGTATAAAACACATATCAATGATGTTGGAGTTCCAGTTCTTAGTAGGGGAATCAGTGATTAACTCATTAACAGTGTGTAAGTTGTAGTGAGGTTGTCTAGGAGTTAAGACTCTGTATCCATTTTGCCAAGCCACCCAGTTATCCTCCCAGATGTTAATAGTGTGACCATTTCCCACTTTCCAGCAGCTCCCATTCTTGATAGTGTTAATGGCCTGAAAAATACTTTGCCAGGCATAGCTGGAGTTTCTTCCTTGTTGGGCATGAAGAATGTCACAGTTAAGATAATACTTTGCCTTGAAACTTTGACTTAGAAGAGTGGTAGGTTCAGTTTGGAGTCTCCAAACTTGCTTTGCTAACATAGCTTTATTGAAGAGATGCATGTCCCTAAAACCTAGTCCTCCTGCCAGCTTTGATCTAAAAATGTCCTGTCTAGCCTTCCAGTGAATTTTTTGTTGATTTTCTGAACTGCCCCACCAGAATTTGCAAATAGCTTGTTCAATTTTGTCACACATATTTTTGGGGAGAAGAAAACAGCTCATAGTATAAGTAGGCAGGGCTTGAATGACTGCACTGATGAGGATTCCTCTGCCAGCAAAAGAGAGAAATCTTTCTTTCCAACTTTTAAGCTTATTTTTAACCTTATCCATGATAAAATTAAAGGCTGTTTGCTTAGAGTGACCTATTTGAGTAGGCACACCAAGGTATTTAGTAATGGTGTTAGTGATAGAAAAAGGGAGAATGTTCTGAAACTCAGTTTTGATGTTGTTGTTGATAAAAGGGCTGAAAGTCATCTCTGATTTAGTCAAGTTGATTTTTTGTCCTGAAACCCTTTGATATTCCTCAAATATAACCTGTAGTTGTATAGCTTCTTTTTTGTCAGCTTTGCAAAATATAATGCTATCATCTGCAAAGAATAAATGGGAGATTTTAGGAGCATTTTGTGCTATAGAAATACCATTGATAAGAGATTGATTCTGGCTCTTTGTGATCATACCAGAGAACACATCAGCACAAAGAATGAACAAATAGGGGGAAAGAGGGTCCCCTTTGAAGGTGGAAAAACACAAGAAGGGGGGGTTGAATTGTGTTTTAAAAATTAAAACTTTTTGCCTAATAGCGACTAAGTATGCAGCGGATAAAAACACAAATTAACGAGAGGGTGCTGAGAGAGAGAAAGAAAGACACAGAATTTATCCTGGTTCCCCTCACAAATCGAGAGTACTCCAGTCCCCTTGTTACTAACAAGAGATTTTCACTATAATCTACTAAAGATTACAAATTGCTCAAGCACACTTGCAAGAGACTTCTCAGGTGCTCAAGTTTCACTAAACAAGAGACTTCTCAAATGCTCAAGTTAAACTTAACAAGAGACTTCTCAAACAAACTTAAGAATAAGAATGAATGTTAAGGAACACTTGATATACTATCAGAGGTGTTTACAAAATACAACTCAATTTGTTCTAAGACTTAGAATGACAGATTTAAAATATGATGTCAGAATGCTTCTTAGTCTTTGAACGCAGTAATAGAACAGTAGTAGGAACAGTAGTCATTTCTTCCATTTGAGTCTTCTATTTATACTTGGAGGAAGATGATGACCGTTGCAGAGAGAGAGGTGCCAGCTGGAATTTACTCGTACAATTGATAGCTGTATATTGCCTTCTTTGGTAAGGAATTCCAATTCCACTACCTAGCTATTCAATTTATCACTCCTCCATTTTGAGTAATAATAGTACGATAGTACAATCCTCAAATGCGCTCCACTTATGGATAAGGTTAACGTTGTACCAACGAATATTCCTTCCTGTGGATGTGACAGAGCCTTGAAGTGGATTGTTCTTCAATCATTGGTTCTATATAGGCCAGCTCTTGAGTGACGTAAATTCCTTTTGCTTCTGATGCTGTTGCCATAGCTTCTTGAGGTCTTTTAGCTTCTGAGTCCTTCAGAGCCTTGTTTTATCCTCAGAGTCACTTTCTTCAGCATTCAAAATTTAAGCTTCTGACGAACAGTGTCGTGCTTTCAGAGCTTGTTTTGACTGGCTTCTCTGCTACTATTCATAGTGCTTCTGAATGAATTTTGACTTATAATTCTGCACACTAGAATAATCATTAGTAATACCAATTGCAATTTTAATACTTTGTTATCATCAAAACTACTTAAAACATTAGAGGTTCATGTCAGACCCACTTTGTTCCAACAATCTCCCCCTTTTTGATGATGACAAACCAAAGCATTAAAATTCAATTGTTGTTGATTTAATTTAATTATGATGACTTCAGGTTTCAAAGGTTTGCAATCTCCCCCTGAGTCTGATAATCCATAAGGGTAGGTTTGTAAGCTCCCCCTAAGTTTTATCCATAATTAATTAAAACAGTTTAAGAGTTGATTTATTAACTTAAAATAAATTTTCATATTTAACTCTCAGAAGCATAGTTTTGCAAGCTTTGCTTCTTAGAGTTTGATAATGCTCAGAAGCGGTTTGCAAGCTCTTCTGACATTGTCTATGAATTTTATTTTAGGTTCTTAAATTTTCTCCCCTTTCAATAATCGTACAGAATGAGAAAGAATCATAAGAGATAAATATTGATTCATAATGCTTTTAACATTACAGTTTCAGATTGAGCAGTATATGAATGAATCAACATTAATTTTAACGCTACTCTTACTCCCCCTTTTGGCATCAGTCAAAAAGACACAGAAAACCAAGCAGTCAAATGCGTCATAACAAGGCAGTCAAGTCAAAAAGTGATGACAACTAAATTCATTTAATGAATTGTGTTGAAAACCGTCCTGACAAGAGAGCTTGATGACACTATAAAAAGGGATGATTCCTCTCATTTTACTCATCCAGAGTAATCAAGTAACATCAAAAGAAAAACATACAATGGAAAGGCAGGTTACCAAGGATGCTTCAGGCTCAAAAAAAGAGAGCAAGAAGGGAGCAGAGCCCTGGCGCTGCGAAGAAAACAGGCTACGATATGAGAGAAACAAGGAAGAACTTATTTTAACAGAGTCAGAGGAGGAAGAATTGGGCTCTGATCTGGAAGAGTTCTTATGGACATATGAAGATAATCTAGCAGATTATCCAGCTGGGGTTCAGAAGCTTGCTGATGAAGCACTATCTCTTCTCAAAGAGAAACTGAAGAGTATAGAATCAGAGGCTTCTAAATCTAAGCCTTAGGCTAGATGCAATCATATGTAATAAAGAATCTTTTTATTAATAATAAAAGTTGTTCCTCTACCTATCTCTCTCTCTTTTAAGCTTGCTTTCTTTTTATATACCACATAAGTATTGTCAGAACACCAGTTACCAGACACGCCTCATTCGGTATTGGTGCCCCGTTGTTAAACAGGCTTTAATACTAAGAAGCTATTTCATGAGTAAACAGGAGTACTGATGAGAGGGACTCTTAGGTTTTGAAAATCCTAGGCTTATTAGTTTAAATACTAAGATGCTCTTCAGCATCTTTCACTAGAGTCAGAATTCTTCAAGAGTACCAGACAATATTATGGTATATAGAAAAGTTAAATTTTGAAAAACAAAGATAAAACAAACATATAAGCAAATAACAAACACACAAATATGGATAATATAGATATGAATTAAAAGAAAATTATTGATCCGCTGTCGCACACGGGTCAAAAACGAGTTTTTTAAAAATGTAGTTTAGGAAAAGCGACACTCGAGTATTGTCTCACAAGGACTCCCGATAGGTTTAGCAAAATTAGAATCAATAAGAAAAACTGTAAATTATGGGGGATTTTCGATTTCAAATTAGAAAGATGATTAAAAATAAATAATTATAAAATAAGCTGAAGCGGCTAATCCACCGATCTCGGTTCCGACTTATCACTGATTATGATTCCAATCTCCTATCTATTCCTATTCGATTATAAAACTCACTGACAAGCGCAAGTGGTTTTATGTGATGTAAGTTCCTATTATCCGAATTAAGCAAACGGATTTACTTTAAGCTCTTCGCGAATTAAGCAAACGCGAATTAATCGAACACGATAACGAAGAAGCTACGTTAATGTGATCACGAAATAGGAACATACAACAATCAAATTGAATCAATAATACTATATGATAATTGAATTAAGCAAACAATAATCACATAACAACATTGAAAGGAATAGAAACTTGATTGAAATTATTATAACCTCAAAGCATGATGGAACCTATGATCGGTAGAAATTGCCTTGAGATTAGTTCTCCATGAGAATTGTCTTTCTCAAGTTGTGAATAGTGCTCTGCAGAGAATAATATGTGTGACCATCCATTGCAGTGTTTCAGCTTAAATACATAGAGGAAGAATGAATTTCAAAAGTCACGGGCCAGAAACAAAAGATTTGGGCTGAAACTATTTTAATCTAAATTAAGTCTGGAAATTCCACGAAATATTAAAGCCTTCTGCATTCCGAACCAGCTTTTCCATTCAACACAAAACTTGTAGCTCTTTCTCTTAGCTTTCCAACGCATATTTCCACGCCCCAATCCGATACTCGGAGCTCAAGTTATGATCTGCACAGTGAACATGTATCAAATAGCTACTAATGCTGAAAATAAATACGAAAATAAAATAAGGGCAAAAATAAACTTAAATCTAAAAACACAATAAAATAGTAAAAATAATAAAACAAACTAGAGAAATGCCTAAGTACAATAGTAGAAGAATGTGCATCAAAATGCACTGATCAAATACCCCCACACTTGAACTTTTGCACTCCTGAGCAAAATTTAAGATTAAAGACTCAAAGAAAAACTTCAAAAAGATAGAAGGAAAACAAGGCATAATGCAAAGTCACAAGAAGTCAGCACATTCCAAGATTCAAGGAGTATAGCAATCATGAACAACATCTTAAAACATGTGCAGTAAACAAGGTGGCTAATAGACTAAAAAGTGCTTCAAAAATGATAGAACCTCACGCATTATTTGTATAAAATGCACTCATTCACTCAATCACTCAAAAATATTGGAGTGTCAGGGACAGTGTTTACACTCAAAGCACATCATCAAAGTTAGCACTTCCATAGGCTTGACAAACCTCTTCCGTCCCGAGAGATAAAGGACATCCACACAAAGAAGCACATGCATGCAAAGATCAAAAGGTCTTTATTAAGGTTGTAACGGGGCCAAGGTACAGGTGGGATAAACCTAAGGGAAACTAGGTTATAAAATCAAAGAGGATAAAGTGGCAGAGCCATGAAATTCATTTAAATCTTAAGCATGAGGCTATTTGAACTCGCAAAGTTAGGGACTCAACAAAATATTTCAACTCAACCAAAGACATTGGTCCCAAAATAACATCTTCTCATCTCTAAGACAACTTCATACACATCTTCAGACCAACATTGCCCACAATACAACTTTTTTTTTTTCGTTTCTTTTTTTCTTTTTTTGTTTTCTTTCTTTTTCTATATTTTTTTTTTCTTTTCACATTTTTTTTCTTTTCTTTCTTTTTCACATAAAAGATGAGTATCATAACACACATGAAATTTACATACAACTCAACATAAAGAACCTTTCCCTTTTTTACATCAGATCAAAATTTTCTATCACCCCCACACTTATGGCAAACTTGCATTTAGAATTTCAACACAAAGCTCCTTCATCCCCTAAGATTGGGACATACAAAGAATGGATAAAACAAAGGCTTATTCGGCTTGTAATGAGCTATAAACCAAGAATGAGAATAAAAGGCTCAAAGGGCTAAACAAAGGGATAATTATCAGGGTAGGCTTATTTGGCTAAAAGTAGTTTATAAAAGAAACAAATGCCTAGATCATTTCATATACATGCATGTGAACAAGTGCTTCAAGAGTCATGTCAAGTTCTAGAAGTAACTAACAATATGAGTGAAATCACACAAGAAACAACGAACTGCTGGAGGCTCAAAATCTCACAAGGTTTCATGTTCTATCACAAGTGATGCACAATCTAGTATCAAGTCACCTTATCACACCACAAAAGCAAAAATGTTATCCATATCATGACATACAACTCTAGGCCTAGAACAATGAAACTACTCATAACAGTTGCATGCATGCCAAAAACTATATTTTTTTATTTGTATTTTTTATTTTTTTTATTTTGAAAGCAAAACTAAATTAAAAACAACTAAATGTAAAATGTTCCCCCCACACTTAAATCAGACATTGTCCGCAATGTAGCAATAAACATAAAGTGAGAAAAAGGAAGGAACACACCCGAGGGGTTAAGGTGTAGCAGTTGCAGCTTCCATGTCTGGTGGTTTTGCTGGAGGTCTTTCCGGACTACGAATACACGAAACAGGAAAAACTGAATGGCAAGTGAACTTGGATATCAGCAAAAAATCTGGTGGCTTAGGAGGAATAGCCATCACATATGGTAAACCTGCACTAGCAAAAGTATGGAAATAAGAGAATCCGCATTTAGTTTGTGAGTCAGATAAAACAGGTGGAAGAGTTGCACAAATTGTGAAGGACAACTGCATGTTGTGTGGCTTAATCACAGGTTCCACCAACAATCTTTTTGCTATAGAGAATGGTTGCTTCCGGCTAACATCCGCACTTTTTGTGTCAACTTCAAGAGTTATTGAATATGTTGGAATTTCTGCACAAGTGGTCGTCGGCATCAAAATGTCCTCACCTAAAATGGCTGCACTGATCTCACGACAAATATTACAAACACCACATTCACAAGCAAAAATTTCAAGAGATTTATCTACTTCAAGAGAAGTATATAATTCATCCAAATCAGAGTTCAAGAAGTTTTGTGGTGTAATCTCATTCATGAATTCACTTGAATTTTTGTTGCTTACTTTGTGTTCATCGGAGGAAACAAACATTATTTCAATGGGCTCACCTGGAGATTCATCAAGACTATCGCATTGCATTACCTCTAATAGTGCAACAGGTTGTACATCATCATGCAACATCTTCTCTTGAATTTGATGGGTATTGGAGACTATTTGCTCAACTTGGACTGCTAAACTTTGAAGAGAGGATTGCATCCATTCATCCATTTGCTTATTATATTCATCCATTCGCTTTATCATTTCTTCCAAACTAGGTTGTGGCTCAACCACCAATGAATCATTTTGCTGAAACTGTGGATGTGACCAAATAGGCTGCTCCGCAAGATAGGAATTTTGCTCTTGATAGTATTGTCCTTGAAAATTACCTACAAATTGAGTCTCACCACAAAAAGTAGTATCTAACAACAAAGGACATGCATTGCTACCATGAAAATTGGAACAAATATTACAAATTGCAAGTGGAATATGATTTTGATAGTATGATTGTTGTTCTCTTGCTTCCAAGCAACTAAGGATATAAGCCAACTGATCCAACGAGTCTCCCATTTTTTTTGTTTTTTATTTTTTGGTAAAAATAAAATAAAATAAAGAGAAAAAAGAAAAATCTAATTACATAAAATCTAAAAAATTAAATAAAAATACAGCCTAAAATCTCTACGAATCAAAAGAAACTGAGTCTAATATTGGCTAAAATCAATAGAGAGTCCCCGGCAACGGCGCCAATTTTGATCCGCTGTCGCACACGGGTCAAAAACGAGTTTTTTAAAAATGTAGTTTAGGAAAAGCGACACTCGAGTATTGTCTCACAAGGACTCCCGATAGGTTTAGCAAAATTAGAATCAATAAGAAAAACTGTAAATTATGGGGGATTTTCGATTTCAAATTAGAAAGATGATTAAAAATAAATAATTATAAAATAAGCTGAAGCGGCTAATCCACCGATCTCGGTTCCGACTTATCACTGATTATGATTCCAATCTCCTATCTATTCCTATTCGATTATAAAACTCACTGACAAGCGCAAGTGGTTTTATGTGATGTAAGTTCCTATTATCCGAATTAAGCAAACGGATTTACTTTAAGCTCTTCGCGAATTAAGCAAACGCGAATTAATCGAACACGATAACGAAGAAGCTACGTTAATGTGATCACGAAATAGGAACATACAACAATCAAATTGAATCAATAATACTATATGATAATTGAATTAAGCAAACAATAATCACATAACAACATTGAAAGGAATAGAAACTTGATTGAAATTATTATAACCTCAAAGCATGATGGAACCTATGATCGGTAGAAATTGCCTTGAGATTAGTTCTCCATGAGAATTGTCTTTCTCAAGTTGTGAATAGTGCTCTGCAGAGAATAATATGTGTGACCATCCATTGCTGTGTTTCAGCTTAAATACATAGAGGAAGAATGAATTTCAAAAGTCACGGGCCAGAAACAAAAGATTTGGGCTGAAACTATTTTAATCTAAATTAAGTCTGGAAATTCCACGAAATATTAAAGCCTTCTGCATTCCGAACCAGCTTTTCCATTCAACACAAAACTTGTAGCTCTTTCTCTTAGCTTTCCAACGCATATTTCCACGCCCCAATCCGATACTCGGAGCTCAAGTTATGATCTGCACAGTGAACATGTATCAAATAGCTACTAATGCTGAAAATAAATACGAAAATAAAATAAGGGCAAAAATAAACTTAAATCTAAAAACACAATAAAATAGTAAAAATAATAAAACAAACTAGAGAAATGCCTAAGTACAATAGTAGAAGAATGTGCATCAAAATGCACTGATCAAATACCCCCACACTTGAACTTTTGCACTCCTGAGCAAAATTTAAGATTAAAGACTCAAAGAAAAACTTCAAAAAGATAGAAGGAAAACAAGGCATAATGCAAAGTCACAAGAAGTCAGCACATTCCAAGATTCAAGGAGTATAGCAATCATGAACAACATCTTAAAACATGTGCAGTAAACAAGGTGGCTAATAGACTAAAAAGTGCTTCAAAAATGATAGAACCTCACGCATTATTTGTATAAAATGCACTCATTCACTCAATCACTCAAAAATATTGGAGTGTCAGGGACAGTGTTTACACTCAAAGCACATCATCAAAGTTAGCACTTCCATAGGCTTGACAAACCTCTTCCGTCCCGAGAGATAAAGGACATCCACACAAAGAAGCACATGCATGCAAAGATCAAAAGGTCTTTATTAAGGTTGTAACGGGGCCAAGGTACAGGTGGGATAAACCTAAGGGAAACTAGGTTATAAAATCAAAGAGGATAAAGTGGCAGAGCCATGAAATTCATTTAAATCTTAAGCATGAGGCTATTTGAACTCGCAAAGTTAGGGACTCAACAAAATATTTCAACTCAACCAAAGACATTGGTCCCAAAATAACATCTTCTCATCTCTAAGACAACTTCATACACATCTTCAGACCAACATTGCCCACAATACAACTTTTTTTTTTTCGTTTCTTTTTTTCTTTTTTTGTTTTCTTTCTTTTTCTATATTTTTTTTTTCTTTTCACATTTTTTTTCTTTTCTTTCTTTTTCACATAAAAGATGAGTATCATAACACACATGAAATTTACATACAACTCAACATAAAGAACCTTTCCCTTTTTTACATCAGATCAAAATTTTCTATCACCCCCACACTTATGGCAAACTTGCATTTAGAATTTCAACACAAAGCTCCTTCATCCCCTAAGATTGGGACATACAAAGAATGGATAAAACAAAGGCTTATTCGGCTTGTAATGAGCTATAAACCAAGAATGAGAATAAAAGGCTCAAAGGGCTAAACAAAGGGATAATTATCAGGGTAGGCTTATTTGGCTAAAAGTAGTTTATAAAAGAAACAAATGCCTAGATCATTTCATATACATGCATGTGAACAAGTGCTTCAAGAGTCATGTCAAGTTCTAGAAGTAACTAACAATATGAGTGAAATCACACAAGAAACAACGAACTGCTGGAGGCTCAAAATCTCACAAGGTTTCATGTTCTATCACAAGTGATGCACAATCTAGTATCAAGTCACCTTATCACACCACAAAAGCAAAAATGTTATCCATATCATGACATACAACTCTAGGCCTAGAACAATGAAACTACTCATAACAGTTGCATGCATGCCAAAAACTATATTTTTTTATTTGTATTTTTTATTTTTTTTATTTTGAAAGCAAAACTAAATTAAAAACAACTAAATGTAAAATGTTCCCCCCACACTTAAATCAGACATTGTCCGCAATGTAGCAATAAACATAAAGTGAGAAAAAGGAAGGAACACACCCGAGGGGTTAAGGTGTAGCAGTTGCAGCTTCCATGTCTGGTGGTTTTGCTGGAGGTCTTTCCGGACTACGAATACACGAAACAGGAAAAACTGAATGGCAAGTGAACTTGGATATCAGCAAAAAATCTGGTGGCTTAGGAGGAATAGCCATCACATATGGTAAACCTGCACTAGCAAAAGTATGGAAATAAGAGAATCCGCATTTAGTTTGTGAGTCAGATAAAACAGGTGGAAGAGTTGCACAAATTGTGAAGGACAACTGCATGTTGTGTGGCTTAATCACAGGTTCCACCAACAATCTTTTTGCTATAGAGAATGGTTGCTTCCGGCTAACATCCGCACTTTTTGTGTCAACTTCAAGAGTTATTGAATATGTTGGAATTTCTGCACAAGTGGTCGTCGGCATCAAAATGTCCTCACCTAAAATGGCTGCACTGATCTCACGACAAATATTACAAACACCACATTCACAAGCAAAAATTTCAAGAGATTTATCTACTTCAAGAGAAGTATATAATTCATCCAAATCAGAGTTCAAGAAGTTTTGTGGTGTAATCTCATTCATGAATTCACTTGAATTTTTGTTGCTTACTTTGTGTTCATCGGAGGAAACAAACATTATTTCAATGGGCTCACCTGGAGATTCATCAAGACTATCGCATTGCATTACCTCTAATAGTGCAACAGGTTGTACATCATCATGCAACATCTTCTCTTGAATTTGATGGGTATTGGAGACTATTTGCTCAACTTGGACTGCTAAACTTTGAAGAGAGGATTGCATCCATTCATCCATTTGCTTATTATATTCATCCATTCGCTTTATCATTTCTTCCAAACTAGGTTGTGGCTCAACCACCAATGAATCATTTTGCTGAAACTGTGGATGTGACCAAATAGGCTGCTCCGCAAGATAGGAATTTTGCTCTTGATAGTATTGTCCTTGAAAATTACCTACAAATTGGGTCTCACCACAAAAAGTAGTATCTAACAACAAAGGACATGCATTGCTACCATGAAAATTGGAACAAATATTACAAATTGCAAGTGGAATATGATTTTGATAGTATGATTGTTGTTCTCTTGCTTCCAAGCAACTAAGGATATAAGCCAACTGATCCAACGAGTCTCCCATTTTTTTTGTTTTTTATTTTTTGGTAAAAATAAAATAAAATAAAGAGAAAAAAGAAAAATCTAATTACATAAAATCTAAAAAATTAAATAAAAATACAGCCTAAAATCTCTACGAATCAAAAGAAACTGAGTCTAATATTGGCTAAAATCAATAGAGAGTCCCCGGCAACGGCGCCAATTTTGATCCGCTGTCGCACACGGGTCAAAAACGAGTTTTTTAAAAATGTAGTTTAGGAAAAGCGACACTCGAGTATTGTCTCACAAGGACTCCCGATAGGTTTAGCAAAATTAGAATCAATAAGAAAAACTGTAAATTATGGGGGATTTTCGATTTCAAATTAGAAAGATGATTAAAAATAAATAATTATAAAATAAGCTGAAGCGGCTAATCCACCGATCTCGGTTCCGACTTATCACTGATTATGATTCCAATCTCCTATCTATTCCTATTCGATTATAAAACTCACTGACAAGCGCAAGTGGTTTTATGTGATGTAAGTTCCTATTATCCGAATTAAGCAAACGGATTTACTTTAAGCTCTTCGCGAATTAAGCAAACGCGAATTAATCGAACACGATAACGAAGAAGCTACGTTAATGTGATCACGAAATAGGAACATACAACAATCAAATTGAATCAATAATACTATATGATAATTGAATTAAGCAAACAATAATCACATAACAACATTGAAAGGAATAGAAACTTGATTGAAATTATTATAACCTCAAAGCATGATGGAACCTATGATCGGTAGAAATTGCCTTGAGATTAGTTCTCCATGAGAATTGTCTTTCTCAAGTTGTGAATAGTGCTCTGCAGAGAATAATATGTGTGACCATCCATTGCTGTGTTTCAGCTTAAATACATAGAGGAAGAATGAATTTCAAAAGTCACGGGCCAGAAACAAAAGATTTGGGCTGAAACTATTTTAATCTAAATTAAGTCTGGAAATTCCACGAAATATTAAAGCCTTCTGCATTCCGAACCAGCTTTTCCATTCAACACAAAACTTGTAGCTCTTTCTCTTAGCTTTCCAACGCATATTTCCACGCCCCAATCCGATACTCGGAGCTCAAGTTATGATCTGCACAGTGAACATGTATCAAATAGCTACTAATGCTGAAAATAAATACGAAAATAAAATAAGGGCAAAAATAAACTTAAATCTAAAAACACAATAAAATAGTAAAAATAATAAAACAAACTAGAGAAATGCCTAAGTACAATAGTAGAAGAATGTGCATCAAAATGCACTGATCAATTATCCAAAAATTACACAAGAACTTAACAATAAAACAAGTGCTCAAACATAAGGGTTAAGGTTTGGGTTGCTGTTGAGTAAGCTTCAGAAGAAGTTCCATCATTGCATCTATCTTCTTGTTTGTAGCTTCACCAGATCTGTTCATGTCTTCTCTTATATCGGCCCTGAATTCATCCATTTCATTTCTTAGTTCCTCTCTTATGTCATGCTTGATTACATCCAGAGCTTCTTGCATAACAGAGGGTATAGCAGATGAAGAAGAGCCTTGGACAAGTACTGGTGGAGATCTTGGAGGAGATGAAGCAACAATGGGAGCTTTTCCTTTATCAGAATCTGGTTTACTAAGGTTCTGATCATTCATAACAGTATCTTCTGTAGCTCCTTGATTCTCAAGAATCTTATTAGTCTCAATGACAGCAATGTGAACAGCTCTATCAACCAATAAGTTTAAGGCTTCTTGTTCAGCAAGCCTCTGACGTTCCATTTCAGCAGCTATCCTAGCCTGCTCTTCATCCAAAGATCTTCTCATACTGTCATCAACAGCAGCTAAAAAGGCTAACCTCTGACATTCTTCTTCATGGTTGAAGAATGTGAGCCTTGGAGCACATGTCCTCTCAGCAATCTCAAATAGTTCCCGTACAGTGTTTGCTCCTCTACCCTTAATCTTACCCTTCAGATGAGTACTGAGAATCCTTAAAGATTCACCAAATAAGTACTCTAATTTCCTGACATCAGCATCCAAATCAGAGGGAAAGATAAGAGCTTCTTCCTCTCTTTGTTTGAACCTCTTAAGTCTAATACCTATAGCATTATTTAGCAGCTCAAGATTTGGTTCAGAGTCAGAATTGAAAAAGGGTAAGGATGAGTCAAAGGGAATGGTTGGTTCAGGTTTCTTTCTTTTGAGTTCAATAATTTTGATTTTGCTGAGATTTGGAGGTATGATATCATCATCAAGATTGATGGAATCCTTGAATATTTGATGTTCAGCTTTAGTTAGGTGTTGGTAAAGCTCAAGAACCTCTTCTAAAACTAGAGGTCTGTTGAGTGGGTCAGGGACAGGTTGTGGTGATTGATGTTGTTGTTCAGTCATGACATTGATTGGTGATGAGTGAGGTGTTTTTTGTAGTTCTTCAGAATGAGCAATTGGCTCATTCTGAACAGGGGTGAATGTAGGTGGATTTACTCGTGAGATGTGATCAAGTGAGGGAGGGGGTGTGTGAATGACCTGTGTGTTTTGTGTTTTATGGACGGGTGGATCATTTGTGAGATTCATGGATGGAAATTGATTTGGTGAATTTGGATTTGAGTTGGTAAATGCAACACCACACATGTGTTGTTCAAGATGTTCTATGACAGAACCTTGATTTGTGGATTGATGGAGAATGGTGGTGTCTACATTAATAGTAGGTTCTTCATCAGAAGAAAGATGAATGGGCTTTATGGTGATCTTCTTTGTGGTTTTCTTGAAAGAGGTTCTCTTTGGTGTAAGAGTTTTCTTTTGTTTTGGGTTGGATTCTCTGATGAGTGTAGCAATTAACTCATCCGAGGCAGTGCTGGTATCTGATGAAGATGATGATGATGGTTTGTGATCAGGTAAGACTACACTAATAGGTACAGTGAAGTCTATGGGTTGAGGTTGATTGGTAGATGATGGAGATTGAGAAATAGATGGTTTAGCAATAGAGGGTTGAGGTTCAGAACCAATAACCTGAGCTACAGGAATGCTAGAAGTATTAGATTCAGAGATCTTACCTTTTGGTTTAGAAGCTCTGGTCTTTAGTCTCTTTGCAGGTTTAGCAGGGTTCTGATCTTCCTCAGAAGCTGAAGGCCTATCATGCCTTTTCTTTGTCCGCTTTTCCTTCTGAACAGCTTCAGTCATCATATTTTCAGCACCTTCCTCAATCTCATCAGCACTAGCATGTCCTTGATCATCAGAGCCTTCATCAATCATTTCTTGCTCAGTAGTTCTTGGCTTTCTTCTGCTCCTTGTAATATCTCTTGGTCCCTTGAAGATATCCCAATTAGGAACACTTACAACCATTTTCCTGGGCACACTGACCCCAGTTTCTCTTCTTACTGATTCAAGAAAGTTTTTGATGACCTCATCATTATCATGTTCTGATATGGTGGGAAACCCATCACACCAGAAGTACTTTTCGTACACTTGCTGTAGAGGTGTTCTCACTTGAATGATTTCTTCCTTGGTTTTTCTCTTCATGTTGACCAGAACTGATGCATCATACTTAGCAGTTTGGAAAACTCTAAGTTTTTCTTTGGCACTCACAATGTCTGTGAGTTTGGTTTGCCTTATCAGTTCTGAAATTAATCTTGGGTGATGAATGACCGATGGTATTTTAGTTCTACCCTCATTGATGGTAAGGCACATGTGATCAAAAAGAATCTTAGCCAAATTAACTTTTACCCTCTTGTATAAGAACCAGATGAGATGTTTGTGTGGAATGGAGATGGTATCCAATCCACCTTTTCTGGTGAAGATAGTGGACAAACACATTCTGAAAGCAAATTCAAATGTGTTCTTCATGTGCATTACTTTTCCAAAATCCTTTTGTGTGCAACCAGATTTAAAGAGGTCCTGATGAATTGAATCCAAATGCTTGCTTCTCTTATCATACACTTCTATATCTTCTCCTTTGTTGTCTAAACCCAGAATCTTAGCAATGTGTGCCTGAGTTATCACAACATTGATTCCCAAAATATTTGACCTAATTTCCCTTTCTCTATAAGGTTTAAGACCAAGTTCCTTTCTTGTTTTCCCTCGTAATTCCTGGTTCTTCTCAACCATATCCTTGTATTCTTTATCAGCACTTGCTCTATCGTACACTTTAGCCTTCTGCCAGAAATACTTCACTATGTCGTAGTATACGAAGCCATTAAGCATCTCAAAGTAATTTTGCCATTGTTGGTTGTAGAACAAGTATTGAATGTCAATCCCATTCGCTTTCAAACTTTCAAAATCCACGAACTTCTCAGTGAAGAAATCATAAGCATCTGGTCCAGCGTCAGTTTGATGATGTTCGTAGACTAGGTTATCTTTTGAATTGAGATCGATGATGGGTGGTAACGTAGGGTTAAAGGGTTCTTGAACGATTTCGTTTGATGAACGAGCAGCCATTGTTTCAGAAAATTGAGAAGATGAAGATTGGGAATTTTCTGTAAAGCCTAGGGTTGTGTAGGTAGTGATTTTGTGTAAAAAGTTGTGCAAGTGAGTGAAGTGACTTATAAATAGTAACTAGCACACATACACAGAGAAAGTAAACATTGGGAGGGAGCGCGAGCAGTTTTAAAAATTAAATAATATACTTAACTGCCATAATCATCATTAACTGTTCTCTGCCCGTCAGGATCTAGACACGTGTTGAAAAAGTTTAAACAAAGCTGACGCGTGTATAGACAACTGTTGTACACTTACACGTACTGAACGTTTCATTTCTAAAAGGTTCAGAGCCTCACTCATTTGTATCTGACACCTCATCAGAACCTGTTACTCTTCAGAGCCTAAATTATTCAGAGCTTCCCAAGGGATACTCTAAATTATAAGAGGTTCTGATAGAGCTTCAGATGCTAATTCTATTTCTACTTCTCAGAGCTAATTTTCTTCAGAGATATAGTGCATGTTCAAATTCTTTTTGATAAAATCAAATCTTTCAATAGCTAAAGGTTTAGTAAATATATCAGCCCATTGATGTTCAGTATCAATGAATTGAATATCTATTGTACCTTTCTGAACATGATCCCTTATAAAATGATGCTTTATTTCAATATGTTTAGCTCTTGAGTGTAGAATAGGGTTCTTAGACAAATGAATAGCAGCAATATTGTCACAATATAGTGGAATACTCCTTTCAGCTATGTTATAATCTTCCAACTGATACTTCATCCAGAGAAGCTGTGTGCAGCATTTAGCAGCTGAGATGTATTCTGCTTCTGCTGTAGACAAAGCAATAGTTGTTTGTCTCTTACTGGCCCAAGATATGAGATTCTCACCAATGAATTGGCAATTTCCACTAGTGGATTTCCTCTCAATCTTATCACCAGCATAGTCAGCATCACAGAATCCAACTAGCTTACTATCTAGGGATTTTTTATAAAGAAGTCCTAGATTAGTAGTTCCTTTCAGATATCTAAAGATCCTCTTAACAACAGTTAAGTGAGGTTCTCTAGGATCTGACTGGAATCTTGCACACAAGCATACACTATATAGAATATCAGGTCTAGATGCTGTAAGGTAGAGTAAAGAACCAATCATACCTCGATACAGCTTCTGATCTACTTTGCTTCCTATCTCTTCTTTGCTTAAGCTGCTGGTAGGATGCATGGGTGTAGACATTATCTTGCAGTCATCAAGGTTGAACTTCTTCAGAAGCTCTTTTGTATACTTGCTTTGATGAATGTAAGTGCCATCTTTTCCTTGATTAATTTGGATTCCAAGGAAGAACTTCAATTCACCCATCATACTCATTTCAAATTCATCCTGCATAAGCTTAGAGAAATTCTTGCAAAGAGAAGCATTAGTTGAACCAAAAATTATATCATCTACATAAATTTGAATGATTAAGATATCTTTCTTAGATGTCTTTCTGAATAATGTATTGTCAATTTGACCTTTTTGAAAACCATTTTCTAAAAGGAAATTACTCAGTCTTTCATACCAAGCTCTTGGAGCTTGTTTGAGACCATAGAGTGATTTCTTAAGTTTATAAACATAATTAGGATTTTTCAAATCCTCAAAACCTGGGGGTTGTTTGACATATACTTCTTCAGAAATAACACCATTAAGAAAGGCGCTCTTAACATCCATTTGGTACAATGTGATTCCATTGTTAACAGCATATGAAAGAAGTAACCTGATTGCTTCCAGTCTTGCTACTGGAGCAAATGTTTCAGTGAAGTCTATACCTTCTTGCTGACTGTAGCCTTGTGCTACCAGTCTAGCTTTATTTCTTACCACTTCACCTTGTTCATTCATCTTGTTTCTAAATACCCACTTAGTTCCAATGATGTTCTTATGTGCTGGTCTTGGCACTAAGTCCCATACATCATTCCTTTGAAACTGATTGAGCTCATCCTGCATAGCTACAATCCATCCATCGTCCGTAAGTGCTTCATCAACATTCTTTGGTTCTATCATTGAGATTAGTCCCAGAAGAGAATCAAGTTGTTGATAGTCTGATCTTGTCTTTCTTGGACTTTCTTTGTTTCCAAGAATTAAGTCTTCTGGATGTGATGATCTATATTTGAACTTCCTTCTTGGAGCTTCATCAACATCAGCACTTGGTTGAGTGTCTTCTTCTGAAGTGTCATCATGTTCTTGTGATGCTTCTAATTGAGATGCTTCTTCAGCATCTTCTTCCAATACAGCTTCTGAAGCTTCAACAGCTTCTGATGCTTTTTCAGGTTCTGAATCGATGTGTTGGTATGGAACACCTGCATAACTATTATCTTGCTCTGACATTTTACTGTCAGGCTCTTTATCATCAAATCTAACATGTATAGATTCTTCCACTGTGTTGGTTTCAGAATTATACACTCTGTATGCCTTTGAGCGTTCAGAGTAACCTATAAAGATTCCCTTACAAGCTTTGGCATCAAATTTTCTTTTGTAGGCCTTGTTGTTTAGAATGTAACATGTACATCCAAACTGATGAAAGTAAGAGATGTTGGGCTTTCTTCCTTTGAAGAGTTCATATGTTGTTAGATTCAATAGAGGTCTTATATAGATCCTATTTTGAATATAACAAGCTGTGTTTACAGCTTCTGCCCAGAAGTGCTTAGCAAGTTTTGTCTCGTGCATCATGGTTCTTGCCATTTCTTGTAAAGACCTGTTCTTTCTCTCTACAACACCATTTTGTTGTGGTGTTCTAGGAGCAGAGAACTCATGGACAATGCCATGATCTTCACAAAAAGTTGCAAATGGTTCATTTTCAAATTCACCACCATGATCACTTCTAACCTTTAAGATTTTGAGACTTTTCTCATTTTGCACTTGAGAGCAGAAGATGCTGAACACATCATATGCATCATCTTTCACTCTTAGAAACTTTACCCAAGTCCATCTACTGTAATCATCAACAATGACTAATCCATATTTCTTCCCATTGATTGAGGCAGTACTTACTGGACCAAATAAATCAATGTGAAGTAGTTCTAAGGGTCTTGAGGTAGAGACAATGTTTTTAGGTTTAAAAGAAGTTTTTGAAATTTTGCCAATCTGACAAGGACCACACAGAGCATCTGAATGATATTTAAGATTTGGCAGGCCTTTAACCAACTTTAGTTTGCTAAGCTTAGAGATTAATCTCCAGTTAGCATGACCTAAGCGTTGGTGCCAGACCCACTTTTCATCATTCAGAGATAGAAGGCAAACTATCTTCTGCTCAGTGAGTTCTGACAGATTCACCTTATAAACATTACCTCTTCTTAATCCTTTAAACAATATGGACTTGTCAGAATCATTGATTACTGTACATGCCTCTTTATCAAATTTAACAATAAATCCGCTATCACAAAATTGACTAATGCTAAGCAGATTATGTTTGAGGCCATCAACTAACCAAACGTTTTTAATTGAAAGAGAAGAGTTACCAACTATACCTGTACCAATGATCTTCCCTTTTTGGTTTCCTCCAAACCCCACAGTACCTCCCTCTTTCAGAGTCAGGGTTTGGAACATATGCCTTTCTCCCGTCATATGTCGTGAGCAGCCACTGTCCAGGTACCAGCATTGCTGCTTTGGCCTTCTTAGTGTGCAAACCTGAAGTAAATATTATTTGAGATTTTGGTACCCATATCTTTATGGGTCCTTTTATGTTAGTCTTTACAGGTCCAGGTGGTCTTTGTTTGAAAGACCTATCAGAGCCTCTAGAGTTAACCACCCTTGTTGAAAAGTTTTTGGGTTTAGTATAGCTCTTGAGCTTTGTTCTTGAATGTGCCAGAGCTTCTTTAGATTTAACATTAGCTTGAGGCTTAACAATCTTAGGTTCTGAGGTTTTATCCTTCAGAGTCTTTGACTTTTGAGCCTCTGGCTTTGATGTTCTATTAGAAGCTGACTCATTTAGAACTTCTGATTGACTCTTTACAAAGACGACCTTAGGTTTTGATTTATCTATATTGGAGGACTTTGAAGATAATGGATTATCTTTAAAACGTGAGAATCCAAGACCTTCTCCTCTATTTCTACTTACATGATAAATCAAAGAGGCTATTTTACTTCTTTTCATTCCATTGATAAGGAATTCCTGAAGAGCAAATTCATGTTCTGGAGGAACCTTATCATCAAGAACATAATGAGTTTCCATAAATTCATTTCTTGATTTTAGAGACTCATTTTGTTCAATTATTTCATTTGCCTTTTCGGTCAGGTTGTTATAAGCCTTTTTAAGGACCTTACACTCACCTGCCTTTTTGGTTAAAAGTTTTAAGGCATCTTTTAATGAATCTATTAATTCAGAACGAGAAAGTTTAGCAAGTACCTCATCTTCATCTTCTGAATCTGAGTCATCTTCGTGCTCAGAGTCTTCTTGGTCAGAAGCGGTTGCCATCAAGGCTAGGTTTGCTTCTTCTTCCCCATCAGAATCTGATTCCTGATCCAAATCATCCCAAGTGGCAAGGAACCCCTTTTTGAGCTTACTTTTGTATCTTTCTTTGTTAGAGGTTCTCTTGGATGATTTACTCAGGTTCTCTGGGCAGTCAGCAATGAAGTGTCCTGGTTTGTTGCACTTAAAACATTTGTTTTGTTCTTCCTTTTTATCCTTAGAAGTACCAACCTTCTTGGAAGAACCTCCAAACTTACCAGCATACTTCTTGCTTCTCTTAGCCCATTGCGATACTCTTGCAGCCATCAGAACCATTTCTTCTTCTTCATCAGAGTCCATCTCGTGACCTTCTTCAGAAGCTTCTTCATCAGATACTATAACCTTCGCCTTCAGAGCCTTAGAGGAACTCTTGGTGCTTAGTGCTATCCCTTTTAGCTTCTTAGTCGATTCATCAGTCATGAGTTCCATCTCATGACTCTTTAGAGAACTAACCAAGCTTTCAAGAGACACAGTATCTAAATCCTTAGATTCCTGAAACGCTGTCACTTTTGGTCTCCACTTTGGCGGCAAGCTTCTGAGTACTTTCCTTACATGATCAGCCTCAGTATAGCTCTTATCTAAAACTTGAAGTCCAGAAACAAGAATTTGAAACCTAGAGAACATTGTCTCAATGTCCTCTCCGTCCTTCATTTTAAATAATTCATACTGATGTACTAACAAGTTGGCCTTAGCCTCCTTAACTTGTTTATTTCCTTCATACTTGGATTTAAGAGAATCCCAGATAGGCTTAGCCGTTCTCTTATCTCCAATTTTCAAGTACTCATCATGAGAGATGGCATTTGTCATCATCCCTTTTACACTGTGGTGCTTCTTATATTCCAGCTTTTGAGTGGGTGTAAAAGCCTTCCTGTCTTTAGAGCTAACAACGCCTTCTAAGTCCATATTTTCAAAGTTCACTCCATCTTCTACCAAATCCCACAGATCACAATCAATCGCCATGATGTGACTGTACATCTTGGTTTTCCAGAATGGATAACCAGTCTCAGTTCCATTGAAAAAGGGAATTTTGTCAGAAGACCTTCTGTCTTTAGAATTAGAATCATAGTCAAATGGAACTTCATTGAGATTCTTCTCAGCAGACATGTTTTTCCTCCCTGAATCTTAACTGTTTCACTGATAGGTGAGAGTTAGGCAACAGCCCAGCTCCTGATACCAATTGAAGGTGGAAAAACACAAGAAGGGGGGGTTGAATTGTGTTTTAAAAATTAAAACTTTTTGCCTAATAGCGACTAAGTATGCAGCGGATAAAAACACAAATTAACGAGAGGGTGCCGAGAGAGAGAAAGAAAGACACAGAATTTATCCTGGTTCCCCTCACAAATCGAGAGTACTCCAGTCCCCTTGTTACTAACAAGAGATTTTCACTATAATCTACTAAAGATTACAAATTGCTCAAGCACACTTGCAAGAGACTTCTCAGGTGCTCAAGTTTCACTAAACAAGAGACTTCTCAAATGCTCAAGTTAAACTTAACAAGAGACTTCTCAAAAAAACTTAAGAATAAGAATGAATGTTAAGGAACACTTGATATACTATCAGAGGTGTTTACAAAATACAACTCAATTTGTTCTAAGACTTAGAATGACAGATTTAAAATATGATGTCAGAATGCTTCTTAGTCTTTGAACGCAGTAATAGAACAGTAGTAGGAACAGTAGTCATTTCTTCCATTTGAGTCTTCTATTTATACTTGGAGGAAGATGATGACCGTTGCAGAGAGAGAGGTGCCAGCTGGAATTTACTCGTACAATTGATAGCTGTATATTGCCTTCTTTGGTAAGGAATTCCAATTCCACTACCTAGCTATTCAATTTATCACTCCTCCATTTTGAGTAATAATAGTACGATAGTACAATCCTCAAATGCGCTCCACTTATGGATAAGGTTAACGTTGTACCAACGAATATTCCTTCCTGTGGATGTGACAGAGCCTTGAAGTGGATTGTTCTTCAATCATTGGTTCTATATAGGTCAGCTCTTGAGTGACGTAAATTCCTTTTGCTTCTGATGCTGTTGCCATAGCTTCTTGAGGTCTTTTAGCTTCTGAGTCCTTCAGAGCCTTGTTTTATCCTCAGAGTCACTTTCTTCAGCATTCAAAATTTAAGCTTCTGACGAACAGTGTCGTGCTTTCAGAGCTTGTTTTGACTGGCTTCTCTGCTACTATTCATAGTGCTTCTGAATGAATTTTGACTTATAATTCTGCACACTAGAATAATCATTAGTAATACCAATTGCAATTTTAATACTTTGTTATCATCAAAACTACTTAAAACATTAGAGGTTCATGTCAGACCCACTTTGTTCCAACACCCTTGTCTAATCCCTCTTTGAGGTTTAAAATTTTTGGAGGGTTGGCCATTAACAAGGATAGAAAAAGATACAGTAGTAACACATTTCATTATTGTTTGAACCAAATTACTAGGAAAACCCATAGTGCTGATAGTGTTCTCAATAAACTTCCACTCAAGCCTATCATAGGCTTTAGCCATGTCAAGTTTGATGCCAACAAAACCCTTCTTCTTGTTCCGGTTATGTTTTAGGTGGTGAAAGGTTTCAAAAGCGAGCAGGGTGTTGTCAGTGATAAGCCTACCAGGTAGGAAAGCACTTTGCTGGGGGCTTATCACTTCAGGAAAAATACTTTTGATTCTATTAGCAATGGTCTTAGTGACAATTTTTAAAATAACATTGCATAAAGCAATGGGTCTAAAATCAGCAGGAGTAGTATGGTTTTTATTTTTAGGAATTAAGCAAATATAAGTATCATTGAAAGGTTCAGGAGTACCACCACTATTAAGAATGTTGAGAACAGTCTAAGTTACATCACCCCCCACAGTGTCCCAGTATGTCTGATAAAACAAAGCATTTAGGCCATCTGGACCAGGAGCTGAATTGCTCTTTAGCTGATGAGTAACATAGGAAACTTCAGCTAAACTGAATTCCTGGCTTAGATAGTCATGCATTTGGGGGTGCACTCTGTTTGCCACCACTTGCAGTGTCTCCTGCATGTTAGTTGGATTAGAAGAAGAGAAAAGTTCAGAGAAATAGTTTTGGAAAACATCCTGAATATCATTGTTCTGGGTTTTGTTGGTTCCTTGGGCATCTATGATGTAGTTTATCTTATTCTTCCTTTGTCTCTGAGTAGCTTTGAAGTGAAATTTTTTTGAGTTTTTATCACCCTGCTGTAGCCAATTGATTTTTGCTATTTGAGCCCACCACTGCTCCTCTTGATGCAAAAGCCCATCTAAGTTGGCTTCCAATTGATGAATCTGTATGATGGTGTCTTTGTTAGGAGTATTACTCTTTAGGTCTTGGAGTTGTTTCTGAATATTAGTGATCTTTGAAGGGATGTTGCCATGCTTGGTTTTACCCCATTGATGGACAATACTCATGATAGAGCTAAGCTTCCTTTGTAAATCACCCTCTTCTGCAACCCAAGTTGATTTGACAATTTGAAAACACTCTGGATCTTTGGTCCAAATATTCTCAAATATTTTGAATTTGTGTTTGTTGTTTGAATCATCCCTGAAATCAAAGTTAGTTCCAAAAACAAGAAGTATAGGGGCATGATCAGAGGTATAGTTCATAAGGTGATAATTGGTGAATCTAGGAAATCTATTTACCCAATTAGTGGTAGCACAAAATCTATCCAATCTCTCTTTTATATTGTAATTATCAGCTTGGTTATTGGACCAAGTAAAAATGTCTCCCTGGTACCCTAGATCCATTAGGTTACAGTTGCTAAGGGTATCTTGAGCTATGTTGATGGTATTATAGTTAATATCTCTGCCTCCCTGTTTCTCATAAGAGTTAAAAACCAGATTAAAGTCACCAAATAAAAGCCATTGATCATTCATATTAGATTGATTAAGACTAGAAATAAGGTCACAAGTTAAGATCTTATTTTCCTTGTTAGGGAAGCCATAAATGCCAGTAGCTCTCCATTTATTCCTATCAATATCACACTCAATGTAGCAATCAATCATATTATTATTATAACCAACAATGTTAAGATTTACATTATTGGTCCAAAACATAGCAAGGCCCCCACTCCTATTTCTACTGCTAATAGTACAATCCACACAAAAATGGTTAGAGAGATTATTACCAAAAGAATTGGATTTAAGTAAGAAATCAGCATTTTGGAACTTAGTTTCAGTCAGGAATACCATATCAGGCTTGTGGGTGAGAATGAGCTTTCTGAGAGCTCTTACTGCAGAGATTTTCCCAAGTCCTCTGCAGTTCCAAGAGAGGATCTTCATTGGCCCTGGTTAGCCTGTTCTGCAAGGCTAACCATTGAAGAATTGCTGTGGTTGGTGCTGTTTGTATTATTGGTGAGCTGATTGACTTGTTCAGTGGTAGCTAGAGCCCTTTGAAACTTTCTTTTTATAGTAGTAGGGGATTGTTGATGTGAGTTACAGCTTGGAGATTGTGAGGGGTCTTTAGTAGGAATTCCATTTTCTGTCTCTTCCTCCAATTTCATTTTAGCCATCAAGTCCAGCATAGCTTGAGGAATAGGACTGAATTGTCCCCCACTGATAGACTGAGTAGGGTTGCTGTTGAACCTCTGATCTCTATTTTCATGAACCCTCTTCCCATATATGTTGGATCTAAGCCAAGGTCCTCTATTATTCATCCCTCCTTCTGGTATAATCTGAGTTGGGTAATCACATTTATCTTCATTATGTCCTACTAAACCACAATTGAAGCAAAACATGGGCAGATTCTCATATCTAAAATCCACCCAGTTAATCCCATCTCTAGTATTGCCAATGTACATTCCAGCTTTGATGGGTTCTGCAGAGTTTATACAGACTCTTATCTTGACTATCCTTGACTTCTGTGGGTAATCATAGATGGCAGCATCTTCTACTTTGCCAAGTTGTGACCCAATGTATTTTCCCATGTTAACAGTTTTACAATGTATGGGCAAACCCCAAATTTGTATCCATGCTGGGACATGATGAAAATCTAGGTTATTAGGGTTTATTTGTCTATCCCATAGATGTACCATGAACCAGCTATTCCTAACCATCCATGGATTACCTTTGAGGGCCCTTTGAGTGTCCTTTTCAAGTTCCATAGTGATGTGAAAGAAACCTCCTTCAATTTCAGTAATGTTTAGACCTTTTGGATTTCCCCATATGCCTTGTAGAGTACTTAAAAGAACAGGTTTGAGGATAATTTTGGTGGATAGAATTTTACCTATCAGGGAGTTATTGCAGTTAGAAATACCATCTGCTACATCTTCTTCCTTGTACATGCAGAAGGGATCTGTGTTTGCCCTGTTAGGTGTGGTGTTGTTAGGGCTGGTTGTCTGGTATCTTCTTGGTGTTTCTTGTTGGGATCTTTGTTGTTCTTGCTGGTGATATGTTGAATCTTGACCCTTATCTGGACTTTGATCAGAATTTCCTTCATTTTGCAGGTTGTTGGGACTATAGTGTGTATAGCTGACACTCTCATGGTGCTGGATTGTGGGTATAGGCCCCATGAAGGCAGGTATGTTGAGAGAGGAGCTTGGAGGGGGATTTTGCATGCCATTGATTTTCTGAACTTTGAAGGGACGTTGGCTAGCCATATCAGTAATGGGACTGGTGTTATGGTTGTTGGTTGGAGGGTTAGAGAGATTCTTTGGGGAAGAATCCATAGGAGAGGAATGAAAGGAAAGGAATAGAGCAACCCAGGAGAGGATGAAGAAGGGTGGCAAGGAGAGAAATTGACAGAGATGGTGGGGAAGACGATACAGAAACGGAACCTGGAGAGATATCAGAATCCACCAAGGGGAAGAACTAACAGCATCAAAGAAATGCTAACCACAATCTTCACAAACCTTAGCTATGCAAAGCTGAGATTAGGAGAAAACAGATTACGAAACTATCAATTATTTATAGTAATTTAATATATTAATGAATTGTCATGATGTGATTGATTGTGGCTAATAATTAATGTGATTGATTGTCATGAGGATTCACCTAAGAATTTCTCTCAATTTAATACTCAAATATTTTTTTATTGAACAAATTTTATTCATAAAATTACTAACAAAAGAGATATTAAAGGAATAAAGGTGTATTTGCAATTTTAATACATTCAAGAATCAATATTACAGTGAATTATACCCTTGCACAAACTAAAATGGTTGGTTATCCATTTTGTTAATCAACACTAGCTGGAAAAATATGTATTTTATTTTTATCATTTTTCTATTTTTGAATCAACACTAGATGGAAAATTATAAAAGAAAAACAAATTTTATGTTACTAATCTTTTACATATTCGGAGACATAAATATTTCGAACACTTCAATATAATCATATTTATAGACATATATCATTTACCGTTTTATACTATTAACAAGTATGTTGTGAGTTTGTTCGTAGGTTTATCCTTTTGTATTTAGTGATTATGAATTTGTATTGCATTGATATACTCAATCCATTTGAATGAATGAATATCATTTATTTTGTAAAAAAAAAAAACTTTTCATTACTTCCATTGTCAAAAAAAAAATCATTACTTCCTGACTTGTCTTAAAAAATTAATTTTCTACTTCTAATATAATAAAATTGATTAATACCAAATTTACTAATTTGTTCATATCAAGTTTAATAATATTCCAAATTTTATATCATTCAACAAAAAAGGAAGAAAAAAAAAACAATAAAAAAGTTTATAGAAACAAAATAAAAATATCAATCTATGCATAAAAGTAAGTAAAAAAAACGATTATGGAAAATGTAGTTAAACAAATTATAGTAAAAAAACATAAACAATAGAAAGATTATAGAAAGTCTAGTCAATAAAAAAATTGATTACTACAAATTTACTAATTTGTGCTTATCAATTTAAATAATATTACAAATTTTCTATCAAGCTAGGTAATTTTACTCTAATAATAACGAACTACTAATCTATTAGAATATCATTATAATTTATTAAGAAATATACAGGGGATAATCAGGGGCGGACCTGAACTTTAAATATTAGTGGGGCTAAAAAATTTAAGTATTACTAAAGAAAAAAATTATTCATCCTGATATTTTTTTGGTACAAATTCATCCTGATTTTTTTTTTGTAATTCAATTCATCCTGATATTTTAATTAAACAACAAATAATATATGAAATTACTATTAATACAACATGTATATTCAAAAGAAGAAAAACAACAAACCAACAAATCAGAAAATTACTATTCAACAAAGATACCAACAAACTATAACTAAGAAACGACAAAATTTCTATTTAAAAAAAAACTATAATTTATTGAATATATATTAAATTATGCATATCACTATTATTTTATACTTTACAAAATCCTACTTTAAACTATAATATATTGAACCTAAATTATTAACTTATAGTTTATTTTGATAAGTGACTACGGTCTGGCAAGTGCACCAGTCTGTCATCGAGTAATAATTCACACTCCACGAGTAGAATGAGTGCGAATCCACAGGGATCGTGCCGAAGCTTCACTAGCGTTATTTAAGTTTGTGATAGTTTGCATTCGCTTTGGGTTTTGGAAAAGGTTTTTATAAAATAAGCGTAATGCTTGCGGAAATATAAATGCGGAATGTATAAATAAATATATTTAAGAAATATAGAGGCTAGGTATGGTGTGTGGACTCCCTCCCTTTTTCATATTTGGCATGACCGGTGTATAACATAGTTACTTAGATTATGTTCGCGGTGAATTATCCTTGTTGTAGTAATACCTTACTATTACACTATGTTTATTAAAGTTTCCCTACGTTAACAATTAAGGTACCTACGAGAGCCTAACCTCGATGTGTCACATACCCTAATTACTAAGTGAGTTGTTTATAAACATGCATTATCTTCTTCACCAATTAACCTCTAGGTCCTAGTATCAGGCTATTCATCTTCTAAGTGCTCAGATCACACCTAGTGCATGATTCCTCCTCTAACCGCTCAGTTCACGACTAGTTCAGGATGTTACCGTCTCTATTCACCTAGCATTATTTACTACGAGTTCCGGACCATATCAAGTCAAAACCTGATATCAATTCTATGGGCTCCCGCTTATCCGGCCAGATTACGATAATACGTTATTAAAGTGCACGAAAGTAAATAACAAACATAATTACTGAATATCATTTATTATAACTTAGACTCAATCACATACTCCAAATATTCATAGGGGAGTTCATCTTCTCCACCACAACCTAAGGCATAAATTATAAAGACTACATATTTAAATTACAAGAATTATAACCTAAATACAAAAGCCTAAAGAAAACATACCTTGCTGAGTTAGTTTTCCCGTAAGGGGAGAAAACTATGCCCAATAGAGCTCCTCTGAACCTCTCATTATAGTAGAGAGTGTTCTACTATTTCTGAATGAATATATCAATGAAAGGGAGACTCTATTTATAGTTTTCGTAATGGGCCTCAGCAAGGCATTGTGCTGCGATGAGCTCATCGCAGTGTGATGTGAAGATTCAGTTCAATTTTATAACTGATCCTGTGCATTTCATCAGCTTGGGTCCCAAGTTACTCCATCGTGATGCGTTATGATGCATCGTACTGCGATGGAAGATTTTTTCAAGATTTATTTCTTCTGATTTCTTGGCGAGCAAGCATGCTCCCATCGTGGCACGATGGGAGCCATCGTACTGCGATTGAATGCTGATTTTCTTCACTTTTTGGGTTTCTTCTTGTCTTTTTGCATCTTGGACTATGTCTTGATGGTTTTTCTTGCTTTTGTAGGTTTTCCTTCGTATTTGGGTCTTTCTTGGTCATTTTACTACTAATAATATTAAAAATACCGTAGAAATTCCTATCATCAATAAGATAATTCAATTAGTTTGTAACTTATTAATTTTTATTCCAGTTTTATCCATATTATCTTATTTGAAAAACTTAAATATTAATTAAATTTTTTTTTATGTCATTTCATATTAATATGCTAGTTCAATTGCTAATTTTACTCATTCAATTAGTTAACCACTATTTTTTGACAAACAAAATTAAAATTGATTGGTGTAAAATTAAACTATATAACTTAAAATAAATTATAGGTATAACGAAAGACTTGAAATCATCAATAATAGACTACAAACGAATATTTGCACTTATATCAAAACTAATATATGTACAAAAGACTTACCGTCGTCATTAATACTCTCTAAACTAATATTTACATTGATATTTGTACAAATATGTATATAGAATGACTTAAAGTTATTTATTAGATATTTATTTTTATTTTTTAAAAAATCTAGGCTAGGCTGGTGTGGCTATAGCCACACCATGCCTTATACACATAGCCACACCATGCCTTACACACATCCGTCCCTGGGGATAATAGATTATTTTTTTGTTTCTTGATAGTATAGGACAATATCTTTAATAAAATAAATTTATTCATTTAATAAGTCTACCAAATTTATCGAGGGTCAGTGTGGATAAATAGCTTATATGAATGATTATAATATTAGAGCTTTTAATATGAGAGCTTACGTCGTAAACTCTTATGTTTAATGAACTATTTACGTTTAATTTGGATTTGTTCATTAAGAAGTACTTACATAAATTGAAGTGTTTGAATGTCTCATCATATAAGCAATTAGTCTCTTCGTTCATTTATATTTGCCGTTTTAGAATAATAACATTAAATTAGGAAAGTGTATTTTTGCACATTATCTTCCTATTATACCCTAATTTTAATCCACTAATAAATTTTTATATTTTTGCAAACACTTTCTCTTTTCAATAAATTTAATATATTATATACAAAATAAATAAATTAATATGTTAGTATGTACCAAAAAATAAAACTTTAGTAAAAATATTAACCCATTATCTTTCTTAAAAGATAAAAGGGGGATCAAATTACACCGGTGTAACATTTGAGTAATGTTACACCGCTCAATAACGATTTAACGGATTCAAATTTTACAAAATCTACTGTTGTATAGAAAGTTAAAATCATATAGATCATCTATGTTGAGATTTACAAAAATCTAAAATCATTTGATATGTTATTGAGACATATCAATATTAACGGTTTATGGGTTTTTATTGAATACCGTTAACCTTCATGTGTCTCAAAAATATGTCAAACAATTTTAGATTTTTGTAAAATTGAATATAGATCATCTATACTGTATAAACTTTCAATTCAGCGGTGAATTTTGTAAAATTCAAATCCGTTAAGCGTTATTGAGCGGTATAACATTACTCAAATGTTATGCCGGTGTAATTTGATCCCTCCCCAAGATAAAATTGTGAAAATAATATCATATATCAATAAATTTAATATCATAATCAAATTTATTAATTTTCATAATTTTCTTAAAACAAATTTATATTTAGAAATAAAGGTAATACAAAGGAGAATACACAACTATTAAAATCCTATCTCTTTACAAAGCGGCAAGCCACTAAGGCAACTGCTCATCACCAAAATGAGAGATTTTTCTAATCCACCGTTCAATTTCATCATCTCTAGCGATTGCTTCCACCTCATCAATCAGATTTTCAAGTGTTTCACAAAAATGTAACGTGTTGCGTTTGAATTTGGGGATAAGATTCATGTTTGATTACTTTTAATATTCTATAGATTTCATTCCTTTTTATATTGTTTTTTGCCAGTTTAAGGAATATTACAATAGTATTCAACTATTAAAATATTCTTTCTATTAGATCCTCATTGATCTACCCACATTCAATATTACAATGTTTTATTCATTTTATATTCTTTATCAGTTTTGGAATCAATAAATAGTGATAAAATCTTGCACAAATCTTATTCTAAATTTCTCTACTCAAATCCTTTGTCTATAAATACCAAAGGATTGCCCAAGTTTTTTACATATCAAAACTGATGATAGCAATTGTATCATTGTTCTCCTTTTCTTTCATTTTCCCCAATTCTCTTCCTTCACCACTAGACAAGAACTCGATGATCAATCATCATTTCTTTTTTGTCCATTGTCTTTGCATCGATTTCTTGAACCTAAAAAATGGTAAAATCATTTGGTTAGATCCCATCCACAATATCTTTTAGTGAAGCATGAATACATGAACAAAACATGAGACCATGGACCATTCACTGCAATTTATTATTTATTGTGATTATGTTTGTTCTCTATTTTTTTTTATAGTTGAGCCTCACTTATTTAAGGGATCTTGCTTGTGTTTCACAAAAAGGTATTAAGCTGTTTTTCTATCAAGTTTAGTTTGGTTTATTATTTTGGAATTATTGTTCTTTAAAAACATAATTACATAAATATTTCATTAGTGAAAGAAATTTCAATCATATAAAAACATTTGAAGTAACCAATTAATTTCAGCACACAATAATATCAACTTTCAAAGTAGATGAAATATTCTAATTCATATCAATAGATAGATGTTAATTTGATGATAGATAAGTTGTTTCAATAAGCAATGTCAGAAAGCTTATTGAAAACAACTTATGAGAAAATCATTTGTATTTTTTTTATAATGTATGATCAAGAAGATTACAATCAGAAGGTTATATCTACAAAAGAATATCAGTTCAAAATTATTCAAAACTAATTTATTTTCAATATAAGTAAAATGTTGCTTTTCTGTACACATTGAAGATGAAGAAGATGGTAATCAAGGTATGTAATGTCAAACACAATTTTTGTCAACTAAAACATTTTCGTCATTTCATCTATAACATCTCTTTATTTTTTTATATTACATTACCAAAATAAAAAAAAGAGGGCAGGCTTTTAGTATAAAACAATCATATACTGCAATTTTCACACAATCTACTTAGGATGATTTATCACAATTCTCAACTCATCCAAATCATGTGAAACACTAGAGTTGTGCTAATTATGATTATTTTAAATCTAAACAACTACAAAAATATGCACTTATGTTAATCTTTTGCAAATGAAGACACTATTGAACTAACTTCAATTTTTAAAGAAGATGCTACTTAACCTTTACCAAATGCAAAATGAAGTTAAACGGACAACAATAATAAATCTTATTTGAAAGGTTACCTTCTGCATTTTCTTCTTTATAACCATCATTGTAGTCATCATTGTCTTCCTCAAAATTAGGTATAATATATTTGGACCAAAGTCATGAATTTTTCTCATACTATTTAGCTCTCAAGGTGCTCTGTCCTTTCTTTCACTATACCTACATTTGTAACCTCTTCTTTCTCTCGATATCTATGATTGAAGTTCATATAAAAACAAAATTATCAAACATAATCATAATTGAAGTCAGAGATGATGTTAAATTACTAATCAATCATGCAGCATCTGCTACCTAGCTAGAATGCAATTCAACCAAAAATTGAATTAGCAGGCCTTAGTTTACAATTGAATAAAGCCAATAAATGAGAATGGATTGTAATTGAAAATATATGTATTTTCTTTTGGCAATCATTTATTTTCCAGCAGAGGCAACAATTGAATGCATAAAAGAACATTATACAAACAAAAAATCAAATAATGATTGATAGTGTTGTGATTCAAAATTAAAGCGAATAACATACCATAACTTAAAGCAAAAGGGTTGCACAACATATTATACTACAATTGTTAAATAATTAAATCTTTGGACAATACCAAAAATTTCAACCTATGATTCAATATGGATATTTTCTTATTTATCTAGATAGTATAAAGGAGTTTGGACACTATTAATATTGTCCATTTTCATGTTGAGATCTCTCCTCCAGAGCATCATGAATTTTTTTTTCTTAGAAAAAGTGTAATCTTTCACAAATATTTTTGGATTTGAATCATGAAAGTAAATTTAGGGTTATAAATACATAAAGTTGTCCAAAAATCATATCAAGCATCAAATCAAACTAACTCACATGCAAGGCATATAACTAAATCATTGAATCAAAACATAACTGAAACACATACCATGGCTACAATAGAAAGATGTTTGACGGCTACCCATTTTCCGATATACTTCTTACATGATTCTTTTTGGGATTAAAAGATAGAGACAGAAGAGGACACATACCATGGCCGAGCTCGATGCTGCATGGGAGAGGAAAAGGCTAGCGGCGTGAGAAGGGAGAGGAGAAAGAAAGTCAGATCGTTTTAGGGTTTCAGGATAAAGGAAATGAGGGAGATTGGGTTTGGCCCAATTCTGGTTAGTGTTGGGGGTCTCTTCCTAAATTAACAGTGCAAATAGCAATATGTCCAAAATGGCGTTTTTATTTAATATATATAGCAATTTTTTTCTGCATAAACCAATAGTGTGTATCACTGAATTTAAAAGTACCTACATCCATAAATTTATACAAAATTATAATTTAATTATTATTTTTTCTTTTTGATAGTGGGTTTTATTTTTCTTGGTCATCACAACTAAATTGATTTGATTTTTCAATATACCTAGAAAAAACTAAATTGATTTGCATATAATTAAAATTAATAGTAGGTTTATACTAATTTTCCGGAGTTTAAGTTCCGGTGAAGACAAAAATACTAACATTAATAACTAATTATTAATATGTTGATATGTATGTAAATATAAATAAATTATTTAATTTGTGTATTAGAATTTACTTGAACTGACCAACAATGAATTTGTTCAAGTGATAGAAGTCTTGATCCTCTCAAAAATGTGGTTAGGAGTTCGATTCTTTACTCATGCGTAAAAAAAAGAATGTGAAAAGGAGACAAAATTTAATTTTCATAAAGTTCACATTATAGAATGATGAGTTTTATTGGATATATGTGTAACATTAATTTGACTTTTACACTATAAATATATATTTTTTATTTTAAAAAATATTATTGACACCCGTGCAATGCGCGGGCATTACACTAGTTAGAAACATTTCAACAAAAGTGAAATGTGGGCAAATCTAGCAACAACTTAGAGACCGACCCAAAAATTAACAATAATAAAATAGATGCCACTTTTTTAAGCAAAAGGAGTGCATATGGTAAGCAAGTTGCAACATCTAAAAATAGATTAAAATAAGACAAAGGATAAAATGTACAAAACACCGGGGGGCAAATATCTGACCCAGTCAAACTATAAAAAATTTAGTAAACTAAACAATCAATAAGGCAATAACAAACAATTCAACTACAATAAAAGTGGTCTAAAAACAAACTTAACAAGTATTAATTAAGAGAAAACATAAGCAACACACCCATAAGCGGAGCTAGGATCAGTAGAAAGCATGGGCACAATTTCCGCAAGTGAAAAATTCACATGTGACATAATATATTAATAGCGCAATTTAGACTTGATAATATTCATTGCTAAAAAAGCTCTTTTAACGGATGCTGTCAACACCGATAATCAACTCAAAATTAAATAGGAAAGTGGGGTGCAAACAGGGGAGTCGTGGTAAAACTGGGCAGAAAAGGGGTATAAGTAGCAGGCCTGTGTAATGTCAGTGAATTGGGCTGAGAGTGGGTACGAATAGCAGATTTGGGTAGTTAAATCCAGGAAACATAAGGTGCAATTAGCACTTAAAAAAGAGCAGCATATATATATGAAACTGTTGAAAAAATATATATATATATCAACTCGAAGCCCAGTTATTTTATATGCCCCAAATAAAACTCAGTCCACAATGACAAATTGAAAGAAGACCAAGACCAGGGGTTCACTCTCTCCCACCACATCACAGTGTGCGGCGGCTCAGTCCATCTCTCTCTGTTCATCGCGTTTTCTCTTTTTTCCAAACTCTCTCACTCAAGTTTCTCTTCTTTCTTCAAACACTTTCTGTTCATCTTCTAAAAAAACATAGCACATAGCTTGGATTTGTTTTGCTCTACCATGATAACATGAAACTTTGGCCAAGAAGCCCGGGCACGCGCCCAGGCAAGCCAGGCAGTGGCTCCGCCACTGCCTACACCCACCACAAACATTACCCAGCGAATCCACGCACGAACCCGAAATCATAATAGAAAGAAAAAAAGTGTTGAGTGGGAATTTACAACAGTAAGAAATAACAAATGAACCGAATGCCAGCAAAGCAGGTCCAAGTACTGACAACCCCAAATATGACAAAACTTTATGTTTATAATATCATATGCACCTTTTATTGAATAATTTTGTTTAATTACTGTATATAATTTTATTAAATTTAATAGTTCAACATAAAACTAAATAATTATTTATGAAATAAATGAAATGTATAGTTTTAGATTCAATTAAAATTCATTTTGGTATTGTACCAAATTTTTTTTGGTAATTAGGTATTTATAATCAACTTTGATACAAATCATTCAAAGAATTTGAATAGATGAGAATCATTTTTCTATATATTATTTTTTGCTCAATTCACTATAAATTAAATTAATTTTAGGTTTAATTGGACAATTGGTCCCTTAACTAATTAAGGTTACAAGTTGACAATTTTTAACTAATTAATTTTACTTTCCTAATTGATTTTATATGATATTGTGTTTCTTTAAATATTTTTTGAGAATAATAATATATTTTATATTAAAAGGGTTATATTAACGAACTAAACGAGAATAATAACATTAAGGCCCATTTGGATTACCTTATTTTTGAGCTTATGCATATGACTTATGCAATTTTTATGTATTATTATAAGTTTGTCAAGGTTGTTTATGATAAAATAACGTATAAAAATACAATTTTCACTAGTTTGAACTTATAAAATAGTATAAAACCTAATTTATATTGCATAAGTTGTTTATATAAGTTTAAAAATAAGCTAATCCAAACAGACTCTAAGGCTCCGTTTGGCCCATCATTTTTTAGCTTTTTATTCTCTTAAAAATGAGAAATTGGACCAAACACAATTTTAATAAAGCTCTTAGCCATAAAAAGTAGCGTTTCTTTAATGTGTAAAATTGAATCAAAAGAGCTTCTAAGAGAAGAGGTTGAAACCTACTTTTGGATAAAATTCGGAGCTTTTTTGTTATTATCTATAGTAAATTTAGTTTAATCTAGTTTGTTATCATCTTTTCTTAAGTTTCATATTAATCTTTAATTTGTTATTATCTGATATATATATATATATATATATATATATATATATATATATATTACCAAATAATCTGAAAAACTATTATTTTCACTTTTAGCTTTCAAATAGCTTCTAAGATCTAAAAAAGTCGGGCCAAACAGACTCTAATAGGAAAATAGTTACATGTTATAATAAACATAACTCATTTTTTCTTTTTTATATTCAAATTTAGAATAGTACCTCTCTTGATTGAGTAGGACGATTTTAGCTCCAACTCCCTTCATCCCCTAGGCCTACTTATAGCTGATGGATGATTTGTCTTTGATTTCTTGTGGTATATAAACTTGATATCAATCGGAATTGTCTTGATTTTGAAGGTCTAACACTTTCTTTAATCCTTCTCTTTGTTTGAAATAAAGGGGCAAACTTCAAACAATAGTAACAAACAAGAGGTCTTTAAGAAAGACAACAACTTTCCCATCTGCCACCAAAGGTAGAGATATAAACTCAGGAATAATTCAAAAAAACCAATCATTTGTAAAAAGATTAACCCAAACAAACTTTGCAATCCGTCAACACTTTGGTTAGTTTAAGGATACACATGGAAGAAAGCTGCCAAATAAGGTCCTTTAAAAAATCGCTTTTGGACACTTTCAACACCATTGGTCCGTCTAAGTATCTTTCATTTAAAATAAAATAAAAATTAGACCGGGCAATCGACCAGCTATGTGGGTTTATTTTTTTATATTGAAAGTCTTCTTTCTAAACTTTGTTTTATAGCATAGGCTATGATGGTACATGACTCGTTTTTGGCCAATTCTAGCATGGGTAAGGATGATAGGTCTCCTATGGTGGGAGACCAATTTTTACCTTTAGATTATAAAGGTCTACAATAAACTATCATAAAATGTCCACACCATATTTTTTCTTCTTTTACCAAAACCATTTTCTAATTTATACATTATCATTAAATTAATTATATGTTATTAAATAAATTTTTATATGCCAAAATTTAATAGCTTATCATTTTTTCTTCCACTTTTACCCTTAAATTTTTTCCAAAATTCATTTTTTCCCTTTTATGATTTTTTGTATAATAATCTATAGTAAAACATGTGCACACGTATGATATGAACAATGCTACATTATATGTTCATTTTCTTTTAACAAGGTAATTTTTTAGGCATATATATGGTTAATTTCTTTTTACGAGAACACAGTAGGTATATATGTTCCAACATATAAGTTCTTTTCCTTTTCGTTTTATTTTTTATACGTCAATACAATAGGCATATATTGTTACTTTTTTTAGGCATTACACCATCCACCAATTTTTATTTTTATAAAGATATGGAAAATTAAGAACATGATTTAATTTAATTTAATATAAAAGTGAAAAAAATTGAAGTATCATGTGTTTATTGTTATGTTTAATTGTGCACTAATTCATATTTTAAAAGTGAAAAAAAAAATGAACTATCATATTTTTATTGTTATATATATTATAAAATTAAAAGTTTCAGAGAATAAAAATTAATTTAATAATAATCTATAAAAGTCCTTAAAAAATAATATATAAAGGATATATTTTATTGTTAATTAAAATTGTCTTTTTATGTCATTTTAAATTTATTAGATAGTTGAACCGTTAAATTTACCAAACACTTCAATTAATTTATCAGCTATAAGCTATCAACAATCAGTCATCTGCCAAAAGTCTATTTGGCAAGACAAAAAAGCTAGCTTATAGCTTATAAGCTAAAAGACATGTTTGTTATCAGTCTTTTTTGAAAGAGCTTGTAGCTTATTTTACTGACTTATAATTTATTTTTGAGACGTTTTTTCAAATAGCTTATGAGTTTATAGCTAGCTTATTATTTTTTTCTTTATTATTTTAATTAAAATCCACTTTTACCTTTAGAATAATAGAAACAATCTACCCGTAAAAACAAAAAAGAATACAAACCATTTTTTAATCAAGAATACAAACCATATACCCAGTAACTTCCTTCGTCCACACAATATGTTTCATATGCATATATTACATTACCGAGTAACTTGCTTCGTCCAGTACTTAACGTTATTATTATGGATTAAATTAATATATGTGTAGTTGAGATTATCTTTTTTTGCAAGTATAATTAAAATTATCTTATTTTTTATTATGTGTTTATTAAAAAAATTAAATAATTTTTCCGAATATATTTTATTATTAAGTGTAAGTTTAAGTATCTTAAATATTAATTTGGGATAAATTTTATTTTAAATTAAAAATGTACATATACATTTTGATGTGAAAAATATACTATTACATTGAAATAAAAATAAATTTAAACATGGATCTTAAATTTAAAATAAACTATAATTCCACATTTGTTATTGTTCATGTACACTTTGACGAGAAATACATTAAAATTAAATTTTAGCATATAAAATTAGTTTAATACTAATATATAAATTAAAATATGATTTTGATGAAAGAGAAAAAAATACAGTGTGGAAATTATATTGTAGTCTATTGTAGACCTTTATAATCTAAAGGTGAAAATTGGTCTCCCACCATGGGAGACCTATCATCCTTTCCCATGCTAGAATTGGCCCTCGTTTTTTATATTCAATTGAACTCATTTTTAAGATCGAAAATTTGTTCTGGTCTTAGAGTAGTAGATTTGAACACAATACTGTATACTTCAACAATAGTTATATAGCATGTAACTTATCCAATTATACGGTGATAAAAAAAAATCATAGCCACAATTTATAAAACAAATTGTTGAGATATCAAGAGTGAATAAAAAAGTTTAGATTGATTAAAAAGAGATTTCACACTTTATAAGTGAGATGACTTATAAGATATTCACCTTTAAGTTTTGGGTGAAGATGCAGTATAAGAGTCACTTGTAAGATTGTTCAATGTCCAATATGTCGAATCAATCCAGTGAGGCTCCCTCTTACAACCCAATACAAATATATGGCGTACATGAATCGAGTACATACAATTCATATTCATACTATGTAAAACAAATAGCCATAAAATGTTTCTATGCCTTTGGTATCAATTGTTGGAAAATTGACATATAAGTCATGGATCATACATATTAAAGAAGACCATGATGCATACTTTTTAGGATTACGGAGAGAGAAGCAAACATGTGAGACGGAACTACCTCATTACAGTTTAGCCTTCTAAACTTAGTTTACATCATATATCAAAACGTCTGATAGAATAACTTTTATATAACTAACCGGTTGAGAGCCGAAACTTAATTGAGCTTAACTTAATAATTCAACCCAACACAGTTGTCCCTGATAGAACACTAGGGGGTGTATATTTGCTAAGTGCTATGGTTATGCAATAGTATGAGACGATGATATTCCTTTCCTTTTAATTTTGCTTTGGGGGTTGTATTTATAGAGCTAGAGAAACGGTTTCCCTTTGCCTCCATGATCCCACGATCTTTCCTCAAGTGATGGGGTGAGTGACGGTTATTCCTCAGCTTCGTCATCCCTCACGAGGGAGAGTGGGGGGTTATATTTGGCGTCATTCCACTTAATGGATACTGGGCCACGTTTTACATGTGTCTTTTATTTAGCTAGGGGAAAACGTGGGTATGCACGTGACGAGCGGGTGGAACGAATTGGGCCTTGCGTAGGCGGATTGGGCCAAAGCGAGGCGGACCCTATATCAATTGGGCCTAAATTATTTTGACCGGTTCAACAGTCTATTAAAAAACAAAACCCCAATCAAATAATTTATCAATAAATGCTTAATAGCAATAAACCATCATTTATATTAATAATAATTTATAATAATTGATTATTATCAATTTATAATTGATTAATTAAATAATTAATCCAACACCCAAATCGCCAAAACAAGCAGTTTCATCATAAAACATAAAATGAAGCTTTTAAAAATAAAATAAAGCTTAAAGCAAATCACTTAAACTGCAATTTAAGATAAAATTCACTATTAATAGAACAGATTAACAGAGTATACAAATTTGTTGTTTGACTAGAAATTCATATCAATTTAAGATGACATAAATAAAATTTAAAAGTGTAGGAGTATTAAAAAAAAAGGCAAAACTGTCTTTATTTTATTTATTTGTAACACAAGTCTTTTATCTCTTTTTTTTTTCTCATTTAACTTTTTTTATCTTTTTTATTTGTAACACATTCACGCACTGTTGTTTAAATTTGGAGGAAAAATTAATAAGTCAACATTTTAAAATGATTAGTGTTCTAGTGAACAAATAGGGGATGTGATAATTATGTGGATCGTATAGGTGAAATGTATATGTCTTGTAATACAAAAATTGTGAACCCTTTACAATGAAACATACACTCCTTTTTATAGATTTTTACAAGTGACAGTTATCAAGGACCAAGATCATGGATACCCCATGATCCTGGTGGTTTCTTCACTCCACCGCCGCTCCCACATGGTGGTAGTGGACGGTTGCCTCTTAACTTCGGTGCTGATCGTGGTGGTGAGGGGTGGTTATCTCCTTCCACGTACTGTGTGCATTCCAGGTATTTTGTTCTAACAATTATGTTTGGGGCGAGGGCGCCATCCATATACCGTGTCGCCTTTGGGTAGCTTTCCCGCCAAGTCATCTTTTTGAATCTTGCGGGTTGTATAATTGGGCCATCTCGTTATTGGGCATATGCCATTTATTTTTGGGCCATAGTCCAGTCCACAGCCTCCCAAGCACGAGGCGGAGTGGTGATAGCGATGGACGTGGGGGAATAACCGCCCACTACTCTTTCCCATGTACATTGCTGATCTCCTATAAATAGCCTTCCTTACAGTGTTAATTTTCATCCACATTTCCTCTATTAATATACTTTTGCAATTTTAGAATTGTATACCACCATTCTTGTTTTAGAATCTTCTGCTATCAACCAGGTCCAAAACATGCTTGAGTACGATATCGAGGAGCTTATGGTTAATGTGGAAGATTTTAAGACCTTTGTTGATGAACTCAACGACTATTCCTGGCGTTTGACGGACAAGGAGAAGACCTTTTTTGGGCTGGCCTCAAAGCTCTACAAAAGGTTTTGGAAGGACGCTGCTTTCATCACAACAACGGAAACGGTCTTTGACTGCTATACCGAGATGGAAGATGCTTTGGGGAAGAAGATTGTTGTTACCAAAGACAGCATTGAATTGCAGGAGGAATCTCTATACCTCAATATGTCTGCCGAGGAAGCCGTGGAGAACCAAATTGAAAAGGAATCTCCAAATTGAAATTCAATATGATGTCGCAAGGCTCATCAGGACTCGCTCTTCCTTGGCTCGTCTCAAGGAGAAAGAAGACAGGTTGAGTGATGACCAACACAAGATCAGCTTTGACTGCGGTGTCGCCAGGAAGTACAAAGGCGAGATTGAGGAATTGCATGCTCGTGCCGTCGAGGCGGCCTACACTGTTATTTAAGTAGTTTTCCTTTTCTAGCATTAGGGCTTCTTTCGTTGTTGAATTGTACTTGGCACCTTGTATTTCTGCTATCTTGTACTCCCTTTGCTTTAATCAATGAAGATTTTATTTCCCGAAAGAATTTATTTATTTGCTTTCATTTATCTCGCCATGGGGCGTGACCCTTAGCGCAATCAAGACATCCACTCGCCTTATGACACGCGTCAGGACCGTGTTCCTTTACTTTCAAACGTTTTCAACGTTTCAAATTTTCCTCTATTCATTAACTTGACTTTCTATATATATGCGTTGCCTTCTCTCTTCTTAATTCCTACTTTGATCAAACTTTTGAGAAATTTTTCTTCCATTCTCCGCGTGATAACCGCTTTTTTACTATTAGGTATAAACTGCTTTTTCTCTCGTTCTTTCTCTGTTTCCAATTTTGCGATCAATTCTTTTTCTAGGGTTTTGGGAAAATGGTTATTTTGCGAGATCTCAGTGAGGTTAACGAAGGGGTTTCTCCTCAAACTCCTCTCGTTGGTTCTCCTTTAGAGCGTCAGGTTCATGCTCATTATACTAGGGCTGATGGTTCTCTGAATTATAATGGATACTTCTCTGAACTCTTGGGGTTTTTGTTAGTTCTAGTGACCTAGATAGAAGTGGTGGCGATGATAATGGTAGTAGTAGTAGTAGTAGTGGAGCTAGTAGCGATTATATAATCATTTCTCCTTCGTTTTTCACAGGAAAGCGAAGAGACGTCTGCCTCGCCATAGTCACAGTAGGATCTGAAGCAACAACACGTGAGGTTTCTTCAACTTTCCAGAGTGATGAAAGGGTAGCTGAGTTTAGGGAGTTGTATGACGTCTCCGGAAGTTTTGAGGAGGAAGACGTATACTCAAACCGGTGAGAGAGGGCGAGTATGTGAACTCTGTACACAGCACCGAGTCAGCCTTCTTTTACATGTACACCAATTTCATTAGGGATTTTCACCTCCATTTTCCCTTTACTGAGTTTGAGGGGTCAATGCTTAGGGTTCTCAACATCGCCCCTACCCAACTTCACCCTGACAGTTGGGCTTTTATCAAGGGTTTGAACTATTTTGTTTTGGTCTTGAAAGCTCCGAACCTTCAGTCACCGTTTTCTTTTCTTTTTATCAAATTAAAAAGTTGTTTCCCAATTCCGATATTTCATTAAGTAGTCAGCCCAATAGGGGTTTGTTCGACTTGAATAGCTCCCACTATAAAAATTACAAAGATTCCTTTGTGCGCGTTCGTGGTGGAGAGGGGTGCCGGGACGTGATGTATTTTGCTGATGACGAGCCTTTTTTCCCCTTCTACTGGACTCCCAACCCTAAGTTGATTAAGGGCGCCATATATGATAGGTTGAGTGAGTTTGAGAGGGAAACTGTTGCTTACTTGGAATCCCTCAATCAAATGAGTACTATGGACCTCCTTGATGCAGAGGGCGCCCCTGCCGTTCTTGAGCGTTACCTTAGTAAGTTGCTTATAGGTTTTCCTGCTCCTCTATATGATTTGTTCTCTTGTTTGTTATTTCCTTCTTGCCCTTTTTGACTGACTACTTTTTATTTCTGACAGAAGATTTGTCGACTCTTAGTACTGCACAAAGATTGAAGTTTCTGGAAAGGGTCAGGGCGAAGAAGGCTCGGCCCGATAATAAAGTGGATGTGCTCTGCCAGTTGGAGGTTGCAGATGGCGACAATAAGAAGAAGAGAAAAGAAAATCCAGAGCGTATCAATGTCGAGATTCCTGGCAAGGGTTGCAGTGCTGCTGTTGTTGCTGACGAGGCTGTTGAAGCCGGGGGCGAGACACATGTAAAATCCCCTGTTAAGAAGAAGAGGTCTTTAAATAAGAAAGATAAAGACTCTTCTGTGCTGGAGAAAGATTTGTGGGAGACAGAGGCTGTGGTGGCGGAGACTGCTCTTATTGTGGCGAACCATGCTAGGGGAGCTCGCCTTGGGATCCTTTATTCAATCCTGAGGTGTTTTTGGAGTGGATGGTGGACATGGGGGGGAATTCCTCGCGTTTTAATAATACTTCAACGGATGAGCTGCTGAAGATGACTCTTGGCCATAAGCTCAAAGGGTTTCTTATGAATTACGCCCTGGCGACTCGCCAAAAATTTGAGATTGCCGCCGCCAAGGAAAAAGAGGCCCTGGTTGACAAGAATTTGGCTTCCATTGAGCAGGATGTAGCTGCTACCAAGGAGAAGTTGATGGGCAAGATGGAGACCCTGAAGGCTGACTATGAGGAAAAGGTAAGCAAGTTGGTCAAGGATCATGAGGAGGAATTGGCGAAGGCCAAGAAGGACCAAAAGGCTGCATTGAAGACATCAAATGTACTTCAGGAAGATCTTAGGGCTAAGGAGGAGGGCCTAGCCACTCTGGCTAAGGATAATGAGGCGGCACTGTTTGAACTGGCCTCCCTTAGGCAGGAAAAGGAGAAATGGGAGTCTGAAAAGGAGACCCTGGAGGAAACCATTTGGATCCAGTATGATGAGGCTTCATGTATGTGCTGGAGCAAGTGAATGTCCTCTTCCCTGAGATTGACCATGCTCGCCTGGGCGAGGTTGACGCCATGCTGAAGATTGATGATGGGAAACTCGTCCCATATGCTCCTCAAGAGACTTAGCTCTTCCTTTTCCTTTTTCTCTTGTATCCACTTGCTTTCTGTATTATTCTGATGATCGCCCCTGCGAGGGCTTGATGACTTTGTAATGACATTATTTTGGTGCCCTTCTGAGGCCTTTGTATTTTATGGATATTTTCCTTATGTTTATTCCTTATACCTTGCTTTGATTTACTATTGATATTTTCCTTAAGTTTATTCCTTATACCTTATTTTGGTGCCCTTCTCATTTTTTATTTAAAAATACTGATGTGTTTTTAAAATATATTTTTATTAAAATAATAAAGAAACCCAGAAAAAGATGAAGATCTTCATCATATTCCTATAACTCTTCAATGCAAGATAAAAAAACTTGGTAACAAAGAAAAATTCAAATCAACACTTTCACATCTCTTCTTCGTCTTCATGGACAATGATCACCACCCTGCTATGAAAGAAAAAACCTTGGCAATAATCTCAACCCCCAATTTTAATTACCAAATCAAATCTCAATTCAATCAAGACTTTTGTCTCAACAATTTTTTCATCATCAATAACAATAGCAACAATATTTTCAGCAACTACAAACACCACAAATCTCAATTTCAACTACAACAACTTATTCTACACCAGCAACAACAACAATCTCAGCAGCAATGGCAGAATTTTCACCAATCACTCGCTTCTCACTTTCACCTCTTAAGTGTATGTAAACCCCCTTTCAAAACCCTAATTTTCATTTTACTCTTGTTTATGATTTTAATTAAGGTCTGAGAGGGTTTAACAAAATTGTTGGTTTGGATGAAGATTTGGATGAAGGAAGAGAAAATTGTAGATTTTGGTAATGGGAAAATTGGAGATGAAGACTCAAATGAACATGATGGAGAAGATGAAGATCTTCATCTTTTTATGAATTTCTTAATTTTTTTAATAAAAATATTTTTTTAAAAATAAAATCGTCTGACGTGGCTTGCCACATCATTAATTTTTTAATAAAAGATGAAAAAAAAAATCTAAATTGTTATAAATACACAAGATAAAGGACCTAAACAGATAGAAGAAAAGATAAAGAACTAAAACGTTACAAATAAATAAGATAAATGACCATATATATAATTTTGCCTTTTAAAACTAAACACTACAAAAGCCCAGCCACTCAAAAGCACTATAACAACACAATCCATCTCAGTATAATCAGAATAAAATTTCATCATGATAAATTGCAGCTTATAAAGTACATAATCTCCTTGAATTAGACGTCTTTCAGTATCGGACACATGTCAGTGTCGGACACCAACACAACATCAACACTTATGATTATATTGTATTTTGTTATTTTTTCAAATAATCATCGGTGCCGTTGTATCAGTATCTGTGTCATATCGATGTCGTTATTTGAAGAAAGGATTCTCTCAATTTTAATTTCCTCAATTTCTTCAATCTCTACCTTTTAATTCACATTTTTCCTCTTTTTCTTTTCTTTTCTCTCTGCCCTTTCCAGCGTTGTAAATGTTGCAGCAATAATATTTGTTAATACAAACACATGTGACGGACACTCCTATAAATAAACCACCAGCAGAAGTACCAAAAGCAATGTACACCGGTACAAGTTTATTTAACCAAGCCGGTGAATTGTGTGCTTTTTTTTCCGATACGTGTACATTGTTGTTGTTGGTTGACCCTTTCTTCTTTTGACGCCCTGAGTTGTCCACCATAGTAGGGTTTTTCTCTTTCTTAGGCTCATCCGAACTGCATTCAATTTAAATCTCATTTTAATTTTTTCCGTAATACATTCAAGATGATGATTTAACAAATAAAAACTGTTCCTAAAATCAAAATTGATTTAAAATAAAAAAAGTCTCGTAATAAGTGATCTATCACTATCACTAGATTAAACGCTTAAATTTAATCTCCAACGGCTGTTTAGTGGGAATATTGCATTATACTGTATATACCTAATCGAAATTCGAATTCCAAACATTTAATTTATCAACTTAAAAGTAAAATTTTTACCCACTAAATTAGTCGACTAAAAGCCAATAAAAAATAATTACTTGACGGAAAAAAGAAGAATAGCTTAAATTCTAACCCAAATTTAAAGATCCATCTCATAATAAGTGGTGTATTATCATTTCCCCTCTGGGAGGGATCGTTGAATCTTCTTGCGGTGATAATGGGTTACAGGTATTTAGTTTTTGGCATACCGGAGAGGATCCAAATCCTATGACTATGTGTTTTTTGGAGATTATTAGATATTGGTGAGGTGTATTTCTAGTATCCATTTGTATCATAAATTTTCTTTTGTTTCTTATTAATTATATTTTATATATAATATTATTGGTCATTCAAAAATAAAAATTGATCTATCACTACCACTAGAAAAGCTTAAATTCCAATCCAAAATTAAAGATGCAATTAGTTTCTTCATAGATAACAAAAATGTCTCAAAATAAATACCAAAAAAAAAAAAATGTCTCAAAATAAATGATCTTCTAAATTTTTAATGCATTATTATTTTTTTTAACTGCACTATATCTAATTATATTTGTAGTTTTTAGTGAATTTGAATATGTGAGATCTTGATTAATGTACTCTACTGATTTGAATGAATGAATACTGTTGTTTTTTTGTCAAAAAAAAAAATTCAATAAAAGTTATGTTTCTCTCAAGTCAATATCATTTTCTTTTTTGGGAAAAAGGGGCATACCCATTACAAAGAAAAACTATAAACCTCTAGAAAAAATTGTTAAAGCAGCTGGATCCAAATTGTCTTTGTTAGCACTATCATAAATCATAAATATACAAGTGAATTTAAGGGACTGTTTTGATTAGATTAATTTATTTTTAAATTTATAAAAATAGCTTAAGAAAATATATATAATTTTTTATGTTAATTCATAAGTTTTTACGGATAAAAATTGTATTTTCATATGTTGTTTCTTTTTTCCAGAAACTACCTTAATTAAATTATAATAATACATAAAAAATTATTTATTTTGTATAAATAATTTTTCATAAACTTAAAAATAAATCAATTCAAACAAACCTTTATAATGCGGTATATGGTAAAAAATATTAAATCAACTAAGAAAACACCATAAAAAAACATTGCAGGAGATAGTTGAGATAAATATGAGATTTTGATTGAATTAATTTTGCAAAATTGTTATTGTTGAAATGTGATGAAAGTTTCTAGAAACTACTTGATACATTGTAAAGCTAGAAATTTCTACACTATTGTGATATCTTGTAATATGTAAGTTGTCTAGAAACACGGGCGGACACTTGTGGGCTGGACAAGGCCATGATGGCCCGCTCTAAGTCTTAATATATTATTATTTTTTATAGGTATATTATATATATACAATTTTTTTGTTCAAATGCTATATATTATATATTTGGCATTGCAACTTTATAATTAAAAGCATGAAGTGGTGTAGCGGTCAGGATCTTGCCTTATGTTCAAAGGGCTCGAGTTCCATCCCCCATTGCACAGTTTTTATCATTTTAAATAAGATTTTATATATACAAAATTATGATCCTCCCCAAATAATAATTCTAACTCCGACACCAATTAAAATCCATCAAAATTAATTGTTTATAAATTTTCAACTCTCGTAGGAAAAAATTTTAAAGCTCCAAATTAATGGTTTATTTCAATAATGTAACCAGTTTCTAAGGACATTTAAAGATAATAGTTAAAAATATATATACTCATAAAATCTAGAAGCAATGTACTTTGCCATGGATGCTCCAAATTCATGCTTGAGCTAGCTAGAATGAATTTTAGATAGCAAAATTGCTTTAACCTTATGCAACCCAATTCAAACAACTTTTATAGAAGTATCAAATCATGTTTTTGTTGGAGTAATTTGAGAATAGAGAACGAAAATGAATTGAATAGAAAGATTAGAGAAAAATGAAAGTTGTTATTCATCCACTAGGGGCAAAGGTATTTATATACAAAAGGAGGCTTGCTTCACTACCAAGCAATTGTAACTAACTACCTAAGACAAAACAAAAATCTATAACTGACTAACTAACTATCTATCAGTATCTCAGCGTTCAGAACCTGCGTGTTCAGAACCTGAGTCTCCAAAGCTTCTTGAGAACCTGGAGCTTCGCAGCTTCTGAGAGCTTCTCAGCTTCTGAGGGGCTTCTCAGCTTCTGATCTTCTTGACCTGTTAGAGCCTCTGAGCCTAAAGCTCAGCTTCTGACTTTTTGAGCTCCTGATCCTCAGAGCCTCTTGAGGATATGAGAACTTGGATTACAAACATCACACCTCCTAATTCATGTTCTCCAACGATCTCATTCCTATCAATTTCTTCAAAGCATCAAACCTAGCCTTAGCCATAGGTTTAGTTAGAATATCTGCAAGTTGAATCTCAGTGTTGCAATATTCCAACTCAAGCTTCTCCTTGTTCACTTGATCTCTCAAAAAGTGAAACCTTCTTTCAATATGCTTGCTCCTGCCATGACTCACAGGATTATTAGCCAAGTCGATTGCTGACTTGTTATCCACAAGCACCTTCATCTTTGTTACTTCCAATGCCTTAAGTTCTGAAAGTAACATCTCAATCCAATTTGCCTGACAAGCTGCAAATGAAGCTGCAACATACTCAGCTTCACATGATGATAATGCAACTATTCCTTGTTTCTTAGAACACCAGGAAATTGGTGCATTGCCAATCATGAACAAGTAACCTGCAGTGCTCTTTCTGTCATCTTGATCTCCTCCCCAGTCAGAGTCTGAGTAGCCATAAGCCTCTAACTTCTTACTACTGTTCCTTTGGTTTGGAATCAAAATGCCATGATCATTAGTACCCTTTACATATCTGAGCACTCTCTTTGCAGCAGTCAAGTGACACATCCTTGGTTGATCCATGAATCTGCTCAACAGGCCAACACTATGACATAGGTCAATTCTAGTGTTGCACAAGTATCTCAATGAACCAATTATCTGCTTGTACAAGGTTGAATCAACCAACTCATCATCTGAATTCTTGCTCAGCTTCACACCAGTTTCCATAGGAGTAATTGCTGGGTTGCAATTGCTCATATGAAACCTCTTCAATATGTCAGCAACATACTTCTTCTGATGCAAGAAACAGCCTCTGCTTGTCTTAGCAAACTCCATGCCAAGAAAATATGATAGCTCACCTAAGTCAGTCATCTCAAACTCTTTCATTATGTCTGTTTTGAACTTCTCTAACACAGCTTTGCGTGATCCAGTGATCAACAAATCATCAACATACAGACAGAGTATTATCATTTCTTCATAATTTGAACTCTTCACATATACACCATGTTCTGTTGTGCATCTAGTGAATTTCAAATCAATTAGGAAGCTATCAATTCTCTTATTCCAAGCTCTTGGAGCTTGTTTCAAGCCATAGAGGGCTTTCTTCAGTTTGAACACTTTGTTCTCTTGACCTTTAATCTCAAAACCTGGTGGCTGCTTCACATAAACCTCTTCATCTAGAGGACCATTTAAGAAGGCAGATTTCACATCTAGCTGATGCATAGACCAATTCTTGTAAGTGGCTATTGCAACTACTAATCTAATGGTCTCTATCCTAGCCACAGGTGCAAACACTTCATTAAAGTCAAGTCCTTGCTTTTGAAGAAACCCTTTTGCCACTAGTCTTGCTTTGTACTTAGCAATTTCACCATTAGGTTTCATCTTCAACTTGAAGACCCATTTCACATCAATTGGCCTCTTGTTGACTGTTTTGTGCATTAACTCCCAAGTGTTGTTTTTCTCAATAGACTTTAACTCTTCTTTCATGGCTGCCTTCCATTTAGAGTCATTTAGAGCTTGTTCTAATGTAACTGGTTCCAATTCAGCTATCATAGCTTCATTGATCAGTTCACCATCTTCTGTTATTGCTTGATCTGGAAATACATCATACTCATTCAACCTAACTGACTGCACTCTATCTCTTGTAGATCTTCTCAGAGGCTGATTAGGTTGATCATTAGGAATATGAGTGTGATTACCAGCTGCATCATCTTCTGGTTGATCAGCTTCTGGTTGATCATCTATTTCCTCAAGCACAAGCTTTCTATTGAGCAATGAACTGGTGTTCTCAGCACTAGTACTTTCAATCCAGTCCCAACCCTTTGATTCATCAAACTTTATGTCTCTGCTTATCACAACTTTATTCTCTTTTGGAGCATAAAGCTTGTAAGCACCAGTGGGGTGATATCCCAATAGAATCATTTGTTGACTTCTATCATCAAGTTTTCTTCTCACTTGATCAGGAACATGTCTAAAACAAAGTGAGCCAAATATTCTGAAATGACTTACACTTGGTTTGAGACCTGTCCAAGCTTCATAGGGAGTTTTGTTCTTCAGCTTCTTGGTTGGACTTCTATTGATTATATGCACTGCTGTTGAGGTTGCTTCTCCCCAGAATTTATGAGGCATGTTCTTTCCCTTCAACATGCTTCTGGCCATGTTCATTATACTCCTGTTCTTCCTTTCAGCAACACCATTGTGTTGAGGAGTGTAAGGAGCAGTAACTTCATGCACTATACCTTCTTCTTCACACAATTTTGCAAATTCTAGTGAAGTGTATTCACCACCTCCATCTGTTCTCAATTTCTTAACACTACAGTCACTTTGCTTTTCAACTAGTGTCTTAAATTTCTTGAACTTAGTGAATACTTCACTCTTCTTTTCAATAAGATAGAGCCACACATGTCTGGTATAGTCATCTATGAAGGTTAAGAAATAGCTATTACCTCCAATGGACTTTACTTCAAAAGGTCCACAAACATCTGAGTACACCATTTCTAACTTCTGAGTTGATCTCATGGGCAATTCATTTTTAAATGAATTTCTGGTTTGCTTGGCTGCACAACACTCTTCACACACTGTACTAGGTGTTCTTATCAGAGGCAAGCCATGTACCATCTCTTTTGACTTCAACAAGCTCAAACTTTTGAAGTTCAAGTGCCCAAATCTATGATGCCACATCCAATCTCCTTCAGAGTTTGTAATTGAAGCGAGGAAGTGATGATCAATTACATTGATTTCGATTTTGAAAGTCCTATTGTTCGACAGTGGAGCTTTCAAAATTAATCTACTCTTAGCATCATAAATTCTCAACTCTCTATTAGCCATCTTCATTGTATAACCTTTCTCAAGTAATTGACCTAAGCTTATCAAATTACTTGCCATAGAAGGAACATACAATACCTCATTGATGGTTGATTCTTGACCATCTTTTCTTTTCACAAGAACAGTTCCCACGCCAGCACTAGTAACTTGACTGTTGTCTGCAAACTTGATGTTTCTCTTCACTGAATAATCAAGCTTCAAGAACCACTTCTTGTTACCAGTCATATGATTGCTACACCCTGTATCAAGATACCACAAATTTGACTTGTCTGCCTCAGAATTTGTGATTGCCATTAGGAGTGAGTCATCAGAATCACTACCACCTCCATTAGCATATTGGGCTTCATCTTTGTCTTCTCTGGCTACCTTCTTAGAGCGACATTCTCTTGCATAATGCCCAAATTTTTGACAGTTGTAACATTGAATTTCTTTCTTATCAATCTTCTTCTTGGAACTCTTCTTGTTCTGACTTGAATCTTTAGTGGAATCTACATTCTGATTCTTTGAATTCTTGGTTGAATTCTCTGAATCCTCTTTCTTTTTCTTCCACTTATCTTTTCCTTTCTTGTTTTGAGTCTTGGCCTGTAATGCTTGTTCCACTGCCTTGTTCGAACTCCTCTGCTTCACCCTTAGCTCATGAGCTTCTAAGGATGCTTGCAGCTCTTCAATCTTCATAGTTGCCAAATCCTTTGATTCTTCAATAGCAACCACTATGTGATCAAATTTCTCAGTCAAGGTCCTCAAGATTTTCTCAATCTTGACCTTATCAGTCATTGCCTCTCCACAAGACTTCATCAAATTTGTCAAGGCCAGCATTCTCGCCAAATACTCAGAGATCGTTTCTTGTTCATTCATCTACATCATCTCATATTGCCTTCTCAAAGCTTGAAGCTTGATACCCTTCAATTTCTCATCACCACCATAGATTTTCTTCAATGTATCCCAAGCTCCCTTTGAGGTTTCTTCTTCTATTATCTTCTCAAAGATATTAGAATCAACGCATTGATGAATGATGAACAAGCCTTTAGCATCTTTCTTTTTCAATTCTTTGTGTCGAGTTCTTGCTGCTTCATCAGCATCTGCAGCCAATTCTTCTACTCCATTAGTTACAATTTCAAGAACATCTTGAAATCTAAAAATCACTTTCATTTGTGCACACCAACGATCATAGTTTTCGCCTTTGAAAACTGGAAGATTTGCTGGGAATTGCGTGGAGGTTGTACCATTGTTTGTCATGATTCTTGATCAAGGAATCAAAACGAAAACGATGAATACGAACCGGGCTCTGTTATACCAATTTGTTGGAGTAATTTGAGAATAGAGAACGAAAATGAATTGAATAGAAAGATTAGAGAAAAATGAAAGTTGTTATTCATCCACTAGGGGCAAAGGTATTTATATACAAAAGGAGGCTTGCTTCACTACCAAGCAATTGTAACTAACTACCTAAGACAAAACAAAAATCTATAACTGACTAACTAACTATCTATCAGTATCTCAGCGTTCAGAACCTGCGTGTTCAGAACCTGAGTCTCCAAAGCTTCTTGAGAACCTGGAGCTTCGCAGCTTCTGAGAGCTTCTCAGCTTCTGAGGGGCTTCTCAGCTTCTGATCTTCTTGACCTGTTAGAGCCTCTGAGCCTAAAGCTCAGCTTCTGACTTTTTGAGCTCCTGATCCTCAGAGCCTCTTGAGGATATGAGAACTTGGATTACAAACATCACACCTCCTAATTCATGTTCTCCAACGATCTCATTCCTATCAATTTCTTCAAAGCATCAAACCTAGCCTTAGCCATAGGTTTAGTTAGAATATCTGCAAGTTGAATCTCAGTGTTGCAATATTCCAACTCAAGCTTCTCCTTGTTCACTTGATCTCTCAAAAAGTGAAACCTTCTTTCAATATGCTTGCTCCTGCCATGACTCACAGGATTATTAGCCAAGTCGATTGCTGACTTGTTATCCACAAGCACCTTCATCTTTGTTACTTCCAATGCCTTAAGTTCTGAAAGTAACATCTCAATCCAATTTGCCTGACAAGCTGCAAATGAAGCTGCAACATACTCAGCTTCACATGATGATAATGCAACTATTCCTTGTTTCTTAGAACACCAGGAAATTGGTGCATTGCCAATCATGAACAAGTAACCTGCAGTGCTCTTTCTGTCATCTTGATCTCCTCCTCAGTCAGAGTCTGAGTAGCCATAAGCCTCTAACTTCTTACTACTGTTCCTTTGGTTTGGAATCAAAATGCCATGATCATTAGTACCCTTTACATATCTGAGCACTCTCTTTGCAGCAGTCAAGTGACACATCCTTGGTTGATCCATGAATCTGCTCAACAGGCCAACACTATGACATAGGTCAATTCTAGTGTTGCACAAGTATCTCAATGAACCAATTATCTGCTTGTACAAGGTTGAATCAACCAACTCATCATCTGAATTCTTGCTCAGCTTCACACCAGTTTCCATAGGAGTAATTGCTGGGTTGCAATTGCTCATATGAAACCTCTTCAATATGTCAGCAACATACTTCTTCTGATGCAAGAAACAGCCTCTGCTTGTCTTAGCAAACTCCATGCCAAGAAAATATGATAGCTCACCTAAGTCAGTCATCTCAAACTCTTTCATTATGTCTGTTTTGAACTTCTCTAACACAGCTTTGCGTGATCCAGTGATCAACAAATCATCAACATACAGACATAGTATTATCATTTCTTCATAATTTGAACTCTTCACATATACACCATGTTCTGTTGTGCATCTAGTGAATTTCAAATCAATTAGGAAGCTATCAATTCTCTTATTCCAAGCTCTTGGAGCTTGTTTCAAGCCATAGAGGGCTTTCTTCAGTTTGAACACTTTGTTCTCTTGACCTTTAATCTCAAAACCTGGTGGCTGCTTCACATAAACCTCTTCATCTAGAGGACCATTTAAGAAGGCAGATTTCACATCTAGCTGATGCATAGACCAATTCTTGTAAGTGGCTATTGCAACTACTAATCTAATGGTCTCTATCCTAGCCACAGGTGCAAACACTTCATTAAAGTCAAGTCCTTGCTTTTGAAGAAACCCTTTTGCCACTAGTCTTGCTTTGTACTTAGCAATTTCACCATTAGGTTTCATCTTCAACTTGAAGACCCATTTCACATCAATTGGCCTCTTGTTGACTGTTTTGTGCATTAACTCCCAAGTGTTGTTTTTCTCAATAGACTTTAACTCTTCTTTCATGGCTGCCTTCCATTTAGAGTCATTTAGAGCTTGTTCTAATGTAACTGGTTCCAATTCAGCTATCATAGCTTCATTGATCAGTTCACCATCTTCTGTTATTGCTTGATCTGGAAATACATCATACTCATTCAACCTAACTGACTGCACTCTATCTCTTGTAGATCTTCTCAGAGGCTGATTAGGTTGATCATTAGGAATATGAGTGTGATTACCAGCTGCATCATCTTCTGGTTGATCAGCTTCTGGTTGATCATCTATTTCCTCAAGCACAAGCTTTCTATTGAGCAATGAACTGGTGTTCTCAGCACTAGTACTTTCAATCCAGTCCCAACCCTTTGATTCATCAAACTTTATGTCTCTGCTTATCACAACTTTATTCTCTTTTGGAGCATAAAGCTTGTAAGCACCAGTGGGGTGATATCCCAATAGAATCATTTGTTGACTTCTATCATCAAGTTTTCTTCTCACTTGATCAGGAACATGTCTAAAACAAAGTGAGCCAAATATTCTGAAATGACTTACACTTGGTTTGAGACCTGTCCAAGCTTCATAGGGAGTTTTGTTCTTCAGCTTCTTGGTTGGACTTCTATTGATTATATGCACTGCTGTTGAGGTTGCTTCTCCCCAGAATTTATGAGGCATGTTCTTTCCCTTCAACATGCTTCTGGCCATGTTCATTATACTCCTGTTCTTCCTTTCAGCAACACCATTGTGTTGAGGAGTGTAAGGAGCAGTAACTTCATGCACTATACCTTCTTCTTCACAGAATTTTGCAAATTCTAGTGAAGTGTATTCACCACCTCCATCTGTTCTCAATTTCTTAACACTACAGTCACTTTGCTTTTCAACTAGTGTCTTAAATTTCTTGAACTTAGTGAATACTTCACTCTTCTTTTCAATAAGATAGAGCCACACATGTCTGGTATAGTCATCTATGAAGGTTAAGAAATAGCTATTACCTCCAATGGACTTTACTTCAAAAGGTCCACAAACATCTGAGTACACCATTTCTAACTTCTGAGTTGATCTCATGGGCAATTCATTTTTAAATGAATTTCTGGTTTGCTTGGCTGCACAACACTCTTCACACACTGTACTAGGTGTTCTTATCAGAGGCAAGCCATGTACCATCTCTTTTGACTTCAACAAGCTCAAACTTTTGAAGTTCAAGTGCCCAAATCTATGATGCCACATCCAATCTCCTTCAGAGTTTGTAATTGAAGCGAGGCAGTGATGATCAATTACATTGATTTCGATTTTGAAAGTCCTATTGTTCGACAGTGGAGCTTTCAAAATTAATCTACTCTTAGCATCATAAATTCTCAACTCTCTATTAGCCATCTTCATTGTATAACCTTTCTCAAGTAATTGACCTAAGCTTATCAAATTACTTGCCATAGAAGGAACATACAATACCTCATTGATGGTTGATTCTTGACCATCTTTTCTTTTCACAAGAACAGTTCCCACGCCAGCACTAGTAACTTGACTGTTGTCTGCAAACTTGATGTTTCTCTTCACTGAATAATCAAGCTTCAAGAACCACTTCTTGTTACCAGTCATATGATTGCTACACCCTGTATCAAGATACCACAAATTTGACTTGTCTGCCTCAGAATTTGTGATTGCCATTAGGAGTGAGTCATCAGAATCACTACCACCTCCATTAGCATATTGGGCTTCATCTTTGTCTTCTCTGGCTACCTTCTTAGAGCGACATTCTCTTGCATAATGCCCAAATTTTTGACAGTTGTAACATTGAATTTCTTTCTTATCAATCTTCTTCTTGGAACTCTTCTTGTTCTGACTTGAATCTTTAGTGGAATCTACATTCTGATTCTTTGAATTCTTGGTTGAATTCTCTGAATCCTCTTTCTTTTTCTTCCACTTATCTTTTCCTTTCTTGTTCTGAGTCTTGGCCTGTAATGCTTGTTCCACTGCCTTGTTCGAACTCCTCTGCTTCACCCTTAGCTCATGAGCTTCTAAGGATGCTTGCAGCTCTTCAATCTTCATAGTTGCCAAATCCTTTGATTCTTCAATAGCAACCACTATGTGATCAAATTTCTCAGTCAAGGTCCTCAAGATTTTCTCAATCTTGACCTTATCAGTCATTGCCTCTCCACAAGACTTCATCAAATTTGTCAAGGCCAGCATTCTCGCCAAATACTCAGAGATCGTTTCTTGTTCATTCATCTGCATCATCTCATATTGCCTTCTCAAAGCTTGAAGCTTGATACCCTTCAATTTCTCATCACCACCATAGATTTTCTTCAATGTATCCCAAGCTCCCTTTGAGGTTTCTTCTTCTATTATCTTCTCAAAGATATTAGAATCAACGCATTGATGAATGATGAACAAGCCTTTAGCATCTTTCTTTTTCAATTCTTTGTGTCGAGTTCTTGCTGCTTCATCAGCATCTGCAGCCAATTCTTCTACTCCATTAGTTACAATTTCAAGAACATCTTGAAATCTAAAAATCACTTTCATTTGTGCACACCAACGATCATAGTTTTCGCCTTTGAAAACTGGAAGATTTGCTGGGAATTGCGTGGAGGTTGTACCATTGTTTGTCATGATTCTTGATCAAGGAATCAAAACGAAAACGATGAATACGAACCGGGCTCTGTTATACCAATTTGTTGGAGTAATTTGAGAATAGAGAACGAAAATGAATTGAATAGAAAGATTAGAGAAAAATGAAAGTTGTTATTCATCCACTAGGGGCAAAGGTATTTATATACAAAAGGAGGCTTGCTTCACTACCAAGCAATTGTAACTAACTACCTAAGACAAAACAAAAATCTATAACTGACTAACTAACTATCTATCAGTATCTCAGCGTTCAGAACCTGCGTGTTCAGAACCTGAGTCTCCAAAGCTTCTTGAGAACCTGGAGCTTCGCAGCTTCTGAGAGCTTCTCAGCTTCTGAGGGGCTTCTCAGCTTCTGATCTTCTTGACCTGTTAGAGCCTCTGAGCCTAAAGCTCAGCTTCTGACTTTTTGAGCTCCTGATCCTCAGAGCCTCTTGAGGATATGAGAACTTGGATTACAAACATCACACCTCCTAATTCATGTTCTCCAACGATCTCATTCCTATCAATTTCTTCAAAGCATCAAACCTAGCCTTAGCCATAGGTTTAGTTAGAATATCTGCAAGTTGAATCTCAGTGTTGCAATATTCCAACTCAAGCTTCTCCTTGTTCACTTGATCTCTCAAAAAGTGAAACCTTCTTTCAATATGCTTGCTCCTGCCATGACTCACAGGATTATTAGCCAAGTCGATTGCTGACTTGTTATCCACAAGCACCTTCATCTTTGTTACTTCCAATGCCTTAAGTTCTGAAAGTAACATCTCAATCCAATTTGCCTGACAAGCTGCAAATGAAGCTGCAACATACTCAGCTTCACATGATGATAATGCAACTATTCCTTGTTTCTTAGAACACCAGGAAATTGGTGCATTGCCAATCATGAACAAGTAACCTGCAGTGCTCTTTCTGTCATCTTGATCTCCTCCCCAGTCAGAGTCTGAGTAGCCATAAGCCTCTAACTTCTTACTACTGTTCCTTTGGTTTGGAATCAAAATGCCATGATCATTAGTACCCTTTACATATCTGAGCACTCTCTTTGCAGCAGTCAAGTGACACATCCTTGGTTGATCCATGAATCTGCTCAACAGGCCAACACTATGACATAGGTCAATTCTAGTGTTGCACAAGTATCTCAATGAACCAATTATCTGCTTGTACAAGGTTGAATCAACCAACTCATCATCTGAATTCTTGCTCAGCTTCACACCAGTTTCCATAGGAGTAATTGCTGGGTTGCAATTGCTCATATGAAACCTCTTCAATATGTCAGCAACATACTTCTTCTGATGCAAGAAACAGCCTCTGCTTGTCTTAGCAAACTCCATGCCAAGAAAATATGATAGCTCACCTAAGTCAGTCATCTCAAACTCTTTCATTATGTCTGTTTTGAACTTCTCTAACACAGCTTTGCGTGATCCAGTGATCAACAAATCATCAACATACAGACATAGTATTATCATTTCTTCATAATTTGAACTCTTCACATATACACCATGTTCTGTTGTGCATCTAGTGAATTTCAAATCAATTAGGAAGCTATCAATTCTCTTATTCCAAGCTCTTGGAGCTTGTTTCAAGCCATAGAGGGCTTTCTTCAGTTTGAACACTTTGTTCTCTTGACCTTTAATCTCAAAACCTGGTGGCTGCTTCACATAAACCTCTTCATCTAGAGGACCATTTAAGAAGGCAGATTTCACATCTAGCTGATGCATAGACCAATTCTTGTAAGTGGCTATTGCAACTACTAATCTAATGGTCTCTATCCTAGCCACAGGTGCAAACACTTCATTAAAGTCAAGTCCTTGCTTTTGAAGAAACCCTTTTGCCACTAGTCTTGCTTTGTACTTAGCAATTTCACCATTAGGTTTCATCTTCAACTTGAAGACCCATTTCACATCAATTGGCCTCTTGTTGACTGTTTTGTGCATTAACTCCCAAGTGTTGTTTTTCTCAATAGACTTTAACTCTTCTTTCATGGCTGCCTTCCATTTAGAGTCATTTAGAGCTTGTTCTAATGTAACTGGTTCCAATTCAGCTATCATAGCTTCATTGATCAGTTCACCATCTTCTGTTATTGCTTGATCTGGAAATACATCATACTCATTCAACCTAACTGACTGCACTCTATCTCTTGTAGATCTTCTCAGAGGCTGATTAGGTTGATCATTAGGAATATGAGTGTGATTACCAGCTGCATCATCTTCTGGTTGATCAGCTTCTGGTTGATCATCTATTTCCTCAAGCACAAGCTTTCTATTGAGCAATGAACTGGTGTTCTCAGCACTAGTACTTTCAATCCAGTCCCAACCCTTTGATTCATCAAACTTTATGTCTCTGCTTATCACAACTTTATTCTCTTTTGGAGCATAAAGCTTGTAAGCACCAGTGGGGTGATATCCCAATAGAATCATTTGTTGACTTCTATCATCAAGTTTTCTTCTCACTTGATCAGGAACATGTCTAAAACAAAGTGAGCCAAATATTCTGAAATGACTTACACTTGGTTTGAGACCTGTCCAAGCTTCATAGGGAGTTTTGTTCTTCAGCTTCTTGGTTGGACTTCTATTGATTATATGCACTGCTGTTGAGGTTGCTTCTCCCCAGAATTTATGAGGCATGTTCTTTCCCTTCAACATGCTTCTGGCCATGTTCATTATACTCCTGTTCTTCCTTTCAGCAACACCATTGTGTTGAGGAGTGTAAGGAGCAGTAACTTCATGCACTATACCTTCTTCTTCACAGAATTTTGCAAATTCTAGTGAAGTGTATTCACCACCTCCATCTGTTCTCAATTTCTTAACACTACAGTCACTTTGCTTTTCAACTAGTGTCTTAAATTTCTTGAACTTAGTGAATACTTCACTCTTCTTTTCAATAAGATAGAGCCACACATGTCTGGTATAGTCATCTATGAAGGTTAAGAAATAGCTATTACCTCCAATGGACTTTACTTCAAAAGGTCCACAAACATCTGAGTACACCATTTCTAACTTCTGAGTTGATCTCATGGGCAATTCATTTTTAAATGAATTTCTGGTTTGCTTGGCTGCACAACACTCTTCACACACTGTACTAGGTGTTCTTATCAGAGGCAAGCCATGTACCATCTCTTTTGACTTCAACAAGCTCAAACTTTTGAAGTTCAAGTGCCCAAATCTATGATGCCACATCCAATCTCCTTCAGAGTTTGTAATTGAAGCGAGGCAGTGATGATCAATTACATTGATTTCGATTTTGAAAGTCCTATTGTTCGACAGTGGAGCTTTCAAAATTAATCTACTCTTAGCATCATAAATTCTCAACTCTCTATTAGCCATCTTCATTGTATAACCTTTCTCAAGTAATTGACCTAAGCTTATCAAATTACTTGCCATAGAAGGAACATACAATACCTCATTGATGGTTGATTCTTGACCATCTTTTCTTTTCACAAGAACAGTTCCCACGCCAGCACTAGTAACTTGACTGTTGTCTGCAAACTTGATGTTTCTCTTCACTGAATAATCAAGCTTCAAGAACCACTTCTTGTTACCAGTCATATGATTGCTACACCCTGTATCAAGATACCACAAATTTGACTTGTCTGCCTCAGAATTTGTGATTGCCATTAGGAGTGAGTCATCAGAATCACTACCACCTCCATTAGCATATTGGGCTTCATCTTTGTCTTCTCTGGCTACCTTCTTAGAGCGACATTCTCTTGCATAATGCCCAAATTTTTGACAGTTGTAACATTGAATTTCTTTCTTATCAATCTTCTTCTTGGAACTCTTCTTGTTCTGACTTGAATCTTTAGTGGAATCTACATTCCGATTCTTTGAATTCTTGGTTGAATTCTCTGAATCCTCTTTCTTTTTCTTCCACTTATCTTTTCCTTTCTTGTTCTGAGTCTTGGCCTGTAATGCTTGTTCCACTGCCTTGTTCGAACTCCTCTGCTTCACCCTTAGCTCATGAGCTTCTAAGGATGCTTGCAGCTCTTCAATCTTCATAGTTGCCAAATCCTTTGATTCTTCAATAGCAACCACTATGTGATCAAATTTCTCAGTCAAGGTCCTCAAGATTTTCTCAATCTTGACCTTATCAGTCATTGCCTCTCCACAAGACTTCATCAAATTTGTCAAGGCCAGCATTCTCGCCAAATACTCAGAGATCGTTTCTTGTTCATTCATCTGCATCATCTCATATTGCCTTCTCAAAGCTTGAAGCTTGATACCCTTCAATTTCTCATCACCACCATAGATTTTCTTCAATGTATCCCAAGCTCCCTTTGAGGTTTCTTCTTCTATTATCTTCTCAAAGATATTAGAATCAACGCATTGATGAATGATGAACAAGCCTTTAGCATCTTTCTTTTTCAATTCTTTGTGTCGAGTTCTTGCTGCTTCAACAGCATCTGCAGCCAATTCTTCTACTCCATTAGTTACAATTTCAAGAACATCTTGAAATCTAAAAATCACTTTCATTTGTGCACACCAACGATCATAGTTTTCGCCTTTGAAAACTGGAAGATTTGCTGGGAATTGCGTGGAGGTTGTACCATTGTTTGTCATGATTCTTGATCAAGGAATCAAAACGAAAACGATGAATACGAACCGGGCTCTGTTATACCAATTTGTTGGAGTAATTTGAGAATAGAGAACGAAAATGAATTGAATAGAAAGATTAAAGAAAAATGAAAGTTGTTATTCATCCACTAGGGGCAAAGGTATTTATATACAAAAGGAGGCTTGCTTCACTACCAAGCAATTGTAACTAACTACCTAAGACAAAACAAAAATCTATAACTGACTAACTAACTATCTATCAGTATCTCAGCGTTCAGAACTTGCGTGTTCAGAACCTGAGTCTCCAAAGCTTCTTGAGAACCTGGAGCTTCGCAGCTTCTGAGAGCTTCTCAGCTTCTGAGGGGCTTCTCAGCTTCTGATCTTCTTGACCTGTTAGAGCCTCTGAGCCTAAAGCTCAGCTTCTGACTTTTTGAGCTCCTGATCCTCAGAGCCTCTTGAGGATATGAGAACTTGGATTACAAACATCACACCTCCTAATTCATGTTCTCCAACGATCTCATTCCTATCAATTTCTTCAAAGCATCAAACCTAGCCTTAGCCATAGGTTTAGTTAGAATATCTGCAAGTTGAATCTCAGTGTTGCAATATTCCAACTCAAGCTTCTCCTTGTTCACTTGATCTCTCAAAAAGTGAAACCTTCTTTCAATATGCTTGCTCCTGCCATGACTCACAGGATTATTAGCCAAGTCGATTGCTGACTTGTTATCCACAAGCACCTTCATCTTTGTTACTTCCAATGCCTTAAGTTCTGAAAGTAACATCTCAATCCAATTTGCCTGACAAGCTGCAAATGAAGCTGCAACATACTCAGCTTCACATGATGATAATGCAACTATTCCTTGTTTCTTAGAACACCAGGAAATTGGTGCATTGCCAATCATGAACAAGTAACCTGCAGTGCTCTTTCTGTCATCTTGATCTCCTCCCCAGTCAGAGTCTGAGTAGCCATAAGCCTCTAACTTCTTAGTACTGTTCCTTTGGTTTGGAATCAAAATGCCATGATCATTAGTACCCTTTACATATCTGAGCACTCTCTTTGCAGCAGTCAAGTGACACATCCTTGGTTGATCCATGAATCTGCTCAACAGGCCAACACTATGACATAGGTCAATTCTAGTGTTGCACAAGTATCTCAATGAACCAATTATCTGCTTGTACAAGGTTGAATCAACCAACTCATCATCTGAATTCTTGCTCAGCTTCACACCAGTTTCCATAGGAGTAATTGCTGGGTTGCAATTGCTCATATGAAACCTCTTCAATATGTCAGCAACATACTTCTTCTGATGCAAGAAACAGCCTCTGCTTGTCTTAGCAAACTCCATGCCAAGAAAATATGATAGCTCACCTAAGTCAGTCATCTCAAACTTTTTCATTATGTCTGTTTTGAACTTCTCTAACACAGCTTTGCGTGATCCAGTGATCAACAAATCATCAACATACAGACATAGTATTATCATTTCTTCATAATTTGAACTCTTCACATATACACCATGTTCTGTTGTGCATCTAGTGAATTTCAAATCAATTAGGAAGCTATCAATTCTCTTATTCCAAGCTCTTGGAGCTTGTTTCAAGCCATAGAGGGCTTTCTTCAGTTTGAACACTTTGTTCTCTTGACCTTTAATCTCAAAACCTGGTGGCTGCTTCACATAAACCTCTTCATCTAGAGGACCATTTAAGAAGGCAGATTTCACATCTAGCTGATGCATAGACCAATTCTTGTAAGTGGCTATTGCAACTACTAATCTAATGGTCTCTATCCTAGCCACAGGTGCAAACACTTCATTAAAGTCAAGTCCTTTCTTTTGAAGAAACCCTTTTGCCACTAGTCTTGCTTTGTACTTAGCAATTTCACCATTAGGTTTCATCTTCAACTTGAAGACCCATTTCACATCAATTGGCCTCTTGTTGACTGTTTTGTGCATTAACTCCCAAGTGTTGTTTTTCTCAATAGACTTTAACTCTTCTTTCATGGCTGCCTTCCATTTAGAGTCATTTAGAGCTTGTTCTAATGTAACTGGTTCCAATTCAGCTATCATAGCTTCATTGATCAGTTCACCATCTTCTGTTATTGCTTGATCTGGAAATACATCATACTCATTCAACCTAACTGACTGCACTCTATCTCTTGTAGATCTTCTCAGAGGCTGATTAGGTTGATCATTAGGAATATGAGTGTGATTACCAGCTGCATCATCTTCTGGTTGATCAGCTTCTGGTTGATCATCTATTTCCTCAAGCACAAGCTTTCTATTGAGCAATGAACTGGTGTTCTCAGCACTAGTACTTTCAATCCAGTCCCAACCCTTTGATTCATCAAACTTTATGTCTCTGCTTATCACAACTTTATTCTCTTTTGGAGCATAAAGCTTGTAAGCACCAGTGGGGTGATATCCCAATAGAATCATTTGTTGACTTCTATCATCAAGTTTTCTTCTCACTTGATCAGGAACATGTCTAAAACAAAGTGAGCCAAATATTCTGAAATGACTTACACTTGGTTTGAGACCTGTCCAAGCTTCATAGGGAGTTTTGTTCTTCAGCTTCTTGGTTGGACTTCTATTGATTATATGCACTGCTGTTGAGGTTGCTTCTCCCCAGAATTTATGCGGCATGTTCTTTCCCTTCAACATGCTTCTGGCCATGTTCATTATACTCCTGTTCTTCCTTTCAGCAACACCATTGTGTTGAGGAGTGTAAGGAGCAGTAACTTCATGCACTATACCTTCTTCTTCACAGAATTTTGCAAATTCTAGTGAAGTGTATTCACCACCTCCATCTGTTCTCAATTTCTTAACACTACAGTCACTTTGCTTTTCAACTAGTGTCTTAAATTTCTTGAACTTAGTGAATACTTCACTCTTCTTTTCAATAAGATAGAGCCACACATGTCTGGTATAGTCATCTATGAAGGTTAAGAAATAGCTATTACCTCCAATGGACTTTACTTCAAAAGGTCCACAAACATCTGAGTACACCATTTCTAACTTCTGAGTTGATCTCATGGGCAATTCATTTTTAAATGAATTTCTGGTTTGCTTGGCTGCACAACACTCTTCACACACTGTACTAGGTGTTCTTATCAGAGGCAAGCCATGTACCATCTCTTTTGACTTCAACAAGCTCAAACTTTTGAAGTTCAAGTGCCCAAATCTATGATGCCACATCCAATCTCCTTCAGAGTTTGTAATTGAAGCGAGGAAGTGATGATCAATTACATTGATTTCGATTTTGAAAGTCCTATTGTTCGACAGTGGAGCTTTCAAAATTAATCTACTCTTAGCATCATAAATTCTCAACTCTCTATTAGCCATCTTCATTGTATAACCTTTCTCAAGTAACTGACCTAAGCTTATCAAATTACTTGCCATAGAAGGAACATACAATACCTCATTGATGGTTGATTCTTGACCATCTTTTCTTTTCACAAGAACAGTTCCCACGCCAGCACTAGTAACTTGACTGTTGTCTGCAAACTTGATGTTTCTCTTCACTGAATAATCAAGCTTCAAGAACCACTTCTTGTTACCAGTCATATGATTGCTACACCCTGTATCAAGATACCACAAATTTGACTTGTCTGCCTCAGAATTTGTGATTGCCATTAGGAGTGAGTCATCAGAATCACTACCACCTCCATTAGCATATTGGGCTTCATCTTTGTCTTCTCTGGCTACCTTCTTAGAGCGACATTCTCTTGCATAATGCCCAAATTTTTGACAGTTGTAACATTGAATTTCTTTCTTATCAATCTTCTTCTTGGAACTCTTCTTGTTCTGACTTGAATCTTTAGTGGAATCTACATTCTGATTCTTTGAATTCTTGGTTGAATTCTCTGAATCCTCTTTCTTTTTCTTCCACTTATCTTTTCCTTTCTTGTTCTGAGTCTTGGCCTGTAATGCTTGTTCCACTGCCTTGTTCGAACTCCTCTGCTTCACCCTTAGCTCATGAGCTTCTAAGGATGCTTGCAGCTCTTCAATCTTCATAGTTGCCAAATCCTTTGATTCTTCAATAGCAACCACTATGTGATCAAATTTCTCAGTCAAGGTCCTCAAGATTTTCTCAATCTTGACCTTATCAGTCATTGCCTCTCCACAAGACTTCATCAAATTTGTCAAGGCCAGCATTCTCGCCAAATACTCAGAGATCGTTTCTTGTTCATTCATCTACATCATCTCATATTGCCTTCTCAAAGCTTGAAGCTTGATACCCTTCAATTTCTCATCACCACCATAGATTTTCTTCAATGTATCCCAAGCTCCCTTTGAGGTTTCTTCTTCTATTATCTTCTCAAAGATATTAGAATCAACGCATTGATGAATGATGAACAAGCCTTTAGCATCTTTCTTTTTCAATTCTTTGTGTCGAGTTCTTGCTGCTTCATCAGCATCTGCAGCCAATTCTTCTACTCCATTAGTTACAATTTCAAGAACATCTTGAAATCTAAAAATCACTTTCATTTGTGCACACCAACGATCATAGTTTTCGCCTTTGAAAACTGGAAGATTTGCTGGGAATTGCGTGGAGGTTGTACCATTGTTTATCATGATTCTTGATCAAGGAATCAAAACGAAAACGATGAATACGAACTGGGCTCTGTTATACCAATTTGTTGGAGTAATTTGAGAATAGAGAACGAAAATGAATTGAATAGAAAGATTAGAGAAAAATGAAAGTTGTTATTCATCCACTAGGGGCAAAGGTATTTATATACAAAAGGAGGCTTGCTTCACTACCAAGCAATTGTAACTAACTACCTAAGACAAAACAAAAATCTATAACTGACTAACTAACTATCTATCAGTATCTCAGCGTTCAGAACCTGCGTGTTCAGAACCTGAGTCTCCAAAGCTTCTTGAGAACCTGGAGCTTCGCAGCTTCTGAGAGCTTCTCAGCTTCTGAGGGGCTTCTCAGCTTCTGATCTTCTTGACCTGTTAGAGCCTCTGAGCCTAAAGCTCAGCTTCTGACTTTTTGAGCTCCTGATCCTCAGAGCCTCTTGAGGATATGAGAACTTGGATTACAAACATCAGTTTTGTACTCAACACGTAAGTTTAACCCATTTGAATTGAACCAAAAGTGCATCTATTTTGGGATTAATCATTACTCTTTTTGCAAATGGTAACTGTTGATACGGGTATAATTTCGTTTAACAACATTTTGCCTAATAAGAAATATATTGAGATCTATCACAAATATATCTAGAGATATGAGAGGGAGACGTACCTTGTGGAGGTAGGGCAAAAAGTGACTAGACAATCAGTAGAGGCACAAACACTCTGGAAGGTTTTAGTATCATTGACTTTGGCGTGAGGACATGCCTTCATGAAGAACTCCGAATACTTAGAAAATGGTTGGCACGAACTTCTACATCCTATGCAATTTCCCCCACTCATCACTTTTAGCTCCGACGGACACATTTTGTTCAAGTGTACCATACAACCCGTTGTCATGCAATCACCAACACCGTTTCCGACTTGAGGCTCAACAATCATTGGGAGATTGTAACCATTCATGATGCTGACGCGGAAGAAATCATATCCGCTGGATTTGGCGCTTAGGTTGAACTCTGCGAGCGTGGCCAACGGGGAGGTGTTTCCGCCAATACATTCCATGGAGGAAGTAAGGTCACCAGTGAGGCAAGAGAACTTTCCATTGGAGTCATGGGAGCAATAGGTCCTCCCCCATAAACGTCCCGACCAGGAACGAGGTACGATCAGGACATTGGACTCGCCGGGTTTAAGGGCTAAGTTGGTGGTGGAGGGCAATGAGGTTTCGGCTTCATGGAAAATGCCTGGAAAAACTGTTGAGCTGCACTTGTTGACGATAGTGAATGTTGTAGAATAGGAACCTACAAATTAAAAAACAACACATAACATCCTATTAATTGTATTGAAATAATTAATAAGAGTTTTATTTTTATAATCATCATCAATATCTATTCTTGTATTGTAATTTTCTGGGTGTAATTTCATTTGTGTAGATGAAGTAATTGTAATGAACAAGGAAATGGTATTGCGGATGATTGATTTAGGGTTTGAAAAGTTATTATTAAATGGGGAAAAAATTAGGTTCTTTGTTGGAAGAAATTAAAGGTTCCTTTGTTGAATCATAAAAAAAAATGCAATATATCAAGAAAATTAGTTCTGATGAAGAAGAAAATCAACAACAAAATTGGGTGGTGAAAAGTGTAAAATATAAATGTTTTATGGTTAAATATATAAACACCGGTCAAACTTGTTACACCATTTCACTACTCTTAAAGCATGTCATATAACTATTGGTCAATATATTTTATTTTATGGGTACATGATAATATTCTTATTGTATCATAGTAGTTTCCTTATTATATATATATATATAGGGGAGGGATCAAATTACACCGGTGTAACATTTGAGTAATGTTACACCGCTTAATAACGCATTAATGAATACAAATTTTACAAAATCCACCGTTGGATTTAAAGTTTATATCATGTAGATCATTCATGTTAAATTTTATAAAAATCTAAAATCATTTGATATGTTATCGAGACCCGTCAAGATTAACGGTTTATGCGTTTTTATTGAATACCGTTAATCTTAATTGGTCTTAATAAGATATCAAAAGATTTTAGTTTTTTATAAAATTTAACACGAATGATCTACATGTTATAAACTATCAATCCAACGGTGGATTTTGTAAAATTTGTATTCGTTAATGCGTTATTAAGCGGTGTAATATTACTCAAATGTTACACCGGTGTAATTTGATCCCTCCCCATATATATATATATATATATATATATATATATATATATATATATATATATATATATATATTATTATTATTATTATATTTTAAAAGGAAATTTAAGTTGTTCCTAGAATTCCACCATTTTGCTTATGTGACACCCTTTAGAGAAGTTTATCATTTCTATTTAAACATTGCCCCCACCAACTTCATCCAATCTATGCAAGAAAAAAAAAACTATTTTTCTAATTTTATTATCTAGACTAAATAGATCGTTATTGTAGAGTTGTAGAAGACTAAAAGATAAATAGATCGTTATTTTACTAACATTTTTCCGTCGCCTTCCTCCCTATTAATCCAAATCTCCCAGATCTTCCAATGTAACCTTTTGGAGGTGGTGGTGCGACGAGTTACGACTCCGCATCGCCTGTTTCACCTTGTTGGACTTGGTGAGAGGTACAGCTTGGTGTCAGATTTGGTTTGCGGAGGTGTTCTGTTCGCGTGTACTGTAGCGGTTGGTGTTCTGTTCGCCAGATCTGGTTGAAAGTGGTGGTTTCATGGTTGTGGTGAGGTGAGGTGTTGTAGCAGTGGTGTTGGTGTGTACTGTAGCTACCGCTCTTACTTATGGTCATGGTTCATTACTCACTTGAAGAAATTCATTACCATGCCACTAACAGTGTGTATTGTATAGCTTTCTTGCTGCTTAGTCACAATCATATATGGGTATGGTTGTTATTAATTTTCTTGAGAAGGCAGTACCATGTTTTGGCATTTCTATGGTGGTGTGTTTTGGATCTTGATCGTTGGTGTAGAGATGGGTGGTGATGAGGTGCTGAGATGATGTTGTGGTGGTATTTAGATCTGGCGTGGTTGGTATGTAGTTGATGCTGTGTGTGTGGTTTTCTATGATACTTGACTCTCTGAGATTTTTTTACCTAACCGTCCCCCATTTTTCCAGAATTTCCCACACTGTCCCCCTTTTTAAAAAAAATCCCATTTCTGCCCCCCAATACCCTCCCTTTAGGACAAGGGGCCGGACAGTGTGGCCCACGCACCTGTTGGTGCCACTGTCCCTGGCGCCATTGACTTGGCTTGGTGTCAGTCAGAGTGGCGCCATGCCCCACATGCTGCAGCGCGTCAGCTGCTGTCCCCTGCATGGCTGACACATGCTTTTTCCTTTTTTTTTTTTTTTTTTCGTTTTTAATATTAAATTTTTGTTTTTTTCAACTATCAACTCCTTCAATAAATACCACACTCTATACTTTCATTTTTCACTCACAAACTTCATTTTTTTTCATCTCTCTATTTTTTTCACCCTCTATTTATTTTATCACAAATGGCAATAAATAAATTTAATTTACGATAAAAAATTTATAATAACAGAAAATTAAATGATAAAAAATAGAAATATTATATATTAAATTTTTTTTTATTACAATTGGTCTAATGCCGCTGATTACCATCACCAGGTCTAAATCTATGTGAACCAGTGCCACACGGTGGAGGATAACCTTGCCGATGTCCTAGTCCACATTGTTGTTGATTCTCCTCCTCCTGTTGAGGTCGAGTCACCTCCAAGTCCATAAAATTATGCACTCGTGTCGGTGGATTATATGGAACCGCAGCCGATGACGAACCTTGACCACCAAGACCATGCGTTGAACTTTGACCATACACAGCCCACGGTCCATACATAAGTTCGTTGAACATATCTTGGGAGACTTCTTGGGTTGGTTGGGGTTGTGTGGGTTGGTAGGGAGTTGTGTCCTGGTAGTGTGCATAATGTTCATTAAAACGCTGAGTTCCGGGTGAGTCGAAGTTGAAAAAATTACGCGTTTGTGAGAAGGGGGTAAAAATATCTGATTCATTATATGTTTGGGATTGGGTAAATGGTGGTGGTTGTGGGATGTAGATATCTGGTTGTTGTGGTGTATACGATGGTTGGTCTGGGTTGGTGTATAATGATAGCTCTGGAAGAGGGGTATGTGGATGTGGTTGTTCGCTGTAGTGTTGTGGGGAAGGTTGATTATGGGATGAAGATTGTGCGCCATGGGATGAAGATTGTGTGCCATGGCGTGAAGATTGTGCGCCATGGGATGAAGATTGTGTGCCATGGCGTGAAGATTGTGCGCCGGTATCATGTGGTTGGGGATATGGTTGTGGGCGCGGGTCGTTCAAGAAATAATCTTCAGACAGATATGGCATGTAATCTCTTCTGTATTGATCAAGATAATCGGCTGGGAACACAGGTTCATCGGCAACTACTTGTTCATCGTAAGTAACATATTTTTCTTCTGACTAACATATTCATCGTTTTTAATATATAGAGGGTGAAAAAAAATGAAGTTTGTGAGTGAAAAATGAAAGTATAGAGTGTGGTATGAAGGTGGAAAAACACAAGAAGGGGGGGGTTGAATTGTGTTTTAAAAAATAAAACTTTTTGCCTAATAGCGACTAAGTATGCAGCGGATAAAAACACAAATTAACGAGAGGGTGCTGAGAGAGAGAAAGAAAGACACAGAATTTATCCTGGTTCCCCTCACAAATCGAGAGTACTCCAGTCCCCTTGTTACTAACAAGAGATTTTCACTATAATCTACTAAAGATTACAAATTGCTCAAGCACACTTGCAAGAGACTTCTCAGGTGCTCAAGTTTCACTAAACAAGAGACTTCTCAAATGCTCAAGTTAAACTTAACAAGAGACTTCTCAAACAAACTTAAGAATAAGAATGAATGTTAAGGAACACTTGATATACTATCAGAGGTGTTTACAAAATACAACTCAATTTGTTCTAAGACTTAGAATGACAGATTTAAAATATGATGTCAGAATGCTTCTTAGTCTTTTAACGCAGTAATAGAACAGTAGTAGGAACAGTTGTCATTTCTTCCATTTGAGTCTTCTATTTATACTTGGAGGAAGATGATGACCGTTGCAGAGAGAGAGGTGCCAGCTGGAATTTACTCGTACAATTGATAGCTGTATATTGCCTTCTTTGGTAAGGAATTCCAATTCCACTACCTAGCTATTCAATTTATCACTCCTCCATTTTGAGTAATAATAGTACGATAGTACAATCCTCAAATGCGCTCCACTTATGGATAAGGTTAACGTTGTACCAACGAATATTCCTTCCTGTGGATGTGACAGAGCCTTGAAGTGGATTGTTCTTCAATCATTGGTTCTATATAGGTCAGCTCTTGAGTGACGTAAATTCCTTTTGCTTCTGATGCTGTTGCCATAGCTTCTTGAGGTCTTTTAGCTTCTGAGTCCTTCAGAACCTTGTTTTATCCTCAGAGTCACTTTCTTCAGCATTCAAAATTTAAGCTTCTGACGAACAGTGTCGTGCTTTCAGAGCTTGTTTTGACTGGCTTCTCTGCTACTATTCATAGTGCTTCTGAATGAATTTTGACTTATAATTCTGCACACTAGAATAATCATTAGTAATACCAATTGCAATTTTAATACCTTGTTATCATCAAAACTACTTAAAACATTAGAGGTTCAAGTCAGACCCACTTTGTTCCAACAATCTCCCCCTTTTTGATGATGACAAACCAAAGCATTAAAATTCAATTGTTGTTGATTTAATTTAATTATGATGACTTCAGGTTTCAAAGGTTTGCAATCTCCCCCTGAGTCTGATAATCCATAAGGGTAGGTTTGTAAGCTCCCCCTAAGTTTTATCCATAATTAATTAAAACAGTTTAAGAGTTGATTTAAGAACTTAAAATAAATTTTCATATTTAACTCTCAGAAGCATAGTTTTGCAAGCTTTGCTTCTTAGAGTTTGATAATGCTCAGAAGCGGTTTGCAAGCTCTTCTGACATTGTCTATGAATTTTATTTTATGTTCTTAAATTTTCTCCCCTTTCAATAATCGTACAGAATGAGAAAGAATCATAAGAGATAAATATTGATTCATAATGTATTTAACATAACAGTTTCAGATTGAGCAGTATATGAATGAATCAACATTAATTTTAACGCTACTCTTACTCCCCCTTTTGGCATCAGTCAAAAAGACACAGAAAACCAAGCAGTCAAATGCGTCATAACAAGGCAGTCAAGTCAAAAAGTGATGACAACTAAATTCATTTAATGAATTGTGTTGAAAACCGTCCTGACAAGAGAGCTTGATGACACTATAAAAAGGGATGATTCCTCTCATTTTACTCATCCAGAGTAATCAAGTAACATCAAAAGAAAAACATACAATGGAAAGGCAGGTTACCAAGGATGCTTCAGGCTCAAAAAAAAAAAAAAAGCAAGAAGGGAGCAGAGCCCTGGCGCTGCGAAGAAAACAGGCTACGATATGAGAGAAACAAGGAAGAACTTATTTTAACAGAGTCAGAGGAGGAAGAATTGGGCTCTGATCTGGAAGAGTTCTTATGGACATATGAAGATAATCTAGCAGATTATCCAGCTGAGGTTCAGAAGCTTGCTGATGAAGCACTATCTCTTCTCAAAGAGAAACTGAAGAGTATAGAATCAGAGGCTTCTAAATCTAAGCCTTAGGCTAGATGCAATCATATGTAATAAAGAATCTTTCTATTAATAATAAAAGTTGTTCCTCTACCTATCTCTCTCTCTTTTAAGCTTGCTTTCTTTTTATATACCACATAAGTATTGTCAGAACACCAGTTACCAGACACGCCTCATTCGGTATTGGTGCCCCGTTGTTAAACAGGCTTTAATACTAAGAAGCTATTTCATGAGTAAACATGGAGTACTGATGAGAGGGACTCTGAGGTTTTGAAAATCCTAGGCTTATTAGTTTAAAAACTAAGATGCTCTTCAGCATCTTTCACTAGAGTCAGAATTCTCAAGAGTACCAGACAATATTATGGTATATAGAAACGTTAAATTTTGAAAAACAAATATAAAACAAACATATAAGCAAATAATAAACACACAAATATGGATAATATAGATATGAATTAAAAAAATATCCAAAAATTACACAAGAACTAATAACAAATAAGTGCTCAGACATAAGGGTTAAGGTTTGGGTTGCTGTTGAGTAAGCTTCAGAAGAAGTTCCATCATTGCATCTATCTTCTTGTTTGTAGCTTCACCAGATCTGTTCATGTCTTCTCTTATATCGGCCCTGAACTCATCCATTTCATTTCTTAGTTCCTCTCTTATGTCATGCTTGATTACATCCAGAGCTTCTTGCATAACAGAGGATATAGCAGATGAAGAAGAGCCTTGGACAAGTACTGGTGGAGATCTAGGAGGAGATGAAGCAACAATGGGAGTTTTTCCTTTATCAGAATCTGGTTTACTAAGGTTCTGATCATTCATAATAGTATCTTCTGCAGCTCTTTGATTCTCAAAAATCTTATTAGTCTCAATGGTAGCAATGTGAACAGCTCTATCAACCAATAAGTTTAAGGCTTCTTGTTCAGCAAGCCTCTGACGTTCCATTTCAGCAGCTATCCTAGCCTGCTCTTCATCAAAAGATCTTCTCATACTTTCATCAACAGCAGCTAAAAAGGCTAACCTCTGACATTCTTCTTCATGGTTGAAGAATGTGAGCCTTGGAGCACATGTCCTCTCAGCAATCTCAAATAGTTCACGTACAGTGTTTGCTCCTCTACCCTTAATCTTATCCTTCAGATGAGTACTGAGAATTCTTAAGGATTTACCAAACAAGTACTCTAATTCCCTGACCTCAGCATCCATATCAGAGGGGAAGATAAGAGCTTCTTCCTCTCTTTGTTTGAACCTCTTAAGTCTAATACCTATAGCATTATTTAGCAGCTCAAGGTTTGGTTCAGAGTCAGAATTGAAAAAGGATAAGGATGGGTCAAAGGGAATGGTTGGTTCAGGTTCCTTTCTTTTGAGTTCAATAATTTTGATTTTGCTGAGATTTGGAGGTATGATATCATCATCAAGATTGATGGAATCCTTGAATATTTGATGTTCAGCTTTAGTTAGGTGTTGGTAAAGCTCAAGAACCTCTTCTAAAACTAGAGGTCTGTTGAGTGGGTCAGGGACAGGTTGTGGTGATTGATGTTGTTGTTCAGTCATGACATTGATTGGTGATGAGTGAGGTGATTTTTGTTGTTCTTCAGAATGAGCAATTGGCTCATTCTGAACAGGGGTGAATGTAGGTGGATTTACTCGTGAGATGTGATCAAGTGAGGGAGGGGGTGTGTGAATGACCTGTGTGTTTTGTGTTTTATGGACGGGTGGATCATTTGTGAGATTCATGGATGGAAATTGATTTGGTGAATTTGGATTTGAGTTGGTAAAAGCAACACCACACATGTGTTGTTCAAGATGTTCTATGACAGAACCTTGATTTGTGGATTGATGGAGAATGGTGGTGTCTACATTAATAGTAGGTTCTTCATCAGAAGAAAGATGAATGGGCTTTATGGTGATCTTCTTTGTGGTTTTCTTGAAAGAGGTTCTCTTTGGTGTAAGAGTTTTCTTTTGTTTTGGGTTGGATTCTCTGATGAGTGTAGCAATTAACTCATCCGAGGCAGTGCTGGTATCTGATGAAGATGATGATGATATAGCTTTATGATCAGGTAAGACTACACTAATAGGTACAGTGAAGTCTATGGGTTGAGGTTGATTGGTAGATGATGGAGGTTGAGAAATAGATGGTTTAGCAATAGAGGGTTGAGGTTCAGAACCAATAACCTGAGCTACAGGAATGCTAGAAGTATTAGATTCAGAGATCTTACCTTTTGGTTTAGAAGCTCTGGTCTTTAGTCTCTTTGCAGGTTTAGCAGGGTTCTGATTTTCCTCAGAAGCTGAAGGCCTATCATGCCTTTTCTTTGTCCGCTTTTCCTTCTGAACAGCTTCAGTCATCATATTTTCAGCACCTTCCTCAATCTCATCAGCACTAGCATGTCCTTGATCATCAGAGCCTTCATCAATCATTTCTTGCTCAGTAGTTCTTGGCTTTCTTCTGCTCCTTGTAATATCTCTTGGTCCTTTGAAGATATCCCAATTAGGAACACTTACAACCATTTTCCTGGGCACACTGACCCCAGTTTCTCTTCTTACTGATTCAAGAAAGTTTTTGATGACCTCATCATTATCATGTTCTGATATGGTGGGAAACCCATCACACCAGAAGTACTTTTCGTACACTTGCTGCAGAGGTGTTTTCACTTGAATGATTTCTTCCTTGGTTTTTCTCTTCATGTTGACCAGAACTGATGCATCATACTTAGCAGTTTGGAAAACTCTAAGTTTTTCTTTGGCACTCACAATGTCTGTGAGTTTGGTTTGCCTTATCAGTTCTGAGATTAACCTAGGGTGATGAATGACTGATGGTATTTTGGTTCTACCCTCATTGATGGTAAGACACATGTGATCAAAAAGAATCTTAGCCAAATTAACTTTTACCCTCTTGTATAAGAACCAGATGAGATGTTTGTGTGGAATGGAGATGGTATCCAATCCACCTTTTCTGGTGAAGATAGTGGACAAACACATTCTGAAAGCAAATTCAAATGTGTTCTTCATGTGCATTACTTTTCCAAAATCCTTTTGTGTGCAACCAGATTTAAAGAGGTCCTGATGAATTGAATCCAAATGCTTGCTTCTCTTATCATACACTTCTATATCTTCTCCTTTGTTGTCTAAACCCAGAATCTTAGCAATGTGTGCCTGAGTTATCACAACATTGATTCCCAAAATATTTGACCTAATTTCCCTTTCTCTATAAGGTTTAAGACCAAGTTCCTTTCTTGTTTTCCCTCGTAATTCCTGGTTCTTCTCAACCATATCCTTGTATTCTTTATCAGCACTTGCTCTATCGTACACTTTAGCCTTCTGCCAGAAATACTTCACTATGTCGTAGTATACGAAGCCATTTAGCATCTCAAAGTAATTTTGCCATTGTTGGTTGTAGAACAAGTATTGAATGTCAATCCCATTCGCTTTCAAACTTTCAAAATCCACGAACTTCTCAGTGAAGAAATCATAAGCATCTGGTCCAGCGTCAGTTTGATGATGTTCGTAGACTAGGTTATCTTTTGAATTGAGATCGATGATGGGTGATAACGTAGGGTTAAAGGGTTCTTGAACGATTTCGTTTGATGAACGAGCAGCCATTGTTTCAGACAAATGAGAAGATGAAGATTGGGAATTTTCTGTAAAGCCTAGGGTTGTGTAGGTAGTGATTTTGTGTAAAAAGTTGTGCAAGTGAGTGAAGTGACTTATAAATAGTAACTAGCACACATACACAGAGAAAGTAGACATTGGGAGGGAGCGCGAGCAGTTTTAAAAAATTAAATAATATACTTAACTGCCATAATCATCATTAACTGTTCTCTGCCCGTCAGGATCTAGACACGTGTTGAAAAAGTTTAAACAAAGCTGACGCGTGTATAGACAACTGTTGTACACTTACACGTACTGAACGTTTTATTTCTAAAAGGTTCAGAGCCTCACTCATTTGTATCTGACACCTCATCAGAACCTGTTACTCTTCAGAGCCTAAATTATTCAGAGCTTCCCACGGGATACTCTAAATTATAAGAGGTTCTGATAGAGCTTCAGATGCTAATTCTATTCTACTTCTCAGAGCTAATTTTCTTCAGAGATATAGTGCATGTTCAAATTCTTTTTGATAAAATCAAATCTTTCAATAGCTAAAGGTTTAGTAAATATGTCAGCCCATTGATGTTCAGTATCAATGAATTGAATATCTATTGTACCTTTTTGAACATGATCCCTTATAAAATGATGTTTTATTTCAATATGTTTAGCTCTTGAGTGTAGAATAGGGTTCTTAGACAAATGAATAGCAGCAGTATTGTCACAATATAGTGGAATACTGCTTTCAGCTATGTTATAATCTTCCAACTGATATTTCATCCAGAGAAGCTGTGTGCAGCATTTAGCAGCTGAAATGTATTCTGCTTCTGCTGTAGACAAAGCAATAGTTGTTTGTCTTTTGCTGGCCCAAGATATGAGATTCTCACCAATGAATTGGCAATTTCCACTAGTGGATTTCCTCTCAATCTTATCACCAGCATAGTCAGCATCACAGAATCCAACTAGCTTACTATCTAGGGATTTTTTATAAAGAAGTCCTAGATTAGTAGTTCCTTTCAGATATCTAAAGATCCTCTTAACTGCAGTTAAGTGAGGTTCTCTAGGATCTGACTGGAATCTTGCACACAAGCATACACTATATAGAATATCAGGTCTAGATGCTGTAAGATAGAGTAAAGAACCAATCATACCTCGATACAGCTTCTGATCTACTTTGCTTCCTATCTCTTCTTTGCTTAAGCTGCTGGAAGGATGCATGGGTGTAGACATTATCTTGCAGTCATCAAGGTTGAACTTCTTCAGAAGCTCTTTTGTATACTTGCTTTGATGAATGTAAGTGCCATCTTTTCCTTGATTAATTTGGATTCCAAGGAAGAACTTCAATTCACCCATCATACTCATCTCGAATTCATCCTGCATCAGCTTTGAAAAACTCTTGCACAAGGAAGCATTAGTAGAACCAAAAATTATATCATCTACATAAATTTGAATGATTAAGATATCTTTCTTAGATGTCTTTCTGAATAATGTATTGTCAATTTGACCTTTTTGAAAACCATTTTCTAAAAGGAAATTACTCAGTCTTTCATACCAAGCTCTTGGAGCTTGTTTGAGACCATAGAGTGATTTCTTAAGTTTATAAACATAATTAGGATTTTTCAAATCCTCAAAACCTGGGGGTTGTTTGACATATACTTCTTCAGAAATAACACCATTAAGAAAGGCGCTCTTAACATCCATTTGGTACAATGTGATTCCATTGTTAACAGCATATGAAAGAAGTAACCTGATTGCTTCCAGTCTTGCTACTGGAGCAAATGTTTCAGTGAAGTCTATACCTTCTTGCTGACTGTAGCCTTGTGCTACCAGTCTAGCTTTATTTCTTACCACTTCACCTTGTTCATTCATCTTGTTTCTAAATACCCACTTAGTTCCAATGATGTTCTTATGTGCTGGTCTTGGCACTAAGTCCCATACATCATTTCTTTGAAACTGATTGAGCTCATCCTGCATAGCTACAATCCATCCATCGTCAGTAAGTGCTTCATCAACATTCTTTGGTTCTATCATTGAGATTAGCCCCAGAAGTGAATCAAGTTGTTGATAGTCTGATCTTGTCTTTCTTGGACTTTCTTTGTTTCCAAGAATTAAGTCTTCTGGATGTGATGATCTATATTTGAACTTCCTTCTTGGAGCTTCATCAACATCAGCACTTGGTTGAGTGTCTTCTTCTGAAGTGTCATCATGTTCTTGTGATGCTTCTAATTGAGATGCTTCTTCAGCATCTTCTTCCAATACAGCTTCTGAAGCTTCAACAGCTTCTGATGCTTTTTCAGGTTCTGAATCGATGTATTGGTATGGAACACCTGCATAACTATTATCTTGCTCTGACATTTTACTGTCAGGCTCTTTATCATCAAATCTAACATGTATAGATTCTTCCACTGTGTTAGTTTCAGAATTATACACTCTGTATGCCTTTGAGCGTTCAGAGTAACCTATAAAGATTCCCTTACAAGCTTTGGCATCAAATTTTCTTTTGTAGGCCTTGTTGTTTAGAATGTAACATGTACATCCAAACTGATGAAAGTAAGAGATGTTGGGCTTTCTTCCTTTGAAGAGTTCATATGTTGTTAGATTCAATAGAGGTCTTATATAGATCCTATTTTGAATATAACAAGCTGTGTTTACAGCTTCTGCCCAGAAGTGCTTAGCAAGTTTTGTTTCGTGCATCATGGTTCTTGCCATTTCTTGTAAAGACCTGTTCTTTCTCTCTACAACACCATTTTGTTGTGGTGTTCTAGGAGCAGAGAACTCATGGACAATGCCATGATCTTCACAAAAAGTTGCAAATGGTTTATTTTCAAATTCACCACCATGATCACTTCTAACCTTTAAGATTTTGAGACTTTTCTCATTTTGCACTTGAGTGCAGAAGATGCTGAACACATCATATGCATCATCTTTCACTCTTAGAAACTTTACCCAAGTCCATCTACTGTAATCATCAACAATGACTAATCCATATTTCTTCCCATTGATTGAGGCAGTACTTACTGGACCAAATAAATCAATGTGAAGTAGTTCTAAGGGTCTTGAGGTAGAGACAATGTTTTTAGGTTTAAAAGAAGTTTTTGAAATTTTGCCAATCTGACAAGGACCACACAGAGCATCTGAATGATATTTAAGATTTGGCAGGCCTTTAACCAACTTTAGTTTGCTAAGCTTAGAGATTAATCTCCAGTTAGCATGACCTAAGCGTTGGTGCCAGACCCACTTTTCATCATTCAGAGATAGAAGACAAACTATCTTCTGCTCAGTGAGTTCTGACAGATTCACTTTATAAACATTACCTCTTCTTAATCCTTTAAACAATATGGACTTGTCAGAATCATTGATTACTGTACATGCCTCTTTATCAAATTTAACAATAAATCCGCTATCACAAAATTGACTAATGCTAAGCAGATTATGTTTGAGGCCATCAACTAACCAAACATTATTAATTGAAAGAGAAGAGTTACCAACTATACCTGTACCAATGATCTTCCCTTTTTGGTTTCCTCCAAACCCCACAGTACCTCCCTCTTTCAGAGTCAGGGTTTGGAACATATGCCTTTCTCCCGTCATATGTCGTGAGCAGCCACTGTCCAGGTACCAGCATTGCTGCTTTGGCCTTCTTAGTGTGCAAACCTGAAGCAAATATTATTTGAGATTTTGGTACCCATATCTTTATGGGTCCTTTTGTGTTAGTCTTTACAGGTCCAGGTGATCTTTGTTTGAAAGACCTATCAGAGCCTCTAGAGTTAATCACCCTTGTTGAAAAGTTTTTGGGTTTAGTATAGCTCTTGAGCTTTGTTCTTGAATGTGTCAGAGCTTCTTTAGTTTTAACATTAGCTTGAGGCTTAAAAATCTTAGGTTCTGAGGTTTTATCCTTCAGAGTCTTTGACTTTTGAGCCTCTGGCTTTGATGTTCTATTAGAAGCTGACTCATTTAGAACCTCTGATTGACTCTTTACAAAGACAACCTTGGGTTTTGATTTATCTATATTAGAGGACTTTGAAGATAATGGATTATCTTTAAAACGAGAGAATCCAAGACCTTCTCCTCTATTTCTACTTACATGATAAATCAAAGAGGCTATTTTACTTCTTTTCATTCCATTGATAAGGAATTCCTGAAGAGCAAATTCATGTTCTGGAGGAACCTTATCATCAAGAACATAATGAGTTTCCATAAATTCATTTCTTGATTTTAGAGACTCATTTTGTTCAATTATTTCATTTGCCTTTTCGGTCAGGTTGTTATAAGCCTTTTTAAGGACCTTACACTCACCTGCCTTTTTGGTTAAAAGTTTTAAGGCATCTTTTAATGAATCTATTAATTCAGAACGAGAAAGTTTAGCAAGTACCTCATCTTCATCTTCTGAATCTGAGTCATCTTCGTGCTCAGAGTCTTCTTGGTCAGAAGCGGTTGCCATCAAGGCTAGGTTTGCTTCTTCTTCCCCATCAGAATCTGATTCCTGATCCAAATCATCCCAAGTGGCAAGGAACCCCTTTTTGAGCTTACTTTTGTATCTTTCTTTGTTAGAGGTTCTCTTGGATGATTTACTCAGGTTCTCTGGGCAGTCAGCAATGAAGTGTCCTGGTTTGTTGCACTTAAAACATTTGTTTTGTTCTTCCTTTTTATCCTTAGAAGTACCAGCCTTCTTGGAAGAACCTCCAAACTTACCAGCATACTTCTTGCTTCTCTTAGCCCATTGCGATACTCTTGCAGCCATCAGAACCATTTCTTCTTCTTCATCAGAGTCCATCTCGTGACCTTCTTCAGAAGCTTCTTCATCAGATACTATAACCTTCGCCTTCAGAGCCTTAGAGGAACTCTTGGTGCTTAGTGCTATCCCTTTTAGCTTCTTAGTCGATTCATCAGTCATGAGTTCCATCTCATGACTCTTTAGAGAACTAACCAAGCTTTCAAGAGACACAGTATCTAAATCCTTAGATTCCTGAAACGCTGTCACTTTTGGTCTCCACTTTGGCGGCAAGCTTCTGAGTACTTTCCTTACATGATCAGCCTCAGTATAGCTCTTATCTAAAACTTGAAGTCCAGAAACAAGAATTTGAAACCTAGAGAACATTGTCTCAATGTCCTCTCCGTCCTTCATTTTAAATAATTCATACTGATGTACTAACAAGTTGGCCTTAGCCTCCTTAACTTGTTTATTTCCTTCATACTTGGATTTAAGAGAATCCCAGATAGACTTAGCCGTTCTCTTATCTCCAATTTTCAAGTACTCATCATGAGAGATGGCATTTGTCATCATCCCTTTTACACTGTGGTGCTTCTTATATTCCAGCTTTTGAGTGGGTGTGAAAGCCTTCCTGTCTTTAGAGCTAACAACGCCTTCTAAGTCCATATTTTCAAAGTTCACTCCATCTTCTACCAAATCCCACAGATCACAATCAATCGCCATGATGTGACTGTACATCTTGGTTTTCCAGAATGGATAACCAGTCTCAGTTCCATTGAAAAAGGGAATTTTGTCAGAAGACCTTCTGTCTTTAGAATTAGAATCATAGTCAAATGGAACTTCATTGAGATTCTTCTCAGCAGACATGTTTTTCCTCCCTGAATCTTAACTGTTTCACTGATAGGTGAGAGTTAGGCAACAGCCCAGCTCCTGATACCAATTGAAGGTGGAAAAACACAAGAAGGGGGGGGTTGAATTGTGTTTTAAAAAATAAAACTTTTTGCCTAATAGCGACTAAGTATGCAGCGGATAAAAACACAAATTAACGAGAGGGTGCTGAGAGAGAGAAAGAAAGACACAGAATTTATCCTGGTTCCCCTCACAAATCGAGAGTACTCCAGTCCCCTTGTTACTAACAAGAGATTTTCACTATAATCTACTAAAGATTACAAATTGCTCAAGCACACTTGCAAGAGACTTCTCAGGTGCTCAAGTTTCACTAAACAAGAGACTTCTCAAATGCTCAAGTTAAACTTAACAAGAGACTTCTCAAACAAACTTAAGAATAAGAATGAATGTTAAGGAACACTTGATATACTATCAGAGGTGTTTACAAAATACAACTCAATTTGTTCTAAGACTTAGAATGACAGATTTAAAATATGATGTCAGAATGCTTCTTAGTCTTTTAACGCAGTAATAGAACAGTAGTAGGAACAGTTGTCATTTCTTCCATTTGAGTCTTCTATTTATACTTGGAGGAAGATGATGACCGTTGCAGAGAGAGAGGTGCCAGCTGGAATTTACTCGTACAATTGATAGCTGTATATTGCCTTCTTTGGTAAGGAATTCCAATTCCACTACCTAGCTATTCAATTTATCACTCCTCCATTTTGAGTAATAATAGTACGATAGTACAATCCTCAAATGCGCTCCACTTATGGATAAGGTTAACGTTGTACCAACGAATATTCCTTCCTGTGGATGTGACAGAGCCTTGAAGTGGATTGTTCTTCAATCATTGGTTCTATATAGGTCAGCTCTTGAGTGACGTAAATTCCTTTTGCTTCTGATGCTGTTGCCATAGCTTCTTGAGGTCTTTTAGCTTCTGAGTCCTTCAGAACCTTGTTTTATCCTCAGAGTCACTTTCTTCAGCATTCAAAATTTAAGCTTCTGACGAACAGTGTCGTGCTTTCAGAGCTTGTTTTGACTGGCTTCTCTGCTACTATTCATAGTGCTTCTGAATGAATTTTGACTTATAATTCTGCACACTAGAATAATCATTAGTAATACCAATTGCAATTTTAATACCTTGTTATCATCAAAACTACTTAAAACATTAGAGGTTCAAGTCAGACCCACTTTGTTCCAACATGGTATTTATAGAAGGAGTTGATAGTTGAAAAAAACAAAAATTTAATATTAAAAACGAAAAAAAAAAAGAAAAGGAAAAAGCATGTGTCAGCCATGCAGGGGACAGCAGCTGACGCGCTGCAGCATGTGGGGCATGACGCCACTCTGACTGGCACCAAGCCAAGTCAATGGCGCCAGGGACAGTGGCACCAACAGGTGCGTGGGCTACACTGTCCGGCCCCTTGTCCTAAAGGGAGGGTATTGGGGGGCAGAAATGGGATTTTTTTTAAAATGGGGGCAGTGTGGGAAATTCTGGAAAAATGGGGGACGGCTAGGTAAAAAAATCACTCTCTGACCGGTTTCAAATCTGTTGAGATTTGCAGGATGTTAGAAATTTTGGGTCACAATTGTAATATTACATGTGTTAGGGCCATTGTGTAATTAGCCAAAGCTACAGTGGTCTAATTAATAATAAGTCTATGGCTAAAAGCATAAATATCATGAAAAGTAATTTATTGTGCAGAGACCATAAGTCAATATCTAATTTGATGAGGGGCCAAATTAGAATATTGAAAACTAGGAAATAACCCTAGGTTATATATAGGGGTTATGGTCCCCGACTGTGGACATAACGTAAAAACGGCGGCTCAGACAAAAAGTTTTCTCTTCATCCCCATCAGAGGAGAATCAAGGAGTCCATAAGGAACTCTACGGTTGGAAGATCATATGCCTGTAATCTCTTTGATGGTTACAACTTTGGTTAAGTAATTTTTAAATTCAAATATTCACAGTTTAAGTATATATTTTGAAATAAGTTAAATGAAGCATAACGTTGCCAAAGTAACCTCTTTTGTGGAAATTAATTTATTTTGAAATATAAAAGGTTAAGGTTGTGTGCTTGTAACTTATGTGAATATTTAACCGGCCTAAAGGAAGGTGACTATTTTACAGAATTATAAGTGCACCTGTGGTGATAAACGCGTGATAATTATTCGGTTTTACGTGTGAATAATACATTGGCCTAAAGGAAAATCTATTATTTGACATGTTCTTATTATCAGTGTTTGATTACTACGTCAAGGTATCACTGAAAAGTTAATGTTTTGTCCAAAGATAGAATGTTAATGGATTCTCGATATCTTGTGATGGGATTTACCATTGTTTGAATTTAAAATTATTTTTGTATTGAGGCTTATTTGAGCATGTTTTGCTTGATTTTTGTTCTCTCTTCAGTTATGAATGACCGGTTGAAGCTTACTTCCAACATCAATTTAGTTAAATGGCTCAAAAGAAGTTCTAGAAAGTAAATCTTTTGATAGTTCTTGAAGTATGGATCTCAACGATATAAGGATTGATTTTCCCCCACCTCTTACGAAATTGGAAAGGTGGAAGAGGTCAAATTGCATATGTTTGATGATCGTAAGGAATGCCATTATGGAAATATATTTGGGCAAACTATCTGAAAAGATAAATATGGTAACATATTTTATTAAGGAAATTGAAAAGAGGTTTCTCAAGAAGGAAAAGTGTGATATACCTACGCTTTTGGGAAACCATAATTCAATAAAGTATAAGGATAAGTTGCAGATACAATGCCTCAAAAGGAACACAACATAAATAATTTAAGTCTAGTAACAATAGTTGTTTCTTTTGTGGAGCTAAAGGGTAAAGAAACATTACTTTAACTGTCAAACATGGCGTGTTAAAGTAGTATATAGTTCTTAATTTAGTTTGTTTTGAGGTAAATTTAACTTTGGTACGTAGGCACACGTGTTGGATATATCTCGTGCTACAACTCACAACAGTGTGTCTATGCAAGATTTTATGAATCGTCGGAAACTAATTGATGGTGAAAGATACATCTATACAGCTGACGATAAAACAGTTCAAGTTGAGGCAATTGAAAATTTTAGATTATTGATAAAGAATAAATTTTATTTGGATTTTGATGAAACCATTTTTGCATTGTTTTTTTGTTTGGTCGAAATGAAATTTAATTTCTATTTATGTTTTGAACATATTTGGTTTTTTCTTGATTATTTGGGAATATAAATTTAAATTGTTTCAAAATTCAAAATTTGTTGGTTCTGGTTCTTTGTTAGGTTACAATAATCTATATTTAATTTGACACAATTGCTTCATTTATTTGAGAAATGAGAATTCAGGTTCATTTGACAAGGAGATTAGGTGACATCTCCGAACGGAGAATAAAGAGACTTGTGTCAAATGAAGTCTCATACTCATATTTTATAGAAAAGGGAAAACAAACCAATAAAGGAGATATAAGGCCAATAAGACTTCAGATGTCCTTGAGCATATAAATATTGATATATGTGTGTCATTCTATCAGACTGTTTGGAATGGTAAACAATATTTATAATGTTCATAGACGACTTTCTATAAGGCATCATTTATCTCATTAAGGAAGTCAATGGACATGTTCAATTTTTATTCAGGTTGGAGTTGTGAATCAACTCATAATCGAGAGTTAAGTTTAACTGTGGTGGTGAATACTATGGTAGATTTAACAATTCAGGTGAACAACGTCCAATAATTTTTATTTATTTTTTTAATTAAAATTGCAGCATATGTCCTTAACATGGTTCCAACTATAGAAACTACGAAAAGTCCTTACAAACTTTGGATAGACAAAAGGGTCTACTCTAAAGAATATGCAAGTTTAAGGTTGTTCAGTTAAAGCAGGGCCTTGTAAGCCAAATAAAAAGAAACTGGACTTAAGGACCGTAAGTTACTATGTTATTTGGATACCTTAAAAACATCTAGGGGTACAAGTTTTATGATCCCACAATTAAATTTGTAAGGAGTCTAATGTATGTTCAGATTTGTACGCGTTTGGCTATTGCGTACAATTTTTGGGATGTTGGGCAGGTATTTAAGAAATTTAAGATTAGACCATTGGAAAGCAGCCAAATGGGTCATACGGTATTTAAAGAAAACAAAATATTACATGCTCATATATTGGAGGTCGGATCAGCTTGAGATCATTTGGTATACTGACTTCAATATTGTTGGATGCAAAGATAACGTATTATGATGCATCCGATCATAGAACTTTGTCACGGGGCTGCGCATAGTGGATAAGGATTTAAAGGACCACTAAAGTTATTTGTGACAATAAAGATTAAGTTCAGAGTGAACGGTTGTCTATAAAGCATATGTGTACAAACTCCATGTTTGCGGATCCGCCTACTAAAGTTTCCCACCCAAAAGGTTTCATGAGCATATTGCTCGTGTGGGTGTTAAGATTAAGTGATATTTAGTTTTAGTGGGAGTTTGTCATGTTTAATGCTCTTATGATATAGACATACTTCAGTTCAAGTAAGGCTTAAGAATATTTTCTGCAGAAATAAAATTTTGGTGTTTTACACTCTGATTTTGTTTAAGTTTTGATCTCACTAAAGATTAAGGAGGACCAGTTGAAAATCGACATATACAGACCAATTTTATGTGATTTTCATGCTGCACATTTCATGATGGATCTATGTCATTTAGTTGTGTCACTATTAGTGATCATTGATGGGTTTAGTTATGATTGATATAACAAAAATCACCTTGGTTCTATATATTGGCATGACTAATGGACGAGATAATTTGGATATGCTTAAGGAATATAATGGCAAATTTTGAGCTCATAAAGTCTAACACATGTGTAGGATTACATGTGTGACCAGTGGGAGATTGTTAGAAATTTTGGGTCACAATTGTAATATTACATGTGTTAGGGCCATTGTGTAATTAGCCAAAACTACAGTGGTCTAATTAATAATAAGTCTATGGCTAAAAGCATAAATATCATGAAAAGTAATTTATTGTGCAGAGACCATAAGTCAATATCTAATTTGATGAGGGGCCAAATTAGAATATTGAAAACTAGGAAATAACCCTAGGTTATATATAGGGGTTATGGTCCCCGACTGTAGACATAACGTAAAAACGGCGGCTCAGACAAAAAGTTTTCTCTTCATCCCCATCAGAGGAGAATCAAGGAGCCCATAAGGAACTCTACGGTTGGAAGATCATATGCCTGTAATCTCTTTGATCTATTCCGATGACAAACTCAGGTACACTTATGCTTATGTTTACGGTAATTTTTCTTGATGATTAACATGATTGAATTCTAGGGTTTATGAATCAATATGAATTCTAACACAGGATTCTTTTTGAGTCGCTGAGGGTTTTCAAATCTGTTGAGATTTGCAGGTTTCTCTGTATCTAGTTGAACTCTACCGCATGAGCGTTGACTTTTCGGAGGTGGTCTGCAAGCTGAGACTTATCTGCCTAGTTCTCTTTCTACTGGTGTGCATCAACTCTTGACTCATGGAGCTGTTTTTTGGTTTCTGACGGGCCGAACACTTTTGATTCGAGTTCGGGAGTTAGTGTCTAGGGACATCTCTACAGGTTGGGTTGGTCTTTCTCTGGTGGTCAAGTAGCTGAAGAGTGTTTTTCTAAGTATGGGATTAGATGTAGACCTCTTTTAGGTAGTGTATGTTTTGGTATTTTCATCGGTGTTCCGCTTATATACGGCACCTTTGTTTTGTAGATCTTTATTTACGGGTCTCTGTTCATCTTGTACAAAGATCTGACTATTATTAATAATATATTTGCCGTTTAAAAAAAAAAAACTAAAAGATAATACTAGTATGTTTTAAGTTTTAACATTTACTATTCCGTAACTAAATGCCATCATTATTCTCACAAGAAAAAATGTATGCATTAATAATTCCTGTCGCAATAAGATGAAAAAGCAATCCTAACATACAAATAATTATGCTAATATGAAATGAAGAGAATTCTATATTTTTCGTTAAATTAGGATTAAGGGAATTCCATATTTTTCATAAGATATTGATTTTTTTTTTGTGTATTTGTAGATTACAAATTCAACCTATATGTCTAAATCAACATAAAGAAATCAGAAGAGATAATTAATAAAACAATATACTTTTTTTTATGTCATATATTTTTTTATATTGAGTACGAATAAGAAACTCAAATAGAAAGTAATTTTGATTGTTTTTGTATTTGATGTTAATTTGTTTATTGGTTCAATACCACCCCAACATGAATATTAGCTTTGCCAAGAAAATATCAAAGCCGGCTATATACTCGATGGTTTGAAAAGATTTAGAATATATAATAATAGTTTTATTGACAATTAAAAGTTTTTATTCTTAGTTTTTACACTTTAAATTAATTTTTGTATCTTTTATTAATCTCAGAGTTGAATATTTGGAACTTCTGAGTTTCAAATTATCTGATTTAACCAATCGTTAGTTGGTTCAGTGGTGATTGACGCTGAACTTGGTACGGAGGACCACGGTTCGATACCCCGCAACTGCGAACGAGAGGGGACTGGAACCACTTGATGTCAGAACTGACCCCCGAACCAGATTAAACTGGTGGTGAAAACCAAAAAAAAATTATCTTTTTAAATTCTACATTTTTATTTATTACTTAATATTTTATGTCTTTATTTTCAGTCATAATTTCATATTTATTGTTTATCGAATCCAAAATAATATGGGTTGAAGCCTGTCTTGCATGCTAAATTTAAGGAAGCAAGTTATCAAGTTGTTGATAGCTTTAAAATTGATATATAGTTTAATTGGGTGTTTCAATCGAGTTGTTAATATCTTTGAAATGGATACTATATGGTCATTCATAAAATAAAAAAAAAATAATTATATATTCTGAAATGTTAATAGAACGATTAAATTATGCTAACAAAAATAATGAAATATTTGTAAGAATAAGAAGACATTATTTTTAAGCAAATAATAAATAATAAGATGACATGTTTAGTTTAAATTATTCTAAACTCAAATATATAAAATCATCCTCCAAAGTTATATATATTGGCAACAAAAAATAATCAAGTTTATATAATAACAAAAAAACTAAATATTACTTTAAAAAACTAAATATTCAAACAAATATTATTAAATAACAGGGTAAAAAAACTAAAAATAAATTTGAATGACACAAACCTCACCAAGAAAAAGAAAAACAAACAAAAAAAAAAAAGACCAAGCAAAAAAAAATTAAAGCAAAAAGTAGACTAAAAATTTGGGGCTAATAAAATCGAGATAAAATTCCCCCAAATGAATATGTGAGAAGAAACTTCGAAAGAACGGGAGGGGAGTATGTATATAAGCTATTTGGTACCTTAAAATGCATAAAAGAAACTTAACAGTTACGCTATTTGATACTTAATTTTCAAAACAAGAGAAGCTGTAATTAAAAAAAGTTAAAGCCAGCAAATATATGAATCATATTCTATAACAAAGTTTATTTCAACGTTTATCACGAGCAATATATATATTTTTAACGGCTAAATTTTATTAAATGATAATTTTACATAGGTAGTATATGGAAAAAAAATCCAAAACAAAAAACTAACTAACCTTATTTACCGGGGTTTTTCATTAAATTGTGTGATTGTGTTAATTGTTTCAACACCTTTAAGACACCCATTTATCATGATTGTGCTCTAATTGTAGATTTCTCGTAATATTGATTCAACACATCTTTTAAAAATTTCCAGGTTTAGTAAGGAGACTTAATTTTTATGATTAAATTGAAAATAAATAGTTGATGTGAAATGTGAACACTATACCCAAATAAATCTACATTTACAGCAGCATCTATTTTCATGGTGTTCTCACATGAACTACATTTACCTATATAAAAGAAAAAGAGGGCAGAGAAGGAAAACAAAACTTGTTAAGTAAGAACTGCGTACCTGTTGCTAGGACGGGGAAGAGGAACATGATGAACAATGTAAAAGAAGACATAGTTGGAACTTAGAACTGAGAGAGAGAGAGAGAGAGAGAGAGAGAGAGAGAGAAATATGAGGGTGTGTCAGAGAGATAGAAAATGTTGGGTATAAATAGTGTGTGTGATAAGGCCCAGAAGGCTGGACTTTCATTTAACTAGAAGAAGTTGTCAACATAGCAGAATTAGAAGTCATAGATAGTTGGTATATATAAATGGATTTCACTTTTTACCTCAATCTCTCTCAACATTAAATTATACCTATTAGATTTATCCAATGAAGGAAAGACAAAATCTCATTTACTAAAAGAAATACACCTTAACAAAATGGGAAGAGTTTGGTGACAACAAATCACACCTAAAATTATGTGCTTTCTTGTATTTTATTTATGGCTATTTTTTCTTCACTTCATTTTCTCTACATCGTTAATTTCATTTTAATTAAAAGAAAAAGAGAAACTAATGAAAAGATAACTTGAATTTGAGAAACAATTTTTTTATCTCACCGATCTTTTGGAAAAATAAAGGAGAAAATATTGAAATCGAAGAGGCTACAGTTTGGCATGGTAGTACTAAACTACTAATGTACAGTTACAATCTGTATTCTGTGCTACTCCATCTCTTTATTGAATTGCACAATTATTTGCATAAAATCAGTATTTTCCATATAAGATATTAAAATGCACAAGTTTATGTGCGAAAAAATTTCACTATCACCAATCTATAAGTAAATGACATCTTTTGTTTTTATTGGGTGTGCTTCTTAAATTCAATAGCTGTATATTTTATCACCGTTAGATTAATCAAATGATTAGGAGTAATGATTGAGAGAGATTGATATAAAAACAGATTGAGAGGATCCAAATCCTATATAAATATACCAACTTTTTTTTTTCGACCCAAAAATATACCAACTTTTTGATAAGGGACGAATACATAATTAATGTGAGAAAATGATAGCGTATAGTCTTGCACGTTCAAGGAAGAATCGAACAATGCTGAGTCAGAAATACAAGGAAAAGATATAGCTCAATGTAGGTCGTTAAAACTAAATAAAAAAATAGCTTCTTCCACATTTCTTGGAGAGAGAGGGGCTTTTGGTGACCAATTAAAAAAAAAATCAAAATTGGAGAGAGAGACACACTTGGCGACCAACTAAAAATGAGATTTTTTTTTTTGGTATTCACTAAAAATGAGATTTTGGTGAATGAATGAATGAATGATGGTGGTGACCAATAGAAGCTCCCCAATAATTAGGCCATGACTTATGTTAATACAATAATTAGGATAACATTATGATTATAGTAGTACTAGTATAATATAAAACGTGTGAAAAGTGGTCAAAAAATTGGTCACATGGCTTATAGTATTTCGGAAGCATGAAATCATATTATAATTTTATTTTTATGAGTAGACCGACAACGTCATGCGTTCCAATATAAAATCACACAATTGTTTAAATTTAAAAAACTAAAATTGAAAAAAATTAGTTGAAAAATGTAACACAATCTATTACTATATATAAAAATAATATAAATTTTTGGGATGACTTTTTCATTATTCCTATTTTACCCTTAAAAAACAACTACATAAAAAAACTAACCCAAACTTTCACATAAAAGTAGATTTTCAGTTTTTTATAGTAAAAAAATATATATTTTTTTCTTTTTAATAACTAGCCACAACAAAAAGGAAGTTAAGTAGTTATAAATTAACTAAGTCCAATAAAAAAGGAGATTAAATAGTTATTCATATTTGCACAATAAAAAATATCCATCACAGCAAACAAAAAATAGAGAATATCAATCACACAAACGGGCACGGAACGGCGGCTAGTATTTTATAAAACAAACAGAAATTAAAATTGAAAACAGAATATATATAAAGAAACTAAAGAGTAAAGAATTTTTTTTAATCACAAAAAAAGTTCAAAAAAAAAATTAGAAGTGTTAAAAATCATATTTAACAATTAATTATTTGATTCTAATACAAACATGATAAACTACAATTTAGTATATTATACGTGGATATTTTTTTTGTTAATTTAGAGTAATTATTTTTTATTGTAAAGTAATTATTTATTATTATATAAATAAATGTTCGATTTGCTCTATATTATACAAAAGACAAGAAAAAATAAAAATAAAATTGTAAATTTAATTTTTGAATCACTTCAAGCTAAACATGATATACTATAACTATTACTACTACTATTATTATTATTATTATTAATTATTTATTAATTGCAGTCTTTTCGTGCTCGTTTGTATGATCGACATTCTCTATTATTGTAATATAGATATCTACTTAATCTCATTTTTTATTGTGTTAGTTGATTAATAATTACTTAACCTCGTTTTTTGTTGTGCTTAGTTATTAAGAAGAGAAAAAAGATTATTTTTTATTAAAAAAAAACTGAATCCTATTTTTATATGGAAGTTGTGTTTAGCTATTAAGTTGAAAAAAAAAATATATTTTTTTTACTAATTTTTTTTTTTTTTTTTGACTAAAACATAACGTTCATTCATTCAAACAGATTGATACATCAGATACAAGCACAAATTCAATAGCGCTAAAAACGAAAAGGATGAATCTGCGAACAAACTCACAGCATCCGAGTTAATAGCATAAAACGGCATACTCAGGCCTACAAATAATGTGACAAAATAAAAGTTACCGAAATACTCATGTCTTCGGATCTTCATCGTTGATAACTTTGTCATTGATTGAATTTGTAGTCGATCAAAGTAGATCTGTCAAACTGAACCAAGCGAACACCGTAAAAAATAAGAAAACAACGCCGCACAAAACGACGACCAACACAACGCCGCACAAAACGACGACTAACACAACGCCGCACAAAACGACGACAAAATAACAAAAACTCAAAAGAAAAAAACTTGATTTATGTGATAATCACTTATTTATCTTAAAAGAACAATAAAAAATGTGTAGAGTGAAGGACAAATACAAAAGATATTTCATGCCAAATATTTGAAACCTACTTTCTTAAAACCTACTTTTATTTGAAAGTTATTTTTCAACATATACAAATATTTGAATAGAGTGAAGGACAAAAGTAATAATAAAAAAAGTTCACACGAAAGGAGTTATTCTCATTATATATTGGTATAAATTATTATTTCATGCCATTAAGATACCATTAAAAGACTCTTTCTCTACACACTAGGACACACAAAAGATAGATTAACAAAAGACATAATTTTCCCTTTTCAAAGTACAAAGTCTACTACTAGGGCCCAAATGGACAACATGAAAATTATGTCAATTTTAGTATGAGTGAGTATCATAAGTCTCTAAGCATGAGAGAGTTATTTTAACTTTTAAATTATGAAGATCCATAATAAATCATAATAAAGTTTTCTACATTGTACTCTAACCTATATTATATTTTATTGTAATAATTTATATTATCTGTATCTCTATTATATTATATACATTACAATATTTTCACGTAACTCTCGCGTGCATTCTCAATATAAATTGCTTGGATGGAACTCAATTAGAGCTTCTCAATTTTTATTTTTATTTTTGTTGTTTTTGTAGAAACTCTTTTGATTTTTTTTCGGAAACTCTCAAATATTATAAATATTTTTTGTAGAATTTTTTTTATTTTAGAAACTGTCACAAATATTATATTTTTTTTAAAAACTCTTCTTTTTTTTAGAAACTCTCAAATATTGCGACGTAGACTGGGGAGAGAGAAAAGGAGGGAGAGAGAGAGAGAGAGAGAATCTCTCGGTTGTATAAAATGAAAAACTGGTAACATTTCCCACCCCACTATTAAAAATAAATTTATTGACTAATTAAAAATTTAAAATCATCAATGTGTGTTTTTATTAGTGGGGTGGGACGTACTCACCATTTCTAATTCTCCAACATTGAGAGATTCTCTCTCTCTCTCTCGTCCCTAATGAACAAAATTTTTTCTTCAAAATAAAATAAAATATAAGTGTACATATATGTCATAAACTATTTTTTGGATTCAAGTCTTTCAAGTGATCTTATCCATAAAAAAATAATGTACTTTCTTATTTCAATTTGTTTCATGTAATATAAATATAAATGTTCATTCATTTTACAAAATTAAAATATAAAAAATGTATCAAAATAGTGTCGCATAAGTGGTAGATACTTGAGCCATTTAACCATTTAGTCCCGAGTTCGATCCTTGGTCGATGCATATGGTTATGGAGAATAATTTTTTTGGAGAGATCAACCCCTTAAATGGATATCAATTACCTCGAGGGGATTAGTCTCTGCAGTTGCGCGCGGAGGATACCTTTGGTTTATAAAAAAATGTATATATAATATTTGAGAGTTTCTAAAAAAAGAAGAGTTTCTAAAAAAATATAATATTTATGAGAGTTTCTATAATAATAATAAAAAAAAATGTTTCTACAAAAAAATATATATAATATTTGAGAAAGTTCCAAAAATAATAATAATAATAATTTGAGAGTTTGCAAAAACAAATAAAAAATTGAAAGAGTTTCTACAAAAACAACCAAAGAAAATATATAATATTTGAGAAGCTCTAATTGAGTTCCACCTAAGCAATTTTATTGAGAATGCACGTGAGAGCTCTGTGAGAATATCGTAATATATATAACTAGTATGTTAGCCCGTGCCGTGCACGGGATAATTTTCTTTTTAAATATTATTTATGTGTTTGTTTTGAAATAGAGATAGAGATAATATAGATGATTATTAAAAATATATAATCTCTATTATATACATTACGAGATTCCCACGGAGCTTTCTCGTGCATTCTCAATAGTAATTGCTTATGTGACATTCAATTAGAGCTTCTCTTGTTTAGGTGTCATCCAGAGTTTTTAGCTTAAGGTGTGTTGTTTGAATCCCACTAGCAACAATAATTGAATTTTTATAATATTTTAAGGAAAACTACCATTCTTTTTGTAGATAAAATAACCTTATAATTACTAACAAATGTATGTTGTTCGAATCTCATTGACAACAATAATTGAATTTTTATAATAAATTTTTTGTTTAAAAACTCTTTCAAATATTATATTTTTTTTTGTAGAAACGTTTTCAAATATTTTTTTTTAAACTCTCAATTTTATTTTATTTTTGTGAAAACTCTCTCAAATATTATATACTATCTTTTTTTATCTAGCACGAAGAAACGTGATCCTCATGATGAAAAGTGTATGTAGATCATAGTGAGAACTAAACACGAAAATTTAATTGATTCATTAAAAAAAAATATAGAATTAACAACTATATTTTTTGTTGATGAAGTCTCTATAGAATCATATAATGGAGACGGAAGAGGGATAGAAATAGAGAGAGAGAGAGAGAGAGAGAGAGAGAGAGAGAGAGAGAAATCTCTTAGTGGTATAGAATAGAAAACGGGAAGCACTTTCCACCCGACTATTAAAAATACACATTGACTAATTAAATTTTGAATTCTGACTGCAGGAGTTATCTATATTTTCATATTTAACATTTTATCACCGGGATCATTTATTAAAAAATTTATTTAGCACAATAAAAAGTGATCCTCCATGATGAAAACTTTGTAGAAGATAGTGATAACTTAACACGAGAATTTTATTGATATTCATAAAAAAAATACTAGAAGTAACAACTATTTTATTGTTGATGGAGCCGGGAGAGAGAGAGAGAGAGAATATTTCAGTATAATATAATTGGAAACTGGTAACATTTCCCACCCCACTATTAAAAATACACATTGACTAACTAAAATTTGAATTTTGACTAAGGGGATTTTCCATATTACATGTCCATTGCACTTTCATTAGATTACATATGGCTGATGAAATCTATGGAAATTATATTTAGATTACTATGAAACAAATTGAAATAAGAAAGTACACTATTTTTTTTCTTGGAGAAGATCACTTGAAGTCTTAAACCCAAAAAATAGCTTATGACATATATCTGTATACTTATATTATATTTTTACATAAAAACTTTTTATTTTATTTTGAAAAAAATTACGTTCATTAGAGACAAAACAAAATAGAAGATTTTGAGAGAGAGAGAGAGAGAGATTTATAGAGAGAGGGAGAGTGGGAGAGAGAGAGAGAGAGAAATCTATCAGTGTTGGAAAATGAGACACGGTGAGTACATTAATATTTACCCCACTATTAAAAATACACATTGACGAATTAAAATTTGAATTCCAACTGCGGGAGCTATCCTTATTTTAATATTTCATATTTTATCATGAGAAAATTATTCAAAATGTTATCTAGCATGAAGAAACGTGATTCTCATGATGTAAAAGTGTATGTAGATCATAGTTAGAACTAAACACAAAAATTTAATTGATATTCATTAAAAAAAATAATATAGAATTATTTTTTGTTGATGAATCCCCTATAGAGTCATGTAATGGAGACGGGAGAGAGATAGAAATAGAGAGAGAGAGAGAGAGAGAGAGAGATGGGGGAAAAAATCTCTCAATGGTGTAGAATGGAAAACTGAAAGTACTTTCCTCTCGACTTTTAAAAATACAGATTGACTAATTAAAATTTGAACTCCGACTACGGGGGTTATCCATATTTTCATATTTTATCACGAGAATTATTTATTCAAAATTTTATTTAGCACAATGAAAAGTGATCCCAATGATGAAAAATGTATGTAAAAGATAGTGATAACTTAGCACGAAATTTTATTGATATTCATTAAAAAACAATATAGAATTAGCAATTATTTTATTATTGATGGAGCCCTTATAGAGTTCTGCGACGGAGATGAGAGAGAGGGGGATAGAGAGAGAGGGGGATAGAGAGAGAGAGAGAGAGAGAGAAATCAATACTCAAATAAACTAAAAGAAATCAATCTCACAGACAATTGAAAAAACGTAGATAATCTTCTAAATAATATAAAATGAAAAAAGACATAGACAACTTTCAAAAGAAAAAATAACATACGAAAATAAATATTATTGAAAAAAAATAGAAACTGTCTCGTGTTTGACAATGAACATAATGTAGATTTTCTATAATCAAAGCATATTTTCATTTGATAATGAAATTTATAATAATTTTATATTTATAGGATCATTATATAGTTTCGGGGATGAAGATGAGATAAAGAATCTATTTCATAATAATGTAAAATGGGAAGCGAAGTAATACTCTTAATCTCGCTTTATTCTATACCATCGTTAAATCTATATCATACAAAACTTATCTCAATTTTCCTTAAAAATTAAACCAAAATAATCAAATAATATATCAAAATAAACATATAAATAATATTAATTAATAAAGAAAATAATTCCGTGCACGGCACGGGTTAACATACTAGTATAAATTAAAGTACAATATAGAAATTTTATTATGATTTATTGTAGACCTTCGTAATTTAAGTAATTTAAGGGTGAAATTAACTCTCCCATCATAGAAGATTTATGATACACACCCAATTGGCCCGCAAACGATGCCAAAAAAAAGAAAGAGAACTTCTTATCTTGCCTTGTCATTTGTGAAGTAAATTAAGAGAAATTGGAAGATAGAGAGCTGTGGCGGTTAGATATTGAAATCATGAAAAATGGATTTGTCTTCTCGTTAACATAGGTGGCAGCAACACAAGTGGGAGGAAACAAGTTGATGGCTGGTTGACAAATGACAATAGAGTGAAATTGGATCCAGGCGGCAATCATATGAGAACGGATTCTCTCAAGGTTTTTTTTCTTTTATCATGTATTTTTAATTGTTCAATCTTTATTATTAAATTCACTTTTTTCTCTTTGCCTTTTCTCTCATCTCCTAAATCAATTACTAAGAAAAACTTTTACCATAATGTCATACGAGAGAATCCACTCTCCAATCGTATGTGCAGCAATCTCTACTGTAATTTAACCACCATTGGATCAATCATTATTAACAAAGTATATATATATATATATATATATATATATATATATATATACACACATGACATTAGAAGTCCCTGACTATGATTCTAGTCTCTGACATTAGAAGTCCCAAATGTAATTAGAAGTGCAACTTGCTGTCATTCTAGTCTCTGATTCGAGAAAAAAATATAAAATAGTCTCTGACTCTGCAATCCGTTAGTCGGTTTGGTCTATGATGTTAACTTTACAAAAAAAAACTAACGTGTCATTTTTCAAGGCCACGTGGCACGCTGAATAGATACATTGAGTAAGCATATATGGTCAAGGACTAAATTGACGTTTCTCCATTCTTCTTCTTCTTCTCTATTGTTTTTGTCGTTATTGTTATTCTTCTTCTCAGTTCTTCTCTATTGTTCTTTTTATCTATTTTGTGGTTTGTTATTCTTCATTGTTGCTCTCATATAACATGTTTCAATCCTAGTGATTCCAACATAGTGTACTAAAGTTTTGCAGCACCTAGTGATCGAGAAGTTGATTTTAACATCAAATGTGAAAAATCTTCTACTCCCTAAAGGCTAGAGGTCTTACTTTGGGACTCAAAGTAACTCTTTCACATGGTCACGGTCTTCCTTTTTTCTTGGTTCCTTTTGGATTTGAAATATGTCAAATAATCGATTATTCCAAAAGTTTAAGTTGTTAGGATTAGCTATATCAATGATTTTATATTATTTCTAACACGGCCCCTCACGCAAGAGCTCATTTGGGCTTGAAGTGTGGATAATGCATATGCCCACCTACCATATGCTTAAATTCCACTTTTAATTAGAAAGTGAGGGAAGCGGGAATCGAACTCTAGACCACTTAATCATAGAGGCTCTGATACCATGTCAAATAACCGATTATCCCAAAAGTTTAAGCAGTTAGGATTAGCTATATCAACGGTTTTATATTATTTCTAACAAAATCCCACTCATAGCTTATGGGTCTATTTAACACCACAACAATGGTTTCATCTAGCTAGTAACCAAATTGTTCATGTGGAGTTTGATTCATTGTTATCTTCTTTTCTATTGTTCATGTGGAGTTTGGTTAGCTATAATTCTAAGGCTCTGTTTGGCCCAACTTTCTTTAGCTTTTTATTCTTTTAAAAATGAAAAGTTGGGCCAAACACAATTTTAATAAAGCTCTTTGCCTGAAAAAACAGATTTTCTTTGATGTGTAAAATTGAATCAAAAGAGCTTCTAAGAGAAGATGTTGAAACCTACTATTGAGAAATTTTTTTGAGCTTTTTTGTTATTATCTTTAGTAAATTTAATATAATCTAGTTTGTTATAATTTTTTCTTAAGTTTCATATTAATCTTTAGTTTGTTATTATCTTTTTTTCAAAAAAATATATATATTTTACCAAATAACTTTGAAGTTAAAAAAAACAATTTACCAAATTAACAACTTTATCTTTTTTCTGAAAAGTTATTATTTTTACTTTTAGCTTTCAAATAGCATCTAAGACCTAAAAAAGTCAGCGACCCTAAAACCAAAAAGTGGTAGTGGTAGTACTACTACTAGCAACAAAGAATAACACTGAAGAAGAACAACAACATCTCAAATAATTCAAACTCAAATATAAATAATAGGAGTAATATACCAGTAATATATAACATAAAATTAAATATAAAAATTGTTCTTTTGTTTCTAATTTTAATTTCAACCTCAAATGTATAAATTGATAACTATTTATGCATAATTTGTTTTGATTAGTACATGCATGAATTAAAGTGATAATTATTTTGAAGTGTATAGTATAATTTTTTGTTGAGAAAGTAGTATATACTATATATCATGTTGTTACATAGTTATAGGTATGCCGATTCATCTACTCTGCCCAAAAAAAGAAGACATGCCTAAGTTGATAATTTCTTTAATTAGATTTTTTTTGTTACATATTTATCTTACTATTAACACTGTGAGATTAATTTATTTTTGTTTTTTGGGAATTTCTTAAAAAAAATTATACAGTAGCATATAGTTTTACTATATTAATATTGGGTAATTTTTTAAAATTTATACGGGGCCTAGATTTATACAAATATATATATTAAAACAAGAGACTATTTTTATTTTGTAATTTCAATGTTTTTTTTTAATTTATATGAGACCTATATTTTTAGAAATTTCTTTAGGTTATTTTTTTGTGTCATACGTAGAGCTGTCAAATGGGCCGGCTCAGCCCGACCCGAGCCCATAGGGCCAAGACAGCTACTGGGCTGGCCCATTAAGGCCAAGGCCCGACCCGCTTGCCCAACCGAATAAGTATGGGCCTACATGATCCGATGGGCCGGCCCGACATATTTTTTCATATTTTTTTAATAAAAAATTCACAATTTTTTTTTTATAAATAAATTCAATGGACAATAAAACTACATATGCATCGCACACAAATTAATATCCATAAAAAAAGTGAGTGTAATGATTTCATGAAACAATAAATACTTCAAAATATACCTTGTTGAGAATAGTAGCACTGTAATCTATATATTTGTGCTTTCGATAAAATAAAACTTATAATTTCATTCTTATACTTCTCTATTTATAATGATTGATTAAGTTGTTATTTTTTTTTTCAAATAAAGATAAATGATAATCATAACAAATTTGGTTTAATAATTATCTCCTAACTAACAAACCTCATCTTTTTCCTTAAAAAAAAAAACAAATCTCATCTTTTGTTACTTATTTTATTTAAAGATTTTATGCTAACTAAAATTCTTTATTTTTAGGTAAAAAATTTTTTAGATATTTTTTTTTAATTCTTTAATGGGCCGGGCCAGCCCATGATGACCCATTAAATAAAGGCCCGAGAGCTCAACCCAATAATATTTTTTGGGAAGCCCAGCCCGTATAAAAATATAGGGCTACTGCGCCGGCACGATAGCCCGGCCCATTTTTAAAGCTCTAGTCATACGTACAAACCAATGCTAAAGATTGAAATATTTTTTTAAAATTTGTACATTTAAATTATGAAAAGTTTAAAAGTTGAATTAGTAAAACATTTTCTTATTTAAATCATTTATTTACCTCTTTTTCTTTTCATGGGGGCTTTTTTAAAAAACATTTATACGGGACCTTATTTGCAGTCATATATTAATACACATGCTTATTTTTTGTTTTTTTAAGTTATATGGGCCGATATTTTTACGCATATATTAAAATGGAGACTGTATTTTTATTCATATATTTATACAAAGACCTATTTTTTAATTTTGAGGGAATGTGGAAATTAAATAATATAAGATATATTCGAATAATTTTTTATCTTATTTTTGTTTCATATTTATTTTATTATAGATATTCTGAATTTAATTTGACTTTTTTTGTTTCTTTAGGAGCATTTTTTAAAAAATTGTATAAAGAAATTGGAATGACTAATCGATGAGGAAAGAAAGTAAAAGGAAAAAAAAAATCAAAAGGAAATAAAGATAGTAGAAAATGAGATGATGAATTTAGTTGAGATGATCAAAGAATAAGAGTATATTTTGTGAAAAGAGGCAATTGCGGAGGAGACTAGATTAATTCAACTTTGCTTCGTGGAAATAATTATTAGCTTAGAAGATTTGTTTATTTTATGAATGATGTGTCAACTCTCTTGAAAATAATTATGTACTTGTATAAAATGACTACTATTGAAAATAGATATATAAATTTCGAATCTGAGGGTCGTAACTCTAAATATTTGTCATAGTGCAAGACTTGATTACTTTATATTTGATTGGTTTATGATATTTGCAAGCTAATTTCTTCACTAGTGTGGATTTTTATATATGGTGGTGGCCAAAATTGGGAGGTGGCCGCAAATTTTTTTGTTATGCATGTATATATATAGGGAGGAAAAATATAATTTTTTTAAAAAAAGTGGACATTTTAAGTCGGATAGAGTGTTAACCGATTTTAAATCAAACTCAATTGTGAAGTTATTCTTAAACTCAATATAAATGATCCTCCTGTTGCTCCCTCATAACCCAACGATCAACAGAAATTATGTAAAAGCTCTACATATAAGTAAAGACTCTACAATAAGTACACATAAGATTTTATCATTAACTTATTATTTCTTATATTTAATATTTAAAATCATAAGATTTAATTAATAATAAAAATAAATATGTATAAGTGATACAAAAGATTTTAAGAGATAATAGAATTTATATATAATCTCAACCATTCACACAATAAATTTCCGTTTCAAATGAAACAAATAATTCTTAATTAGAACTATGATTATTATATCCCAAAATAAAAAGTCAATCTTAAATTAATTTCATGATTATGATATTACTACGATGTGGACCAATTTTATAGGGCTTAAGCCTAAGAAAGTTAATAACTTGTGTCATTAGCTTTCTAGCATTCCCTCAAGTCATTTACCCTTTCACTTCTACCTCTTTGAAACTTTTTAGCCTTCCTATAAGATAAGATTGGCCCTCATCATAGTTTAGTAACAAATATCATATACTTTAAATATTAAAAAGTGAAAAATTCGAAGTTCAAATCCTAATCTCTTGATGCACATGCATTTACACGAGACAATTGTATCTACATGGACTAAAAACAATATGTAGTAATGTTTGAACGTCTGATCTTCATGGTATTGCTTGTAAAAGTGTAGAGGATTCAATCGCGTTGATGTTAAATCGTTCTAACGGTTTGAACGTCACAAAGATTGAAAGAATCCCTTTGCGCGTTCGAGCATAACCACTCGTCACTCACCTATTATGGGGGACGAGGATGATCAAGGCTGGAAAACGGTGAAAGGGAGAAAAAACAAAGATCATCAACGGAGACTTGATATCACTACAGCAAAGAGAAAATTTAGAGATGAGCCGGAGAACATCACGACGTACTTTTTCACAGATATTCCGAATAGCTTTGGTGCAAAAGCTATGTTCAACGCTTTCCAATATTACGGGGATGTCTCAGAAGTAGTGATCCCTGCTAAACGCGATAGAGGAGGAAGGAGATTTGGTTTTGTGCGTTTCAATCAAGTGACAGATGAACGGCGTTTTGAGTACGAGTTAGATAAATTAATTATTGGTAGAAACAAAATTACAGTAAATCTGTCACGATTCCAGCGACCGGCGGGTGTTAGGAGGCAGGATGGACGGTGGGAGGGTATGAAGGTTAGAGGAGAGGGAGGAGAAGGATGGAGGGGAGAGGGGCATCGTCATCGATCACTTTCCCGCATGGATCAAAGGCCTGTTTTTCCGTTAGAGGGGAGATCTTATGCACAGGCGATTGGGAGGGAGAAGAGTATGAAGCATGTAGGAGTGCAACATATTATCCTTTCATACGAAGCGGAGCAAAAAGATATGGAGCGCTTAAAAAAGGCCTTTATCGGGGTAGTTGCTCAACCGGGAATGTCTTACAATATTCAAGAGGCTTTTCATAGAGATGGTTATTTCGGGGTCAAAATCACACCGTTGGGTTCAAATTTAACCCTACTAGAAGGACAGGAGGATGGAGAAGTTGAAGCTCTTATGGAAGATGCCAAAGGTTGGTTGGATCAATGGTTTGTAGAGATCAGACCTTGGAGTCCTAATGAAATCGACGAGGAAAGATCAATATGGTTACGAATTTACGGAGTCCCAACTCATGCTTGGAATATTAATTTTTTTGATCAAGTCGTTAAACCTTGGGGAAAGTTTATTCACGCGGATGACGGAACGTCGAAGAAAATCACGATGGATGTCGCACGTATTTTGATAAGAACATCGTGTCAGAAAGTTGTGGATGAATTCATCGACGTTAAAATTAATGGAAAAATTTTCCATCTCAGAGTTTTAGAAGATTCCTATGGTCCCATGAGAATTCTAATCCCTCTTAATAAGAATTCTAATGGTAGAGACAACGAAGATGAATCGGAATCGGAGGAGGAGGAGGAACGACGTCTGTTCATGGAGGAGGAGGTGGAAGAAGATCAGGAGAGAGAAAAGGTAGGAGTGAAGGACAATTTCGAAGCATTAACTCCTATAGTTAAGTCTCATAATTGTAATAATAACATTCCTTTGCCAGTTTTGGAAAGCAATAAGTCTGTGTCTAATTACTTAGATTCAAATTCAAATAATATTAATTCAGGAGGTGGGGGCAGATTGAAGAGAGGTGCTAAAAAGGTGAATAGTAAGATAGTGGAGGAAGAATTTTGTTTGGGCCAGGAGGTAGGTGTAGGTGGGCCTCAAAATTCAACCAATACTATTCTTTCTATTACAGGGGGTTCGAAGAGCAATGGGGTTGTGCAAGAGAGTCCAGTCGGACAATTAGAATCTTTTAATTCTCAAAACATTGATATAGGGGGTGGAAGTAAGCAGATAGGGGGTGTTTATAGTGATGGACCTAGAATTGTTTACAATAAGCTAAACTCAAAGGGCCCATTAAACTCATCAGTATCTTGTCCTTCTCTACAAGCTCAGAAGGTCAATGATTTTTCACCAAGACGTATTCATCCCATTCCTGCCAAATTGAGAAAACAAAATCAACTCATTCATAAGCTCAATTTGAGGATTCCGAATCAAGCTAGTTCCAAATCGAATGATCATTCTTTTGGCAAAGGTAGTGAAGCCAATCCTCAGAGACCGGTGCTTGAGTTAGCAGGGGTGTCTAGAAATTTCCCCTCCAGCTCGTGCGAACGTGTCAATCCGACCGGTTCCTTTTCCTCGGCTGGATCGATCTTGTGTTGTAGCTCTATTGGCTCGTCTGAAATTCGTAATTGCAATACCAGGTTCCTTCATAATCACTACAAGAAAATAAGCATTTTGCGACGGTTAAAATTGCAGTTTGCGACAGTTGAAAGTGTCACAATTGCACATCTGCGACGGTTGTCCAACCGTTGATGATTTCGGTGTCGCAACAGAACATTGTGACAGTTTTAAAAACCGTTGTAACAATGGTTTCAAACCGTCGCAGTTGTTTCCCACAAAATACTAGATTTAATAGCAAGGGTTGCAACGGTTACAAAACCGTCGCAAACTTGTCTTTTTTGTAAAAAAAATAATATTAAAATAAAACACATTTTATTCTTTTCAATTGCTTATTACATAACAGTTACAATATAAATTCAAATGCACAAATATATAAATATAAATAACTTATTCAATTAATTCATTCAATAGTAACAACATCCATACATCAAAATTTAAATTAAGGTACTTGAAACTCCAAAAGTAAAAAACTAATGTAGTTCAAACATTCAAAAACTAAAACTATAGTAGAGTTGCTAAAACATTACGCCAAAATATCTAAATATTCCTCAGTACGTGATGTTGCTTCATGATCCTTAATTAGCGCTAGCTAGACTCATAACACCTACCATCTCTTCACTCTTCTAATTCATGTACCTGAAAAAACACAAGTATATATTAGAATATTTAAAAAAAAACTGCAGTTGTTATTCCATGGCATAATTCCACAATTGACAATTGAGCTAACCGACAATTGAGCTATGGCAGATCATCAAGTTCATCGTCATACATTTATCTAGTTTAACTAATAATCTAATATTCTTTTCATTTTATGATATTTTCCTTAAAACTGATTAGTACCAATAGCCCCAACTTTCTATTGCTTTAACATATGTTGTATTTTTCGAATTTGCTTTCAACTTTCCAAGATATATATTCAAGGTTTTAGGTAATTAATTTGCTTTCTATTTTTCTTTTTACCTACTGGAGGATATTCTTTGCAACTAATAACTTTTGTCATGAAAATAATGGATCTGTTTTTCTATTTGCAAAAATGAGAATGCAATCTCTATGTTGTTATATACTCTATGAAGTTAGTAAGTTCATATGTAATCTCTAATGTGGACCTAAGTATACTTGTGCATATATTGTGTGAATTAATATGCTAAATATCTTGGTTCTCTACTGTGCCTGGCATCACATTAACTAAATGCATAATATATTTTGTACTTAGGTTCATGTAGACAAATATACTTAGACTGAATCAAACACTGTCAAAATATGTATGCGTTGAATCAATGAATCAGACACTGACCTAGGGAAATATTGTCAAATTATGCATCTTCCTTTTCTTCAGCTTCAATTGGTTCTCCTTCTCCATTTATATAATCTTTTTTGCTATCCAGATCCTCCTTATCAGCATCTTCCTGCACATGAATCAATCCATCAATAAAAGGATAAAAGTGAAAGAATGAGAAATATGGTAATCTCAGGCTATAGTGGCTTTCCTCATACTTGCATCATCACCATCGTTTAAATCATGAGAAACAATACGATGACAGTCATACAACTTTATATATGATCTATACAAACTTGTGGTATTAACCTATGCTTTACATGAGTATATACAAGTCTCTTAGTCATACTCACAAACATGTTCTAATTGTCTCTGCCTAAGCTTACTACATTGTTTAGCACTCTTAAAGGCCTTTGTCAATTTTAGATGTATTTCTTTTATCATAACAAAGTTCTTTAGAAATTGACTAAATTATTATGAGTAAACATGACATGAAACATATTCACGTTAGTATTTTATAAATATATAATATGATGCATGCTATGAACTCAAATGATGCACAATAAAATTAAGACTATTAAGACCAGAGCAAGCAACAGTATAGGTCAACTTATGAATCAATATTATAAAAAGTATTGAAAATAAAAGCCATAAAGACTAAAGATACATACAGGAAATAGTAATACTTGTTTCAGCCAGGAGCTTCTTTGATTTGGCATTGTATCCATTTATGGCTTTACTTGTCCATTTCCTTATATCACATAGGAAAAGACGCAACTCCATTTAGCAATATCTACAACTTAGGATCAAATTAAGATCTAAACCACTTAATTTTACACAGCAAAATACATAAACAGAGCATCAAACAAAATGAATTCCACTATTGACTCCCTTTTAAGCAAATTTTCCATTAAGCAACATAAGGCAGATTCACGTGAAAGTAAATTACCAAGCCAACTAAGAATGGAATGCTACTAGTAAGCAATGATCAATATGCCATAACAATCAACACTGAAATTGCTAAAATAGACTTTTGAAGAATTGCAATGTTATTACTATTCCAAATTCAAAGAACTAGCAGAGCTATCTTCACAATATCAAAACATAATCTATGAAATCTGATTGAGTGAAAGTCAAGTTGCAACTCCCAAGTCATCTTATAAAGCAAGTATGCAACATTTAGAGATTCAAACAGTTGAAGCATTAAAGAATCCAATGTAAATGAGAAAGATCATAAAATTATAGAAATTTCTAGAAGAAAATTTCTTCATTTAATGTTAATACCCTAATTGGTATCCAATTTATTCCTAGCAGACAATACTAAAGCTAATTTATTCCTAGAAGACGATACTAAAGCTAACAACTAAAATCAGACTCGATGTCATCACAACCTTAAAAGTTGCTTCCTATGATCTAGAAGCATGGCTTGTTTTCCCTCTCTTTCACCACATTCTCATCACCTGATATAAGCAAATATTGTGATAACCACATTCAAATTTTAATTAGCAACAAGCAAAAGAATATTTTACAATATGTTAGCTAGGTAGAAAAAAATACAAATTCAATTCCAATTCTTCCTTGTTGATATCAACAAAAATAGGATCATAAATGAGATCTACAAAATAGGTTCAGAATAGAAACCTCATCATCAATAAGATCAACCAAAAGCACTTTTCAAGCTGTCGGTACACAAACAAAAGACCTATCAAACACACAACCCTTGCACACAGAAGATGAAATAGAAGCATTGACAAGTAAAGGAAACAAGCCATCATTCAAAAAGGAGATCTACAAAATTGGAACCCTAAGCAAAGGAACGACAAAATAGATTAACAAAATTCTCAAACTCAGATCTTCTGTAATAACATGAAAGTTTATGTCAGTGAGATAGAGTTTAATATCTTACAATAGAGGAAGAAAAAAAAACACTGAAACAAAAATAGATACAGAAGGCAAAGATAAACAAGTCTCTAAACAAATAGATACAAAGGGAGACCACCAAATTAAAATAATTAAACAAAAATCAAAAACACCAAACCACAAAAAATCAGAACTATAAACCACACTGGAAAACTACCAACAACACAGCAGAAGTACAATAAATATCGGCCCTGAGAAGATGAAAACAATCTAGAACAACACAATAGAGGAACGCAATGAAACAGTTCCAACAACGATTTGAAAACATGCTCAAATGGAAGGAAAAAGAAAGGGAAAATAAACCTGAAGGTGTAACAGGACGGCAACGATTTCTCCGACAACGATTTCTGGATTTGGACCGATAATGAAGTGCAAGAGAATGATTTCTCTTTGGAGACATCGACGAACATGCTGTAGAGAACGAGATTGGAGAGAGTAATTTAGGGATTTGAGGTGAAGAGGTTGAAGAAAACGATTGCAGACGGTGGAGATGATGATTTAGGGATTTAGGGTTTTGTAGTATTCATTTGTGATGTGAGCTTTGATAAAAGGTGAGTAATTTTTATTTTTGTTAATAAAAGTGAGTGAGGATTTGATTTATCAGAGAAGGACCCAAAATTTTCACTCCCCGCCAAAGCCAAAACATTGCAACCGTTGATTTAAGTGTCGCAAAATTTCAAAATTAAGCCAAAATATTGTAACGGTTGGCTTAACTGTCGCATACCCCGTCACAAAATCCTAAAATTAAGCACATTACGACGGTTTTAGCCAAATTGTCGCAACATATGTGTCGCAAAGTGACAATTTTCTTGTAGTGAATCACGACATAGTTACTGCAATCAAGGTTTGGAAGGGAGCAACAGAATTGGGGGTTGAGGGTGAAGAGGAGGAACATCAGTATGTTGAGAGAATTCTAAGCAATGAGAAGAAAGAAGAAGAAGCTAGAAGATTGAGGGAGCAACTAAAACAAGGTTGCCCATGAAGATTATGTCCCTTAATTTACGAGGTTGGGGCAATTCGGCGAAGCGTCGTCGATTGAACTCTTTGATTAATAAAGGTGCATTTGATATGTGTTTGTTTCAGGAAACCAAAAGAGGTAGCTTTTCTGATCCTTTGATTCATTCTTTGTGGGGGCATAGGGATGTTATGTGGGTGGCCAAAGAATCAAATGGTATGTCAGGAGGTCTTTTATCTATTTGGAACAAGGATTTATTCTCTTTTAAATTTAGTTTTTCTGGAGATGGTTTTTTAGGTGTATGTGCTGAATGGAAAGAAGGATTGTTATACATAGTTAATATCTATTCCCCTTGCTCGATGTCGGGGAAAAGAAAATTGTGGAATGACTTGCTGAATTTCAAACTTAATAATGATCCCGGTGATTGGTGTTTAGGGGGCGATTTTAATTCTGTGATGAAGACGGGTGAACGTAGAGGCAGTAGTGGTACAGGGAGTCAAATTGAACGGTCTGAGTTCTCTCATTTTAGTGATGTTATGGAGTTAGTCGATATACCTGTAATGGGAAAACAATTTACTTGGTTTAATTCGGACGGAACAGCGATGAGTCGATTAGATCGGTTTTTATTATCAGAAGGTTTTATTGTGAAGGGAGGTATCTCTAACCAATGGGTTGGTGATCGTGACATATCAGACCACTGTCCGATTTGGCTTATGTGTTCTAATCTCAATTGGGGGCCGAAGCCTTTCAAATTCAATAATTGTTGGCTTGAACATCCGGATTTTTTTTCTTTTGTTCAAACAACATGGGAAAGTTTGGTTATTCATGGTAAAAAAGCTTTCATTATTAAAGAGAAATTGAAGCGGCTCAAAGAAGCTCTTAAGTTATGGAATCAAGAAGTCTTTGGCATTGTTGATATCAACTTAGATAAAACAGTGAAGGAGTTGAACGACTTAGAGGAGCAAATGGCAAATGGGGATAATGATGCTGCATTTATTAATTCTAAGGAAAAGATTAAGCAATTTTGGGAACAACTCCATTCTAAAGAGAGTCTTCTCCAACAGAAATCTAGAACGAAATGGATTCAGGAAGGGGATTCCAATACTCGCTATTTTCATGCTAGCATTAAGGGTCGGCGCCGTCGAAACCAAATAGCAATGTTAAAGAAGGGGGGTGAATGGATAGAAGGGGTGAATGAAATTAAAGAAACAGTAAAAGACCATTTTTCAAATCATTTCAAGGTAGATTACATCAATAGACCTTTCCTCCAAGGTATTGATTTTAATTCTCTATCAGCGGAAGATAACGATTTATTATTAGCACCGTTTCTTGAAGAGGAAGTAAAAGATACCATTTGGAGTTGTGATGGTAACAAAAGTCCGGGTCCGGATGGTTTTAACCTCAATTTTTTCAAAGCTTGTTGACTGATAGTGAAACATGATGTTTTGGCTTTCTTTTCTGAATTCCATGAGAATGCTTTTTTGCCAAAAGCTTTGACAGCCTCTTTTTTGACGTTGGTTCCGAAGAAAGATCATCCCCAAGAGCTATTTGACTACCGCCCCATTTGCTTGATCGGAAGTTTGTATAAAATTCTTTCTAAGTTACTGGCTAATCGTTTGAAATTAGTGTTAGGTAAATTGATTTCTAAATGTCAATCAGCATTCCTTCCTAATTTAGCCACTAGAAGAAAAGACGCGTGTCTCCTTTTCAAAGTTGATTTCGAGCGTGCTTATGATACTGTTAGTTGGATCTTCTTGGAACGTATGATGCTCAAGATGGGTTTTGCGGACGGTTGGTTAAAGTGGATGAGAGCTTGCATTTTCGAAAGTTCGATGAGGAGGGATGATGAGGAGAGCGGTGGAAATTGGCAAATTCAAGGGATATTGTATTAATCATGAAGTGCAATTCCAAATCCTTCAATTTGCAGATGACACTATTTTAGTAGGCGAAGGTAGCTGGGAGAATATTTGGACCATAAAATCTCTACTTCGAGGCTTTGAATTGGTAAAAATATTTTCTTTAATCATGTAGTTATTTTTCATAAATTATTTAATCATTCATGAAATTCCTTTTTATTTGCATTTTTTCATATTTCATTTGTGGATGACTTCATGGACAAGTAACACATTTTTTCTTCATAATTTTTCATTTTTAATCAACATCATTCTCATGTTAAATTTAAAATTAAAATCATCATGCATCATCATGCATATGCATTTTTATTTTTTCAACATTTCATTTTATTATTTCATGTGATTATTTAATCTTGCTATTTTGTCCAAAAAATCAAAGAAATGCCAAAAAAATTCCCAATCATTAACACATCATCATTTTTATCATTAGCAACCTAGAAGGTTCTATTCCTCTCCACCTCACCAAATAGTACAACAAAATTCCACATTATCCATACCAAAAAAATCACAAAAAATCAATCATTTGTACTATACCATTTCTACCCTCATTCTCATTGATTCTAACCTAATTCCAATCATATATAAACCTTGACAAAACCTCAGAGGCGCAGCCACAGAACCCTAGATCAGAAATCACCCAAAAATTCATGAACTTTTTCTCTCTTTTTCTCAAAATTCGAAATCCCTTGAAACCTCTTTCAAACTTCAAATTCTTGATCAAATAAGCTTCTAATAACTTCCAGAAGCACAAAACAATCAAAAAACAAAAGCTCTAACCCATAATTTGAGAGAATCAAAGCCTCAAAAACTCCAAAAAATGTGATAATGGAACTTAAACTTCCAGCCACCTTTTCAGACATTTTTCAACACTATTCATCATAAAATGACACCATGAACCTTTTCCCATCAACAATTTTGCTTAATCTTGCTTAAATCGTGTTTTCCAAATTTTTCACACAAACTTTATCTCAATATATCTCAAGCTTGAAACACTTTCTGAAAAAACTAATGGCATATTCATAACCAGAATGAAAAATCGAGAAGGATAGACCTTTGTTTCGCACGATTTGGTTAAGATTTGATGATTTTCGAATTTGACCGAAGCATGTGTTGTTGTTGTTCTTCGTGAGGAAGAAGAAGATGTACCGTGATCCCTCGCGTTTCCAGATTAATCCGCAGCCGTTGGATCAAAATAAAATGTCGCAGCCGTTGATCAAATGATTATATCGCGTACGTTGGATCAATTAATGAGGAGATCTGACGTGCCACAACGTGCGTTCCACCGTACTCTTTACTTCTTGCGTAACCCTAAATCCTTTTTAATTGACTTTTACTTTTTCTGCTGATTTGCTATTTGCACCTCTACTTTTTACTGCGCTTGTATAAAATGCACCCCCCCTTTGTTAAGTTTTAAGTGATTTTTAGCTTATTTGCAAAAGCACTTATGTGACTTATTAGCTTATTTAAGCTTATTAGGTCACTGTTTATGCTTATATTGTAGTTAATTTCACTTGTGAATTTTCCTAACTTGTTTAAGTGATTATTTTTTGATTAAGCGATTTTTAAACCTAAAAGTGAATAAGTGCTTATTTGAACCAAAAGCTTTTTAGCTTATTTGGATCACCTTTTTGCACTAGATTAATTAATTTTCCAGATTCTTTAATCTGAAGTTGTTGACTTATTATCATAAGTTATTTTCCAACTCAATAGCTTTTTAGCTTAATTAATCACTTTTTAGCTTATTTTCATAAGCACTTATTTGGTGCTTAAGCTTTTTAGCTTATTGGACCATTCGGTTATGCTTAAATCATGTGTGATTCCTGTTTGTCTCATTTGAGCATTTATTTTTGCTTTTTAGCTTATTCTTTAGCTTTTTAGCTTATTTAATCAATTTTTAGCTTATTTTCATAAGCACTTATTTGGTGCTTGAGCTTTTTAGCTTACTGGACCATTTTGCTTTGCTCATATCATGTTTGATTTCAGATTATGTTCATGCTTCCTTAGCTTGTTATTTAATCACTTTTTTAGCTTTTTAGCTTATTTACTTAAGTGCTTAATTATGATTAATTGCTTATTTTTATTTCTTATGCTTGTCTTCAGCTCTTTAGCTTTACTTCAATTCATTCTAACTCATCTCATTTACTTTGATTTAATTTAGCATGTTTATGTTATTTAATTCATTGTACGCTAGTTTAGCTTATGCATTTCTATTTAATTGTGCATCATCAATTCTCATCCATTCTTGAGTAATTCATGCATATTTAACTATATTATGTTGATTCATGCATTCTCATTTGAATACTTGCATTCATTCGCATTTAATTGTCGCATTGTTATTATATCGATTGTCATCGTTATTTAATTTTGCACACTATTTTACATCCTTGAACTTAAGTTTTCATAATCAAACTTAATCAAACTCTTTTTGCAATAAGTAAAGGTTGAAAAAGGGGGAATCTGTCATTTGATTCTTTCCCCCCGGGTTGACTTGGTCGCTAGACATTTGACTAGTGCTCGTGAGCTGCTCTCAATCTAAACCAACGTTAAAATCAATCAACACTCGTCTTTTTCTTTTGAACACTTTTTCCTTAATCAAATTAATAGAGACTTTCATAATAAAAGGATGAAAAAGGGGGAATCTGTCATTTGATTCTTTCCCCCCGGGTTGACTTGGTCGCTAGACATTTGACTAGTGCTCGTGAGTTAGCTCTTATTATAAAACCAAAACAAGCGCTAAAATCAAATCAACGCACTCAAACTTCTTTTCAGAAAACATGGATATACGCTTTATCCATTCCTCCGACACACACGAGCTTAAGCCTCTTTTTAGAGTATACAAGCACCGTTGTATCAGCGGAATGTGAAATAAGAAACATCCGTTATTCAACTCTCTTTTTCAACGGATACACGTCTTATCTACTCCTCTGACACACACACAGCTTAAGCCTCTGATTAGAGCATACAAGCGTCGTTGTGTCAGCGGAATACGAAATAAACGTTATCCACTAAAACCAACCAACCCCACAAACATTTTTTTACCAGAACTACGTGAGTTTTGAGTTTCCCATTGCACCGGGGAATACGTAGGAGCGGGCTCCTACAACCGTCAAACTCAACTTATAAAAACTTTTTTTTAATTTCTTTGGAAACGAAGTAGAAAATAGCCAAGTGATAGAGTAATTTAATTCAAACCTACGCAGACGAACCCTAAACCACCTAAACGGTTCCCATCGAGTACGATGGATGCGAGGGGTGCTAATACCTTCCTCTCGCATAACCAACTCCCGAACCTAAACCAAGGTTTTCGTGATATTTTCCTTTCCCCTTCCGGGATAAATAAACGTCAATGGCGACTTCATTGTATGAAAAATGGAAGTGATTTTCCAGCCCGCTACAGCTGGCGACTTCACTGGGGACTCTTGAGAGTTAAGCCTAGTTTAGGCGGTTTATTATTTGTCTGCTATTTCCAGGTTTGCAGTATCTTACTCTATCTTTTATTTTTCTGTCAATTATATGCTTGGCTGGCTGTTTCTCTTCTTCTACTCCTTCTTTTATTTTTCTTTTGCCCTTGTGGCATGGTTACTGTGTGAAGCTCTATACCTGAGCTTGAGAAAAACTTAAGTTAAGCTAGGGGTCGTTATGTCGGGTCGCTAGACATTTGACTAGTGCTCGTCGGCATAATCACCCCGCCTAGAGTAGATCCTCTTGGAAATGTCGGGTCGCTAGACATTTGATCAGTGCTCGTCGATGTTTCCCTGTTGGGTCCGTGACTCTAGGGACCTTTTGATTGACCGGTCTAGAACCTAAACTTGTATTTAGGGACCACCGTCTAGAACCCGAGTCCAGGTTATGCAGTAACCTTACCTAGAGGAGATTCCCTTTTGGACGCGTTTGTCGTGAGCTTTGCAATAGCGACATCGTTTCCAAAGGGGCAATCCGTGATTTAACCATATCAAACTTAGAACAACATGTGAGAGGGGTGTGTTGCAGGTAACTTTGAGCCTTTTGACCTCAGAAATGATAATTGAACCTCTGCTTCACTGTGACAGAATCTGCTACAAAAGTGCATCCATGCATCCATGCACTCATGCATTCAGTCATACAAAAATATTTTGCATAACATTTGCATAAAAAATAAAATGATAAAGCATAAAAAAACTTTTGCATGCATTTGCATTCATACACAAAATCATTATCTCATCTTCACCCGTTCACATCAACAGCTTCATTCCCGACACTAATACCGGACTCCAAGTATTTCAAGAGAATTATGGAGAATATGCAGAAGCAGATTGATGCCTTGAGAGGCGATGTGGACCAAGTGACTGACAAGTTGGACCATGTTTTGGAAATACTAGCTAGTCTCATTCTGCCTTCAAGAGTAGACGCTGCAACAGTAGGGGCAAATCCTTCAATTGGTTCCCCGTTGTCAAAAGTGGTGTGGCCTTCATTCGATTCATCACCCGGATATACTTCTGCAGTTGGCAAAGTCACCCAAGGGTCAATGAGTACCAACACCGAATTCATGGTCGGCCAGCCAAGAACTTATCAGGTCCAACCCAGGTTTGCTATGCCTCAAAGTCTAGAGGACCCTAAGAACGCTCATCGAGGTGATAACTTTAAGGGAAAATCGGTTGTATCCCCGAGTGAGGAGACTCACCAAAGGTTCAAGGCAATAGAGGACAAGCTAATGATGATGGAATCATTCTTGCCCAACAATGTCAGCCCACCTCACTCTCGCTCAACGGTGTCTGCTCGCACCCCATGCTTCAATCATCAGTATCCAACAGTTGTTCAACCTCAACACCAGCCTCTCCTCATAGAGCAACCCCAGCCTTTTCTCATAGAGCAACCTTAGCCTCTCATCAAAGAGCAACATCCGCCTCTTTCGGCAAGAGCAACATCAGCCTCTCATCAAAGAGCAACATCAGCCTCTTCCGGCAAGAGCAACATTAGCCTCTCATCATAGAGCAACATCAGCCTCTCATCAAAGAGCAACATCCGCCTCTTTCGGCAAGAGCAACATCAGCCTCAGCAAAGATTTAAAAAGGTCTTTGATTCCATCCCAATACCCTATAGTCAGCTTTTTCCACATTTGGTGCACAATAAGATGGTAACTCCAAGAACTCTGAAACAAGTGACCGCGCCTTTTCCGGCTTGGTACAAGCAAGGATCCACATGTGAATACCATTCTGGGGCTGAAAGGCATACTATTGAAAGTTGCAAAGCCTTCAAGCACGAAGTCCAGAGATTAATTGATCAGAAACTGTTGACTTTCAAGGAAAGGGGAGAGCTCAACCGTGAAGGTTAATCCATTGCCCGGTCATGTAGATCCATCTGTGGATGCCAGTTGAAGAATTCAAGGATTGAATCAAGCTACAAAAGTTATCATTTAGGTTGTTACCTTTTTGCTAAGTATTTACTTACAGTTAAACTTTGTTTGTTTGAAATTTTAATCTTAATGAAATAATAATGCATGTTTTGAATCCATTCTTTCATGTCCATTCACTTTTCTCTCTTCTACCTCACAAAAGCAAAAAATATATATCAATATTTCTCATTTCATTTCTTTCTTTATCATTTCTGTTTGAACAAAGATTGGAGAGAGGATGATGAAAAACGAAATAACCAAGTTGCTACGGTATGCTTTCGAATAAAACTTTGCTGATGATGTAAGACATTGTTTCAAACTCCCAAACACTGGAGAAATAAGGGAGATAATCCGTAGTCACCCCCTTTGAGCCTAGAAGTTGGTGTTTCTTTCTCTACGAAAAACCCGCAATCTTGACCCGGGGCAAGGTAGTGTTCAGTTAATTCGACCATGCGTTCGAGTTTCAAGAGAAAAAAAAAATCAATAAGGTGTTCCTCATCACCCATTATCAAGGCAGTCACAATTCGCCAAACAAAATCCAAAAAAAAAGAAGAAAAGCCCGCTAAGTCCAAACCTCCAAAATGACTTAGGCAAAAATTAGGGTATCCCGCTAGACTAAAAATGCAAAAGAATGGTCTAGGCAAAAGTTAGGGATTTAAAAAAAAATGAAAAAAAAATGCAAAAAGTGAAGGTCACCAAGATTCACGACAAAACAAAATCATGTGACCAAAACAAAAAGGAATGTGACTGCCACACAAAAAAGGGAACACATCCTCGGTTCCCAAGCCATCATATACTCACAATGACAATCCCAAAAACCTCTTGGTACTTGAATTCATGAGTTGAGTTAATTGAACATAGGGCTGAAGATCATCACGAAGAAAGGGACGAGTTAAAATCAAACTTTGAGCCTTATATCCTTTTATTCAGAAACCGTGAACCAGGCCACGTTACAACCTTCAAAAGACCTAATTGAAGCAAGGTTTATTTTGAAAGCATACGGTAGCAAGGTTGCGTTAACCTGACTCCCAAAAATCTTTTGTTAATATCATACTCTCACACCATCTTCCACAATATACATCCATTGTACATAAATTCCATCTCAATTTCAATTTCAAAACTTGCATTAAAATGGCATTAGAATTACTATTTCAAGCAAACAGGTTTATCTGCAAGTCAGCACTTGACAATAAGGAAGTTCCAACTCTGAGCTGTTACCAAGCAATCAAGAAGAACCTTGGACTAATCTGGGGCAGGTATCTCAGGACTTCACTTAATCATGGGGCACATCCCTTAGAAAGGTCATTCGGCCTGGACATGGTGTCCTAAGATCGCATCATGGAAAGCAGTATCAAAACCCAGTTTTCAAGGACCTAACAAATCAGTTTAGAACGCTCTTAATCAGGGGCAAATCACCTTGGGATTCTGCCAATCAAGAGTAAACTCTTGTGACTAGGGGCAGATCACATGAAGATCCTGCTGGCCCAGCCAAACATGTTTCAAGAATGGGTCAATCTAAGGGCAAACCTCTATGAGAGGGAGAACCAATATCAGTAAGTTGGCAAAAATCAAGGGAAAAAGCAAAATACTTCAAATGCCCAACAGACTGGGGCAAGACAATATACACAGGGGCAGGTTCTCCCTATATCTTCAAGCTACTCAAGCAAAGTCTGGTAGATATCTGCAACCATTAAGTCTGGAACTGGTGTCGGGGATCAACATCAAGCCATCATTCCACAAAAAGCCTTGATACCCGAAACACTCCCACCCTCCAAAGAGGCATCAGTCATCGTCATGCATTAGTCATGTCATTTCATTCATGCAAATAAGCGTCATGCATTAGTCATGTCATTTCATTCATGTAAATCGTTAACATGCATTGGTCACGGCATTTCATTCAAGCATCAGGTATGCCCCATACCACAAGACCAATGACTCAGAAAAAACCAAATAGCCAAATCAAACATCCACAATCAAGAACCTAACCTTGCATTGGCACACCTTCAAAGTCCAATCATTATTGGCAAACCCACTCAAAGTCCAATCATTATTGGCAAACACCTTCAAAGTCCAATCATTATTGGCACACCTTCAAAGTCCAATCATTATTGGCAAACCTACTCAAAGTCCAATCATTATTGGCAAACACCATCAAAGTCCAATAATTATTGGCACACCCGCAAAGACCAATTATTATTGGTACCCAATATTCAATGGAATCCAAATAAAACCCAGTGTTCATTAACACCCATGTTGAAACCCAATTCTAATAACACACAATCATTTCATACATGCATTTCATTTCATGCATAAATAATCATGATAAACATGCATTCATAAAGCAGGCTCGAAAATTCCTACTCAAGGAATACAGATGTTGGTCACTTAATCGCCAAGAGAGGCAGCTTGACCTGTTTCCAACAGGTTGGTTGGTGAATTATTTTCCCAGCAGATTAGTTGGAAGATCTCCTCCCCAGTGAATGGCAGATTGGCTAAAAAATTTCTTCCACAAGACAAGTATCTTCAGCTTTGTCTGGTTCCCCAACAGGAATGACAACAAATATCTTCAGCTTTGTCCGGTTCCCCAACAGGAATGACAACAACCTTGTCCGGTTCCCCAACAGGAATGACAACAAATATCTTCAGCTTTGTCCGGTTCCCCAACAGGAATGACAGCAACCTTGTCCGGTTCCCCAACAGGAATGACAACAAAAATTTTCAGCTTTGTCCGGTTCCCCAACAGGAATGACAGCAACCTTTTCCGGTTCCCCAACAGGAATGACAGCAACCTTGTCCGGTTCCCCAACAGGAATGACAGCAACCTTGTCCGGTTCCCCAACAGGAATGACATCAGTTTGTCCGGTTCCCCAATAGGAATGACAACGAGCATCTTCAACTTTGTCCGGTTCCCCAACAGGAATGACATTAGTTTGTCCGGTTCCCCAATAGGAATGACAACGAGCATCTTCAACTTTGTCCGGTTCCCCAACATGAATGACATCAGTTTGTCCGGTTCCCCAATATGAATGACAACGAACATCTTCAGCTTTGTCCGGTTCCCCAAAAGGAATGACAGCAAACCTCTTCAGCTTTGTCCGGTTCCCCAAAAGGAATGACAGCAAATATCTGCAGCTTTGCCCGGTTCCCCAAAAGGAATGACAAGCAAACCTGCTCAACCTTGTCCGGTTCCCTAAAAGGAATGACAGCAGGTATATTTGAGTTTCCCTAATAGGAAAGCTAAAACAGGTATACTCGATCAACTTATCTTTCATCAACATTCATTTCATAGCAAAATTAGGGCATTCTGTATTTAATTATCTTTTACCATAAGAATACGAATATCGAGGTTATTCGCATTCTTACGGTCCAAGCTAATTAAATAGGGGCAGCTGTCATACCCTAATTTTGCCCCATACTTTTTTTATTCCCATTTTGCCCTTTTTGCATCAATTTCATAAAAACCCATAAAAATGCATAATTATTTCACAAAAATTCATAAAAATATTTTCTTTAATCATGTAGTTATTTTTCATAAATTATTTAATCATTCATGAAATTCCTTTTTATTTGCATTTTTTCATATTTCATTTGTAGATTACTTCATGGACAAGTAACACCTTTTTTCTTCATAATTTTTCATTTTTAATCAACATCATTCTCATGTTAAATTTAAAATTAAAATCATCATGCATATGCATTTTTATTTTTTCAACATTTCATTTTATTATCTCATGTGATTATTTAATCTTGCTATTTTGTCCAAAAAATCAAAGAAATGCCAAAAAAATTCTCAATCATTAACACATCATCATTTCTATCAATAGCAACCTAGAAGGTTCTATTCCTCTCCACCTCACCAAATAGTACAACAAAATTCCACATTATTCATACCAAAAAAATCACAAAAAATCAATCATTTGTACTATACCATTTCTACCCTCATTCTCATTGATTCTAACCTAATTCCAATCATATATAAACCTTGACAAAACCTCAGAGGCGCAGCCACAGAACCCTAGATCAGAAATCACCCAAAAATTCATGAACTTTTTCTCTCTTTTTCTCAAAATTCGAAATCCCTTGAAACCTCTTTCAAACTTCAAATTCTTGATCAAATAAGCTTCTAATAACTTCCAGAAGCACAAAACAATCAAAAAACACAAGCTCTAACCCATAATTTGAGAGAATCAAAGCCTCAAAAACTCCAAAAAATGTGATAATGGAACTTAAACTTCCAGCCACCTTTTCAGCCATTTTTCAACACCATTCATCATCAAATGACACCATGAACCTTTTCCCATCAACAATTTTGCTTAATCTTGCTTAAATCGTGTTTTCCAAATTTTTCACACAAACTTTATCTCAATATATCTCAAGCTTGAAACACTTTCTGAAAAACCTAATGGCATATTCATGACCAGCAAGAAAAATCGAGCAGGATAGATCTTTGTTTCGCACGATTTGGTTAAGATTTGATGATTTTCGAATTTGACCGAAGCATATGTTGTTGTTGTTCTTCGTGAGGAAGAAGAAGATGTACCGTGATCCCTCGCGTTTCCAGATTAATCCGCAGCCGTTGGATCAAAAGGAAATGTCGCAGCCGTTGATCAAATGATTATATCGCGTACGTTGGATCAATTAATGAGGAGATCTGACGTGCCACAACATGTGTTCCACCGTACTCTTTACTTCCTGCGTAACCCTAAATCCTTTTTAATTGACTTTTACTTTGATTATTTTTTGATTAAGTGATTTTTAAACCTAAAAGTGAATAAGTGCTTATTTGAACCAAAAGCTTTTTAGCTTATTTGGATCACCTTTTTGCACTAGATTAATTAATTTTCCAGATTCTTTAATCTGAAGTTGTTGACTTATTTTCATAAGTTATTTTCCAACTCAATAGCTTTTTAGCTTAATTAATCACTTTTTAGCTTATTTTCATAAGCACTTATTTGGTGCTTAAGCTTTTTAGCTTATTGGACCATTCAGTTATGCTTAAATCATGTGTGATTCCTGTTTGTCTCATTTGAGCATTTATTTTTGCTTTTTAGCTTATTCTTTAGCTTTTTAGCTTATTTAATCACTTTTTAGCTTATTTTCATAAGCACTTATTTGGTGCTTGAGCTTTTTTAGCTTACTGGACCATTTTGCTTTGCTCATATCATGTTTGATTTCAGATTATGTTCATGCTTCCTTAGCTTGTTATTTAGTCACTTTTTTAGCTTTTTAGCTTATTTACTTAAGTGCTTAATTATGATTAATTGCTTATTTTTATTTCTTATGCTTGTCTTCAGCTCTTTAGCTTTACTTCAATTCATTCTAACTCATCTCATTTACTTTGATTTAATTTAGCATGTTTATGTTATTTAATTCATTGTACGCTACTTTAGCTTATGCATTTCTATTTAATTGTGCATCATCAATTCTCATTCATTCTTGAGTCATTCATGCATATTTAACTATATTATGTTGATTCATGCATTCTCATTTGAATACTTGCATTCATTCGCATTTAATTGTCGCATTGTTATTATATCGATTGTCATCGTTATTTAATTTTGCACACTATTTTACATCCTTGAACTTGAGTTTTCATAATCAAACTTAATCAAACTCTTTTTGCAATAAGTAAAGGTTGAAAAAGGGGGAATCTGTCATTTGATTCTTTCCCCCCGGGTTGACTTGGTCGCTAGACATTTGACTAGTGCTCGTGAGCTGCTCTCAATCTAAACCAACGTTAAAATCAATCAACACTCGTCTTTTTCTTTTGAACACTTTTTCCTTAATCAAATTAATAGAGACTTTCATAATAAAAGGATGAAAAAGGGGGAATCTGTCATTTGATTCTTTCCCCCCGGGTTGACTTGGTCGCTAGACATTTGACTAGTGCTCGTGAGTTAGCTCTTATTATAAAACCAAAACAAGCGCTAAAATCAAATCAACGCACTCAAACTTCTTTTCAGAAAACATGGATATACGCTTTATCCATTCCTCCGACACACACGAGCTTAAGCCTCTTTTTAGAGTATACAAGCACCGTTGTATCAGCGGAATGTGAAATAAGAAACATCCGTTATTCAACTCTCTTTTTCAACGGATACACGTCTTATCTACTCCTCTGACACACACACAGCTTAAGCCTCTGATTAGAGCATACAAGCGTCGTTGTGTCAGCGGAATACGAAATAAACGTTATCCACTAAAACCAACCAACCCCACAAACATTTTTTTACCAGAACTACGTGAGTTTTGAGTTTCCCATTGCACCGGGGAATACGTAGGAGCGGGCTCCTACAACCGTCAAACTCAACTTATAAAAACTTTTTTTTAATTTCTTTGGAAACGAAGTAGAAAATAGCCAAGTGATAGAGTAATTTAATTCAAACCTACGCAGACGAACCCTAAACCACCTAAACGGTTCCCATCGAGTACGATGGATGCGAGGGGTGCTAATACCTTCCTCTCGCATAACCAACTCCCGAACCTAAACCAAGGTTTTCGTGATATTTTCCTTTCCCCTTCCGGGATAAATAAACGTCAATGGCGACTTCATTGTATGAAAAATGGAAGTGATTTTCCAGCCCGCTACAGCTGGCGACTTCACTGGGGACTCTTGAGAGTTAAGCCTAGTTTAGGCGGTTTATTATTTGTCTGCTATTTCCAGGTTTGCAGTATCTTACTCTATCTTTTATTTTTTTGTCAGTTATATGCTTGGCTGGCTGTTTCTCTTCTTCTACTCCTTCTTTTATTTTTCTTTTGCCCTTGTGGCATGGTTACTGTGTGAAGCTCTATACCCGAGCTTGAGAAAAACTTAAGTTAAGCTAGGGGTCGTTATGTCGGGTCGCTAGACATTTGACTAGTGCTCGTCGGCATAATCACCCCGCCTAGAGTAGATCCTCTTGGAAATGTCCGGTCGCTGGACATTTGACCAGTGCTCGTCGATGTTTCCCTGTTGGGTCCGTGACTCTAGGGACCTTTTGATTGACCGGTCTAGAACCTAAACTTGTATTTAGGGACCACCGTCTAGAACCCGAGTCCAGGTTATGCAGTAACCTTACCTAGAGGAGATTCCCTTTTGGACGCGTTTGTCGTGAGCTTTGCAATAGCGACATCGTTTCCAAAGGGGCAATCCGTGATTTAACCATATCAAACTTAGAACAACATGTGAGAGGGGTGTGTTGCAGGTAACTTTGAGCCTTTTGACCTCAGAAATGATAATTGAACCTCTGCTTCACTGTGACAGAATCTGCTACAAAAGTGCATCCATGCATCCATGCACTCATGCATTCAGTCATACAAAAATATTTTGCATAACATTTGCATAAAAAATAAAATGATTAAGCATAAAAAAACTTTTGCATGCATTTGCATTCATACACAAAATCATTATCTCATCTTCACCCGTTCACATCAACAGCTTCATTCCCGACACTAATACCGGACTCCAAGTATTTCAAGAGAATTATGGAGAATATGCAGAAGCAGATTGATGCCTTGAGAGGCGATGTGGACCAAGTGACTGACAAGTTGGACCATGTTTTGGAAATACTAGCTAGTCTCATTCTGCCTTCAAGAGTAGACGCTGCAACAGTAGGGGCAAATCCTTCAATTGGTTCCCCGTTGTCAAAAGTGGTGTGGCCTTCATTCGATTCATCACCCGGATATACTTCTGCAGTTGGCAAAGTCACCCAAGGGTCAATGAGTACCAACACCGAATTCATGGTCGGCCAGCCAAGAACTTATCAGGTCCAACCCAAGTTTGCTATGCCTCAAAGTCTAGAGGACCCTAAGAACGCTCATCGAGGTGATAACTTTAAGGGAAAATCGGTTGTATCCCCGAGTGAGGAGACTCACCAAAGGTTCAAGGCAATAGAGGACAAGCTAATGATGATGGAATCATTCTTGCCCAACAATGTCAGCCCACCTCACTCTCGCTCAACGGTGTCTACTCGCACCTCATGCTTCAATCATCAGTATCCAACAGTTGTTCAACCTCAACACCAGCCTCTCCTCATAGAGCAACCCCAGCCTTTTCTCATAGAGCAACCTCAGCCTCTCATCAAAGAGCAACATCCGCCTCTTTCGGCAAGAGCAACATCAGCCTCTCATCAAAGAGCAACATCAGCCTCTTCCGGCAAGAGCAACATCAGCCTCTCATCATAGAGCAACATCAGCCTCTCATCAAAGAGCAACATCAGCCTCTCATCAAAGAGCAACATCCGCCTCTTTCGGCAAGAGCAACATCAGCCTCAGCAAAGAGTTAAAAAGGTCTTTGATTCCTCCCCAATACCCTATAGTCAGCTTTTTCCACATTTGGTGCACAATAAGATGGTAACTCCAAGAACTCTGAAACAAGTGACCGCGCCTTTTCCGGCTTGGTACAAGCAAGGATCCACATGTGAATACCATTCTGGGGCTGAAAGGCATACTATTGAAAGTTGCAAAGCCTTCAAGCACGAAGTCCAGAGATTAATTGATCAGAAACTGTTGACTTTCAAGGAAAGGGGAGAGCTCAACCGTGAAGGTTAATCCATTGCCCGGTCATGTAGATCCATCTGTGGATGCCAGTTGAAGAATTCAAGGATTGAATCAAGCTACAAAAGTTATCATTTAGGTTGTTACCTTTTTGCTAAGTATTTACTTACAGTTAAACTTTGTTTGTTTGAAATTTTAATCTTAATGAAATAATAATGCATGTTTTGAATCCATTCTTTCATGTCCATTCACTTTTCTCTCTTCTACCTCACAAAAGCAAAAAATATATATCAATATTTCTCATTTCATTTCTTTCTTTATCATTTCTGTTTGAACAAAGATTTGAGAGAGGATGATGAAAAACGAAATAACCAAGTTGCTACGGTATGCTTTCGAATAAAACTTTGCTGATGATGTAAGACATTGTTTCAAACTCCCAAACACTGGAGAAATAAGGGAGATAATCCGTAGTCACCCCCTTTGAGCCTAGAAGTTGGTGTTTCTTTCTCTACGAAAAACCCGCAATCTTGACCCGGGGCAAGGTAGTGTTCAGTTAATTCGACCATGCGTTCGAGTTTCAAGAGAAAAAAAAAATCAATAAGGTGTTCCTCATCACCCATTATCAAGGCAGTCACAATTCGCCAAACAAAATCCAAAAAAAAAAGAAGAAAAGCCCGCTAAGTCCAAACCTCCAAAATGACTTAGGCAAAAATTAGGGTATCCCGCTAGACTAAAAATGCAAAAGAATGGTCTAGGCAAAAGTTAGGGATTTTAAAAAAAAAAATGAAAAAAAATGCAAAAAGTGAAGGTCACCAAGATTCACGACAAAACAAAATCATGTGACCAAAACAAAAAGGAATGTGACTGCCACACAAAAAAGGGAACACATCCTCGGTTCCCAAGCCATCATATACACACAATGACAATCCCAAAAACCTCTTGGTACTTGAATTCATGAGTTGAGTTAGTTGAACATAGGGCCGAAGATCATCACGAAGAAAGGGACGAGTTAAAATCAAACTTTGAGCCTTATATCCTTTTATTCAGAAACCGTGAACCAGGCCACGTTACAACCTTCAAAAGACCTAATTGAAGCAAGGTTTATTTTGAAAGCATACGGTAGCAAGGTTGCGTTAACCTGACTCCCAAAAATCTTTTGTTAATATCATACTCTCACACCATCTTCCACAATATACATCCATTGTACATAAATTCCATCTCAATTTCAATTTCAAAACTTGCATTAAAATGGCATTAGAATTACTATTTCAAGCAAACAGGTTTATCTGCAAGTCAGCACTTGACAATAAGGAAGTTCCAACTCTGAGCTGTTACCAAGCAATCAAGAAGAACCTTGGACTAATCTGGGGCAGCTATCTCAGGACTTCACTTAATCATGGGGCACATCCCTTAGAAAGGTCATTCGGCCTGGACATGGTGTCCTAAGATCGCATCATGGAAAGCGGTATCAAAACCCAGTTTTCAAGGACCTAACAAATCAGTTTAGAACGCTCTTAATCAGGGGCAAATCACCTTGGGATTCTGCCAATCAAGAGCAAACTCTTGTGACTAGGGGCAGATCACATGAAGATCCTGCTGGCCCAGCCAAACATGTTTCAAGAATGGGTCAATCTAAGGGCAAACCTCTATGAGAGGGAGAACCAATATCAGTAAGTTGGCAAAAATCAAGGGAAAAAGCAAAATACTTCAAATGCCCAACAGACTGGGGCAAGACAATATACACAGGGGCAGGTTCTCCCTATATCTTCAAGCTACTCAAGCAAAGTCTGGTAGATATCTGTAACCATTAAGTCTGGAACTGGTGTCGGGGATCAACATCAAGCCATCATTCCACAAAAAGCCTTGATACCCGAAACACTCCCACCCTCCAAAGAGGCATCAGTCATCGTCATGCATTAGTCATGTCATTTCATTCATGCAAATAAGCGTCATGCATTAGTCATGTCATTTCATTCATGTAAATCGTTAACATGCATTGGTCACGTCATTTCATTCAAGCATCAGGTATGCCCCATACCACAAGACCAATGACTCAGAAAAAACCAAATAGCCAAATCAAACATCCACAATCAAGAACCTAACCTTGCATTGGCACACCTTCAAAGTCCAATCATTATTGTCAAACCCACTCAAAGTCCAATCATTATTGGCAAACACCTTCAAAGTCCAATCATTATTGGCACACCTTCAAAGTCCAATCATTATTGGCAAACCTACTCAAAGTCCAATCATTATTGGCAAACACCATCAAAGTCCAATAATTATTGGCACACCCGCAAAGACCAATTATTATTGGTACCCAATATTCAATGGAATCCAAATAAAACCCAGTGTTCATTAACACCCATGTTGAAACCCAACTTCTAATAGCACACAATTATTTCATACATGCATTTCATTTCATGCATAAATAATCATGATAAACATGCATTCATAAAGCAGGCTCGAAAATTCCTACTCAAGGAATACAGATGTTGGTCACTTAATCGCCAAGAGAGGCAGCATGACCTGTTTCCAACAGGTTGGTTGGTGAATTATTTTCCCAGCAGATTAGTTGGAAGATCTCCTCCCCAGTGAATGGCAGATTGGCTAAAAAATTTCTTCCACAAGACAAGTATCTTCAGCTTTGTCCGGTTCCCCAACAGGAATGACAGCAACCTTGTCCGGTTCCCCAACAGGAATGACAACAAATATCTTCAGCTTTGTCCGGTTCCCCAACAGGAATGACAGCAACCTTGTCCGGTTCCCCAACAGGAATGACAACAAAAATTTTCAGCTTTGTCCGGTTCCCCAACAGGAATGACAGCAACCTTGTCCGGTTCCCCAACAGGAATGACAGCAACCTTGTCCGGTTCCCCAACAGGAATGACACCAACCTTGTCCGGTTCCCCAACAGGAATGACAACAAATATCTTCAGCTTTGTCCGATTCCCCAACAGGAATGACAGCAACCTTGTCCGGTTCCCCAACAGGAATGACAGCAACCTTGTCCGGTTCCCCAACAGGAATGACATCAGTTTGTCCGGTTCCCCAATAGGAATGACAACGAGCATCTTCAACTTTGTCCGGTTCCCCAACAGGAATGACATTAGTTTGTCCGGTTCCCCAATAGGAATGACAACGAGCATCTTCAACTTTGTCCGGTTCCCCAACAGGAATGACATCAGTTTGTCCGGTTCCCCAATAGGAATGACAACGAACATCTTCAGCTTTGTCCGGTTCCCCAAAAGGAATGACAACAAACATCTTCTGCTTTGTCCGGTTCCCCAAAAGAAATGACAGCAAATATCTGCAGCTTTGCCCGGTTCCCCAAAAGGAATGACAAGCAAACCTCCTCAACCTTGTCCGGTTCCCCAAAAGGAATGACAACAGGTATATTTGAGTTTCCCTAATAGGAAAGCTAAAACAGGTATACTCGATCCACTTATCTTTCATCAACATTCATTTTATAGCAAAATTAGGGCATTCTGTATTTAATTATCTTTTACCACAAGAATACGAATACCGAGGTTATTCGCATTCTTACGGTCCAAGCTAATTAAATAGGGGCAGCTGTCATACCCTAATTTTGCCCCATACTTTTTTTATTCCCATTTTGCCCTTTTTGCATCAATTTCATAAAAACCCATAAAAATGCATAATTATTTCACAAAAATTCATAAAAATATCTTCTTTAATCATGTAGTTATTTTTCATAAATTATTTAATCAGTCATGAAATTCCTTTTTATTTGCATTTTTTCATATTTCATTTGTAGATTACTTCATGGACAAGTAACACCTTTTTTCTTCATAATTTTTCATTTTTAATCAACATCATTCTCATGTTAAATTTAAAATTAAAATCATCATGCATATGCATTTTTATTTTTTCAACATTTCATTTTATTATTTCATGTGATTATTTAATCTTGCTATTTTGTCCAAAAATCAAAGAAATGCCAAAAAAATTCCCAATCATTAACACATTATCATTTCTATCATTAGCAACCTAGAAGGTTCTATTCCTCTCCACCTCACCAAATAGTACAACAAAATTCCACATTATCCGTACCAAAAAAATCACAAAAAATCAATCATTTGTACTATACCATTTCTACCCTCATTCTCATTGATTCTAACCTAATTCCAATCATATATAAACCATGACAAAACCTCAGAGGCGCAGCCACAGAACCCTAGATCAGAAATCACCCAAAAATTCATGAACTTTTTCTCTCTTTTTCTCAAAATTCGAAATCCCTTGAAACCTCTTTCAAACTTCAAATTCTTGATCAAATAAGCTTCTAATAACTTCCATAAGCACAAAACAATCAAAAAACACAAGCTCTAACCCATAATTTGAGAGAATCAAAGCCTCAAAAACTACAAAAAATGTGATAATGGAACTTAAACTTCCAGCCACCTTTTCAGCCATTTTTCAACACCATTCATCATCAAATGACACCATGAACCTTTTCCCATCAACAATTTTGCTTAATCTTGCTTAAATCGTGTTTTCCAAATTTTTCACACAAACTTTATCTCAATATATCTCAAGCTTGAAACACTTTCTGAAAAACATAATGGCATATTCATGACCAGCATGAAAAATCGAGCAGGATAGATCTTTGTTTCGCACGATTTGGTTAAGATTTGATGATTTTCGAATTTGACCGAAGCATGTGTTGTTGTTGTTCTTCGTGAGGAAGAAGAAGAAGATGTACCGTGATCCCTCGCGTTTCCAGATTAATCCGCAGCCGTTGGATCAAAAGGAAATGTCGCAGCTGTTGATCAAATGATTATATCGCGTACGTTGGATCAATTAATGAGGAGATCTGACGTGCCACAACGTGCGTTCCACCGTACTCTTTACTTCCTGCGTAACCCTAACTCCTTTTTAATTGACTTTTACTTTTTCTGCTGACTTGCTATTTGCACCTCTACTTTTTACTGCGCTTGTATAAAATGCACCCCCCCTTTGTTAAGTTTTAAGTGATTTTTAGCTTATTAGCAAAAGCACTTATGTGACTTATTAGCTTATTTAAGCTTATTAGGTCACTGTTTATGCTTATATTGTAGTTAATTTCACTTGTGAATTTTCCTAACTTGTTTAAGTGATTATTTTTTGATTAAGTGATTTTTAAACCTAAAAGTGAATAAGTGCTTATTTGAACCAAAAGCTTTTTAGCTTATTTGGATCACCTTTTTGCACTAGATTAATTAATTTTCCAGATTCTTTAATCTGAAGTTGTTGACTTATTTTCATAAGTTATTTTCCAACTCAATAGCTTTTTAGCTTAATTAATCACTTTTTAGCTTATTTTCATAAGGACTTTTTTGGTGCTTAAGCGTTTTAGCTTATTGGACCATTCGGTTATGCTTAAATCATGTGTGATTCCTGTTTTTCTCATTTGAGCATTTATTTTTGCTTTTTAGCTTATTCTTTAGCTTTTTAGCTTATTTTCATAAGCACTTATTTGGTGCTTGAGCTTTTTAGCTTACTGGACCATTTTGCTTTGCTCATATCATGTTTGATTTCAGATTATGTTCATGCTTCCTTAGCTTGTTATTTAATCACTTTTTTAGCTTTTTAGCTTATTTACTTAAGTGCTTAATTATGATTAATTGCTTATTTTTATTTCTTATGCTTGTCTTCAGCTCTTTAGCTTTACTTCAATTCATTCTAACTCATCTCATTTACTTTGATTTAATTTAGCATGTTTATGTTATTTAATTCATTGTACGCTACTTTAGCTTATGCATTTCTATTTAATTGTGCATCATCAATTCTCATTCATTCTTGAGTCATTCATGCATATTTAACTATATTATGTTGATTCATGCATTCTCATTTGAATACTTGCATTCATTCGCATTTAATTGTCGCATTGTTATTATATCGATTGTCATCGTTATTTAATTTTGCACACTATTTTACATCCTTGAACTTGAGTTTTCATAATCAAACTTAATCAAACTCTTTTTGCAATAAGTAAAGGTTGAAAAAGGGGGAATCTGTCATTTGATTCTTTCCCCCCGGGTTGACTTGGTCGCTAGACATTTGACTAGTGCTCGTGAGCTGCTCTCAATCTAAACCAACGTTAAAATCAATCAACACTCGTCTTTTTCTTTTGAACACTTTTTCCTTAATCAAATTAATAGAGACTTTCATAATAAAAGGATGAAAAAGGGGGAATCTGTCATTTGATTCTTTCCCCCCGGGTTGACTTGGTCGCTAGACATTTGACTAGTGCTCGTGAGTTAGCTCTTATTCTAAAACCAAAACAAGCGCTAAAATCAAATCAACGCACTCAAACTTCTTTTCAGAAAACATGGATATACGCTTTATCCATTCCTCTGACACACACGAGCTTAAGCCTCTTTTTAGAGTATACAAGCACCGTTGTATCAGCGGAATGTGAAATAAGCAACATCCGTTATTCAACTCTCTTTTTCAACGGATACACGTCTTATCTACTCCTCTGACACACACACAGCTTAAGCCTCTGATTAGAGCATACAAGCGTCGTTGTGTCAGCGGAATACGAAATAAACGTTATCCACTAAAACCAACCAACCCCACAAACATTTTTTTACCAGAACTACGTGAGTTTTGAGTTTCCCATTGCACTGGGGAATACGTAGGAGCGGGCTCCTACAACCGTCAAACTCAACTAATAAAAACCTTTTTTTAATTTCTTTGGAAACGAAGTAGAAAATAGCCAAGTGATAGAGTAATTTAATTCAAACCTACGCAGACGAACCCTAAACCACCTAAACGGTTCCCATCGAGTACGATGGATGCGAGGGGTGCTAATACCTTCCTCTCGCATAACCAACTCCCGAACCTAAACCAAGGTTTTCGTGATATTTTCCTTTCCCCTTCCGGGATAAATAAACGTCAATGGCGACTTCATTGTATGAAAAATGGAAGTGATTTTCCAGCCCGCTACACCAAGCTCTCGGCGCGAAGCTCAAATTTGAATTTCTTGACGGTTCCATTCCGATTCCGATCGATGCATTTGATCCTTCATACCGCGCTTGGAATCGCTCCAATATGTTGATTCATAGCTGGATTATGAATTCCGTTGATTCATCGATCGTGCAATCGATCGTCTTCATGGAGAATGCTTCAAACGTGTGGCTCGATCTGAAAGAACGTTTTTCACAAGGGGATCTTGTTCGTGTTTTCGAGTTACAACAAGAAATCTATGCCTTGAATCAAGATTCTGATTCGGTAACTTCTTTTTATTCGAAATTGAAAACTCTGTGGGAAGAATTGGAAATTTATATGCCTATTCCTGTTTGTACTTGTCCTCTTCGTTGTTCATGTGCTGCGATGCGCACCGCTAGGTCTAATCATTATCTTCTTCATGCGATGCGTTTCTTGACTTGTTTGAACGATAGTTTTGGTGTTGTTAAATCTCAAATTCTAATGCTTGATCCTTTACCGTCTATGACCAAAATTTTCTCCATGGTTCTTCAATTTGAACGCCAAAACAGTACCACCAATCTTGATGATTCTAAGGCCTTAGTTAATGCTGCTGATAGCAAAACTCATGGCGCAAATCGCTCCAATTCCTCAGCTGGCTCTAAGCGTTACTGTACCTATTGCCACAAATCGAATCACTTCGTGGAAAATTGCTTCCAAAAGAATGGAGTTCCACCTCACATGAGAAAACTCTATCCTAGCTATAACAATGCTTCAGTTGAAGGGGGAGATAATAGTAGTGTTGATTCTTCAGCTTCATCTCATGACACAAGAGGATTATCTGCAACTCCTTCTTTCACTCAAGAACAATATGATAAGCTCATTAATCTAATTCAATCTTCTACTATTGCTCAATGTTATGTACCTATGACTTCCAATCAGGTTAGCTCTTTCCACACTGCTGGTCCTTCATCAGCAGGGAAACAAGGTAATGATTACTCAAATTTTTGTTTTTCTTTTCCATGTCATAACATAGCTCTTGACACTTGGATCTTAGATTCAGGTGCCAGTCACCATATTTGTGCCTCTTTGCACTGGTTTCACTCTTATAAGGAAATCAATCCCATGGTTATCAAGTTGCCTAATGGTAATCATGTTACTATCAAATTTGCAAGCACAATTATATTTTCCCCTTTGTTTAGGCTAACTGGTGTCTTGTTTGTGCCCAATTTCAACATAAATTTGATTTTTGTTTCTCTCTTATGCCACAATGCACTTTGTTCTGTTCATTTCATTGACACTACTTGCTTGATTCAGGAACATAAATCCATGAAGATGATTGGTTTGGCTGAGAAGAAAGATGGATTATATTACTTAGTTCAGACAAACAAGGTTGCTTCCTCTTCTCCTAGCTTCACATCTCATTCTATTTTCTGCAAATCATGTTCATCTCCCTGATAATGCACTTTGGCATTTTAGGTTAGGGCATCTATCCAATTCTAGATTAGCTTCATTACAATCAAAATTTCCCTTTGTTTTACTTGATTCTGCTGCTGTTTGTGATGTTTGTCATTATGCCAAACACAGAAAGTTACCTTTTGTACATAGCCAAAATAAAGCAATAAAACCATTTGATTTGATTCATTTTGATATATGGGGTCCCATTTCTGTTAAGTCTGTTCACAATCACTGTTATTTTCTTAATGCTGTTGATGATTATTCCAGATATACTTGGTTAATCCTAATGAAAAATAAATCTGAAGCTAGAATACATGTTCAAAGCTTTATTAAATTTGTTGAAACACAACATAATCAGATTGTTAAATCCATTAGAACTGATAATGACCCTGAGTTTTTAATGCCCAAATTTTATGCTGAAAAGGGTATATTTCATCAAACCAGTTGTGTTGAATCCCCACAACAAAATGGGAGAGTTGAGAGAAAACATCAACAAATTCTAAATATAGGTAGAGCTCTCTTAATATTGTCTAATCTTCCTAAATCTTTTTGGTCCTATGCAGTTTCTCATGTTGTCTTTATCATGAATAGAATACCCACTCCTTTGTTACAAAATCAATCTCCCTATTGTATGTTGTATAAGTCTGATCCTGACATTCACCAATTAAAAATATTTGGTTCATTAGCCTATGCCTCCACTTTACAAGTCCACAGGTCTAAACTTGATCCTAGGGCTAAGAAGTGTATTTTCTTAGGTTACAAGGCAGGGATTAAAGGTGTCATTCTTCTTAACTTACACAACAATTCTATTTTCTTGTCTAGGAATGTGACTCATCATGAGCACATTCTTCCTTATCAGTCCTCAAATCCTAAGATTTCTTGGGATTATCATTCTTCTGTCCCTTCTAATAGTGACAGCACAACCTCTTCCCCAATTGTTGACCATTCTGATAGTGACAACACATCTGTACCTGTCACTATCCCTGTTGATGACAGTGACATTTCCTTGCCCCCTACCATTCATGAGTCCTCATCACCACATGATTCACCCAGACCCATCGGACAAAGGAGGGCACCAACACATTTGTCTGACTATGTCTGTAATTCATCTTCAAACTCACAAAAATCAATTACTTCAGGTACCATAAACTATCCCTTATCTTCTTTTCATTCACTTACACACTTGTCTCCTTCACACAAGGCATACTCTATGTCTATCACACACTGCACAGAGCCTCAATCTTATGAGGATGCTATTAAGTCTGAACATTGGGTAACAACCATGAAACTTGAATTAGAGGCATTAGCAAAGAATTGTACTTGGAAACTTGTGGAACTCCCACCTCATACCAAACCCATAGGCTGCAAATGGGTCTACAAAATAAAGCATAAAGCTGATGATGCCATTGAGAAATATAAGGCTAGATTGGTAGCCAAAGGATACAATCAGATAGAGGGGCTAGACTATTTTGAAACTTTCTCTCCTGTTGCCAAGTTGACTACTGTAAGGACTTTACTAGCTGTGGCTGCAATAAAGAAATGACATTTGCACCAAGTTGATGTGAACAATGCATTTCTCCATGGAGATCTGCAAGAAGATGTGTATATGAAAATACCATATGGAGTCCATTGTAGTAAATCAAATATGGTATGTAAGTTGCAGAAAAGCTTGTATGGTCTCAAACAAACTAGCGGAAAATGGTATGAAAATTTAACCTCTCTACTCATCAAAGAAGGATACATTCAGTCTACATCTGATTATTCCTTGTTTACATCATCAAAGGAAGGGAAATTCAATGCTTTACTAGTTTATGTAGAAGATATCATACTTGCAGGAGATTCTATTGATGAGTTTGATATGATTAAAGGTGTTCTTGATGCAACATTCAAAATCAAAAATTTAGGCCAACTAAAATACTTTCTGGGTTTAGAAGTAGCACATTCCAATCTTGGAATCACTATATCAAAGAGAAAGTATTGCCTAGATCTACTCAAAGATTCTGGTCTTCTTGGCTCCAAACCTGCTAACACCCCTCTTGATACTTCTATAAAATTGCACAATGATGCAGGTCCTCCATACACTGACATATCCAGCTATAGAAGGTTGGTTGGGAAATTGCTGTACTTAAACACAACCAGACCTGATATCTCCTTTGCCACACAACAGCTAAGCCAGGTTATACATGCACCTACAACCATTCATTTCAATGCAGCTTGTAGGGTACTCAGATATTTGAAGAACAATCCTGGCCAAGGCATACTTTTCAGCAGAGATTCAGAGCTACAACTTACAGGCTATTCAGATGCTGATTGGGAAGGGTGTATGGATACTAGAAAATCCATATCTGGGTATTGCTTCTTTATAAGTAAGTCACTTATTTCATGGCGTGCAAAGAAGCAAGCAATTGTGTCAAGTTCCTCATCAGAAGCTGAATACAAGGCTTTTTCTTCGGCAGCATGTGAACTCCAATGGCTCATTTATCTTTTAAGTGATTTGCAGGTTTCACTTACTAAAACACCAACACTCTATTGTGATAATCAAAGTGCCCTACATATTGCTTCAAATCCTGTGTTCCATGAGCGCACAAAACATCTAGACATTGATTGTCATCTAGTTAGAGAGAAGGTGATGAAGGGTATTTTGAAGTTGCTTCCAGTTTCCACACATGATCAGATGGTAGATTTCTTGACTAAGCCTTTAGCTCCACCAAAGTTTCATAATTTCATGTCCAAGCTCAACATGATAAACATATATCATGCTTAGCTTTAGGGAGGGTGTTGAGAATAAATAAATGTAAATATGATTAGTTAGTCAAGAATAAATGTAATTAGAGGATAAGTCTGTAATTAGAGCTCGCTAAGCAACTAGCTTTAGCAGATATGTATATATAGCTGTAATCCTTCTAATTCATTCAATGAGAATCATTCTTCCCTTTTTCATTCATCTTCTTCATTTCTCTTTCACAATAACTGTTTTCTAACTAACTCAACAAAAGTTGTCTTCAATAAAATATCCCACGGTTGTACGCTATACTAAATTGCGGTCACCAATTTAAGATTGAACAAAGGTTGTTAAAACCGGACCGGACCGACCGGTTGGACCGGTCAAACTGGGAACCGAACCTGCACCCGGTCCGGTTAGCACGCAAAACCGTTCCGCAAGGGAACCGCTATCAAACCGGTCAAAAACCGGTGACCCGGCCGGTCCATCCGGTTTTCCGGTCTGCATACTTTAAAAAAAAAAATCGTTATAGCCAAAACAATGTCGTTTCATTAAAATTTTTTATTTTTTATAAGAAAAATAAGGAATTGGAATACAATTGTTGAATTTAGAATACAAACAAATCAAAAAACCAAGGGAAGAAGACACGCAAAAGTAAAAAAAAAACGTAGATCTGTAAATAAAATAGAAGATTAAGATGATATAAAACGTAGATTTGTAAAAGAAAAAAATAGAAGAATGATGTATTAAAAAAATGAAAAAGAAAACATAAAAGAAAGAAGTTTGCAAAGATGCAATGACAGAGATGAGCAATTGAAAGTTGGCTGGCGGCTGGCTGCTTTCATCTAAGCAATAGCAATGAAGTCAATGATATTATTATTAGGGTTATATTGGGCTTGGGCCTCAACACATTATACTAGGTTTATATTGGTCACTTTTTTTAAGTGTTGGTATTAACAATTGTTTTTAAGTACTACTACTAACAAATATATATTTAATTAAAAACGGTCTGACTTCGATCCGACCATTAAACCTTGAATCGATAAGCTCACCGGTTCGATGACCAGTCCGGTTCTGACAACTTTGGATTGAACAGTTTTCATTATACTTAATAGAATAGAAGTAATAAACATTCTCTACAATCATTTAAGATAGGACGGCTTGTATATATACAATATAGCCAGGGTCGGCCTAACGCCAAAGCCACAAAGGCTAGGCCTCACAAAAAAAAATAATTATATATGTAAAAAAGGCTCACAAAATCACTACAAAAAAAGTAAAGGCTCACAAAATAATTAAAAAAAACATTTAAGTACAATAGTAAAACGTCTCACAAGTATAAAAAGATACACCAATTAAAATGCTTAATTTAAATATTTTGTATCCCAAAAATAATAAAGATAAAATTTAAATAAAATTACAATAAAATATGATTATTATTAATAACAAAAAAGCCTAATTTTTTTGTAACTTCAGAATTTGTTCTCGGCTTCACCACGAAAGTTATAGCTCTTTGTCTTAGCTTTCCAACGCATGGTCACATACTTCAATCCAATATTAGTAGCTCAAGTTATGGCATTTCCAAGGAACTAGTTGTTTTCTCCTTTTTTGCCTTTTTTATGCATTTTCTTAAATTTTTTACTTTTTGGACAAGTAGTTTCACCTCTTGGGATTTTTACTTGTTTGTGGTCTTCAAAGTCACTAAAACTAATATAAACTAATACATAAAACATCATAGAAATTACTGTCATCAAAGTCATAGTGCATATTTGCATCATTGCTTCTGCTGCATATGCTCAATTGTGCCAACAATGCATTGGTGGGATAACTTTGTTAAAAATTAGTAACAGGGAGTATATTCGATGTTAAATTTTGGTGAAGATTTTCAATATTGAGAAGTATGATTAAGTAGAAAAAAGGTTAAGATTCAAGTGTAATTAGAAGTCTAAGATTATAAATTGTTTTGATGAAATTTCAAATAATGGTTGTCTATTTTGATTGGATGGTTGAAGTGTTCTTTCTCTATGTTACACATCAACTTCACTAACCTTCCAGATAAGAATATCAAACTCGAAAATAAAGTCCTACTTGCACATGCCACTTTGGACTAAAGCAAAATAGTCAATGTTCTCATATTGCTCAACAAACGTAATGGTTAAGTTTAAGTGGGAGGTGATTTCTCATTAAGGGGGTATTTTTTTGGAATCTATTGTGTGTGTGAATATGTTTATTGAATTGATTCTTTGTTTCATTTGTGTCACATGTAGGCCCGAATTACTTTTTCATAGCGAAGAATATTTACTTGGGCACAAATAAAAAAAAACATTTAAGCACACACTTATAAGCAAAATAAATTTAAAAGAAAATAATTAAGTGATGTGACAATATTATTTTTCCTTTAACTTTTTCCCTTTTATGAGTGTGTGCCTAAATATTTTCTTCTTGGATTTGTGCCCAAGTAAGTTTTGCTCGTGAAAGTTTGAGTATAAGCGTTCTAAATGCTTTCTCCATTTACTACCGAAATTCCAAGAAACTTACTTAGACACAATCATAAATTTGAGGTGTTAGGCACACATATATAAGCAAAAATAAAATTAAAGAAAAAATGATTAAAATTATATTAATTAATATGATTATTTTATTTTTCTTTTAATTTTTTGATTGATGTGTGTATATCAAAATCTTGTGTCTATATCTTTGTACTTAGGCAAGAATGCCTCCTGAAATTCCTATGAACAAGGGTTCTTTATCAAGTACTGACAAGCAAATATTTTTTATAATAGTTAGCATTTTCTTTTTCAAAAATCATCTCAGAATATGATGGAATACATGATAGATTGGTAAATGAAATTGTTCTCCTCTCTTACTAGTTTATTTTTTAAATAAAAAATAATAATTGTGTCAAAATAAAGTAGCTTGTGAAAATCATAGATGTGCAATTGATATATAATATTGTAGATCTGCCGAGCATTAGTAAACATTCTCTAGTCTAGTTAGTTGGGTAGAAATTGACTTGAGTAAAAAATTTAGAAACTACTTTTAGCTTCATTGATTTCTTAAAAATCAATTAATTTGAACCGGAGTGATTTTTAAGAATAATGAAGAGAAAAGAAACCCCCAATTATTTGTCCAAACTTGTGCACTAAATTTGAGCTCAATTTGGACAAATTGTGTTGCTAATTTGGACTGAATTTGAGCCCCATCCTTCACGAAAATTGCCTTTTTCGCCCCTTATGTTACTCTAAAGCCTGCTTTTGTGACCAAAATGTTCTTAATAAGACATTCGTATCGTAGGAAATGAAATATACAAGTTTCTAACTTAGGATACAAAATTATATTAAAACATACCAGTTTCCTTGTCGCGCACGTCTGAGCACAAAACACACAATGTCGTCCCGTAGTTGCCGAAACGCCCATTTTTTGAAATTTCATCACATATGATAGGAAATTATGCTAAAACATAGTAGGTCTGCCTTGTCACACACAATTTTGTCCCCTAGGATACAAAATTGTGGATTTTGACATCTAGGGTACAAAATTTTGGTTTTCTGCAACAATTGATTTTGTTACCTACGTTTGTTTTTTACTCTTGAACGTTGTTCTCAATTTCGTATCATGCGAAACAAAAATATTTAGATTTCGTATCGTAAAAACCAAATTATCCTGGGTCCAAAATTGGGAGTATTTTTGGAGGTCTGATAGCATCAAGGGAGGCATAAATAGCAATTTGCATCCTTCACGGGCATGAATAAAGCCCATTATGATGATGGATACACGTTACATGTGTTAATTTAGAAAAGTTTCCCTCTCCCCCCTACATTTAACGTTTCACCCCTAAAAAAATAGTAACAAACATTCTAAACTGAAATAATTGGAAGATTTGTTCCGGAAAAGACAACCACAAACAAAGGATGAGTTACAATTATGGAGAAGTTGAGAAATAAGTTCCGGATAATTAGCCACGATACAGCAAACCATATTTTTCCTGCAACTATTAATTTACAACTATCCAAACAATTCAAACTTGGGTTAATTATTTTTCAAATCCCTGCATTTTGGCGGACTTCTAAATATTAATCTCTATATTTTTCATATTATATTTTTAGCCACTCACGTTTTTTGTTGTTTTCAACATTGATCCTGCATCTTGGCATATTGTTTCTTTGATATCTTTACTACCTTAGCAGGTGATTCAGCTTCTGTTGTTTTATTTTTGGAGAAGCAAATCAATTTATTAAAGTGTGATTTAGCACAAGGAATGCTAAAACCACAGCAACAAGAAGTCTGATACATGTAATCAACACCAATGAAATAAGCACTTTAGACCTCCCTTTCAGCTTCTGTTGTAACTTGGGCTCTGATGGTACCTACCCTTCCACTTATAGAAACATTGTTCAATGAAACCTGTAAAACAAAGAACACCTTAGATCATAATCATATACTCAGCAGAGACACTTCTGATCAAAGACATGTTTGATATCATACACAAACATATATGCTTACATTTAATTACTTCTATTTCTTAAATTATTACGAATGTCTACGTATCAGTATCAGTGTCGGTATCATGTATGGTACCGTGTATATCAGTGGCTACGTATCGGTGTCACAATATTCATGTAACAGTGTCAGTATCGTGTTTGGTGTCCGTGTATGTGCCAGACTTCCAATACTTGATAGACTCCAATAAACCAATTGATTTAGAATGTAAAATTTGAAATCTTAATTGGATCAATGCATTGTGCATGTATACGACTATGGAAGAATGGAACATACCTTCTTAAAGACAAGTCTATCACTACAAGAAAAACATGATTTATTGACGATCAAAAGCCCTCAAAAAGTGGGAAAATCCGTCACAAAGTCAAAATTTAGTGACGACTTTGTGACGACCAAATTTCGTCAATAAATAGCTCGTGGATAAGTTAGTGACGACTCAGGTCGTCACAAACTTTGGGACGAAACTTTGTGACGGCTCAGGTCGTCACAAAGTGGGAACGGTCAAATTTCTGACACCAAGTTAGTGACGGCTTAGGTCGTCACAAAATCCGTCACAAAGTTTTTTTTAAAAATAAATATTTAAATTGTTTTATTAATTATTTTTCAAAAAAAAATTATTAATTATTTTTCAAAAACGTGTAAAACGTATTTTTTTTACATAAAAAATAATATATCATCATTTTTAATTTTATCATATAGTTTTTATTTAAATATTTAAATAAAAATTAAAGTCTAGAATAAATTAAAAATTAAAATATCTTCAATTTAACTATGTGACATACAAAGTTTTTATTACATACAAAGTTTTAACTAATTCACTAGATATTATTTTTATAATATGGTATTTTCGAAAATTAAAATAAATAATTTACTAACATATTTTATTAAATAATTCACTAGATATTTTTTTTACTATATGGTAATAATTTTTTTTACAATATGGTAGTTTAGAATAAATATGGAAGATTACTAACTATTATCATATGCTTGTTTAATTATCATACAAACAATTTCATTTATATGATGAAGAACTAGAGAAAAAAAACTTGAAAATTTCTAGTGAGATGTTGGAGAAATTGTATATAGGATGAAGAAGTAGAGAAAGGAATGTAGTGGTGGAGTTGTGGAAATGAAATGGGAATGAAAGAATATATTGATAGTGAAGAACTAGATTACTAAATAATTATCATATATATGATGAACTAGAGAAAAAAAACTTGAAAATTTCTAGTGAGATGTTGGAGAAATTGTATATAGGATGAAGAAGTAGAGAAAGAAATGTAGTGGTGGAGTTGTGAAGATGAAATGGGAATGGAAGAATATATTGATAGTGAAGAAGCAAACCATAAATGGCTATTTTTTTTACTTTCGTTCCCAGTTTGTGACGGATTATTCCGTCAGTAATTTCGTCCCTAGTTTGTGACGGATTATTCCGTCAGTAGCTTAATATTTTGTGACGGAAATTTCCGTCATTAACTCTTTGAGGGATTTTTTTTAATTTTTGTTTTTTTTTTAAAGTTTGTGACGACTTTTTGTGTTTATTGACGGACCTGGCCGTCACTAATTTACAGACGGCTCAGGCCGTCACTAATTGATAGATTAATTTCGTCAAAAAATTAAGGTTTTCTTGTAGTGTATCTGGGGCAACAACAGATGTCCTGATCGGGAGAGAAGTGGTGTTGGAGTATGGGAAAGAGACGGCGGCTGTTACAGCAGCAGCCATGTTTGTTGTTGGAAGAATCGAGAAATGGAGAAAGAGAGATAAAGTAATGTTAATTAATTAAGTGACGATATGTATATGCAGTGATTGAACAAGTATCGTTTTTTTTTTCTGGTTGGACAAAGGATATTATGATTGAGTGGATGAAATTTGTAAGCCAAAGAAGTGGTAGAGATGATGTTAGGATAAGTCTATCTTTATTTATGATTTCTTAAACTTGTGATGACCATTTTGGCCTAAGGATCTTTGGTCACTAGATCATTTATTTGAGGTCAAGAGGGCATAAGATTTAAGGTTGTAGAGGGCAGTGAAGGAATCAATAATAATAATAATAATAATAATAATAATAATAATAATAATAATGATATATTTTTATTATTGTCTTGAGTTTAGCTCAATTGAAAATGACGCATTTTAGAAAAAAATTCTTCCATCCTTTCATCCCCATATTTTTGTTAGATATTTCTGTTTTACTTATTGTTATATTTTATTTTTACTAATTTTATACTTTATTTTTTTCAAATTTTACGGGATATGTGTGAAATCCTCCACTATAATATTCAAGTAAGCTTATTTTTGTTCCGATTTGACGCAATTTACCGGAATACTTGGTTAAAGTTTTCTGGTATGTTATTTTTCAAAAGACTTTTTCATACTTCTACCGGAACACTTAAAAAAAGCGATCTGGTTTGTATATATTTCCAGAAAATTTGATAGTGTTACTAGAACACTTGAAACAAGTTGTGTATATTTTCAGCAAAACTTGAGATATTCATCGGAACACTTCACTTTAACAAGTGTTCCGATTTGTATTTAATTGCCAGAAAAATATATGTTGTTACCAAACAACTTTAGACAACAAGTATGGTAAGTAATCAACATTGGCTTCGGTCGGATACCTCGCTGGACATGTCAGCTCAAGGATACGCTCCACAGTAGAATGTAATAAATCCAATCACTATCAATATCAATAGTGACATGAACCGGAGGTAGTGGTGGTATATACTGTACGTATCCAAACTGCCTAATACACCTCTCAGGCAAGTGAGGAACTACAATGCCGCACCAACGCATACCACCGCTATACATACCGATCAAATTGAAAGGAATGATATCACTATGACTCTCAAAAGGGACGCCAGATCACGTCACCAAGGTTCATTGCGTCAATCATAGGTCGAAGTTATTTAAGCTTATCCTTCGCCTGCTTATAAATCCACCGCCTAGCTTAAAGGCCCTCACTTGAGAATCATCACAGTTAACCATTGACATGACTAGCATATTAAGGGTAGGAAAATACTTGTGAATCCAACACTGTTACACAAAAAAAGTAACTGTATATATCAAAAAAAAAAAAAAGTAACTGTGATTCTGTGAACACAAAATATTAAACTTAAAAATTTAATGAACCTAAAATATGTAAAATTAAATACCTATAGAAGTGTCGGATGCCCTGTGAGGGACTTAATAATATACTGCGAGGCATCATTTAACTTACCATACAACGTAACCAATGCAACACCAACCCAAGAAAATCTACCGCATGTAGACAAAACGCAAAACATAGTGGTAGATATTTAGCGTCTACGCGCGTGTAACTCTTGTCAGTAAAGATCGTACATTCTACCAACAACAACAACATATACGCCCTAGCAGCAAAATCATATATATATCCTGTAATAATAGTGCCTCTAATAGACCGGCCTCAAATAGCCATTGTTGACTATAACATCCACCCTTTTGTTGTCTTGTCTCACGACTGGCATGTATCTCACTCACCCCCAACAAATCAATTGCAAGTATCGTAGTTGCTTCCTCGGTAATCGCTGGCGGTGGAGTGTAAAAATCACCCCTAATAAGTAGATGCAATAGACATGCAACATCGTGAAATGTAATCGTCATTTTACCGAATGACATGTGAAATGACAACGTCTCATGGTGCCACCTCTCAACAAATGAGAATATAAGTCGAGGATCGATCATCTTCAAACTGGTCTACTCAAGTGGAGACAAAAGAGAAATATTCAACCAACCAACTACAATTTCTAGATGTTATTTAGAGACCCATCAAGACAATTTCTTTCCAAAAGATTTTACCTTTAAATGATCATTGGGTCCTTCACACTCCTATATATATTTAAAATAAAACATAACTATCTTTTACTAATAAAAGGAAGCTCCTACATAGCTCATAAGCCTCCATTTTGCCTATGTGGCATGCTTAAGAAAGCTTCTCATATTTAATCAAAATTTGTCCAACAATTTATTTTATGTGTCTATTCATCCTCCAAATGTATGTTACAATAATAATGACTACTAATATTTTTTGAAAAAAAGTTAAACAAAAATGCTACAATTGATGTTGATAATTATGCATGTGAAAGTTCAAGTGACAAGTAACAAGTAACTTAAATTAGTAGAGAGTGTAACATATTCTTTTACTAATAAAAGGAAGCTCCTACATAGCTCATAAGCCTCCATTTTGCCTATGTGGCATGCTTAAGAAAGCTTCTCATATTTAATCAAAATTTGTCCAACAATTTATTTTATGTGTCTATTCATCCTCCAAATGTATGTTACAATAATAATGACTACTAATATTTTTTGAAAAAAAGTTAAACAAAAATGCTACAATTGATGTTGATAATTATGCATGTGAAAGTTCAAGTGACAAGTAACAAGTAACTTATATTAGTAGAGAGTGTAACATATATAGCTAATAAAAGGAAGCTCCTACATAGCTCATAAGCCTCCATTTTGCCTATGTGGCATGCTTAAGAAAGCTTCTCATATTTAATCAAAATTTGTCCAACAATTTATTTTCTGTGTCTATTCATCCTCCAAATGTATGTTACAATAATAATGACTACTAATATTTTTTGAAAAAAAGTTAAACAAAAATGCTACAATTGATGTTGATAATTATGCATGTGAAAGTTCAAGTGACAAGTAACAAGTAACTTAAATTAGTAGAGAGTGTAACATATAGCATAAATTAATAGTAATAATATATGAAAAAAAATTATAAAAGATAAATGAATAAATATATGTGCTCCTTCCTCTTTTAGACTATCAAACATAAAAATAAAAGGAAGCTCCTACATAGCTCATAAGCCTCCATTTTGCCTATGTGGCATGCTTAAGAAAGCTTCTCATATTTAATCAAAATTTGTCCAACAATTTATTTTATGTGTCTATTCATCTTCCAAATGTATGTTACAATAATAATGACTACTAATATTTTTTGAAAAAAAGTTAAACAAAAATGCTACAATTGATGTTGATAATTATGCATGTGAAAGTTCAAGTGACAAGTAACAAGTAACTTAAATTAGTAGAGAGTGTAACATATAGCATAAATTAATAGTAATAATATATGAAAAAAAATTATAAAAGATAAATGAATAAATATATGTGCTCCTTCCTCTTTTAGACTATCAAACATAAAAAAATAAACCATGCATGCGTAATTATAATTTGAAAAAGTTTACTTTAAATAAATATAAACCAAATAAAAAATTTACCCCATAAAAAAGTTTGACCAGCTAAATAAATAAATTTTATGAAAAATACTTTAGTTATATTGTGTATTAATTACAATTGTGCTATTATTCTTTTAAAAAGTAAATAACTTTGTCTTACCACCCTTTAAACTACCATTCTTTCATATTCTTTAACTCTTATTCCTTAACTATGACAAATAAATTTATCATACAAATCCTTTGAAATGTTATCTTTTCACATTCCTAACCTGCATTGTGTGTATAAATATATGATTTTTCATCATCACTTTCCTCAAATAACAATGGGATGATAGCTCTTCAATTTTGTATTATAGGTTTTTTCTCTTTTTCCTCTTGATCTCTTCATCTCTTCACAATTTATTAGTTTCTATATAGCAACTTATGTTTCTCTTACATTGTGTGAAAAATTTAGACATTTTTATTTTTATTATTGATATAATATTTGTTAGCCTATTTTTCTAACTTATTTTTTAAATTTCTTAATGTAGATAAGGCCAATTTTTCATGTGAGTTAGGAGAAGAGAAAAGAAGAGAAGGGAGACTTCTATTTTTATCTTTATTGCATGGTTGATGCTCGAGAAGTCAATGAAAAATGATAGTTACAAGAAACTGGTGTGACCCTCAGTTGCATTGCTTTTCAAGTGTTCTTAGAATTAATCATTACTTTGACATCTTTTTTTTTGTGAAAAATGAAAAGTAGTTCACATGATCATTGTGCAAATGATATTATCGTGAAAGTGAATATACTCCTCTGCTCTGAAGAAAATAATGGACAAGTTTTTGTCATTTTTAGTTGTATATATCACATCTCTTCGTAAAGGTAGTTGTCATAATATTAAAATTTGAAGGTTATTTTTTCTTAATTTTTATGTCATTTTTTTCGTTGATTATGTGTCGTAGAAATCAACCTAACTTTTCTAAATTTAGATATGATCAACAACATATTTGAGATGGTTCTTCTTCAACAAAGTATTTTTCTTTTTTTTTGTTACTCACCTTTTTAATTTTACATGCATTTTAATGAATGAAACTCAAAAACTGTTTGAATTCAATAGTTACATTTCTACATGTTACACTCTTTAGAAAGAAATAAAATATTTGAAAAATTTAAAAAATTTCAATACCAACATATGTCATCTTGCCTCTAACGATCGAACAAGTTTTGAAGGCATAATTTTAACTTACTGCCATGCAATAATATCACTTATTTTTTAGCGGAATGATACTAAAATTGTTAAAACAACAAAATCGTCATTTTGAAATACATATAATTTGCAATCACACAATTATTCATTTATATATCAATATATCTTTTGAAGTAACCAAAAATAAAACCACAAATCCATGTTCATTTGTTATTTACAATAAGATCAAGTGTCTTATAACAATAATAAATCATTTTAATTTTGTAGCAGAAAATATTTTACATAAGAGAGATATGTTGTAATTTGATGATTATTATCGAATTACACTAACAAATATCTTAATTATTTATATAAGAATGTTCCGGTTCTTATTAATTAATTGTAAAAAAAATGTAATTAAGACTGGATTACAACAATGTGGACAAAAATTATACAAATTAAAATTAAATAATATTTTATCTCTTGCGCAGATACCATCATATTGTGCACTTAGATAAAATTGTAATAATAATTTAGGTTAATGAAACTAAAAATTAGAATTCAAAGATGTTATCATTAAATAGTATGGCAAAAAAAAAAATCTACACCCAGAAACAAATGTTTTTGTAAATTTTATATATCAAAATAAATCAAAAAAAAATTGGGGGACATAAACATCACAAAAAGAATTAAACAAATAAAAAAATAGTAAACCAAACAACATAATAAAAAAATTTGGACCAATAAAAGTTGGGAAAGTTTGAGAGAAAACTCTAAAAGAAATCAATATATCAATACATAAATTGAGTTTTTGTTAGAGACTTCAAATTGAATAAGAAGAGTGTAAACAATTATATTATTTGTTAAATAAGATAGACAAAAACTATAAATTTTTTTTTGAAGGGACATAAACTAGCTTCAACAAAAAAAAAACAAAAAATGATGAAGCAAATAAATAAATGCAAACCAAGTAACAAACTAAAAAAACTAGGACTTATAAATCCGGGATAAAATCCCACCCAATAAATATATGAAAAGAAATTTTAAAAGAAGTCAATATATCAACACAAGAATTGTATTTTCGTTGAATATAAAGACCTTAAATTTCTTAGAGAAAAGTATATTGTTAGGCTATTTGATACGTAATTTTCAAAGAATGATATCATATCATAAATAAAAACCACCATATATTAATCATTTTATATTTTCTCATGACCAATATTGTAGGCAAGTACAAATATATATATATATATATATATATATATATATATATATATATAAGCAGAATGAATTGCGTATATACAACTACAACTCAAATAAAGAAAACTAAGTTTTTATACCATGATTAAATTCAATAAAAATTGAATTTAAAATTATTTAAAAATGTGAGATGCGTTGCACGGGTTCGATTACATCTTTTATATTAAAATATATTTATAAATAAAAGTTAATAATTGTGATAAGTATATATATACAGTTAAATGATATATACTATTTTAAAATATGATTATATTTAATATTAATGTATGCATAAAATAAAACAATGACACACATTTATATATATACGAATAATGCATGAAACAATATAAGCTAAATATTTTAATGTATACATTCAAATGTGATGAGATAAACCATGACACACATTTATATATATACGAATAATGCATAAATATATATTTCTAAATGTGATGAGATGAACATGAAGTTAAATAACACCTTCATCATAGTTTTTGTCTAGAGATAAACCCGTGCGTTGCACAAGTTCGATTAAATATATATTTAAAATATTTTAATAAATAAAAATAATAATTATAATAGGTATAATTATACATGTAATATATAGTTAAGTGATTGATGGATATTATTTTAAAATATGATTATATTTAATATTAATGTATATTAAAAATAAAAAGGTTGTTTAGTAATATTATGAGATTTTTATTGTATCGCAGATTTTTTTTTATATACTAATGATGTTTTCCACCCATTATTGTGAAGACTAATTCTTTCGAGGTAACTGCAATTCATTTAAAAGGTTAATCTCTTCCGATAAACACTTCGCTTTAAGAATGAATAATATAGTTTACAATAAATCTCTCATAATATTTTATTTAATAGTGGTATATTAATATTTAATATAATGATATTTTAAAATATTATCAATCATTTGACTATATATGTGATTATACTTCTCACATTTTAAAATCATTTTTAATTTAATTTTTGTTCATATATTAATATTTAATATAATCATACTTTAAAATATCATCAATCATTTAACTATATATGTGATTATACTTAATTATTATAATTGTATATTTTAACCGAGCCCGTGCAACGCACGGGTTTATTCCTAGTAACTATAAAACAAAACATTATTTAAAACGTTAATTTAGAAGAAATAAAATAACTATAACTATATCAAATAAAAGTATGAAATTTAACGTTAATTAAAATCATAGATAACGTGCGCCATATTATAAGTTAAAATTAAGAGCAAAGTATTGATTGGATATCTGACCAAACCATATACGACAAACAACATACATTAATTATTAGGTAAAATAAGAATGAAAAATTAATTGGTTTCCTGATCAAACCATATATAACGAGCAACACACTCATAATATCGTGTGAGAACATTGATATCAACGGTCCTTCAGGCCAGTGATGTTGCACCACATCCTGTTGCTCCCCATCCTCATGCACATGCATGTTGCTGCTCTTAAGACTACTCCTTCGCTTGACGCTGAACGAAGTCTTCACGTCCAGTACGGCGTGGTCATCAAATCATACCATTCATTTCTCTCGTGTGCACCACTGAAAAAATTATAAAAATAAAACGAATTAAAAAAAGTAAACCGGAACAATTTTGATGATTTATCCGGTATGAAATATGAATATTCATACACTGGAACACACATACAAAATGTTCAAATCGGAAAACTCATCAAAACTGATTCGGTATTATTAGTCAAATTGGAACGGATTGTTCATGTTTGAATATTCATACCGGAAAACTCAAAAAAACCGTTCCGATATGAATTTGCAAACTGGAAAACTCATTGAAATTGTTCCGGTAAGAGTTTTTTAAATCGAAAACTCATCGAAGTTGTTCCGGTGTGTTTCAAACCACTTAATCTCTAATTCCCTAAACCAAACCTGAACACTTTTAGGTGAGAATGTGTGAAAAATGAAAACAGTTCCGGTATTTGTCTATATATGAGGGTAAAATGATCAGAAAAATGTGTTGGTGAAATGTGAAATGTAGGTGTGGAAGAAACTTTTTTCCGTGTTTTATATTCCGCGTTCGGAGTTGTAACTACAGACATTTCATCAGGGCTGACCCAACTATTGTCGAGGCCTAAAGTAAAAAATATTGTGAGAAGATTTCTTTCCCCACCCCCCGTGTCTCTTTTTCACCCCCCAAAAATCCAATTTTACCCCTAATTTGACCCCCCAAAAGTTCGGTTTTCATTTACCGAACTTTTTTTAAGAGTATAAACATGTGTTTTCAACCGTTTAAAACTTCAGTACGCATTTACCGAAGTTTTATCCCAAGGGTAAAAAGGGAAACCCAGGGGGTGAAAAAGAGACACGGGGGTGGAGAAAGAAATCTTCATATTATGAGGCCTTAAAAAAAAGATAAAATAAATTAAAAATATTAAAATTTTGAACCTTGGTTATGGGAGATATGAGCCCCATTTCTAATCAATTGAGCTAGATAAGTATATGTAAATATTTTATCATCCTTTTAATTTTTATTTAAAATTAAATTAACTTTTTATTGTCGGAAAAAGAAAACTAAATTAAATTTTTGGAGGCCTTTCATTACCTCAATAATTTGTGGCCTAAAGGAAATTTTTGAGTTGCTTGACCCTGGGCCAACCATGCACTCTATTTTTCATCTGAAGTGTAGATTTTTTTCCGTTGATAATTTAAGAGTAGAATTTCAGTTATTATGACCCGGTTTGGATTAGCTTATTTTTGAGCTTATGCAAACAACTTATGCAATTTTTATGTATTATTATAAGTTTGTCAAGGTAGTTTATGATAAAATAGCTTATTAAAATACAATTTTCATTAGTTTAAACTTATAAAATAGCATAAAACCTAATTTATATTGGATAAGTTCAAAAATAAGCTAATTCAAATGTTGCCTAAATTATTTAACAAAAACAATTAAAAATTAAATTCAAATGATTAATGAGCTTCACCAAAAGACAAACGATTTAGGTGAAGGTTATAAAAAAAATGATTTAGGTGAACTTAAATTCAATATCGGAACAATTTCTTAGTCGGACAATAAATGAAGCGGCCAAACTTAAAATTATTAGAACACATTCCCCAAAAAAATAAAAAGATAACCACCATAATCGATATTTCATATTTTCTTTCACAATAACTAACTCAAATTATTCCATTAATTAAAATATATATAGTTTCAATACACAGAAATAATAATTCAATTTCAACTCAAAAGGATGTTACAGTGGCAGATGTGTGGAATTCGTCTGGAATTGTTGGGTGGATTCTTACTTGGAGGAGGAGATTTTTTGTATACACACACACAAATAATCCAAATATATAAGCTTCTACACACACAAAAAAAAGTAATGACTCAAACAAATAACGACGACAAAAGATAACCACCATAATTGAATTTTCCATCATGATCAATTGCGGTCACTTGTTGAAGATCTGTTTCGTATCAAGTAGGAGTTGCAACAATTATATTTGTTGGCTATTGTGACACCAAGACCACTGGCAAAGGCACCAAGACCACTGGCTATTGTGATCATCTTGATTTTTGTAGATAGGTGTATATTGTTGTTGGTTGACCCTTTCTTCTTTTGATACCCTGAGTTGTCCACCGTAGTAGGGTTTTTCTCTTTCCTCGGCTCGATTCTACTGCACTCAATTTCAATTCCAATTCCATTAACTCATATTCAAGATGCTGATTTATTATAATTTCTTTTAATAAAAATGTACTTGATAGAAAAAATATTGTGAGATATGGGAGACCAACCTTGTGGAGTTAGGGCAAAAAGTGATGAGGTAATCGGTAGAAGCACAAACACTCTGGAAGGTTTTAGTGACATCGACATTGGCGTGAGGACATGCCTTTGTGAAGAACTCTGAGTTGCAGTACTTAGAAGATGGTTGGCATGCACTTCGACATCCAATGCAATCTCCCGCAGTTATTACTTTTAGCTCCAACGGACACATTTTGTTCAAGTGTATCATACAACCCGTTGTCATGCAATCACCAACGCCGTTGCCGACTTGAGGCTCAACCATCATTGGGAGATTGTAACCATCCAAGATGCTGACGCGAAAGAAATCAAATCCACTGGTGCTGTTTAGGTTGAACTCTGCGAGCGTACTGTAACGACCCAATTTTATTAATTGTTTATTTATGTGTGATTATTATATTTATTTATTTATGTGTGTTTATTAACTTGTGTTGAATTGTATTATTATTATTATTTAGTTAAGTTACTAGATATAATTATGCATGTTATTTAGTCATAGGAGTTAATTGGGTGGAATAGAATTATTGGGCTTTGGTATTGGGCCTAGGTTAAGTTAGTAAGGGTGTTTTGGTAATTGATGAGTGGTAACCTAGTTATAAAAGGGGAAAGTTAGAGAAACTCATTTGTCACACATTTTGGTGGAGGAAGAAAGAGAAATAAGAGAAAGGGAGGTAGAGAGAAAGTGTAGAAGAACCAAGCTTGAAGATGTAGAAGGGAGTCAAAGTGTAGAGCTTAGAGATTTAAAGCTTCAATCTAAGGTATGAGGTTAGATAATATAATTAGAGTGAGTATAGAGAGGGGAGAATGTCTATTTCTCCATTCCCAAACTCTCTACACTCTTTTCTTTTGGGTGGGTGTTTTCATTGAATAAAAATGATATCTTTGCATGATTTAATGAGTATTGAGTTTATTGCAATATGAAATATGAATTTTGGGATAATAAATGGGAATGTGTAGATGTTTGTAAGGAATTTATGTGTTGATATGAGTTTTTGAAATGTTATGCAAAAATCTATGGATTCTAATCTTTTGATGTTTGATCATGTTTTGGCCTATACTTTCATGTTGTATTTGGTTATAAACACTTAAAGTTGGAACCTCTAATCTTTGAAAGTAAGAAAAATGATACTTTTATGGGTTGTGGTATGAAAATCGCGAAAGGGATGAATTTCTGGGCAATTTCGCGCACGCGAGGACCCTGTTCCGCGCACGCGAAATTGGCAGAAGCACATCTCCTTTCAGTTGTCTACTTCGCGCACGCGATTCGAATTGTCGCGCACGCTAGGCAAGTTTCACGCACGCGAATCATGATTTCGCCTGCGCGAAAGTCAACGCTTGTCTACATATATAATTTTGACTTTTCTCTCCTTTTGATCTTGGCTGGAAACATGTCTTAATTACGGTCTTTTGATTATAGAATGGCATGATAGCTTATATACGAATGACTTATTGGAAATAACATGATTGAGTGCTTAAGCTAGTATTGAATCATGAATGAGTAATTGTGATAATGTACTTGAGGTTGAAGTGCATAATTATGATATTCTTTTGAAATGAATTTGATTATGTTCATGAGTTAATGACTGACATTCATGAATTCATTTATGCATGATGAGCAGGTGTTTTAGTGAGGTGACTAAAACACGGAATATTTTAACGAGGTGGTTAAAATATAGTTAGAATAAGTTTTCTAACGAAATGACAAGGTACCTTCATACATTAGAGGAATGCTAGGGAGCATTCATGAACTTCTTGCATTAGTTTGCATTAGGAGATGAAGGTGAATAATTATATGGTAATTGTTATTATTGTGCATCCTTGATCTTTTGTGATTAAATGTGATACTTGGCATTGACTGTTAATCTTTAACAATCGATTATGTGTATTATGAGATGTGTAATAATGACTGATAATTGATGATGATGTATATGTATTTGTCAATTGATTTGAGAATGTAATATTGTTATGAGGCAATGTATTTTACGATTATAAAATATGAATGATACGAGATAGATATCTGTTATGGACTGAGTTGTTAGACATGAGCATGGCATGTCCTAAGTATTAAGTGTACTTGTACTTAGATTCTTTTTACGGTTATATTATCTAACCCTCTGTTTTGTGTATGTGCTGGATTTGGGATCCAGATCCTCAGGTTATGTTTGTGTTCCAGTCGTTGGTGAAGCTCCGCTCTGATCATGACACGGGGATGGGATCATTTCTATTATGTGTATTTAGAGTCTTGTTTTCTTATTTGTAATGTATATAAAGATGTATTTTCCTAAAAATTTATCTTGTACAATAATTGTTTTACTAATTCAGTTATTAGTAAGCTTTTATGTGTACGATGTAATACTCGAACCAAACCTTTTATAAATCAAATTTTATTTTCCGTTGCATTTTCTCGAATAATATTTTATAAAGGTATATTTATATAATTATGGGTTTGGGCGTTACAATTTGGTATCAGAGCTCCGGTTATCTTCGGACCGTATGAGCTATGTGTCGATCAGAGCAGGTCTATACATTCAGACTAAGTGGGCATAGAGTCACTCGTGTATTTATGCGATTGTTATATCTTTTGTGATTTAATTGTTGTAGTGTAGTTACACTTGCACCTTAGTCACTATTAAACTATTTTGCAAATGTATGATTAGTTTCATAAATTTTGTTGACATGTTATTTTACTTAATTCTTGAGACTCGTGTTTTAATTGGTGTTGACTTATGCATCGATTGTTTCATAAATATTGATAAGTTGTGATATGTTTATTTTATGAATATACCTTGTGATTGTTTATTCATGAACTATGAATGATATGAATTAAATTATGTTATCTATTCTTTTGATGAGTACTTGATGAGATTGAATACTATCTTTGTTGTAAGTTATCTAGTCAAGTAATGAGTATGTGTTCTTTGATCTTGATTCATGATGAATGTTATGCTTTATGATTATAATAGTTGTATGTGCATAAAGTTATCTTTGTGTAGTTTTGACTTGCTTGTATTTGTTTATGAATTCCATGATAAGTGAGTGATAATAACATGATATAATTGTGCGTAATTAATAATGAATATGCATTCATCATTGTTGTTTTGATTTCAAGATAATGACTTAAGTGATAACGTCTTCTTGTTATTGATCTATTTAAAATGATTATGTTCGCATATTAGTATAGATTCATTGTTGATGAAAATATGTGATTATATGAAATTAAGTATGATTGTGTATGCATGTGTCGTAGATAAATGTTGTAATAATTTATTTATGATGATTGCTTGTGTAGTATGATTGAATTAATTAAATGATGATATGTATGTATGTATGTATGTATTCGTAGAATTAATTGAGAATTTATATGCATGAATGAAATAGTGGAATTACTTGAATACTTTAAGATGACTGTGATTGATGAATATTCATGAAATCTTTGTGATATAGGAAGATAAAAATGTATTGATGAATTCTATGTATTCGAATAACTTATTGATAATGTGTGATATTAATTTCATGAATTTCATTGCTAGTTCCTCGTTAATATATTGTCTTCTTGATTCTTGAAAACTTGTGTTTTAATTGGCAATGACTTTAGCAATTATAATTCTCGCTTCATGTTTGATTGCTAATGTAATGATGATTTAAGTTCTAGTTTGTTAATGCTTGAATTGTTATGAGCAAAATGTGATGATTAGGTAATTTCACATGTTTTGATGTTGATTCATGATTATTATTATGCCTCTATGTTAATTATAACCATGTATGCTCAAGGTCACGACTCTTGTATTTTGATCAACCATAATTAGAGATTTTGTGAATTGAGTGATTCTAACATGATTAAATTATATTTGTTGATTGATGCTGGATGATGTTTTGCTCTAGTTGCTCAAATATGAGACTTGTTGTTTCCTTTGTATTTTAGCATGAGTAGATTAAATGCCAAGATAGTAATGGTTTGATTATTAGAACTAGTATAGGATAATGAAATTTATTTTATGCAACATAGACTCAGTATGACCTAGATATGATAATTGAATTGATAGTTTAATGTTATTATTTGTAATAGAGTTTATGTGTATTATTATGCATGTCCTTATGTGTGATTTGTGTGACGTTCTATATGGCATGATAATTTTAGAACTAGTGTATTAATTTCCAAATGATATGAATCTTGTTGAAGTTGAATTATTCTCCTTTGAGTAAATGAAACTAATTTTTGTAGAAATAAGAATAGTCTTAATTGGTAATGAGGTCGATTGAATTTTAGGATATGTTTGACCTATATCTTGTTTGTAACATACACTAGATTATCGTCATGAAACTTGATTCATTCTTTTTATCATTCGCGAATTATACTATGTGACTATGTCATTTTCTCTAAGATAAATTTGATAGATATGATGCCCATGATTTAATTGTTCTATTCTATCATGTTAATTACTTTGCTAAGTTGATTATTTTCTTGAATGATATGCTTACATAAATATGAATTGTTGACCTAATTGAAAATTTGCTATCATGGTAAATGCATCGTTTCCTTCTTGTAATGTGATCCTTAATTCTTAGAAGATATATGCTATGTTTATGCAAATATAAATTGTTGGGTTCTTAGGATTAATTGTTGTGGAATATCGGTCCCTCTTGTTTTAATTTGATTCTTAACTTTTAAAGTTTCGAGACAATGTATGCTAATTAAATGTTTATGTGAGATGTTGTGATATGCTTTTGTATAATCATGCGTAAATGCTTTATATGTCTATTCATTTATGTTACTTCAATATTATGTTTATTTATTGATGTTAATAAATGCTTAAGTGTTATATTGCATGTTTCGTAGTTCACCCTTGTATGTGGCATGTGTGTGTACACTGTCGATACTAGTTTCCTTTTGGGAGGAATAAGTTTAGAAACGTAGAACCTACAGTTAGGTGTGAGAATCGGTAAGTTTTAGATGAAGTTGCGAATGAGTTGAGATAAGTTGGGGAGAAGGTTATATTCCTTGGATATGTTTGAGTATAGGAGAATGAGATAGATAGAGATGAATAAGTGGTATGAGGGAATAGTTAAATTTCTAAGGATTCATATTTGGGGTTGAGTTGTCACCCGAGTTAAGTTGAGCACGAAGTGATTATTAATGGGAGATATTGATAAGTAAGTTAACTATCGAAGAGACGTGTTGAGAAGGAGTTAAGTGATTGTCTATCGGAAAATGATTGAGTATAGAAACGATGATGGGGGAATAAAAGATTAAAAGTGGTGTTTAGTATATTGAAGATAGCTATGGCCTATGGCATAAGTGTGTGATTTAAGGATGGACTTAAGCTATATTTAGATATAAGAATCTCAATAAGAGAAGTGATGTTGAGCGACTAAGAGTAGTGAAAGAGATGAGAGTGGATATATGGCGACGATAGTAGTCTAAGGAGGTAAATGTTTTTGGTTAAGAAAGCACAAAAGTTAGGCAAGGGATAATTTGGAGATGACGTAGTTATGTTGGGACATGATGTTTTAAAAAGGATGTATTTTTCCGGAACGAAGTTGGTTAGTTATTTTGTTGTAATTAGTCTTGTCGAAACTATGATGAAGAGTGAGTGTGAAGCGATGAATTGAAAGATTAGAGATTGTGTCGGAATTTGGCTTAAGCATGAGGACTAGTGTGAAAGGGAGAATTATGTCATTTAGTAAGTAGTTTCAAGGGTTATTAAGAGGATTTGGAGAACCCACTTGGTAAGTGTATATGGAATGATAAAATTTAGAACGCGGTTTGGATAAGAATTGGACATGAAATATACGGATTAAGGAGAATCGTGTGATCGAAGTTGAAAATAAGGATTTTTGGAAAATTGAGAAGTTGTGAATGTCCCTTTGGAGATGAGGATTATTTTAGAGTGTGGTATAATGAATGATACTTTTGATGGAAAGTTCTTGTTAAGAGAACACGTTTGAAGTTTGGTAAAGATGGTTTATGCTACCATCATGGTTATCGGCTACTTATTGACAAATTAAGGAATTGATCAACCTTAATCTCTTGTTGATGGTAAACGAAAATTGTGTGGATTGGAATAAACTAGTTTTGTCAAATTTGAATAATGTGTGGAGTTTGGAATTTTGTGGAAAATTGGATGATGTGGCCTTAATCGATTTGTTTTATCCGCGCAATTTTCGAGGGCTAAAATTCTTTTAGTGGGGGAGAGTTGTAACGACCCAATTTTATTAATTGTTTATTTATGTGTGATTATTATATTTATTTATTTATGTGTGTTTATTAACTTGTGTTGAATTGTATTATTATTATTATTTAGTTAAGTTACTAGATATAATTATGCATGTTATTTAGTCATAGGAGTTAATTGGGTGGAATAGAATTATTGGGCTTTGGTATTGGGCCTAGGTTAAGTTAGTAAGGGTGTTTTGGTAATTGATGAGTGGTAACCTAGTTATAAAAGGGGAAAGTTAGAGAGAGAAACTCATTTGTCACAAATTTTGGTGGAGGAAGAAAGAGAAATAAGAGAAAGGGAGGTAGAGAGAAAGTGTAGAAGAACCAAGCTTGAAGATGTAGAAGGGAGTCAAAGTGTGGAGCTTAGAGATTTAAAGCTTCAATCTAAGGTATGAGGTTAGATAATATAATTAGAGTGAGCATAGAGAGGGGAGAATGTCTATTTCTCCATTCCCAAACTCTCTACACTCTTTTCTTTTGGGTGGGTGTTTTCATTGAATAAAAATGATATCTTTGCATGATTTAATGAGTATTGAGTTTATTGCAATATGAAATATGAATTTTGGGATAATAAATGGGAATGTGTAGATGTTTGTAAGGAATTTATGTGTTGATATGAGTTTTTGAAATGTTATGCAAAAATCTATGGATTCTAATCTTTTGATGTTTGATCATGTTTTGGCCTATACTTTCATGTTGTATTTGGTTATAAACACTTAAAGTTGGAACCTCTAATCTTTGAAAGTAAGAAAAATGATACTTTTATGGGTTGTGGTATGAAAATCGCGAAAGGGATGAATTTCTGGGCAATTTCGCGCACGCGAGGACCCTGTTCCGCGCACGCGAAATTGGCAGAAGCACATCTCCTTTCAGTTGTCTTCTTCGCGCACGCGATTCGAATTGTCGCGCACGCTAGGCAAGTTTCACGCACGCGAATCATGATTTCGCCTGCGCGAAAGTCAACGCTTGTCTACATATATAATTTTGACTTTTCTCTCCTTTTGATCTTGGCTGGAAACATGTCTTAATTACGGTCTTTTGATTATAGAATGGCATGATAGCTTATATACGAATGACTTATTGGAAATAACATGATTGAGTGCTTAAGCTAGTATTGAATCATGAATGAGTAATTGTGATAATGTACTTGAGGTTGAAGTGCATAATTATGATATTCTTTTGAAATGAATTTGATTATGTTCATGAGTTAATGACTGACATTCATGAATTCATTTATGCATGATGAGCAGGTGTTTTAGTGAGGTGACTAAAACACGGAATATTTTAACGAGGTGGTTAAAATATAGTTAGAATAAGTTTTCTAACGAAATGGCAAGGTACCTTCATACATTAGAGGAATGCTAGGGAGCATTCATGAACTTCTTGCATTAGTTTGCATTAGGAGATGAAGGTGAATAATTATATGGTAATTGTTATTATTGTGCATCCTTGATCTTTTGTGATTAAATGTGATACTTGGCATTGACTGTTAATCTTTAACAATCGATTATGTGTATTATGAGATGTGTAATAATGACTGATAATTGATGATGATGTATATGTATTTGTCAATTGATTTGAGAATGTAATATTGTTATGAGGCAATGTATTTTACGATTATAAAATATGAATGATACGAGATTGATATCTGTTATGGACTGAGTTGTTAGACATGAGCATGTCATGTCCTAAGTATTAAGTGTACTTGTACTTAGATTCTTTTTACGGTTATATTATCTAACCCTCTGTTTTGTGTATGTGCTGGATTTGGGATCCAAATCCTCAGGTTATGTTTGTGTTCCAGTCGTTGGTGAAGCTCCGCTCTGATCATGACACGGGGATGGGATCATTTCTATTATGTGTATTTAGAGTCTTGTTTTCTTATTTGTAATGTATATAAAGATGTATTTTCCTAAAAATTTATCTTGTACAATAATTGTTTTACTAATTCAGTTATTAGTAAGCTTTTATGTGTACGATGTAATACTCGAACCAAACCTTTTATAAATCAAATTTTATTTTCCGTTGCATTTTCTCGAATAATATTTTATAAAGGTATATTTATATAATTATGGGTTTGGGCGTTACAGTGACGGGTGGGGAAGCATTTCCACCGTTACATTCCATGGTGTAGGAAGCACAATCGCCGGTGAGGCAGGAGAACTTTCCATTGGAGTCATGGGAGCAATGGGTCCTCCCCCATAAACGTCCCGACCATGAAGGGGGCACGTTGACGACATTGGACTTGCCGGGTGGAAGGGCAAAGCCGGTGGTGGAGGGCAATGAAGTTCCGGCCCCATGAAAAATGCCAGGAAAAACTGTGAGGCTGCATCTGTTGATGATACTTAACGTCGTAGAATGGGAACCTACAAATTGAAAAACACATGTATAACATTCTACTGGTATTAAATTGTATATATTAAGAGATCAGCTATAAAGCATGAACACAAAAACGGACATGATATAGACACACACACTGACACGTCGACACATTTGAGATAATGAAATAATTCAACGTAATTATAAGTGTCGGTGTTGTTTCAGTGTAGGACATGGATGTCGGTGTTGTTTCAGTATCGCACATGCGTCACACCAAATCCGATGAGTGTTCATGCTTCATAGATAAGTGTATTTGTAACCATTGCTCAAGTTGTAGAGTTATCACATTATATATATAAGGGGATGGAGTTCAAACATTCTCAACATATATTCATGTTAAAATGTGAATTTTTAGTTGGCACAATTTTTTGTAATAAATTAATTATGAGAGTGTTTCTATGATGAACCATAAGGAAAGATGCTAACGTGAACTTTCTTTTTTTATACAAAATAAATTGTTAAAAATTGTGCACCTGGTGTTAGGCTGTGGAAGAGAAACAAGATGAGCCAATTGGTAGAAAATTTAGTAGAAGAGAACATAGTTGGAAGAACATAGTGGATGTGGAAGTTGTAATGAAACATTGCAGTAATGGAAAAGTAGAAAGGAAACTATAAAGCTTATATCTCTAATAGAAGTCTCCTCATTCTCTATTTAAAGCAAGCCTATAACAAGCACATTACAAATAAGAAACTTCCCCAGAATTGTTAACGATGATGATATAACTATAAGCCTGAAAGGGTCACAGCAATTTTGATGCAATACTTTTTCAGCAATTCAAAACCGACACGGTTGAGGTAAATAATTTATTTCAACTATACTGTAGTTGCCGAGCTTTATGTTGCCGCTAATTTTGTAAGAAGTGATATGGAGCCTTGAGGTCTTCATGAAAATGACATGTGGGTTAGTTGGATAAAGTCAATTATTTAAGACCAGGTTAACTGTTGCAAATTTAATTTAAACGTGTAGTGGACCAATAAACATAAGAAATTGTTCAAAATGCTTCGACAGAGGATATTGTCATAATTCCTCTGATGCATCTAAATTCCGATGTCCACCAAGGTTTGAAATTGCGGACCGCAGCGCAATCGCATCAGGCCGCAATTGCGGTGTGAACTCAAATCACACATGATGCGGCAACGAAACCGCAACGCAACGGCGCATTGACCGCAACAGACCGCAACAGAAAAAGGTGTTTAAGAAAACAGAGATCTCAAATCAATTTTACAAAAGAGAAAGAAAAAAATAACTTATTTTCCTCTTTTCAATCAGTGTACTTTGCTGTCTATGAAGGTATGTTACTCTTCCTTTCATTGGTGTTGTTGCGTTGTGATCTACTAGATGAACAATTGAAGATTTGGAGGAAAGAAGAAGATGAAATATTATTGTTTGGAAGTTTGGTGTGGTTAAGTTTGGTGTCTGGGTTCCATTGATTTGGATTTGAAACATTGTGTGCCTTTTGATCAATTTTTGGTATCTGGGTTGTAAATGGGAAGAGAAATCAGAACTGAGTAGGTTGTTTGTTGTTTGAAGCACCATGTGAATCTACTACTAGTTTCTAAAAATTCTTATTAAAATTAATTATAATAATAATTTATTTATTTAATTGGGTAGTGGGGGGAACCGAAAATTTAATGGGGGAAGCTGGAAAATTTCAGTGACAAATTTTTTATACAAAGATTAGATGGAGCTCAAAGTGATGATATATAAAGAATTACAATAATTATAGTTTTTTTGTGTATTTGTGCGGATAGGAAATTATTTCACGCCGCAACAGACGCAATTGGCATCGCAGCGACCGCAGTGGCCGCAATCGCAACACCCGCAACCGCATCCGCATCGGCGACCGCAACCGCAATTTAAAACCTTGATGTCCACTGTCCACAAATTATAGCTTAATTGATAGATATATGTTAGAGTTGTTAAGTCCAATGCTATAATTGAAATTAAATTATAGTTTTTTCATTTTGTGTGTGTAAATTTTCAATATCACTATTTGAAAAAACTAAATTATTTGGACATATATAATTCAAATGGATTTTTGACTATTTTTGAACAGATTTCAAATAGGTAGCGGTTTTTATACAGATTTCGAGCATAATGCAACTCGTCCAAAAAACCCTAGTAGGAAATTTAATATCGTCCCAATTTTTTTCAAATGGATTTCACATGGAATTCAAACAAACAAGCATTACTAAATTGTCCTAAAATTAACTTAATTTGAGTCAAATTTGGGACGGATGAAATATTATAAAAAAAGTTAACAAAAAAACAATGAATTTAATTATTTTTTACTAAAATTGAATATTTTATTATACTTATTACAATATTAAATAGGTATAGTTTTCAAATAATTTATCAAAAAAGGGTAAGTCGTCACTGTCAGGTACGATTTACCCCCACCTCAATTTTTTCTTCATATTTCAGCTAAAGTCGAGGATGACAGCCACGACTTTGGTTTTTTTTTTTTTAAAAAAAATATAAATAAATTTTAATAAAATAGGTAAATAACTATTGCACACATTGTAATTTTTGTGAGGGGATATAAACCTCACAATGACTGAGAAAAATTTCACATCTTCAAGTCCTCAAATGGAACAATCCGATGGAGATTCTCGTTTATGGATGAAGTTGACATTTCTACTATTATTTAGAGATATATTATAACACGTGTAATGTGCATCCATCATAACAAGCCTTATTTATACCCGTGAAGTATTGGGCTCAAATTCGGTCCAAACTGAGCTACCAATTGAAAATTTATCTTTCCACCCCTCACGTCTCTTTTTCACCCCCTAGGTTTTCGTTTATACCCCTGAAAAAAAAAACTTCGGTAAACACGAACCGAAGTTTTAAACGGTTGAAAACACATATATGTTTTTGTATATTGGAAAATTTCGGTAAATGAAAACCGAAGTTTTAGGGGGTAAAATTAGGGGTATAATTGAATTTTTAGGGGATGAAAAAGAGACGTGGGGAGTGGGAAGAGAAATCTTCCTACCATTTTGCACATGTGATAACGGGCTTTCATTTTTCTTAACAATTCTTAAAAGAAAAATTTTCCTTTCACCCCTACATTTAACCCTTCTCCCCTACAAACAACTTAATATCCCTATTTTATCCTTTTTAATATTTAAGTTCACCCATACATTTAATCAAAGTTACAAACATAAAAACTTAAAAATCAAAATTTCAAACTCAAGAACTTAAAAAATAAATTCCAAAATTTTTCGAAATTTTTTCGGAAAGTGTTCCAGTAAAAAATTGCAAAAACCGGATTAGCTAAATAAAGTGTTTTGGTAAACTTAATTGAAAAAGCTTAATATCTCTAACTTACAATTGTAAACCGCAATACTTGAATAAATTGTTTCGGTAAAGTCTCATTAGGTTGAAAAAGCTCAATTTCTCTAACTTTCAAAACCTTTCCCAAATCACTCTTATATATTTCAAAATCATCTAGTAACAAACACATATCGTAAGAGGGGGTGTGGCTGAAAAAGCAGAATAGATCTCCACGGGCAGCAAGAACGGGACAACATCGGCTATGTTGGAGTTCATTGTTATCATCAAAAGAACCATGTTTGTTGGATTTGGAACTGAATGCATTTGTTGTTCGATTGGAGTGTTAATCAGAGAGAATTAAAGGTCATCTTGCAGCATCAACTTGTTCTGGAAAAGCAGAGATTTTTCCTGGTGAGGATGGATTTTGTGTCATAGTGTGAGTGGGTGAAGTGAATGTGGTGTTGTTGGTTTTTTTTTCTTGAATCATAGTGAGAATATTGGTGTTGTTTCTCGATTTTGTGTCATAGTGAGAATACTAGTGAGGTACCGGAACATTTATTCAATTATTCCGGTTAAGATTTATTTTACCGGAACACCAGAATTTAAGTGTTTAGAAAACATTTCAGTTTACACTAGTGTAAAAAACACTTTTTAAATCGGTTCCTGGAGACTATTTAAATCGGTTCCGTAGCCGATTTAATAACGGCCGATGTAGAAAGTTTTTTTGATTTAAATCGGTTGATGGTCCGATTTAAAAAGATATTTTAAATCGGTTAATCCGATGTGTCTGGGGCTATTTAAATCGGGTTGGGCGATCTAATAGAACCACAAAAGTCTGCAAGTATTTTAAATCGGACTTACCCGATTTAAAATCACTAATTTAAAACGGTTTAACCAATGCAATAACTTAATTTAAGTCGGGTAGTCCGATCTAAAAGAATTTATATATATATTTTTTTTTGGGAATCCCTATTTTCCTACAAATACTGTACGTATATATAATTATAAATAAATTGAAGCTTCATTCATAAAACAAATATCATACCACCAAAGTGTAATTAACTTACAAAATATTCATGAAATACTATTCTAAAAGTACTATCGGAACTAAATATCTCTTACTAAAACTAAAAAATCTTAGGCTCCAAACAAAAGTACTAACACGCCTAAGCAATCTTAGACTATTACCAAAATATGCCGAAGCAAAGCTAAACAATCTTAGGCTACTACCAAAATATGCCTAAGCAAAGAAAAACAAGGCTACCAAAGAGGCCTAAACTTCACAAAACCATTGGTGCATCAACAATTCTACATAACAGAACACACTTGTCATTTTTTGCCTAATCAAATTACATTATACAAATTCAAGAATCGAATTTGCACAACGTTCTTGAACATTCGAAACTTCGTCCTCATGAAATGGTGTCGAGTCTCCAAATACCTAAATAAATGTTAAATAAAATTAGAATATTGTACCATAATTAAAGAACACAACTAACACAAATAATTGAAAAATTTGGATACACACCTGATTCCATGAGTTAACAAAACCGGCAGATACAATGTTCAACATATGTATCATAACATAGTAACCACTTTCATAATCAAAAGATTGTCTTTGGCACTACAAATTGTCATTTAAATAAATTACAGTTAGTAAATTACGGTGTATTTCATTTCAGCTTCATGCATTAATTATAGTAAGTTAGATTAGTTTAATTAAATCTAATGGCTTATACACTTAATTGACAGAGATTGAGGTACAAGCGGATTGAGACGATCCGGTTTCAACTATTTCTGGCTCTAAACAACATCTATCCCAAAAGCTAAAAACTCAAAAAAAAAAAAAAAAAAAAAAGAAGAAAGCATCCAATAAAACTTAAAGTTTAAACAAAAAAGCAGTTATTGTGAGGAACTTACCGCGAGAGTAGTGTTCCATGTTGGCATTCTCTGCTTTCTTGAACCTTTCAACCTATTATATCCAATTATAGCTCTACAACAATAAAATTTATATTAATTGAATTTGTCTTATAACACATCATAAATTACATGTAAGATAAATAAATAGAATACTTACGAATCAATAACAAGAACGATATTTTTATCCGGCTTCAACCCCATTGAACATAGGAAGACTACATTTTGTGTTTTTGGCTCAATAATGAGCAATTGCCAATGATGACTACATTGGGAAACAAAAATTGTGTCAACTTCAATTTTTTCTAATACTTATAATGGAAACCAATTTAGTAAAAAATACTATAACGATCAAACACACTTACTTGTTGAAGTAAGGTACAAAAAAACAGTCTTTCTCATTCTCAATAAGCTTCTCAGTTATGTAAGACTGAGAACCAGCAGGATCACCTTGTGGTTGAATGAAATTAGGATCAATGAAACCATACATGTCACTCTTCTCCAACCGAGTACAAAGGTGTTTCATATACCTAAATTTAAGCGGAAAATAAAATTTAAAATTAATCCTAACATGAAACATTTATTAACAGAAGCAGCAGTAACTAGTATAAACTATATTTATATCAACGTTGTATCAATTTTTATAAACAGAAGCATCGGACAACAACGACTACAACAGTACAGTAAATGCATTCTTCTAACTACAGAAGCAGCAGTAACTACAATATGGGTGATTACGTTTGAGAAAACGCCGATGCCTAAGGTAGACGGTTTTCTTGCCGTTCCTCAATTGTTGGAACTTGGTGTCTTTTTCACATATGGGACATGCTAAATTCCCCTTCACACTATAGCCGCACAAGTTCCCATATGCAGGAAAATCATTGATGGTGCAAAATAACATCGCGCGCAACGTGAAATAATCACGAGAATGGGCATCAAACACATGAACACCTTCCTCCCAAAGCATTCTCAAGTCTTCGATCAATGGACTGAGATAAACATCAATATCATTCCCCGGTTGCTTTGGGCCCGAAATCATCATGGATAACATAATGTATTTGCGCTTCATGCAAATCGAAGGAGGTAGATTATAAATAATTAAGAGGACGGGCCATGAACTGTGGATGCTACTTAAGGTTCCATATGGATTCATGCCATCTGTAGCAAGTCCAAGCCTAAGGTTTCGAGGTTCATTCCCGAATTCCGGATACAAAGCATCAATTTTTTTCCATTGTAAAGAATCAGCCGGATGACGAATGTACCCGTCACATTTCCTCTCATCTGCATGCCATCTAATATTCTTTGCATCATCTACATTATTGAACAATCGTTTGAGCCTTGGAATTATTGGAAGATACCATAACACCTTCGCAGGGGGGCTGTTGTATGCTTTCATCACAATTGGAATCATTGTCCTTCACTTTGTAGCGTGATAATCCACACGTGGGGCACCTCTTCAATTCTTCGAACTCATTTCGATACAATATACAATCATTAGGGCAAGCATGTATTTTCTTATACTCCATACCCATCGGACACAATATCTTCTTCGCCTCGTAGTTATGATTGGGTAATGTGTTACCTTCTGGGAGCATTTCTTTCAACAACTCAAGCAACTTAGTGAAGCTTTTATCTGTCCATCCATTTCTCGCCTTCAAGTTGAACAATCTCAGCACCGCAGACAACCGTGTGAAGTTAGTGCACCCGGGATACAATGTCTCTTCTCTGTCTTTGCGCAAAGTATCATACATATGTGCTCGTTGGAAAGACTCCGGGCCTATATCACGGATCATATCGTCTAGGCGATCGTTCATATCTACATCGACTACATTTGAATTCGACGCAATTGGCATGGTTACCGACTTGCCATGCCATTTCCAGTTGGTATAACTTTGGTTAATCCCGTGACAAATAAGATGACTTTTTATCAACTCAAAATGTAACTTGGAACAATTAAAACATTTCATACAAGGACAATAAAACCGTCCATTATTATTAGGAAGTTTTTCAAAGGCAAATTGTATAAACTTGTCCACTCCTTCCTCATACTCTTCACTCAAACGGTTAGAAGTCATCCAACTACGATCCATAACTACTGAAAAAAATATATACTAAACGGTTAGAAGTCTAATGTACATTATATTAGTTCACTTATTTTTTCAAATTTACCTTCTTTTTCAGTGTATTGTTTTCGTTTATAAAAATATTCTTTTTTCTTTAGATGGTTAATTGCATCACATAAACTAAATCTAAACTGTATATATACAAAACAAATGACAAAACAAATTGAACTTTACAAAACACAATATCACACGACACACAAAATTGAGATTAAATAAGTTGGCAGCTACATAGCAGCAGCTAATTTTATTAGTAAAAGGAGACATTGTACAGTAAGTACATATGGAATCGGGCTAACAAGAAACACAACTGCTATAGCAGTAGTAGAACACACAAAAACAGCCCTAAAAACACCGCAACAGCAGCAAAACAAAGAGAAATATTTTCAGCCGTTTGCAGGCCATAAACTGATTCTCTCCCATCTTTTAAACAATTCTCCATGCAGGCCAGTCAAAGAAATAGTTTCAGCCGTTTGCAGAATATTCATTTTGGATCCCTTGAACATGAAAATATTTAAATTCTTAAGGTTAGTAAATATTTTCTCTTTTGGAAAGTATGAATAATAGTACAAATCTCTGCAACTTTGGGAGAGAATCAGTGTCATCAATCATCTTTTGAACGTATAATTCATATATATTAGTGCAATAATGCCAAAGACAATAAACTCTAATCTTTATGTATGCAAATAATTAGATTTGTTGACATAAAAAAGGACATCTAAGGCCTATTTTTACAAAAGAATTTGGCGGTTTTATTGATAAAAAATCCTTGTATATTTCGATGAACAATACATCACAAGCATTCCCCAACCAAGGTGAAGCTACATCAGTCCAGTCACCACTGATTAAAATGATAATAGCTAACAAAAGCATAGTTCCAAGCTGAGAGCTAACAATTAGGCAATGTGGGATCTCAGCCCCAGCCACTCATGAAGCGGATTTTAGGTAAAATAATGACTCAAAATTCTACCATTCCGCAACCAATAGATGTTTGTCCTCTAATAAAATTAAATTCTTATAATCATATTAATTAGTGGAGAATGATTTTAGTTTGGTGTTCAAAACCAACACCTTTGATTTAAGTTCCAAACCAAAACCAACAACACATGCTAAAACTTTTGCAACTAATATGAAGGAAAAGAGTTGTGTAAAAAAGATCCATTAGATTGATTCTATCAAACAAGCTACACTTATTTATAGGAGTTTGTAGGTTAAAAAAACTGTTACAACGAAAGAATTATAACCATTGGATTAGTTACAGCTTCCTTAAAGTAAACCTACACTAATTCATCTTTACAATTTGCATTAGTGGTCTCTTAGTTTATTAGCAGCAACAAAAATCTCAAACCCCCTATAACCACAATAAATAAAACTAGCACTAAGATCACTCACTTTAACATCTAAACAAGGAACCAAAATAGGTGCTTCTGCTGATATAACAAAGCTACAGGTCACAAACACTAAGAACAAAACAACCTAAATAAATTCAAAATACAAATAAGAAAAAACACCCACACACAAAAAGAACAAGTTTATAATCGATTGAAGAATGAATGTAGCAGAACAAGTTCGAATGAAGAATGAAAGTTGAAAAAAGAATGAACTTGAACTAACCATGAATGTCACAGAACAAGTCGATCTCGTCGCAGAGAGGGTGAATCGCAGAATCGGTTACTCTGAGGAAGAAAAGCTAGGGTTTCAGAGCTTAGATCGATGGAGAAGTTTGTTCGCTGTATGAGAGGGTTTCAGAGTATAGGGTTTCGGAGCAAGTGAAAATTTCGTGAGAAAGGCGAGGGAAATTTTGGGTTTCGCTGACAAAAGAGGGAAAGTGAAAATTATTGAGACAATTTATTGTATTTTTTAAATTTTAATTATAAAATCTTTTTTTAAATCAGTTTAGCTGATTTAATATTAAAACAATTATGCAAATCCCCTCCCTGTCCCCAGTGTATAACCTTTTAAATCACGTGGATGGCAACCAATTTAAAATCTATGATTTAAAAAGTGTATTTTGCACTAGTGTTAGCTACAGTTTAACTGTGGCCGGAATTTTGATTTAAAGTTTTTCGGTTTGTAACTTTAATAAATGTTGGGGTGAAGTGAAATAATAAAATGACAAAATAGGAATATTAAATTATTTGTAGGGGTGAAGGGTTAAATGTAGGGGTAGAAGGAAAAATTTTCCTTCTACAAAAGAGTATTACTATTCGCACAGCCCGTAACACTCATGCACCCCCCTGGTATTTCTAATTTGCCCCTTGTTATTTAGGAAGTGGGTGTGTAAATTCTAAAAAACTAGAACACCACAGCTCGCTTGCTACATATAAAGTGGTGTTCGCTCTTCCATAGCAAAATGGTCGGCAGTTAAAAAACATAGTCTCTCATGCAGTCAAAAGTGGTTACCATGTAACTACAAGAAATATTCAAATTGTTGACAAAAACATACATATAACAGCAAACTTATTTAAGTTGTTTTTTGCAGGGATATTCAAATTGTTGACAAAAACATACATATAACAGCAACTTATTTAAGTTGTTGTTATAAGTTAGTTTATTTCTCAACAATTACGTTGTCGCTGGAAAAAAAATACTTATTCCAACAATAATTATTGTTGTCGTTAATCGTATAGTTTTTTTACAACAAACTTTGTAAAGTCGCTGATAAACCAACAATTACTAATTTTTGATGTGTATCTTTTATCGCGGTTTTTATTCCTATATTTTTGCATAGATTTGTTTTAACTTAAAATGATTATCTTTTCTGTTTTTTCATCGTATTTTTATGTTTTGTATCTTTTTTTATATCTTTAAGTGTAAAATTACAATTAAGGGTAGAAGATTTGCAATATTAGCATATTTGACGAGGACAAATTAAATTTTTTAGTAATAGCTTATTTTAATATATTGTTAGTAGATTATTGTTATTTTGTTAGTTCATATTATAGAATCCTATTATATTGAAATGTTATAGGTGTTATATGAAATATTTATATAGAGTGGACAATCTTCTAGTGCACTAGATATAAAGTCTTCTTTGTATCCTTAATATTTGATTTGGAGTAACGTGTTTGATTGTGTTAAAATTGCACCTCGAGTAAGAGTGTTTGAACTACTTCACAAAGAAAGGTTTGAAACAAAATTATAAAGAAGAATTGATGTTGTTGCCTTTGGGGACTCTGGTTAAATTGTCTGTCATAATGGTATTTTGTGTTTCGCTACCTTTTGTTTGGGTGTTAATTTTTAGTTGTTTTTATTAGAACAAGATAATTTATAATTTTTTTTTCATTTTGGATGTTGACAAGGATACTTATGACATTTTATATTTTAATGTTATAATAATTTGTGTTTATGTTTCTTGATTAAAAACATTACAATATAAAAGAATCTATCTTTGTATAGTTATGACAATTTAAATTAAGTAATTGATGCTATAGTTGGAAAATCTAATTATAGTTGGGAAATCTAGTGTTGACAAAAATATCTTTTTTGCAGCAAAAATAGTTTTGCAAAACACTGTCATGTCAGTAACATTAATTCTGGAAGGGAAGGGACATGACAAAATCAGAAATTTTCGTCCCTCACTAAATTATAGCACAATTTTTTGTCTCAAGTACAAGTGTCTAAAATACCAAAATACCATTTTGTTCACCAAACATTGTATAAGACAAAAAATTATTAAATTTCATAAAAGTTTGTTCTGTTCTGTGCTGTTCTGCCATTTGTTGTGATGTTCTGTCCGGTACTTACTCTTTAATAGATCAAACGTATGTGTATTTGGTAAGTTCAATTTCTATTAGCTCTGATGCAGCAAATTAAATGTTGGATAATGTATTACCAAGAGGGCCACCTTTGCATCAATTGAGATCATAAGCTCAAGACTTTATGGAAAAAAAAAAAACAGAATGGTGCTTTGGTGTCGTATGATAAGAATTGAAAAATAACTTATACTTAAAATTAGGTTTCGATGAGAATTGAACAAGCATTAGAGGTGGAAATAGGCTAAGCCGAACTAGGCTTTGCTAAGCCTGAGTTTGGCCTGTCAAAAAATTCGAAGGTCTGAGCCTGGCATGTGGCCTATCATAGGCTTATCTTTTAAGCCTGAGTCTGACCTTTTGAAAGCCTATGTGGCCTGTTAGCCTGTTTAAAAGCATACTTCACATGAAGATATTTAAATAAATAACTATATTTATTTTTTAAAATTCTTATGAACTAGTAAATCAAGATGCTAAGCTGAGAGATGAGAGAGAAAGTAGAGAGAGAGGGTCTGGAGAAAAGCTCTTCCCAAAGAGTAGGAGGGGTAAGGTTGACAGAATATGATGAGAAGGGGGTGAAGGGTATGTTCGACGCCTAAACAAAGAAGCTACATCCTTCTTTGTTACCAATTTTCCAGAAGATATTGTGGTGATGGATCTTTGGAAAATTTTTGCGAGGTTCGGTAGAGTGGGGGAAGTTTACGTCCCAAAGAAGAAAGACAAATGGGGTCGTAGCTTCGGTTTCGTGAAGTTTTTTGACGTGAAGAATGCTGAGGATTTGGAGCTGAAGCTAGGGGCAGTTTGGTGTGGATCTTACAAACTGAAAATCAACTTATCTCGTTTTGGTAGAAGTGAGAAACAAACTTCGAAGGTGCAACCACCATTCAATTTACCATTACGAGGTGACGCTTCTAATTCTGGTGGAAAGGAGGTAGCAGTGAAGGGGTGGAAGGCAGCATTGGTGGGGGGAAGCTCGAAGTCTACGGAGAAGAAGATGTTGGAGAGAGCACCTACATTGGAGTTGGAACCAGACTTGGAGTTTGTTTTTGCCCTAGAGAATGGTGTGGTGGGAAGAATCTCGAAGGGTAAGAACATCAAACAAATACAGTTCAATCTCTGTATGGAAGGGTATAAGAATGTACGTGCTGCTAGTTTGGGAGAGGGCTGGGTGTTGATTTTTAGCGAATCAGGCGGAGATGTGGGTTTGGCTATGAACAACAAGACTTGGTGGGAAGGTTTTCTGGAGGATGCTAGGCCATGGTCTCCTCTCATGGTGTCTTCAAAAAGAGAGATATGGGTGAGATTATATGGTGTGCCATTGCAACTATGGAACGAAAATGCTTTTCGCTCTATACTGAAACCATGTGGAGAGGTGATAGGTTTGGATGATGATACCAAAGGAAGAAGTCGTTTTGATGTTGCTCCAGTTAAAATTTTAGCCTCTATTCTTGGGGAGGTAGATTTTACTCAAGTGATTATATCACAAAAGCTGAAGTTTGTTATCCGAATAATAGAGGAAAGGGGAAGGCCGCTGGAATTTGTTCATGTCCCGCGAGAAGACGATAAACTTCGGTGGAGTGTAGCAGGGTCGTCGTGTGACTCCGGTGAGGGGAAAGGAAGGGGAACGGAGGAGGCGCTGATGGAGGGCGATGTTTTTGAGGAGCCTGAAAGCGACGGGTCTGTGCAGGGTCAATTTGAGGAGAGAGAGGAGGTGCAGGTTGTTCAAGGGAAGATAGCTGACAAGAGGAATTTGGGGGTTCTTTCTCAATCTTCTTTTAGCAAGGCAAAAGAATTAAGACCCATTCTTAGTTTAAATTATGCAGATAAAACAAAAGGAGATGAGGTTGTTGGTGAGGAGACAAACGAGGTAGACAGTGTACGAGGTATGTCATTGTCTAACTCAGGTGTTGTTGGCAGAGTAGAGAAAGGTGTGCAAGGGGTTGACCTGGTGGGGCAGTGTAGTGATCTGGCATTAGTTTCAAAAGGCGAAGGTGAGACGATTGGGCCGGTTTCTCTAGGCCCGGATCTGCAAACGGGTTGTTTAGAGAAGCGGGTCGAGATTGGTTTGGATTCGGAGCAGGTGGATTTACAAGCCCAAGTGGAATTGGAGGAAGGTATTTCGGTAATAGACAAATTGGACAAGTTAGTAGTGGAGGCTAAAGGGAAAAACAACACGTGTTTGTTCCAGAACTTTACCCAAGAGGCTAGTAGTTTGTCTTCTCCAACAACATCAGTTTCTCTAGTTGATGTAATGAAGTATAAACGTAATGAATGTGTTCGTTCAAGGAAACCCATGATTAGACTTCCTTTTCCTACTTTGGTTGGTCCAAAGTGTCTTCGTTTGGCGGAAATTGTGAATAATGCCGGAGCTAGTAACAGGAGAAAGAAGAACGGACGAGAAGGAGATCCAAAGAAGACTTCTCAGGGGTGTTTGCAACAGAGTGAGGAAGACAGTTTAGAAGGAGGCATTGAAGAGGGACATGGAGTATCAATTTCTTCTCGACAAATCGTGTCTACTGCTATTGGAGTTCAGGAAGCTGTGGCCCCTATTTCGGGGGTTAATTTCTTGTTGGGAGATGACGCGTTGGAAGATGTGGATGAGTATGCGGCTAATAGAAAGGCTCCAGCGGCGAAAATACTTGAGGCTGAGGAAATCTTTGAAATTCAAGAAGCTTTGGGGCTAAATTTTGTGGAGGGCAAGGAAGTTACGGTTACTCGTTTGGTGGATTTAGAAGATAGAGATAGAGAAAAGATGGGTAGAACTAAGGAGGTATAAGGTTTCGAATGATTGTGTGCTCCTTTAATATAAGGGGGTTAGGAGGTAGGGTGAAGAGAAGCAAGATTAAAGAGTTTGTCAGAAAGGAGAAGATTGATTTTCTAGCTTAACAAGAGACAAAGCTTGAAATCATTTCAGATTCTCTATGTTTTAGCATTTGGGGTGGTGAAGATTGTTGTTGGGCTTATCTCCCTTCTATGGGGAATATTTGGCGTAAGTCTTCCTCTCGCCTTATTTTCTCTTTTATGGGGGAGGGTTTCGTTGGTGTTTGTTTAGAATGGGGTGTAGAGAAGATTGTTTGTTTTATTGTGAATGTCTACTCTAAATGTGATATGGGAGGAAAACGTAGGCTTTGGAATTCTTTAATTATGTCAAAAGGAGGTTTCGGTGATGGGAATTGGTGCGTGATTGGTGATTTCAATGCGGTGTTGGAGAGGGAGAAGAGAAGGGGGGTGTGTGATAGTTTTCTTGGGTCTTCTTCTTTGGATTTTTTGGAGTTTCAAGCTTTTGTGAATTCCATGGATCTCGAGGACATTCCGGTGTTAGGGAGAAAGTTTACATGGTTTCATCCAAATGGTTCTTCGATGAGTCGGATTGATAGAGCTCTCCTTTCGGTTGGGTGGTGCGATGTATGGGGTACTCCTTCTCTTTGGGTGCATGCGAGAGATGTATCGGATCATTGTCTGATAGTGTTGAGTTATAGTAATGTTGATTGGGGACCAAGACCTTTTAGATTTAATAATCATTGGCTTCTTCATCATGATTTTGCACCTTTGGTGGAGGAGTGGTGGAGATCGGCGTCTATCACGGGTTGGATGGGGTTTGTGCTCAAGGAGAAACTCAAAGGGCTTAAAGGGGTGATTAGGATGTGGAATAAGGATGTTTACGGAGCTTTAGATACTAAGATTAAAATTTTAGTGGAAGATATTCAAGATGTTGATGTGAAGGGGGAGTTAGTTTCGTTATTGGAGGAGGAGGTTTTAAATCGGAAAAAGAATTTTGTGGACCTTTGGCATCTCCTCAAAAGTAAAGAATCGATGATTTTTCAAAGGTCTAGAGCGCGGTGGTTGAAGGAGGGGGATGACAACACAAGTTATTTTCACAAGTGTTTAAAGGCTAGAGGTAATGGCAATTTCATTAGATCTCTTCAAGTGGGTGAGGAATGGGTTGATTCTCCGTCTTTGATTCGGCAAGCAACGGTGGAGTTCTTTAAAAATCAATTTTGTGTGGGGAGATGGCTTAGACCGTCTCTTGATGGCTTGACCTTCCCTTCCCTCTCGGAGGAGGCTAACATGACTCTAATCTCTCCGTTTGGTTTAGAAGAAATAGAAGATGTGGTATCGGATTGTGATGGGAATAAAAGTCTGGGGCCGGACGGTTTCAAATTTAACTTTGTGAAGAAATTTTGGAGTTTGATGAAAAATGAGGTGAGAATTTTATTCGATCAATTTCATGGCAACGGTAGTCTACCTAGAGGGTTCTCGTCTTATTTTGTTGCTTTAATTCCAAAAGTGTGCTCGCCGCTTTCGTTGGGAGATTTTCGGCCTATCTCCCTATTGGGATGTCTTTATAAATTATTGGCTAAAGTGTTGGCTAAGAGATTAGCAAGGGTTATGGACCATTTGGTGGAGTCGACTCAATCGGCATTTTTAAAAGGTAGATATCTTGCAGATGGTGTTATGGTGGTTAATGAAGTGGTTGATATGGCTAAGAAATCCGGTAAGGAATGTCTTATTTTAAAGGTAGACTTCGAAAAGGCATATGATTCCGTGGATTGGAGGTTCTTGGATTATATGTTGGGCCGGTTCGGGTTTTGTGCTAAATGGAGGAGTTGGATGAGGGCGTGTGTTTTTTCCGGTTGTATGTCTATTTTGGTTAATGGAAGCCCAACGGAAGAGATCAGTATTAATTGCGGGCTTAAGCAAGGGGATCCTCTAGCCCCTTTTCTTTTTCTTTTAGTGGCCGAGGGTCTTGGAGGTTTGTTGAGGAAGGCGGTGGAGTTGGATCGTTTCAAAGGTTTCCGGGTGGGGAGTAATGGAGTAGTCATTTCGCATCTTCAATACGCCGATGATACTTTATGTATCGGAGAGGCGACTTTGGAGAATCTTTGGACTTTGAAGGCTATCTTGAGAGGTTTTGAAATGGTGTCGGGCCTTAGAGTTAATTTTTGAAAAGTAGTATTTTGGGGGTCAATGTATCTCAACATTTTATGAGATTGGCTTCGATCTTTCTTAATTGTAGAGTGGGAAGTGTCCCTTTCAAATATCTAGGCCTTCCGGTTGGTGCGAATATTAGGAGATTATCCACTTGGGAGCCTTTATTACTTTCGCTTCGGAAAAGATTGGGTGGTTGGGAGAATAGGCATGTTAGTCTCGGTGGTCATATTACTTTGATAAACTCGGTCTTAAATGCTATTCCTATTTTTTACCTTTCTTTTCTTAAAATTCCTAAATTGGTTTGGAAGAAGATTAGGCGTATTCAAAGGGAGTTCTTGTGGGGGGCGAAAGAAGGGAGGAAGAGAATTAATTGGGTTAAATGGGACGTTGTGTGTCTTCCAAAGAGTCTCAGAGGTCTTGGTGTTAGAGATGTGAGAGCGGTGAATATTAGTTTGTTGGCAAAGTGGCGATGGAGGCTACTTACTGTTGACTATTTGATGTTGGCTGCATTTTGGTAAAACTGTGTTAAGCAGGATGTGGTATGTAATGTTACAACATCATGACCTGACGTGAGCGCGCCAGCTGGCGGCAGCATTTAATGCGCGCGAGTTTTATTTTTAGAGAAGATCTTTTCTCTTATACATCAGTTCTTTGCTTGTGCATCAAGGAAGTTTTATTTCCTAAACAGATCTTTTGCTCAGAGATTGTTTTGGGAATTATTGTGAAGAATTATATTTTCAAAACGTATCTTTTTAAGATATGGTTTTATTTTATTATGTGAGCTGGATGTTTCTCTCGTGGGCAAAGCTTCTGAAGCCCAATATTACCAGCTATATATTGAAGGACGAAAACCTAATTTAGGCAGTTGTTCAAGCGTATTGTTGAGTCTAGCCGTATTAGGATTCGTGTGTGTGCTTATGTTTTGTGAGCCTTTCTTGTATCTCTTTGATGCAAGCTTAGGACTGTGTGTTCCATTGAGTTGTAATCATAATTGTCTCTGAAGCTTTTAAGCAAGGAGATAGTTATTGTGTGTGTGTCCTCTCCAAAGCTTTTAAGCAAGGAGTTTGGATCATAGTGCTTGTGTATCACTTGAAGCCTTTAGGTAAAAGTGATCTAGTGTCTAGGAGAGTGTCTCCACCATAGTGATTGAATCAACAACAGTGCTGTCTGTACTGTTGAGCTTAAGGAGTGAGTTGGGAACTCATACCTAGGAGTTCCTAGGTAGAAGGACATAAGGATAGTTGCTAGGTGATAAGTTGTAAACGAGGAGTTTGCTGTAAGACTTTGAACTAGGGCTATTAGTGGAATTCCTCCTGGATTGGTATCCCCCACATGTAGGTTGCAGTTTGCACCGAACTGGGTTAACAAATCACTGTGTGTTTGTTTATTTCTGCACTATTTACTGTTTTCATTATTTGTTCATTAAAGCGGGTAAAAGTGGTGTAACATCGTGTACAACATCGTGTACTGGTGTGCCAGTTTTCAATTGGCATCAGAGCAGGCACCCTGCCTGTTTAGGTTGAGATTCAGGAAGTTTTAACTGGCAAAATGGACAAAGAAGGAGGATTCGTGAACAGACCCCCAATGCTAACTGGTTCCAATTATGATCATTGGAAGCCAAAGATGATTGCATTCCTGAAGTCCATTGACAGCAGGACTTGGAAGGCTGTTTTGAAAGGTTGGGATCATCCTTTGATTGTTACCAAAGAAGGTACCTCTACTGGTGAACTAAAGCCAGAAGCAGATTGGACAAAGGAATAAGATGAAGCAGCTCTCAGCAACAATAAGGCAATAAATGCTCTCTTCAATGGAGTGGATACAAATATGTTCAAGCTCATCAAAAAATGTCTGTCTGCAAAGGAAGCTTGGGAGATATTGATGGCATGCTATGAAGGTACCTCTAAGGTAAAAATGTCAAAACTTCAATTACTTACTACCAAGTTTGAAAATCTGAGGATGAAAGAGGAGGAAAGTATTCAGGACTTTCATATGAATTTAATTAACATTGCTAATGCCTTTGAGGCTCTGGGTGAGAAAGTATCTGATGAGAAGTTGTCCAGAAAGATGCTCAGGTCCCTTCCAAAAAGGTTTGACATGAAAGTGACAGCCATTGAGGAAGCTCAGGATATAGCCAACATGAAGATAGATGAACTGGTTGGATCTCTTCAGACATTTGAATTGACCATTAATGAACGAGGAGAGAAAAAGAACAAAAGTGTTGCTTTTATCTCAAATGATGATGAAGAGGAATCCCAGACTGTTGTTGAAGGAGAAGAAAGTATTTCTGATGCTCTTGCTCTAATTGGAAAACAATTTGGAAAAGTCCTAAGGCGTGTTGACAGGAGAGCCATGCAGAATGGGCAGAACATTAGATTCGACATCAACAAACAGCAAAACAATGTCAAGAAAACTAGACCTGAGGAGAAAAGTGGACCAGTCAAAGAAGTGCAGTGTCATGAATGTGAAGGATATGGACATGTCAGAACTGAATGTGCAACCTTCCTGAAGAAACAAAAGAAAGGTTTGTTTGTCTCATGGTCTGATGAAGATTCTGAAGAAGGAGAGGAATCTGCTAGACATGTATCTGCCATGACTGGAGTTTGTGCTTCTGTGGCTGATTCAGATGATGATGTGGAGGTTGTTTATGAAGAGCATTCTGATGACGAGGAGAATGACACTTATGAGGAATTACTTGGTCTATACAATGATCTTCTTGTTCACTATAAGGAGGTGTATAGAATTCTGGAGAAACAAAAGAAGACTATAAATCAACTCCACACAGAAAAGGATTTCCAAATTGGTCAAGTACTGAAAGTTGAGAAGGAACTATCTCAAGCAAATGCAGATATGGAAGAGTTGAAGAAAAGAGTCAATCAACTGAACTGTGGAGCTAACTTACTTGAGGAAATCTTAGATGGTGTCCCTACTACTAGAATGAAAGCTATAGGGTACAACTACACTGCTCTCAACCAGCATCAACAGGACAAGAACACCAAATTCCTTCCAGCTGATGAGGTAATTAATCCATACACTGGGGAAAAGATGTTACAACCTCCTACACCACATCTTAAAACCTATCCAAATGTTAAGATTGGACAAGGTCCCAGGATCTTAGCTAATCCTCGTCGTGCCCCAAGACACCATGGTCATTCAAGGAAATGGGTTTGTCATCATTGCAGAATGAAGGGCCACATAAGGCCTTTTTGCTACAAACTATTTGGATATCCAAGACAATGGCAACAGCCAAAAATTGCTCCTAGAGAGGAATCTGTCAGAAAGGTGTGGCAACCAAAAGCTGAGAACAAAGGGCTGATTGCACATACATCCCTCAGAGCATCATCCAGAGAAGACTGGTATTTCGATAGTGGCTGTTCTAGACATATGACAGGGGTAGAGACATATCTGAAGGACTTAAAGGGGTATGCTTCTAGTTCTGTAACTTTTGGGGATTGAGCCAAAGGTGAAATTCTGGGGATAGGCAAACTTGTCAACAAAGAGTTGCCTAACTTAGAAAATGTGTTGCTTGTAAAGGGACTCACTGCAAATCTGATCAGTATAAGCCAACTGTGTGATCAAGGATTGAGGGTGAACTTTACAAAAGAAGAATGTCTTGTTAGCAATGATCAAGGAGAAATTCTGATGAGAGGTACCAGATCCAAAGATAATTGTTACTTGTGGGTATCTCATGAAGAAGCACATCTAGGAAAATGTCTACTTGGTAAAGAAGATGAAGTTCAACTGTGGCACCAGAAACTTGGTCATCTAAACCTAAGTGGAATGAAGAAAGCTGTTACTGCTGAGGCCATCAGAGGGCTTCCCAAACTAAAAATTACTGAGGGAAGTATTTGTGGAAAATGTCAGATTGGAAAACAAACCAGGATGTCGCATCTAATGTTGGAACATCAGGTAACATCAAGAACTCTAGAACTTCTACACATGGACCTCATGGGACCTATGCAAGTTGAAAGCTTAGGAGGAAAGAGGTATGCCTTTGTGGTAGTAGATGATTGTTCCAGATACACCTGGGTGAATTTTATTAGAGACAAATCTGACATATTTGACATTTTCAAAACTCTATCCACTCAAGTTCAAAGAGAAAAGAACTGTGGGATTGTGAGAATCAGAAGTGACCATGGAAGAGAGTTTGAAAATGAAAAATTCAGTGAGTACTGTGCTAGTGAAGGAATTAAGCGTGAGTTCTCATCACCCATAACTCCTCAACAAAATGGTGTGGTGGAAAGAACGAACAGGACCATTCAGGAATCAGCTAGGGTAATGTTACATGCAAAATCCCTACCCTACCATTTCTGGGCTGAAGCTATGAATACAGCCTGCTACATACACAACAGGGTGACTATAAGAAAGGGGACATCTGTTACTCTATATGAGCTATGGAGGGAAAGAAAACCAACGGTCAAACACTTCCATGTCTTTGGTAGCAAGTGTTATATCCTGGCAGACAGGGAGCAGAGAAGGAAGCTTGATCCCAAGAGTGATGAAGGGATCTTCCTTGGATATTCTACCAACAGCATAGCATACAGAGTATACAACTCAAGAACAAAGGTTGTTATGGAATCCTACAATGTGGTAGTAAATGATGTAGAGACTGAGAAGGTTGACAATGTGGAATACGATGTTGAAACATCAGGTCTTGTCCTTGAAGAGCATGATCTAGAAGAACAATCTGATGATAAACAAGAAGAGAGTATTGAGAATATTACAGGTGACACCACTAATCAACCCACTCAGAACAAAGGTCCATCTGTGAGGGTCCAGAAGAATCACCCCTTGGAGCTAGTCATTGGAAATCCTGAACAAGGAATCACCACCAGAAGATCTAATGATGTGATAGCAAATTCCTGCTTTGTCTCCACGTTTGAACCTAAAAATGTGAAAGAAGCTCTCACTGATGAATTCTGGATTGAGGCAATGCAAGAGGAATTGAATCAATTCAAGAGAAGTGAAGTGTGGGATCTGGTCCCAAGACCTGATAAAGTGAATGTCATAGGTACAAAGTGGATTTTCAAAAATAAATCTGATGAAAAAGGGGTCATTACCAGAAACAAGGCTAGGCTGGTTGCCCAAGGTTACACTCAAATAGAAGGACTTGATTTTGAGGAGACCTTTGCCCCTGTAGCTAGATTGGAATCAATTAGACTACTATTGGGCGTTGCTTGCATCCTAAAATTTAAACTCTATCAAATGGATGTCAAGAGTGCGTTTCTGAATGGCTATCTTCATGAAGAGGTCTATGTGGAACAACCAAAAGGGTTCACTGATCATGTGTATCCTAATCATGTCTACAAGCTGAAGAAGGCTCTCTATGGTCTAAAACAGGCGCCTAGGGCCTAGTATGAAAGACTTACTCAATTCCTAGTAGGTCAAGGCTATAGAAAGGGAGGATCTGATCAAACTTTGTTTGTAAAGCAAGTCAAAGGAAAGTTCATGATTGCACAAATTTATGTAGATGACATTGTCTTTGGAGGAATGTCGAATACGATGGTACAACATTTTGTTCAACAAATGCAATCAGAATTTGAAATGAGTTTAGTGGGAGAATTGACCTACTTCTTGGGACTACAGATCAAGCAAATGGAGGATACTATCTTCATTTGCCAAAGCAAGTATGCTAGAAATATTGTCAGGAAGTTTGGTATGGATAATGCTTCTCACAAAAGAACTCCTGCTCCAACTCATCTGAAGCTAACCAAGGATGAACAGGGTGTGGGTGTAGATCAAAGTCTGTATAGAAGCATGATAGGAAGTCTATTGTACTTGACTGCAAGTAGACCAGATATCACCTTTGTTGTAGGGGTTTGTGCTAGGTACCAGGCAGAACCAAAGGTAAGCCATCTCAATCAAGTCAAGAGAATTCTGAAATATGTCAATGGTACATGTGATTATGGCATGATGTATTCACATTGTGAAGACTCAAACTTGTGTGGATATTGTGATGCTGATTGGGCTGGTAGTGCTGATGATAGGAAAAGCACATCTGGTGGGTGCTTCTTCCTAGGAAGTAACCTTATATCTTGGTTCAGCAAGAAGCAAAACTGTGTGGCTCTGTCTACAGCTGAGGCAGAGTATGTAGCTGCTGGAAGTAGTTGTACTCAACTAGTGTGGATGAAGCAGATGCTGAAGGAATATGATGTGGAACAAGATGTTATAACATTGTACTGTGATAATTTGAGCGCCATAAATATTTCAAAAAATCCAGTTCAACACAGCAAAACCAAACACATTGATATTCGCCATCACTTCATCAGAGATCTAGTGGAAAATAAAGTTGTGACACTGGAGCATGTAGGAACTAAGGAGCAAGTGGCTGATATCTTTACCAAAGCACTTGATGCAGTTCAATTTGAAAATCTGAGGGGCAAATTAGGGATTTGCCTATTTGAAGACATGTAGTAATTACAGTTATTTGGGGGGAGGCATGCAGCAGTTATTATTCTCTCTCCAATCCTTGTGCTGCACGATAAACAAGGCAATCATGTTCCTTACATCCCTATAAACACGCCACCTATCACTAGTGGTTGTTTCTTTACCAAATCAACTTTCAAATATTTTCTTTCTGAATTCCACTATCCCCTTACCTCTCAAACCGTTCATACTCCTCGTCCACCTTTATTCATCTTCTCCACACCAAATCTCAAACAACAAACATGTCTCAATCACCGATCACCACTTCTCCCACGAACTCCATTGAATCACCAAACTCTTCACCTCTCAATCCTACTCCCATTACCACCATTCATTCCTCATTCGCCTCCGCTCTTGACCCAAAACCAAAGAAAACCACCACCAAAAGGCCATCAACAACCAAAACCTCAAAATCGAAGAAGAAATCTAAGGCTTCTTCACTCTCTGTTTCAAAGAAAGGATCTAAGGCTAAAGGTTCAAGGTCGAAATCAAAGTCGATCCACACCATGCAAGAGCTGTATGTGGATGATGTTGCGAAGAAGAATGCTGAACCACATGTTGAAGCTTCCAACGAAGATAGATTGGATGTGAATGTTGTTGCTGAAGGTAATCCTAATGTTGTTGCTGAAACCCTAGAAATTCAAAAGGGGCTAACTGTTGAGAAGCATGTTGCTTCTGAAGTCATTGGTGAAATTGTTCAGGATTCGCCTGATGTTAAAGAAACAATGACTGATCAAGCTGTGGAGGATGCATTGAACTCCTTGAAGGATACCATTCCAAAGCCAAATTTTGCGCCGGATGTTATCACATCCTTGGCACAAGAAGAACCAACTCCAGAAATAGTTGGTAATGAGGTTAATAATGAAGATCAGGCTGATGATGAGCATGTGTCTGACAAGTTGGCTAACACTGCAACTAATGAAGAGAATGCTGGTTCTCAGAATGAAGAAGATGGTCCTCAACAGGATGACGAGGAACCTGCCAATGAGGATGTTGGTGAAGGCAACATATCTGCTGCTGACAATGTTATGTCAGCATATGATGATGTGGTTGATGTGGATGAAATGACTGATCTGGACCTAACTGTTAGTGAAGTGGCTGGTGGTAGTATTGCTAGAAGGTTGAGGAATAGAAAAGGAAAAGAGTCTGATGTGGTGACTGAGGTTGTGACTAAGGCAACCCCATCCAAGAAGAAGAAGATGATTGGCCCTAGTAGGAAACCTAGCAAAGTTGAGATTGCTAGTGAAAAGAAGAAGAGTGGGAAAAGAAAACAGGCTGAAGTTGGTGATTCTGACTATGAAGTGGAAGAGGATGTGCCACACAATGTATCCAACATTGTGTCCCCTGCTAAGAAGAAAAGTCAGAAGAAATTTAGCAGAGCTGCTATCCCTGATCATGATGTGGTACATGATGTGCCAAACATTGTGTCTACTGGTAAGAAGAAAATTGGTGGAAAGATTATTCCCCAAAATGTTCCTGATGTCCCCATGGACAATATTTCATTCCATTTCATTGAAAGTGCTCAGAAGTGGAAGTTTGTGGCTAATAGAAGGCTGGCTCTGGAAAGGAAGTTGAGTGATGAAGCCTTGGAGCAAAAGGAGATCATTGCTCTCATTGAGAAGGCTGGTTTAATGAGAACTGTGACTGGTATTGGTGAGTGCTATGAGAAATTGGTCAAGGAATTCTTGGTCAATATTCCTGAAGATTGTGACAACCCTTTGAGCAAAGAACACCACAAGGTGTATGTTAGAGGTAAATGTGTTATGTTCTCTCCTGCCATTATCAACAAGGCCCTTGGAAACAAAGAAGATGGATATGCTGAGATGGAGGTCACCAACAACCATGTCTGCAAAACCATTACTGCCAATCAGGTCAAAATTTGTCCCTCAAGAGGTAAAGTGCCTTCTGTTATGCTCTCTATAAAGTATGCCATCCTTAATAGGATTGGTACTGCCAATTGGGTTCCCACTACCCACACCTCAGATATAGCTATAGGTTTAGCTAGGTTCATTTACTCTGTTGGTACTGGTATTGAGTTCAACTATGGGGCTCATATTTTTGATGAAACTGTGCAACATGCAAAGTCTTGGGCCATTAGAATGCCTATAGCTTTTCCATCCTTGATTTGTAGCATTATTCTGGCACAACACCCTAGTATTCTGACTGCTGATGATGAAGTGAGTAAGAGGGAATCTCCTCTTGACTTTCACCCTAGATTATTTGAAGGGAAACATGCTGCAGATATTGAGATTGCTGGTCCCTCTTGTGTTGCTCCTACTGGTGTATCTGCTAGCTCTGGCTCTATGAGCATAAATGAGATGATAGCCTCTTTGGAAGCAGCTTGCCAAGCTCTTGATGAGAAGAAGAAGAGCCTTGAAAAGGTCATTGTGGCTCTCAAGCAAGAGGAAGAGGCTGAAGAGGGTGAGCAGGTGCAGGTTGAACAAGAAGGAGGAACTGCTGTTACTAATGATGATGATGGAGACACTGAGGAGCTGAAGCTCTCAGATTCTAGTGCTGATTTTTGATGGGTGTGGTATTCCCCATTTCTGATGTTATTTTGTTTTTTTTTTTGTTGTAATTCTGGTACTTCTGTTCTGTTGGGCTATGCCCTGGATATTTTAAGCACTCCCTAGTGCATTTGGATGTAATAGTACTTAGTACTCTGTGATCTGTGCTGCTTCTACTTTATTTTGGTTCCCAAAAGCATCTTTGTCAAATTTGTGGTAAAAAGGGGGAGTAGATGTTACAACATTTGTTTCCACCTGTTCTCTGGTAGTAGTTGTATGGGGTAGCTGGTAGATGTATGGTACTCTGGTAGAAATTCTGTGCTGAAATGATCTGCTATGATATGCCTATGTGTTAGTACCTGAATGATATGCATGATCCTATGTGTTAGTCTACCAAGCATCTTTTCAGGGGGAGTACTATGTATGTGATGCAGGGGGAGATGTTGTGTGTGATGTTGGAACATTCTGTTTGTGCCATCCATGCTTATGTTTGTGATCACTTAAGGCGATGTAGTTTTCTGAGTTTCCGCTGTTGTATGCCTCTGATGTGCTCTAAAGATACGACTGAATTCTGATCTAATGTTTTCCATGGAGGAGTTAGTTTGGAAATTATTTTTGAAGATGTGCTACGCTTCTCTTCTTTTGTGTGTTTATGTTGATGTAAAGAAGTATTAGTGATGTATGTATCTGTGTAGCTTGTCTGTGTGATCCCAAGGTGTTTTAGCCAAAAATTTGCCAAAGGGGTAGTTTGTTGACTATTTGATGTTGGCTGCATTTTGGTAAAACTATGTTAAGCAGAATGTGGTATGTAATGTTACAACATCATGACCTGACGTGAGCGCGCCAGCTGGCGGCAGCATTTAATGCGCGCGGGTTTTATTTTTAGAGAAGATCTTTTCTCTTATACATCAGTTCTTTGCTTGTGCATCAAGGAAGTTTTATTTCCTAAACAGATCTTTTGCTCAGAGATTGTTTTGGGAATTATTGTGAATAATTATATTTTCAAAACGTATCTTTTTAAGATATGGTTTTATTTTATTATGTGAGCTGGATGTTTCTCTCGTGGGCAAAGCTTCTGAAGCCCAATATTACCAGCTATATATTGAAGGACGAAAACCTAATTTAGGCAGTTGTTCAAGCGTATTGTTGAGTCTAGCCGTATTAGGATTCGTGTGTGTTCTTGTGTTTTGTGAGCCTTTCTTGTATCTCTTTGATGCAAGCTTAGGACTGTGTGTTCCATTGAGTTGTAATCATAATTGTCTCTGAAGCTTTTAAGCAAGGAGATAGTTATTGTGTGTGTGTCCTCTCCAAAGCTTTTAAGCAAGGAGTTTGGATCATAGTGCTTGTGTATCACTTGAAGCCTTTAGGTAAAAGTGATCTAGTGTCTAGGAGAGTGTCTCCACCATAGTGATTGAATCAACAACAGTGCTGTCTGTACTGTTGAGCTTAAGGAGTGAGTTGGGAACTCATACCTAGGAGTTCCTAGGTAGAAGGACATAAGGATAGTTGCTAGGTGATAAGTTGTAAACGAGGAGTTTGCTGTAAGACTTTGAACTAGGGCTATTAGTGGAATTCCTCCTGGATTGGTATCCCCCAGATGTAGGTTGCAGTTTGCACCGAACTGGGTTAACAAATCACTGTGTGTTTGTTTATTTCTGCACTATTTACTGTTTTCATTATTTGTTCATTAAAGCGGGTAAAAGTGGTGTAACATCGTGTACAACATCGTGTACTGGTGTGCCAGTTTTCACTTACCGATGATCATGTGTTATGGAAGGAGGTCTTAAAGGGTAAGTATGGAGGGTCGGTAATTGGTAAGGTGGAGTTGGGAGAGGATAGTCAACCATGGTTCGCCTCAACTTGGTGGAAAGACATATGCTCAATAGGAACAAACCTTGATCAAGATTGGTTTTCTAATGAAATTATTAGGAGGATGGGGAATGGAGCTAATACTAGGTTTTGGTTGGGTAGGTGGATAGGAGCTGTTCCCTTGTGCGACAAATTCCCTCGGCTGTTTTCAATTTCTTTGCAAAAGGAATCGTCCGTTGCGAATATGTGGAGCCCATCTGATGCTTCGGGCTGGAATTTAAGTTGGCGCTGCCGTCTTTTTGTTTGGGAAACTGTTCTGTTGGATGAACTAATTCAGTTCTTGAGGCCTGCTACGTTATCGTCGGAGGAGGATTGTTGGAGTTGGAGATTAGAGCCAGGTGGGGAGTTTACAGTACAATCTGCTTATGCTTTGGTATCGGAGTTTTTAATCGAAAGGAGGACAATAGCTCAAGACGTTGGTTTTGCTTTCAAGTCAATTTGGAATTGTCCGGCGCCTTCTAAAGTGTCGGGTTTGGTGTGGATGGTGTTACACGAGCGAGTTCCGACTAGGGACAACTTATTTCGAAGGAAGGTGATACCGGTGAATGGTGAAACTAGGTGTGTTTTGTGCGGTGATAGTAGTGAAACTGTGTCACACCTTTTTCTGTACTGTAGAGTAACATTACAGGTATGGGAGCGGGTTTTATCTTGGCTTGGTATTCATTTCGCTCTGCCGCAAAGCATCTGTTCCTTATTGAATTGTGTCGCGGAAATTCCGGGAACAAAACAGAAAAAGAAGGGTGCGATTATGATCTGGTGCGCGGTAATTTGGTCTGTTTGGCGTCATCGCAATCGGATTATTTTCGATAACTGTACGGTGGATAGAGATAGTCTGGTGGATGATGTGCAAATTGCATCTTGGAGATGGTGGCTAGGAAGAACAAAAGCCTCTCCCTGCTTGTTCTACGAATGGTTAGCGGAACCGGGGTTTTGTATGAATAGGTGATAGAATTATTATTTGTAGGAAGTTTTTTTCTGCTGTTTTTTTTTTCTGGTGTTTTTTATACTGATAGCTGCTGTTTTAGCTTTTCTCTTTTTTCCTGTGCCTGGCTTGATCAGTTTCGTGTTGTGACCTGATCTTGGTTTTTGGCTGCTGTTTGTATTCTTGTTCTAGAGTTTCTTTTGCACTACTTGTGCTTAGAACTCCTTATATATATCATTTGGCAGATTTCAAAAAAAAAGTAAATCAAGATGCTTTTGATATTTAACATGATACTTTAGAGAATTTGACTATATATGTCATTATATTTCAATTCTAGTTTATAATAACACATTTATATACGTGAAAAACTAATGTAGATTAATAAACTTAAACTACTGAAAATGTTAGTAAATTTATAATTTAATCAAAGTACAAATTTTAATATATAAATAATAATAGTATTAAAAATATTATTCATATTAACTTAAGTAGGCCGGCCTAATAAGCTAAAAGGTTTTTTAATGGCTTGTGGTCTGGCCTATTTACTTAAATAGGCTTATAAAAAAGCTTTGACCTGCTCTATTTAAAGAAATAGGACGGCCTGGCCTGAGCCTATGTAGGCTAAGCCTTAAAGCCTCGTAGGCCGGCCTGACCTATTCCCATCTCTAACAAGCATGTAAAAAAAACTCCAAAATGCTTATATAAAAAAAAAAAAAAACTTCAAAATCAATTGTGGGTAATTGAAGACAATTAAGATTCCACAAAAGCATCCCACCGAAAAATTAATCCTTTTGAACCCCACTGACGGTGTATCAGCATTAGGGGTGTACATGGATTGGGCAAACCCACTCGATCCGATCAAACCCACCCAATCCAACCCAAAAAAGTGGGTCGGGTCGGGCAAGTGGGTGGATATGGATTTCAAAAATGAAAAACCCATTAAAAAAATTGGGTTTCGGGTAAAATCAGACACAACCCAAAAACCCACCAACCCACTAGTGTTATGCTTTTTGAAATATTTTTATGAAAATACTAAAGATTTTGCCATTTGATCAATAAATATTTTTATATTGAAAATAAGTTATACTATTTTTTAAGAAAATAAAAGGATCGAATAATTTTTATAAACAAATATGATAATTCATCGCACTATTTTAAAAATAAAAATATTGAATAATTTTCATAAACAAATATGATGATTCTTCGTTTAGTCATTTGATATTATAAAGAAGGAAAAAATATCATTTGGAAAACACAACCAACCCATAAATTAGTGGGTATACATAAAAAGTAGGTGATTATTTTTTATAGTGAAAAAAAGTAATACTATTTTTCAAAAAAATACAATGGTTGAGTTATTTTTATGAAAAAAATATGATGATTCAATATTTATATTTTTAATATAAAAAATAGAAAAATAGTTCGGGTAATCCACTACCCAACCCAATCCAACCCGGAATTTAGTGGGTTTACCCAACCCGGCCCAATGTTATAACGGGTGGTTATTTTACTAGACCCAACCCATAGTACCTTATGTGGTTCGGGTTTTAATTTTGGTCAAACCCAACCCAATCTGGCCCATGTACACCCCTAATCAGCATGACATAGCTAAATCCCTTTAGTATCCCCAAAATCATCCATATAGATACAATTACAGGAAAAAAAATCAATATTTTGGATTCTTCTGTTAATTGCAATTGTTAGTTTTAATAAGAAGAAATGGATGAACAATTTAGTAAATGTAAATGTCTTATTTGTTAGGAGAGAACAAAATTCTGAAGCCCATTTTTGGTCTCTTTGGCAAAGTTTTTAGGCAATAGGTTTTGGTTTTGTAGCAGTGCCTGTCGTCCTGTGTACTCAAAATAGCTGTGTTTCAGCCCCTTGTTTAATAAAACTTGTGTTAACACCAAAAATAAAAAGTTCAATATGCTAGCTTATGATTTATTGGATTAGTTTATAAGTTTGTTTGATAAAAATGAACGTGTTTGGTAACAAGTTTGTCTAACTAGCTTATGCGTTTGATTTGCTAAAAAATATGGAACTAGACTGGACAATTTTTGTTGTACTCTGTTTAATTTAAAAATGGATTTGAGGACTAGACAAAATAGATAGCAAGAGACAGAACAAAAACAAGATTTTTTGTGTCTCACCAAACCACATGACAACTTTTTTTTCTCTCCATAATACAACTATAAGAAAAATAGGAGAATACCTATTTTATTTTTTAATATAAAAAATATTATCGTCATATCTCTTTCAAACACAGTTTTATCTTGTCATGCGTTGTCTTGATTTGTCTTGTTCTGTCAAGTATTTGGTGTTTTGCGAATCAAATGCACCATAGCGTATGAGCTTATAACTTATAGTTTTTTACATTTTATTGTATTTTACCTTTATTTTATTTATTATTTTTTTATTTATTTTTTAAATATAATAATTACCCACTAAACATACACTTTTATGTCATTTTATACTTACAATATATAAATTTGTCAAACACTTTATAAATTTATCATGTTTATAGTTTTTCAACTATAAGTTAATTTTTCAACTATCAACTAATTTATATGTTATTTTTACCAAATAGAGTCTAATACTACAATGAATCAAAAAAAAGAAAGAGTCTAATACTACAAACGTGAGGGATAATAGTTAACAGGGAGATAAGAAACTACAATTGGAACACCCTTTGGTTTTTATTTGCTCTTGTGTTTCTCTAGAAATGAAGATTTCGATTGAGATGATTTATCATCATAATAAGAAACTTGAGATGATAAATTTGTAGAGGGGCTAAAGCAATTGAAGAAAGATGAAAACAAAGCCATCAAAAAGTAATTTAATGTGATATATGTAACAAAGATTAATGAGGTGCATGTGACTTGAAAATTGATGTGAGGTTTCTGTATATTCAAGCGTGCAAAAAATGAATTGATTTATTTGTAATAGTATTTTTTGTTTACAATAGAGCAAAAGATCGAATCCGGGACATCTTGTTTACCTCCGTCCTAAAATAAAAGAACTAATTTGACAACTGCACGTATGTCAATGCACGATTTTGATCACTAATATATCTTTAATTCTCTATTAGTAAAAATTATAAAATTGGATATTTTGAAAATACTCGTCAAAACAAATAAAACAAGATCTTATATGCTTATATTTATATCGATATATTATTAAAAAACTATGATCAAAGCATAATAAGTGAATAGTATCATTCAATTAAAATAAATCTAATAAAATGGGATGGAAGTAGTACTATCTAAATTCCTCACCACTAGACCAAACCTAATGACTTTATTTGTAATAGTGTTTTGTGAAATAAAAAATTGATAAGTTAGTCTATTTATACATATGATCATTGAATAATAATAATAAACAAAAAGGTTAATTAGGACATGACAAGTTACAAGGTTAGTCTTTTCTTAGTCTTTTCTTAGCGACCACGGACATATTTGGGACCACATATATATTAGACTTTTGAAAATTCTTCCATGTATATATTTCAACAAAATAATTAAAATATTAGAAATCACAAATATTAAAAAATAAAAGTAAAAATAAACTTTCTTCCATGTATATTTGAAACAGTTCAACAATAAATTACTAAGATACAAAGCAAAAAATATTTTACCAAAACAAAATTCTTCCATCTATTATTGCGGTTGCATTATAGACATGTGATTATAATCTCTACCAAAAAAAATGATTATAATCTCTACCAAAAAAAAGACATGTGATTATAATAATTACTACAGTCTCATTTTATAAGAGTTATTTTGATTAAATGGTATTATTCACTTATATTATTATGATCATAGTTTTTCAACTCAAACATCCCAACCACTCTGTGAGAGCGGTGGTAATATTTGGCAATGCAACAAATAAGTAAAGACACATTTGCCTTTATGTGGGTCCGCCCCTGTGTTCTGTGGTTGTGTTTTGGCTATTTTGGAATTCTGTAGTAATGTCCCCACGGTCACTACTACTTTTTCTTTGGCGGAACGGTCTACATTTTGGGAAAATGGTGAATTGTTTTTCAATTTGATAAGATTCTTTGTGAGTTTATAGATTTGCCTACCCTGTTCTGAGTTCAGGTGTAAGACCCATAATTCTACTGTATCGTACGCAAGTTATAAGCGTAAGTAGTGGCTAAGAGTTTTTAGGGTTTCTGTAAGATTAGTTTCATAAGTATCGTGTAATAACAGCGTTTTTGCTGAGTTGGAACTGGTTTTGGATTCGTATACTATTTAAGCTCAGGCTTTTGGTTCTTAGCCCTCTTTTATATACGAGAACGTTCCTGTGATTTCAGAATTTTGAGTTTCGACTTTCTCCGTTTATTGGAAAAACGAGTAGAAAACTGTACCCGCTTCTTAGAATTTTACGGTTTATGTTTTCCGTCGAATTTTAATTGGAGACTTTATATATCGGCGTAAGTTGGAATCTAGTTTCAGAATATTTTGGGGAGCTAAGGAAATAAATTTCAGTCGGAGAATAAAGTTTAGCGATAATATTTGGAAACGGTTTACGACGGACGTTTATTTGTGAGATTTTGTATTTTTGAGATTTCCGTCCGTTAGCGAGGCGCGACTCGCCGAGAGCAAACGCGACGAGCTGAGTAGCGAAAAGGAGATATTTGTTCAAAAAGCAATCATGAGTTTTTTGATCCAAGGGCTAGGGTTTAGCCTTGCAAAAGTTAGTTTGATCCAATGGCCTAGATTGCACAAGAGGGTTTTAAATAGTAAGGAGGTTTATCTTTGTTTGGTCTTAGAAGCAAAACAAAAAAAACTACTCCCTCCTCTCTTCTCTCACTCGGCCGACCTTTCCACCCTTCACTATCCATTTCAAAATTTCATTTCTCAAGCTTGGATCATTTGCTTGTTAAGGAATCATCATCTTCTCAAGGTAAATAACCCTTCTCTTCCTTGATTCTCCATGAAATCCTCTTAGATTTTTAAGTTTCATGATTTTGTTCTTGAGAAGAAAAATGTTAGAATTTAGTTTTGATGAGTTTTGGTTCCATAGATGTGTTCATAAGAGTTATTAGTACACATTAGTGAAACATGAGTTGATTTCCATGGTTAAATCTTGTTTTCACAAATTTTTGTTTAAGAGTTTTGAAGAAAAATTTGAAAAAGATCATAAACTTGGATTGTGTTGTAAGATTTTGGTTTTGAAGTTAGTTTTGAGCTTTTTAACAAAATGGATTGTTGAATATGAAATTTGTTTCGAAAAATAAGAAAAAAATTATTCTCGTGTTCTTGAGCGACTCGAAGAACACAATTTAGAAAAATTTATTTCGAGTTTCAAAAAGAGTCGGGTATACGATCGAATATCGTTACGAGCTAACAAATGTGGTTAGGGTTTCAAATGAAGAAAAATTGTGTAGGGTTGCCCTTTTTGCCTCATTTGGCCGTGGCACCCATATAGGGTTCGAGGAATCGAATTTCGAAAATTGTTTAGAGGCAAATTGATTCCCATGATCATTGTTTAATTGTTTGATTGGTTATGGGATGTTTTGAAAAGAAAAATGATCTCTTGCCTTAAGAAAAACCTTAATTGAGATTTTTCGAAATTTGCGATTCGACTCTATAATTTCTAAATCGTTTTGATAAGTGCTAGTTAGGTATTATGAGATATTACCATGCATTTAGAAGTGAAAATTTTTGAGTAGAAGGGTGTTTTTGAAAAAGTGGCCGTGGCCTTTCCTTTGTGTGGGGGAAGAAATTCCAAATTTTTTTCTAAGTCCACAATTGTGTGAAAATTTTGTATGTGTTGAATAATCTTAGTTTTGAAGAAAAATGAGTGTAGGAAAGGTTGTTAGGAAGAAAAAAATGTGTAACTTGTAACGCAAGAAAACTTCGATTTTTCATAAAAATATTTTTGAAAAGTTTTAGTTGTGTTTCAAATGGTCTTGTGGTGTGTGAAACAAGTCCTTGAAGTGGAAAAATCCAAAATGGTTTTAGTTTATGATTTGAAAACAAAATGATTTTCGTGTTATAAAAATAGTACAATTTACTTCGTGAATTTTTAAACACTATGAGAATAACCTGAAATCATTGAGGGATAGCTTTAGGAAGTACCTTAGACCCCTCTAGAGCTTTGAGAGCGAGTTTCGTTTCGATAGGATAAACGAGGAGTATTTTATTGATGTTACGCTACATTTATTTTAGGTAGCGCGTGTTGTAGTTTTTCGCGGAATTAAAGTAACGGAAGCTTGCTAAGGTAAGGGCACCTTTATTTTTCCGTCTAATATATGTATGCCTGGTTCTGGATTGTTGTGAATGTTTGGCATGATTATATTATGTATTCTCGTGATGAGAAGGTGTTTTGTATCGCATGTGTGGTTTACATATGTTTGAGAATATGTGTATGAATATGTGATTGGCGTGCATATGATTTTGAAAATATATGTACACATTTATGATTGAATTACGTACGCTTGAGAGGTATGTATTTGTTGCATTAGCATATAAGGGGAATCGTATGCTCATGCATTCATAGTACGTGGTTAACGGGAATGGACCACGGGGTGCGACGACCAGTGATTGGTGTCCTCCTTTTTGAGTTTGGTGTTGTCCGTGTGACTCACCCGGTGTTATCCCACCGTGATTGTTTTGGTATTGAGTGAGTGACTCTACCTGGTGTTATCCCACCACTAGTAGGGGGTGTTATCCCACCCGAGCCTACGACCTTCTGCAGAGGTTTATTCCGGAATAATCATGCATGTGAAAAAGACCCGGCTAGGGTGATCACAATCATTTAGAGTCTGCATTGATAGGCTGGTGTGCATTTCAATACTGTGTGTAAGTATATGAACTGCTAAGTGTTTATTCGCTGTTATATATATATATATATGTTTTTGCTGTTGTGTTATGTGTGGTGACCCTTGCATTCTTTCATTTGCGGGCTCCTCCCACCCAGACGATGGATCACCCTTTGTTACCGGTACTCGTGAGGGAGACGGTGACGAGGTGGGACTTTCTTGATCGCCTGCTTCTGCCTGCCTGGAGCCTCGACCCAGCTTCCGGCACGGCTAGTTACCATGGGCGCGTTAGGATTACTACTTTTCTTGGTACCCGTCAGGTTCATCAGTGTCTGATATGGCAGACTCCGCCTTTCTCCATACCTCTACCAGTACTGCTCAGTGCATTGTGGACGGTTCCTGGGGGACCCCTGCCAGGGGCGCCAGACACACTAGAGGGTGGTGGATCGGTCATTGGAGAGACCCCCACGGACGGACTAGTCACTTCTTCTTCCTCTTCCATGGGCAGTTGGGGTGATGGGGCATTACCCGACTTCTTAGGGGAGCCGAATGATGTTTTTCAGGAGGCAGCGGCTGCTGCAGGGGATGGGTCCATTGGAGGACCCGGAGTACCTCACTTGGTATCTCCCACTTCTACCTTGAGCTTGGTACTGTTATCGAGTGATACGGACGACTCCTGATGCCGATGTGCACGATAGGACTAGGACCACTGACTTAGAGTAGTATTCTTTTGGACAGGCCTTGTTGGCCGGTGACTGGTAGCGTGATTTGTAGTAGGTTCTAATGTTTTGGATGACTGTATTATATACTCTTACACTTTGGATGAGCCTCTTTTGGTATTGGCTGTAGTATTTCCCTAGTCGCGACTACCTTGTATATTTGTCGTGAACTAGATGTTATGTTTTGGATATGTAACTATTCAGGTACACACTTTGCTTATGAGAAGCACTATTGATGCATATAGTACTATTTCAGTCACCTTGTTGGTCGTACTATTATATGCTTTAGTTCTGTTGTATGAATAATGCCGGCTCTTGTAAAATATTTTCCGCGCACTCTGTCTCGTGTTTTTAAAAAAAAAAAAAATAATGCCCCTTTTTAGGCTTTGAAAAATGGGGTGTTACATCAGGTCTGCTCCATTTCTTTATCCTCAATTTGTTCCGGTTCTTTCACCGATAAATGACACGTGGCAATTAAATTTTTCAATGGCTGGTATTAAAACCATTAACTTATGAAAGCCACAGACAAAAAAAACTAACAAGGACAACCTTTGTTTCTCTGTCTTCTTGCTTCACCGTCTCTATTCCTCGCGCCGCCGTAACGCTGCCATCCATCTTTATTCCATATCTTCTCAGACCAACTTCTCTACATCTCTCCTAGCTGTCACGGCAGCACCTCGTTGTCACTCTCCTCTTCTCAACGTCTTGCTGTGACGCCATCTTCAACCGTGGTAAGACGTCAAGAACAGGAATTAGATTTGTCTAGTAATTCATTCAATGGAATGTTACCACTTTCTCTGATTCGAAATCTTACAACAAAGGGGAATTTGAATTTTTCAATGTTAGTAACAACAAAGCTTTGCAGGTCATACTAATTCAATCTTTAATAATGACAAGGGAATATGAATTTTTAAGTTTCTGTTTCTGGAATTAGAAATTTCTATTGTTTGGAAAAGCTGTTCGATTTTTTTCCCATTAGCATCTGTTCTTAAAATCAATGCAAATTAAACAAATTCCAAGGGTTGCATCCCAGAGAGGAGGTTAAAAACACGGCGGCTGGAACGGACAGAGATGGAATACGTCGTCACTGAGACAACAAAAAAAGTTGTAGCGACTGACGGTAGAGAGTGACGGCGACGGAACGGTAAGGATGGAAGACACACTGTTGTATTTTTTAGAATGAGGAAGAAGAAGACATTACATCATTCCTCATTAGAACGTTTTTACAAACTTTTACTTTGAGTCATTGATTTTTTATTTTGCCACATGTCACAGATCCGTGCAATAAACTGGACTGACTGGAGGATAACAAAATGGAGGTGATCTGGACATGGTCCTTTTGTCCTTTTCTATTGATCTCTTTTTTAATACTCTTATAATATTTTCCATTAAAAAAAATGATCATAACTAAAAACAACAAAACAAAAAATTATATGTTCACATTAACCTTCAGAAAAATTTTAATTTTCCATTTAAAAAAAAATGTCCCCATCGTAACTAAAAATAACAAAACAAAAAAAAATACATGATCACATTAATTACTTTCGAATTTTTTTGAAAATTTGAGCTATTACCAGTCTAGAAGACATTAACTAAAAATTAAATTAAATATATAAACATATATTTACATTTCTAAAATTATCAAATCAAATGAATTATATATCTTTATCGTTGATAACTTTCTCATTAATTGAATCTGTAGTTGATCAAAGTAGATTTATCAAACTGAACCAAGCGAACACCGTAAAAAACAAAAAAGCAGCGCCGCACAAAACGTTGACCAACACAACGACACACAAAACGACGACTAACACAAAGCCGCATAAAACGACGACAAAATAACAAAAAAGCTCAAAAGAAAAAATTTGATTTATGTGATAATCACTTATTTATCTTAAAAGAAGAGTAACAAAAATGACCCAAAATTAGCCCACTATGATGAATCAAGAAGAAAGAGAACTAGGAGACAACAAATTTTTTTCTAGGGCCGGCCAGAAATGAAAGCACATATTTTTCAAGAACTTATCATTTATCTTCTAAATAGAAAAAAATTGTTTAGAACTTCAAAAATGGTGAATGGTCTTAATTATCAATACACAAAAGTACCGATTAATATAAACTTTAGATTAATAATATTAATTAACATAATTAAATTTAATACTAATTAATATTTTCATCAAATATTTTATTTAATTTTTATTAACAATGTACCGATTAGCATACCGACTATGTAAATCCCTCACGTACCGAATACGTTAAAAGTAGTGTACCGCATACCCAAATTTGCACTACGTACTAAAACGAATTGCGAATTGTGTGACTATGAGAAAAACTTTTTTTTTACATTTAAAAACAACCTATAAAATTCGAAAGGTTTAAAGATAATAAAACATCTATCACACATGGAAAATTGATAGAACTATAACCGATGAAAAGTCTTGGAAAGGTATATGGTGAAAGATATGAACATCCTTGATAAATAATTCGGTGGGCCATAATTTTTTTTAATAAATAAATTAAATATAAAAATTATAGTGCATATAAAAATATAAGTCATTAAAATTACAAAAATCTAACAAAACCTTTACTTTTAAATTATTCCACCAAGGAGAGTCTTTTCTTTCTCCCTCTTTCAGCCGCCCCTTTTTCTTTGAAACCCTATTTTGTTCTTCTTCCACCAAGGAGGGGTGGTTTTTGGGTCAATTTTTGACCCAAAGTCACCCCTCTAAATTGTTTCTTATTTTCTTTTCATTAAAATAAGTGATTTTCACATAGATTAAGTTTTTTTAGTTTCTTTTTTTCTGTTGTGATTTCGTCGTCTGAGTGCGGCGTTTTGTTGTTGGTCGTCATTGTTGCGGCGTTTGTTTTCTCCGTCTTGTTGCGGTGTTCGTTTAGTTTATATTGAAAGGTAAACTTCAATCAATTGCAGATTCGATCAATGATTTGGGCATCATCGTTGCAGATCCGGGAGCATGGACATTCCGGTGACTTTTATTTTATCATATTATTTGTAGGCATTTTGCAATTGCCGTTGTATGCTATTAACATGGATGCTGTGAGATTGTTTGCAGATTCATCCTTTCTGTTTTTAGCGATGTTGAATTTGTACTTGCATGTGATGTACTCTATCAATTATTGGAATGAATGAATATCGTTGTTTTTGAGTAAAAAAAAATTACAAAAATCTATCTAGTAACTTTTTTCATGCGCGTATAGCTTATTTATATTAGCTTATAATTTATTTTGGGAAGTTAATTTAGTTAGCTTATAATTTATTATTTTTTATTTTAATTTCCCCCCTATTACTTCACTTAAAAAATTAAATATTGATAAACATAATTCTTTATGTTATTTTATATTTTTATATATGTTAGTTCAATTGCTAATTTTACTCCATATAAATTTGATTAGTTATCTATTATTTTTTGACAAAAAAAATCAAATTTCATTATTATAAAATTAGACTGTATAACTTTAAAATTAGATTATATGTACCAAGTGATTTGAAATTATCAATAATAGACTATAAACTAACATTTGCACTAATAATTGAATTAATATATGTGCCGAGTACATTATAATCATTAATAATAAACTCTAAATTAATATTTAAATTATTATTTGTATAAATACGTATACATAATTATTTAAAATAATTTATAATATAATTAAATTAATACTTTACCTATATAAAAACAATATTTTTCAGAGTGGGGCAGGGCCGTAGCCACCCTTAGCCCTCCCCTACTAAATCTCAACTTCATATGGCTGACAAAGTAAGTTCATTTTAAGAATATGATAGTGATTATGTATAAGCCATCCACAATTTTGTCTCACAATATTTATAGTTTGTCATAAAATAACAAATTTTCAAATAGAAATATTATATATAAGAGAGAGAATAAATTACATAATAGAAATATTCAAATAGCTTGTACTTGTTACAGAAGTACTTATAATTTAAGATAAAAAATTCAAAAAGCAACACAACAAACACCTAGACACCAACAGAATGTAACAATATTAACTAGTAATACAGTAGTCTAGATCAAAAGGATATTCATTTTCCATCATAATGAATTGTCCGGAACATAATTCGGCCCGCGTCTGAATCTTGCGCCGAAGCCACAGTCCCAACCATGTATGGTACTATAAGAAATGTAACATGAGATGGCAAAATATAAGGCACCACCACCTGCAACAATGCTCACAACGGCCAATATAATCTTGAAAATATTGTTGTTGATGTAACCTTTCTTTTTACTCATTGAGTTTTCCACATAAGTAGAATATTCCTCATGCTCGATCCTACAGCAAAATTTCAATCCCATTAACTCACATGATTGATTTTAATAAATAAAAATTGTTCCTAAAATCACAATTGATTTAAAAAATGAAAGAATAAAAATACACTATATATCCATCTGATAATAAAAGATTTATCAGTACTATTGTGATGTCTTGATTTTTTGACACACCCCAATTCTATCTCAGTGTATTGTTTTAATTTTTCACACTTCAAAGCCACCTATTTTATTTATTTCCAGAATTATTTTATTTAGTTGAATACTTGAATTTGTAATAACTTTCTTTCATAGTTTCTAACTTTTTAAATTATAATCAAAATGAAAGAGAAGTTAAATCTAAACCCACAAAATCAAAAAGGAAAAAGTAGAAGAGATGGAAGAATGCATTTTTTCAAATCTTTAGAACAGAAAGAGAATCACATTTTATAATATGCATCATTAATTTTTTAATATGGAGAAGAAAAATGTCTTTCTATAAAAAAAAGAGAAGAAAAATGTCTTAAAATAAATTATCTTCTAAATTTATAATATGAATCATTAATTTTTTTTTTTTGATGATCATCATTAATTTTTTTTAATTGTACCGTCTAATTAATATTTAATACTAATTACATTTCTCTCAAGTCGATATCATTTCACCTCACATTTATGATAATGAAAAATTCATTAATAATTAAAACAATTTAATAAAAAACAATTATTTCCTCTTTTTCATTTATACATAATATATGTGAGTGAATCATTCTTTTTTGGAAGGAGGAAGTAATGTAATATGGGATGGAGCAAAAACATAAGATAGCCCAAAATAGGTAACAGCAACCAGGCTAAACTCAATAAAACCAGAAAACAACATAAAAAACATTGCAGAGTTAAAAGATAAATGATTTTGATTAAATTGAATTGAATTGAATTATAAAAATGAGTTTAATGTAAAATGATTTATGTTTGAGTACTGTCACAATTTAAGTGAGCAGTATGTAAGATATTGTTTGGATATTCACCTAAAAATTGTTTTTGGCCTTTTGGGTATATAAATGACAAAAATGAAAAACAGTATGTATCTATTTTGGGATCATATATAAATCAATATATTTTTTTGGGATCATATATAAATCAACTAAACATAAGAAATTCAACACAACTAAACCCACAAAATCAAAAATGAAAAAGTAGAAGAGATGGAAGAATGCATTTTTTCAAATCTTTAGAACTTTTGAATTAAGAAAATTAAGGTTTGGTTCTGTTGTTGACTTGAATTAAGAAAATTAAAAAACTCCATAAATGAATCCAATTTTGCAAAATAAGGGTAAGTGATTTTTGAATAGGATGGAATCAATTTGGAGGGTATGGAATCACTACTTACCCTTATTTTGCTTACCATCAAGTTCCATTCTTTTTTAATAAATCCAAACAATGGAAAGCAATACGTGTATCTATTTTGGGAAACAAACATACTATGACATAGCTATACTTCTTGGGGTTACTAATGTAGTTTGAACCACACTTGCAACCTTAGAAGTATAATTCTTTTGATAAAATTTTACCTAATAGACAACAAAAACATACTCTGAGATACCTACCTTGGGCAAAAAGTGATTACATAGTTAGTAGACAGACAAACGGCCTGGAAGGTTTCAGTGGAGTTTACATTGGCGCGAGGACATGCTTTCTTGAATGATTCCGAGTACTTTGAAAGTGTTTGGCCTGTGCTTTTGCAACCAATACAATCCCTCCCCCTCATCATTTTTAGCTGCAAAGGACAAATTTGGTTTAGGTGTACCATACAGCTCGTCATCAAGCAACCATCGCTGCCGCCTCCAACTTGAGGTTGAACCATGATTGGCAGATTATAACCGTTCACAACACTGACGCCGGAGTAATCAATTCCATTCGATTTGGTGTTTAGGTTGAACTCTGCCAACGTGGCCGGCGAGGTGGAATCTCTGCCGTCGCATTCCATTGTTGAAGAAGCACATTCGCCCGTGAGGCAGGCAAACACTCCTGTGGAGTCGGTTGAGCAATAGGTCCTCCCCCATAATTTTCCCAACCAGGAATCAGACATTGTTAGGACTTTGGATTCGCCAGGCTGAAGAGAAAAACCGGTCGTGAATGGCACCGAGGTTCCGGCGACGTGGACAATAGCAGGATAAACTCTGATATGCTGCATCTGTTGGCTATAGTGATTGTTGTAGAACCTACAAATTAAAAAACAACACATAACATTCTATTAAATTAAGTAGCAAGAAAGGTAAAGTTGATAAGAAGGGGTTGTGAGTGTTTTGTTGTTTATTTTTTATAAAAAAACAACACATAACATTCTATTCGTATTAAGAAAAATGTGTTTTTAATTATGATAAACTATAAGGAGAGATGTAACGTGGTTTGCTAAAGAAACATCTTTTAACAAAATAAATTGTTAACAATTCTATACCTGCTGTAAAGCCTGAGACAAACAGAATGAAGAACAAATTGATAAAAAATAGGATAGTTGAAGAATGCATGGTTAGAATAATCAAAAAGCTGATGGGAAAGAGAGAGAGAGAGAGAGAGAGAGAGAGAGAGAGAGTGTATGTGTGTCAGTGTGTCTGTTTGTTTGTGCTATGGCAAGAAAAGCCAGGTGGGTGGATTTAAATAGAGAGAAGATTTGGATTCTCTATGCTACAGCAAAAGAGAGACTGAATAGATTTTAGTTTACACCAAACCTGGTGTGACGTACTCTTCTAGAGATAGGGCCCATTCAGTTTACACCAATTTTGGGTGTGTATATTTTAGGTTTCAACCTTTTGTTACCTGTAATTAAATTATTTTTATCTTTTAATTTTGATTCATAGTCATGTTTAGAAGTAATAGTTTCATACATTTTTGGTAATTGCGTCAAAAGAATATATATTTTGGTAAATTATGAATGGTAAGAGTTGATTACATTTTCTGCTCCATTAGAAAGAAAAGGCCCTCCTTTTGTAACCAAAAAAAAAGAAAAGAAAGAAAGTGACTGAGTGAGTGGGGGCCTACACATGATCTTGCGTTTGGAGAGATGTTGATTCTATTAACAAGCGCGTTTGGAGAGGTGTTCAAGCATCTCTAGCTTTGGGGACGGTCTGATTGTTGTGGGTCCTTCTAAGTCCCATGTGCGCTATGTGGAGAAAGGAATTCCTCATATTTAAATTTCACTGAAGAGAGAAAAGTGGAAAGGTGGGAACTTGGCTACCCATTTCATAAGATGGTTAGCATTATATTTTCTTTGATTAGTGTTCGACCTTATTTTTTTCCTTTCTAGTTCCATATGTGTGCTATGTGTTGTAATCTCTCAATTTATCATGGGGACATGGGTGTCTATGTGGTAATTATTTTGGACCGTAAAATAAAAAATGAAGGGACAAAATCTTATATTGTTTTAAGTTATCAAAATCTTACAGAGTGAGCAGAAGACATTCAGTACCTCATGAATTAAAAGCAAACGGATCAATGGTAAGAGATATTGAAAATAGTATTAAAAGTGTAGGAGTTTTTTTAACTAAAAGATAAAGTGACATTAATAAAAATATTCTTACAAGAGTATGATGCATGGTGAGGAAAATTGCAGGCAGAAAAAACATTACATATTTTTCTTGTTCTAAAAATAGAGAATAACAAGAGTATAGTTACATCAATACATTGCTAATTACACATAAAAATAAACTATATATATATTCTTTAATCTGTCAATTTCTATATGTTAGAAATAAATTTTACTATTCTTATTCATTATTCAAAGATATGTTGGGGTTGATTGCAATGTAAGTTCCACATTGCTAAGGAAGGAAAAAGGGTCAAGAAAATTTTAGTGGAGAAGTCTCACATCGCTTAGAGAAGTGAAGAGTGGAGGAGTTCAATGCTATATATAGAGACCTCATTTTCCTTGTTTCAGTAGCACTTGTAAACACTTTAAGTTTATATTTGTGTTTGTTTCTTTTTCTCTTATGCTCTTGTTTTAGAGTATTTGAGATGTAGTTCAAATATTTACTTTGGAGAATGTGGGTGTACTGGGGTCATGGAGTAGTTGAGAGTAAAGTCTATATGTTGTAACAATTTTCATATAGTGTTTATTATCTGATTGTTGGTTTAGACAACGTATTTAGTTTTTTTTCCGGTTTTGGAGTTTCCACGTTATATTCTTGTGTTGTTGATTGTGTTCTTTTATTTTCTCTATGCCGGTTTTTCCTTACAAAATTTACATATTATTCACCTTCCAATAGATTGAAACAAATTTTTGTATTGAATGAGTTATATGTAAGATAATTTTAAAATAAATTTGAGTAGAAATATTTGCCTTTTAAGCATAATTTTTATCAGCCCTTATATAATATAATTTTTTGTAAAAGAAAAAACCTTATACTATTTAATACTCTTTGTCAAAAAGAAAAAAATTATCTAATACTCTCTTATAATATCACACCCTTATACTATCTAATACCATGGACACTTTTAAGTTACAAAACTTATCATCTACTTTTAAGCTTGTTCAAAGCATCAAAAATTTATATGTGTGTCGCACAAAATTGTGCTTAAAATAACGTCAGGTTTAATCTTTAACAATTAGTTAAGGGCGCGGTTTAAACAATTTGTTACTTGTAATTAAATTATTTTTATCTTTTAATTTTGATTCAGAGTGGTGTTTGGAAGTAATAGTTCCATACATTTTTGGTAATTGCGTCAAAAAAATAAATTTTTTGGTAAATTATGAATGGTCAAGAGTTTATTACGTTTTGTGCTCTGTAGAAAAAAGTGCGGGATATGACCTTGTACGAAAAGAGAAAGAAAGAAAGAAAGTGAGTCCTTCTAATATACTACAACTTACCAAAAAGCCGACTCTTCCTAGAAAAAAAATAACTAATAAAGAGCTAAAGTAATTTTCTCTCTCCTTGTTGGCTGTATATTTTGTTTGATTAGTGTTCGACCTTCATTTTTTTCTTTCTAGTCCCATGTGTGCTACTCCTATGTGCCATCTCTCAATTTTTCTATGTTTTACATTATTACCCGGATCTTAATATTTTGAGATCAGATATAATTCAGTTAGTGCGTCTATGTGGTAATTATTTTGGACTGTAAAATAAAAAATGAACGGACAGAGGGCCCCTTTGTTTTAGATTTATTTGAAAATAGATTTTATAGTGTTAAATAATTTGTGTAAAAAAAATTTACAAAGAAATTTTTTATAAAAGCTTCAAATGAAAATTTGGTTTGAATAGTTATTCTTAAAATGTGATTTTAGACATTTCATCATTTTATTGAAAAAAAATTTAGATATCAAAATTTCAAAAAAATCATTTAATTTGAAGCTATTTCAAATAGATTTTCATAAAAATCATTTTTGAAATACAACTTTTTCAAAAAATTGTGATTTTGACTATGTTTTGTTCTTCAATAATGTATGTTTACGTCATATGATGTCAAAATTAGTGTTTCAATTTAGAAAAAATGAATATAAAATTTTTTTGTAATATTTTGAAAAACGGTTTTATAAAATCCATTTTCAAAAATACAAAAAAAAAAATCTATTTTTTTAAAGCTAAAACAAACACACCCAGAATCTTATATTGTTTTAAGTTATCAAAATCTTACAGAGTGAGCAGTACCTCATGAATTAAAAGCAAAGGGATCAATGGTAAGAAATATAGAAAATAGTATTAAAAGTGTAGAAGTTTTTTAACTTAAAGATAAAGTGACATTAATAAAAATATTCTTACAAGAGTATGATGCATGGTGAGGAAAATTGCAGGCAGAAAAAACATTACATATTTTTCTTGTTCTAAAAATAGAGAATAACAAGAGTATACTTATATCAATACATTGCTAACTACACATAAAAATAAACTATATATATATATATATATATATATATATATATATATAAATTTTTTAGTATTATTATTTAATATGATCAATTATATCACTACAAGAAATAAGATTTTTGGCAGTGACTTTTTTGCAGCGATATTCAAATTGTTGATAAAAATATACATATAGTAACAACAAATTAAAGTTGTTGTTATAAGTTAGTTTTTTTCTCAACAATTACATTATCGCTGGGAAAAATTAATTATCTCAACAATTATTATTATTGTCGCTAATAGTATAACTTTTTTGCATCAACCTTGTAAAGTCGCTTGGAAACCACTCAATTACTAATTTTTTATACTATCTTTTATCATGGTTTCTGTTCCTATTTTATGCGTAAATTTCTTTTAATATAAAATTATTATTTTTGTTACTATTTTTATGTTTTGTATCTTTTTTTTTAATAATTACATTTAAGGATTGAATATTTGAAATATTATCATACTTGATGAATGATGAGAACAAATTAAGGTTTTTTAGTTCCTTTTAATATATTGTTAATAGAATAGAAATACATTATATTAATTTGAATATAATAAAGCAAGATGATTCTTTGACAAGTTTTTCATTTGTCATCTAATGAGAATGCTTACTATTTTTAAAATTGCTATTAATAGTAATATTTCTATGACTATCTTTAATTATTTAATTTATTAATTTCTAACTACTTTATTTTTTTATTGTTAATTATTAAATAGAATATTTAATTTAGGAGAATTAAATGAAAAAGGTTAGTTTTTTTATGTTATCTTTTAATTAAAAAGAAACCATGTTATTTGGGATTTGAGATACACATGATATATATATTTTTTTTTATAGGCAATGTTAGTTGTTAGTATATTACAATTTTTTTTTTGTTTGTTTTTTAATTCTAATTGAAAATTAATATTTGTATGTTTTGACTAATTGGATAGACACAAACATTTAACTGACGCCTAAAAAGGTTCAATTGTCATCTATTAATTATTTTTTTTACTAAATATATTAATTAAATAGAAATTATGTTATTTGGGATATGCATGATTTTTATTCTTTTTTGATTTTATACTAGTTGGATATTTTTTTAAGACCCCAAAATTTAGAAATAGTTATTTATTTAGAATATAATTTATTTAAGTGATTATGTGCTAAGTAAACTATTTGATAAATTAGAATTTATTTAATATAGTGAGAACGGGAGAATTATTTGAAAGATAAAATTAATTAAGATATATTTTAGAATCATAGATATAATTTTGAAATATATTTTAGGAATATATCATGAAAATAAAATATTTGAATTTTCATGAGGAATAAGATGAGAGTTTTTAGGGAATTAAAATATAAACAAATCTGTTATGAATCTTGTTTGTTTTTAGGAAAAGAAAAACATAAACTTCCTCTATAAATGGAGCAAAATAACTTAGAATTAGGATTACCACAATTTACGAACAAAAATTCGTGTACCCTTTATGACCAAATAGTGGATTTCAAGAGCAGTACTAAAATACTCATAACTTTCTCATCCGAAGTCCGAATTCGATTCCATTTGTTGATGAACGACCGTAGGAGCAAGGCCACAGTAGATATCCCAATTTAGCTGGAGCACATTTCTGCAAATTCTAGATAAGGGGGGAGATTGTTCATGCATAGGAGTAGTGTTGACTATAAAAATAGTCGAGGAGACCTTGCCCTCCTTCCCTTTTCCCTTGTTTGTTTCCCTTTTCTTTTTAATATTTTGATTCCTTTGAGTTTATGATTCATAATTTGTTTTTATTGATTAATTTGTGGCTTTTGTATAATGGAGTTATGCTAGTTAGGATGTAACTAATTTAGAGGAATCAAGTAACGACATAGTAAAGTTAACTAATATTATGGATAGTTACTTACTAATTATTGTTATAATTATTCATATGTTACTTTTTTTTCTTTTTTTTTTGTACAAGAATTCATATGTTACTTTAATTCATAATATAATAGATTTTTTTTTTATCGCATTAATAACTTGCCTTTGAATATTCATTAGTAAAAGAAAAAGTCATCGTTTTCTTTTTGAGTTTGTTGTGTTTTTTAGGTTTGTTAAGCTTTGTCACACAAATGGAGATTTTAAACAGTTGTTCCTGTGAGTTAAGTTATAACAAGCTTTTATGACTAATTAAGAGATACAAAGAAGGGAGTTTACAAATGGAGACCGTTTTTGCAAGTTTTTCGAGTAGGAAATATGTTGTAACAAGCTTGTTCCGAGTAGGACGCTTATCTGACTATATTTTAAAGATTGATTTGTTATCATTAGATTGTTATCTTTAGGAATTGTATTATTATGATTTTTAAAACACTTGTTTGTTATCTTTAAATTGATCTCTTTCAAAAAATATATTGGGAAATAAATTTGTTGGTATATGTTGTATATCTTTTATTGTGAATCTAATTTGTTGGTTTATGTTGTATATCTTTTATTTTTGGAAAATATAATTTATTCCAACAATTTTTGTTGTTGAGGTAAAAAGGATATAACAATAATTTATATCGTTAACAAAAAATAACTATTTCGCTGCGAAAAACACTAGTTATAGGAGCGACATTAATTGTCCTTGAAAAACAATTTTTTTCGTAGCGAAAAACATTAATTGTCCTTGAAGAGTGGATGAGTTTAATGTTATATATAGATACCTCAATTTCCTTGTTTCAACACACCAAGCAGTAGCACTTGTAAATACTTTAAGTTTATATTTGTGTTTGTTTCTTTTTCTCTTATGTTTTTGTTTTAGAGTATTTGAGATGTAGTTCAAATATTTACTTTGGAGAGTGTGGGTGTACTGGGGTCATGGAGTGGTTGAGAGTAAAGTCTATATGTTGTAACAATTTTATATAGTGTGTATTCTCTGGTTGTCGATTTAGACAACGACTGTGGTTTTTTCTCCGGTTTTGGAGTTTCCACGTTATATTCTTGTGTTGTTGATTGTGTTCTTTTATTTTCTCTATGCCGGTTTTTCCTTACAAAATTTACATATTATTCACCTTCCAATAGATTGAAACAAATTTTTGTATTGAATGAGTTATATGTAAGATAATTTTAAAATAAATTTGAGTAGCAATATTTGCCTTTTAAGCATAATTTTTATCAGCCCTTATATAATATAATTTTTTGTAAAAGAAAAAACCTTATACTATTTAATACTCTTTGTCAAAAAGAAAAAAATTATCTAATACTCTCTTATAATATCACACCCTTATACTATCTAATACCATGGACACTTTTAAGTTACAAAACTTATCATCTACTTTTAAGCTTGTTCAAAGCATCAAAAATTTATATGTGTGTCGCACAAAATTGTGCTTAAAATAACGTCAGGTTTAATCTTTAACAATTAGTTAAGGGCGCGGTTTAAACAATTTGTTACTTGTAATTAAATTATTTTTATCTTTTAATTTTGATTCAGAGTGGTGTTTGGAAGTAATAGTTCCATACATTTTTGGTAATTGCGTCAAAAAAATAAATTTTTTGGTAAATTATGAATGGTCAAGAGTTTATTACGTTTTGTGCTCTGTAGAAAAAAGTGCGGGATATGACCTTGTACGAAAAGAGAAAGAAAGAAAGAAAGTGAGTCCTTCTAATATACTACAACTTACCAAAAAGCCGACTCTTCCTAGAAAAAAAATAACTAATAAAGAGCTAAAGTAATTTTCTCTCTCCTTGTTGGCTGTATATTTTGTTTGATTAGTGTTCGACCTTCATTTTTTTCTTTCTAGTCCCATGTGTGCTACTCCTATGTGCCATCTCTCAATTTTTCTATGTTTTACATTATTACCCGGATCTTAATATTTTGAGATCAGATATAATTCAGTTAGTGCGTCTATGTGGTAATTATTTTGGACTGTAAAATAAAAAATGAACGGACAGAGGGCCTCTTTGTTTTAGATTTATTTGAAAATAGATTTTATAGTGTTAAATAATTTGTGTAAAAAAAATTTACAAAGAAATTTTTTATAAAAGCTTCAAATGAAAATTTGGTTTGAATAGTTATTCTTAAAATGTGATTTTAGACATTTCATCATTTTATTGAAAAAAAATTTAGATATCAAAATTTCAAAAAAATCATTTAATTTGAAGCTATTTCAAATAGATTTTCATAAAAATCATTTTTGAAATACAACTTTTTCAAAAAATTGTGATTTTGACTATGTTTTGTTCTTCAATAATGTATGTTTATGTCATATGATGTCAAAATTAGTGTTTCAATTTAGAAAAAATGAATATAAATTTTTTTTGTAATATTATGAAAAACGGTTTTATAAAATCCATTTTCAAAAATACAAAAAAAAAAAAAATCTATTTTTTTAAAGCTAAAACAAACGCACCCAGAATCTTATATTGTTTTAAGTTATCAAAATCTTAGAGTGAGCAGTACCTCATGAATTAAAAGCAAAGGGATCAATGGTAAGAAATATAGAAAATAGTATTAAAAGTGTAGAAGTTTTTTAACTTAAAGATAAAGTGACATTAATAAAAATATTCTTACAAGAGTATGATGCATGGTGAGGAAAATTGCAGGCAGAAAAAACATTACATATTTTTCTTGTTCTTAAAAAAGAGAATAACAAGAGTATAGTTACATAGATCAATACATTGCTAATTAAATATAAAAATAAATTATATTTATAATTTTTTAGTATTATTATTTAATATGATCAATTATATATTTTTTACTTTGTCAATTTCTATATGTTACAAATAACTTTTACTATTCTTATTCATTATTCAAAGATTTAGATACTATTCACCTTCCAATAGAATGAAACAACTTTTTGTATTGAATGAGTTATAAAAGATCAAAGTGTTACAAATAAAAGATAAAAGACCAAAATATTACAAAAAATAAGATAAATGACAAAAGTGTTAAAAATAAAACATAAAGAACCAAAATGTTACAAAAAATAAGATAAAAGACCGATAATGTAATTTTGCTTAACTTTTATATATATATATATGGGGCACAATTTGTGCGTAAAATAACGGTCAGTTTCAACAATTTGTTACCTGTAATTAAATTATTTTATCTTTTAATTTTGATTCATAGTCATGTTTGGAAGTAATAGTTTCATATATTTTTGGTGATTGCTTCAAAAAAAAAAAATTAGGTAATTTATGAATGGTAACAGTTGATTATATTTTGTGCTCTATTAGAAAGAAAGTGCTTGATATGACCTTTGTACAAAAAAAAGAAAGAAAGAAAGTGAGTGGAGCCGTGGAGAGATGGTGGCTATATTAACAAACACGTGAGGTCCTTCTAATATACCACCTCACTCATAAACAACATAAATAGTCAAACACAAAATATCCAGTGTTCCAAATTTTCAAAAACATATTAAAATGAAAATAAAATATTCATAAATATCATAACACCATTATAGGATGATTAATTAGATCAACCAAAGACCAGTTGCATTATCACATCTTTGCGAGCTTCAAGTGGACATTGAAGAATAATTCTAAGTTTGTTTGCATCTTTCATATCCTAGGCAATGATGCTGCGTCATATCCACAATCCTTAATTAAATTCCACGTTTCTTTACCAGAAATTTGAGGCAACTCATATTTTTGACGTTCTCTCATCAAAATGATGAGTATCAACACTCTCTAAATTCAATTTAATTTATTTGACATTGTTTTCAAAATTCAAATGTACAAATTTATTGTGAATTGCCATAATTAGTTTCCTTCCTAACTTGGCTATATAAGGTATGGCGATGGAACAACTTTACTCAATACTAACAATTTTTTTTGTTCATTCTTCTCCTATTGCTTTTGATTGCAAAAATCAATTTTCCGCTCTTCTTATTTCTATTGCATATAGGATGAAGAGAATTGATTTTTTGTAAAAAAAGAAATGCATGATATCTTTTTAAAATTAAAAAAATTTGATTGCTTTATAATTCGATCTATGTTATTTGTTATTTATTTTTTGCTTTCATTATTTTGATCTAGGTGGTACTCTGGCGAGGGAGGCATACACGCAGAGATTTTAACATGGAATGACAATACATAGATAAATCAGAGTTGTATCAAATATATGCCGGATATTTTTGTGTGTTTGTTTTAGTCCTCTAGCTTACAAAGAATATTTGTGGAGATTGAATCATGAAGAAAAACAATAATTTTCAATAATATAATGTAGTTTTTTTATACGGATACTTATGTGATATAGTTTTTTTTGTTACATTATGTAATGTAGTTTATTGATATACCTATATATAATTGATAATTTTCTATTACTATATGGTGGCAGAGAATTATAAAAGTGATGAGATGCATTTGCCGTTTTTTGATCTGTAAAATTTTGTAATTACAATCAAATTCATTTATTTTTTTTCGTATTTTTTCAAATTTTTGTTGTGATTATTATTGTTGTTGTCGTGGTGGTAGTGGATTTGTGCCTACCGTTTTTAACGAGGTTAGTGAGATTAAAGTGATAATATTGTGAGTGTTTTCTAATTTACTTAATATTATTTTTTGTGTCAGCAAAAAATATATTTTTTAATTTTGCCATCACACAATTTTATCTTTACAAATATTTGTTTTTTAAATGGCAATGTCAATCCCTAAAATTATGACATTTTTTAAATAAATTTCGGGCAACTAAACACAATATTTAAATTCCTAATTAAGAATAAGGAATCAATCATAATCACATATCTCCAATGTCATGTAATGACCTACAAATGTTTTCTTGAAAGAAAATCGAAAATAACCATATCATTATCTTTTTTGGGTACAATATCCTTAGCATTATTAATTGTAAATAAAGTTGAAACGTGACTAGTCACCTAGAATTATTTATCATTTTTTTCCAAAAACAAATCTATAATATGAATAAGCCAGGACGATTTCATTTATTCTCTTCGGCCACATCTAATGCTTAAAATAATCTTTTCTTCTCATTGATTTGGTAACTAATGTATTAATTTTCATAATTATTACACAATGACTGGATTAACATTACCACATTTAATCCCTTAATTCAAGCAATAAGTAAAAAATTAATTTATTAATAGCATATTTTTAAATTGGTAAACATTTATGTTAATTATAAATCACATTGATGCACAATAAAAACTATATCACATTGTCAAACAAATTAATTTCCCTCTACATATTAATTTTTTTTCCTAACCTCTAAAATCTACTATATTTCTCATCTTTTTCTCTCTTCTTATACTCTTTTTCACATTTTTCTCTCTTCTCAAATTCTTCTCTTAACCAAACATACCATTAAAGCATCTGTATAAAATAATTAAAAAAAATTATCAAGCAGTAAGGGAAGGGAAAAATGTGGTAGTATAAAATGGAAACGGTTTCAAGATATGCCACAACTTTTCAACTCAAACATCCCAACCACTCTGGGAGCAGTGGTAATACATGCAACAAGTAAGTAAAGACACAGCGATATTTATGCTATTAGACTGAATAGATTTTAGTTTAAACCAAACTCTTTTAGAGATAGGGCCCTTTATCTATGGTGTGACACAAACAATCTATGTATGTCCCCACCGTAATTTTCGTTTCATCTTATTCCTTTCGATCCTTTTTTTTGTTTTGACCAATCGATGGTCTTTTTTTATTGGTCTCTTTTTTAGTATAAAGTTTGGCTCTATTCCATTTTAAAAAAGGTGAATCAAAAAGTTTATATGTGTGTGGCACAAAATTGTGCTTAAAATAACGTCAGGTTTAATCTTTAACAACTAGTTAAGGGCGCGGTTTAAACAATTTGTTACTTGTAATTAAATTATTTTTATCTTTTAATTTTGATTCAGAGTGGTGTTTGGAAGTAATAGTTTCATACATTTTTGGTAATTGCGTCAAAAATATATATTTTTTGGTAAATTATGAATGCTAAGAGTTGATTACATTTTGTGCTCTATAGAAAGAAAGGGCCCTCTTTTTGTAACCAAAAAAAAAAGAAAGAAAGTGAGTGAGTGAGTGAGTGAGTGAGCGAGTCTACAAAGGATCTTGCTTTTGGAGAGATGTTGATTCTATTAACAAACGCGTGAGGTGTTCAAGCCTCTCTAGTTTTGGGGATGGCCTGAATGATGTGGGTTCTTCTAAGTGCCATGTGGGTCCTTCTAACTTTAGTCCCACTCGGCCACTCCCATGTGTGCTATGTAGAGAAAGGATTTTCTTTGATTAGTGTTCGACCTTATTTTTTTCCTTTCTAGTTCCATATGTGTGCTATGTGTTGTAATCTCTCAATTTATCATGGGGACATGGGTGTCTATGTGGTAATTATTTTGGACCGTAAAATAAAAAATGAAGGGACAAAATCTTATATTGTTTTAAGTTATCAAAATCTTACAGAGTGAGCAGAATATATACATTCAGTACCTCATGAATTAAAAGCAAAGGGATCAATGGTAAGAGATATTGAAAATAGTATTAAAAGTGTAGGAGTTTTTTTAACTAAAAGATAAAGTGACATTAATAAAAATATTCTTACAAGAGTATGATGCATGGTGAGGAAAATTGCAGGCAGAAAAAACATTACATATTTTTCTTGTTCTAAAAATAGAGAATAACAAGAGTATAGTTACATCAATACATTGCTAATTACACATAAAAATAAACTATATATATATATATATATATATATATATATATATATAAATTTTTTAGTATTATTATTTAATATGATCAATTATATCACTACAAGAAATAAGATTTTTGGCAGCGATTTTTTTGCAGCGATATTCAAATTGTTGATAAAAATATACATATAGTAACAACAAATTAAAGTTGTTGTTATAAGTTAGTTTTTTTCTCAACAATTACATTATCGCTGGAAAAAGTTAATTATCTCAACAATTATTATTATTGTCGCTAATAGTATAACTTTTTTGCATCAACCTTGTAAAGTCGCTGGAAAACCACTCAATTACTAATTTTTTATACTATCTTTTATCGTGGTTTCTGTTCCTATTTTATGCGTAAATTTCTTTTAACATAAAATTATTATTTTTGTTACTATTTTTATGTTTTGTATCTTTTTTTTTTAATAATTACATTTAAGGATTGAATATTTGAAATATTATCATACTTGATGAGAACAAATTAAGGTTTTTTAGTTCCTTTTAATATATTGTTAATAGAATAAAAATACATTATATTAATTTGAATATAATAAAGCAAGATGATTCTTTGACAAGTTTTTCATTTGTCATCTAATGAGAATGCTTACTATTTTTAAAATTGCTATTAATAGTAATATTTCTATGACTATCTTTAATTATTTAATTTATTAATTTCTAACTACTTTATTTTTTTATTGTTAATTATTAAATAGAATATTTAATTTAGGAGAATTAAATGAAAAAGGTTAGTTTTTTTATGTTATCTTTTAATTAAAAAGAAACCATGTTATTTGGGATTTGAGATACACATGATATTTTTTTTATAGGCAATGTTAGTTGCTAGTATATTACAATATTTTTTTTTTGTTGTTTTTTAATTCTAATTGAAAATTAATATTTGTATGTTTTGACTAATTGGATAGACACAAACATTTAACTGACGCCTGAAAAGGTTCAATTGTCATCTATTAATTATTTTTTTACTAAATATATTAATTAAATAGAAATTATGTTATTTGGGATATGCATGATTTTTATTCTTTTTTGATTTTATACTAGTTGGATATTTTTTTAAGACCCCAAAATTTAGAAATAGTTATTTATTTAGAATATAATTTATTTAAGTGATTATGTGCTAAGTAAACTATTTGATAAATTAGAATTTATTTAATATAGTGAGAACGGGAGAATTATTTGAAAGATAAAATTAATTAAGATATATTTTAGAATCATAGATATAATTTTGAAATATATTTTAGGAATATATCATGAAAATAAAAGATTTGAATTTTCATGAGGAATAAGATGAGAGTTTTTAGGGAATTAAAATATAAACAAATCTGTTATGAATCTTGTTTGTTTTTAGGAAAAGAAAAACGTAAACTTCCTCTATAAATGGAGCAAAATAACTTAGAATTAGGATTACCACAATTTACGAACAAAAATTCGTGTACCCTTTATGACCAAATAGTGGATTTCGAGAGCAGTACTAAAATACTCATAACTTTCTCATCTGAAGTCCGAATTCGATCCCATTTGTTGCTGAACGACCGTAGGAGCAAGGGCACAGTAGATATCCCAATTTAGCTGGAGCACATTTCTGCAAATTCTAGATAAGGGGGGAGATTGTTCATGTATAGGAGTAGTGTTGACTATAAAAATAGTCGAGGAGACCTTGCCCTCCTTCCCTTTTCCCTTGTTTGTTTCCCTTTTCTTTTTAATATTTTGATTCCTTTGAGTTTATGATTCATAATTTGTTTTTATTGATTAATTTGTGGCTTTTGTATAATGGAGTTATGCTAGTTAGGATGTAACTAATTTAGAGGAATCAAGTAACGACATAGTAAAGTTAACTAATATTATGGATAGTTACTTACTAATTATTGTTATAATTATTCATATGTTACTTTTTTTTTCTTTTTTTTTTTTTGTACAAGAATTCATATGTTACTTTAATTCATAATATAATAGATTATTTTTTTATCGTATTAATAATTTGCCTTTGAATATTCATTAGTAAAAGAAAAAGTCATCGTTTTCTTTTTGAGTTTGTTGTGTTTTTTAGGTTTGTTAAGCTTTGTCACACAAATGGAGATTTTAAACAGTTGTTCCTGTGAGTTGAGTTATAACAAGCTTTTATGACTAATTAAGAGATACAAAGAAGGGAGTTTACAAATGGAGACCGTTTTTGCAAGTTTTTCGAGTAGGAAATATGTTGTAACAAGCTTGTTCCGAGTAGGACGCTTATCTGACTATATTTTAAAGATTGATTTGTTATCATTAGATTGTTATCTTTAGGAATTGTATTATTATGATTTTTAAAACACTTGTTTGTTATCTTTAAATTGATCTCTTTCAAAAAATATATTGGGAAATAAATTTGTTGGTTTATGTTGTATATCTTTTATTGTGAATCTAATTTGTTGGTTTATGTTGTATATCTTTTATTTTTGGAAAATATAATTTATTCCATCAATTTTTGTTGTTGAGGTAAAAAGGATATAACAATAATTTATATCGTTAACAAAAAATAACTATTTCGCTGCGAAAAACACTAGTTATAGGAGCGACATTAATTGTCCTTGAAAAACAATTTTTTTCGTAGCGAAAAACACATTTTTTGCCAGCGACAATAATTGTTGTTGCTAAAAAACACCAGCTATGACAACGACAATAATTGTTGTTGCAAGAAATCACTAGTTATGTCAACGACATTATATTGTTGCTAAAAACACTAGTTTTGTCAGCGACATTAATTGTTGCTGCAAAACACCAGTTATGGCAGCGACATTAATTGTCCTTGCAAAACTTTTTGCAACGGCACTTATGCCAGCGACATGCAGCAACAATTTTTTTGCTACGAAAAACACATTTTGCAGCAACTTTGCGTTTTTGCCAGCGACATGCCAAAAATGACATTTCTTGTAGTGTATATTCTTTAATCTGTCAGTTTCTATATGTTAGAAATAACTTTTACGATTCTTATTCATTATTCAAAGATTTGTTGGGGTTGATTGCAGTGTAAGTTCCACATTGCTAAGGAATGAAAAATGGTCAAGAAAAGTTTAGTGGAGAAGTCTCACATCGCTTAGAGAAGTGAAGAGTGGATGAGTTTAATGTTATATATAGAGACCTCAATTTCCTTGTTTCAACACATCAAGCAGTAGCACTTGTAAATACTTTAAGTTTATATTTGTGTTTGTTTCTTTTTCTCTTATGTTTTTGTTTTAGAGTATTTGAGATGTAGTTCAAATATTTACTTTGGAGAGTGTGGGTGTACTGGGGTCATGGAGTGGTTGAGAGTAAAGTCTATATGTTGTAACAATTTTATATAGTGTGTATTCTCTGGTTATCGGTTTAGACAACGACTGTGGTTTTTTCTCCGGTTTTGGAGTTTCCACGTTATATTCTTGTGTTGTTGATTGTGTTCTTTTATTTTCTCTATGCCGGTTTTCCCTACAACTGGTATCAGAGCTTTTTTCGTTTAATTCAAGGAGGAGGGAGTTCCGCTGTGAAGCTTAGGCTAGAGAAAATTGATGGAGGAATCATGTTTGGCTTTTGGAAAATCAACTCAAGGATGTGTTGATGCAATCAGGGTTACACAAGGTCAGCTTGGAGAGGCGGTGGTAATAATACTCGACATCAGCCTGAAGAGGCGGTGGTAAGAATACTCAACATCAGTCTAGAGAGGCGATAGTAATAATACTCGGATTGCGTATGAAACAACAACTTTATCATGAAGATGTGAAGGCGCTAGTGGAAGTTGAGAACCGGTGGAGTATTGAGTCATGGACTTTGGAAGCTCCGATCACATGTGTTTGAAGAAGGAATACCGTGAAAATCCTAGAACTAGTTGAAGGTGGAGTTATTCATCTTGAAGACGGGAAAGCTTGAAAGGTTTGAGGTATGGTTTTCGATTTGTCTTTCGATGTTTGACAATCGTGTGTTTTTTTTTACATGATGTGAGGTATGTTCCTGAATTTAATGCAAAAATAGTTGGTTCTACTATTGATTATGCATTTGTTACTAGTGGTGATTCTCATGTGGTTGAGTTGTGAGACTTCGGTTGATATTTGTTAGTGACATGAGTTTAGTTGGACTAGTGACATAAGGTTTACTAGGTGATGTAACTAAACTGGAATTGTTGGAGCCTAACAATGGCTTGAAGGTGGTTTCAGAGCAGTTTGAAGTTGTTCAAGTGGCACATGGGCATCAGTTGACATGGATGCAAGATGTGTGATTATAGCATGCGAGCATTGGTTGGCATTGATGCAAGGTATGCGGTTATCTCGATGACTGATAAACTTCCGGGAAAGCCAACATGGAAGTTGCACCATATATTTTCAGCAAGGTTTCGAGATGAAATTCTTGGGATGACTTGGTTCCAAGTGAAGGAAATTCTTGGAATGGTTTAGTTTCAAGTGATAAAAATTCTTGGGAGGGTTTCCAAGTGTAGTGTACTTTTTATGGTGGAGTATGATAATTTAATTTGTCAGTATAGACAATGAAAATTATGATTGTCGGTGAAGACAATGATTGTCGGTGTACATAATGAAGATCGAAGACCATTACAATCAAGGTGGAGATTGTTGGGGTTGATTGCAATGTAAGTTCCACATTGCTAAGAAAGGAAAAAAGGGTCAAGAATATTTTAGTGGAGAAGTCTCACATCGCTTAAGGAAGTGAATAGTGGAGGAGTTCAATGCTATATATAGAGACCTCATTTTTCTTGTTTCAACACACCAAGCAGTAGCACTTGTAAACACTTTAAGTTTATATTTGTGTTTGTTTCTTTTTCTCTTATGCTCTTGTTTTAGAGTATTCGAGATGTAGTTCAAATATTTACTTTGGAGAATGTGGGTGTACTGGGGTCATGGAGTAGTTGAGAGTAAAGTCTTTATGTTGTAACAATTTTCATATAGTGTTTATTCTCTGGTTGTCGGTTTAGACAACGTCTGTGGTTTTTTCTCCGATTTTGGAGTTTCCACGTTATATTCTTGTATTGTTGATTGTGTTCTTTTATTTTCTCTATGCCGGTTTTTCCTTACAAAATTTACATATTATTCACCTTCCAATAGATTGAAACAAATTTTTGTATTGAATGAGTTATATGTAAGATAATTTTAAAATAAATTTGAGTAGCAATATTTGTCTTTTAAGCATAATTTTTATCAGCCCTTATGTAATATAATTTTTTGTAAAAGAAAAAACCTTATACTATTTAATACTCTCTGTCAAAGAGAAAAAAATTATCTAATACTCTCTTATAATATCACACCCTTATACTATCTAATACCCTGGACACTTTTAAGTTACAAAACTTATCATCTATTTTTAATTTTGTTAATATAGATAGTTGTATGATTAAATTAACGATTATCTTACTAGCTCTTAATTATTAATGATATTTAGTCTTAATCAAAAAATAATAATTGTTACCTGTAATTATTAAATTATTTGTATCTCTTAATTTTGATTCATAGTCAGGTTTGGAAGTAATAGTTTCATATATTTTTGGTAATTGCGTAAAAAAATTTGGTAATTTATGAATGGTAGAGTTGATTGCATTTTGTGCTCTATTAGAAAGAAAGTCATTTCGGGGAAATACATTTTGTGTTCTAAGAGTTGATTGGAGCTGCGTGTGGGCTATGACGTGTCATTTCGCTTGGACATGGAGGAATAAGGAGAAATATGACGATAGCTTTTTACGGCCAGTAAAGCAAGTTGAAGCTATTAAAAATCGAATTGTAAATTATGGATTGACGGACAAAATTATGCAGCATGATATTCATGAACAGCGAGCCATTATTCAAATAGGATGGAGTCCGCCTACTTTAGGGTGAGTTTGTTTGAATATTGATGGTGCTTGTAGAGATGGAGTCATTGGTTGTGGAGGTGTTATAAAAGGTAGTGATGGTGAATGGATAAATGGATTTTCTAAGCTTATTGGTAGAGGGGATGCTTAAATTGCTGAATTATGAGGAGTGTTGGAAGGCACTTTAGGGTAAGAATAAATTCTAAGGAAGTTGTGTTAGCCTGTATTTTCGACAGGCATTAATGAATTGGAATGAGATGATGAAATCTCATTTAATGTATATTATTGCCTTTTAATATTCTCTTGGAAACTGATTCTGGCAATAAATCAAGAGAAAATCAAGGCATTTGACATCAAAGACTTTTAATGTGCAAAGTTGCTTGTCAAAGCCTAGAGTTCTGTCGAATTCGACAGAACGTGTGTTGTCTGAATAAGCTTGTCGAGTTCGACAAGATATTATTTGTGTAAAAGCATATTTTCGACACTAACTGGTAATGGTCGAAAATTATATATATGTATATATATGTACGTGTGTATGTTTGTTTGCCTAACGTACTGTGCAGAACGAAAGAAGCGTACTCTGGACTTAGCAAAATATTCAAAAGTGAGTAACGTTCGAAGGGTTCGCCAGGTGTCCAAGGAATTCAAATTCAGAAGACACGTGGAGCATAGTTAGGCAAATTGTAGTTTTATAGCAGTTATGTTAGTTTGTCTATAAATATTAGTTTCTCATATGAGAAACGGGTTCACAATTCACATGCAAATTCCTAGAATATTCAGAGTACCCATGTCAACGAGCGAAATGAATGCCAAAAGGAACATGTACGAATCTGTGTAACCAATCTTTGTAAACATTTTTACATTGTCAAATGCAATTTACTTTTCAAGTACTGATTACTTGCTTTCCTTCAAAATTTGTCATTTAAGCTTTCTGCAAATTTAAAGCTTTTCTGCAACTTTAACATTCTGCAATTTATTTCATTGCATGCTTTACCTTTTTCAAAGTCCTTTCTTTAAACTTTATTTGCAATTCATTTACAAGTTTTCTGCAAATTTAAACTTTGAAGCATTTTACTTTAAACCAAATCATTTGACTTCGTCAAATGCTGTTTACTTTTTATCAACTTATCCGATTTAACCCAAAGATATGAATATGTTTTCATCATCTTCCGCACAATCCATATGTCCCAGGATTCACTAGTTGATCATTCTTGTAATAATTAGACTAGCGGTTGTTTACTAAAAATCGGGGTAAACAAATTGGCACGCCCAGTGGGACGTCTGGATTGTGTATTTTTATTTAGTGGTTTTTGAAAACTTTTCTTACAAAATTTGTTGTTTGGTGTTTGTACTTTGATTGTGTGTATATTTGTATATGCGTTTGAGGAGTGGTAAGTCCCTTCCAGTTTTTTCAAATATACCAAAGCGTCCTCGTTCCAGAATGGTGAGACCACCAAACAATCCTAATCCCAACAATAATAATAATAATAATAACAATAATGGGGCAGAAACCAATCCTGTTCCAAATTCGACAGGGCAACCAAATCAACCAGTATCTGGCAATCCTGGCGCCAATCCTACTGGTGGGTCAACAAATCCTGCCCTGAATTTTACAACTTCTGAAAGTATCCCAAGCAATAATCCTAATGGTGGGGGTACAAACCCTATGATAAATTCCGGAACCGTTGGTGCAAGCGCCAGTGGATCAACAATGTCTGCCATTACTTCAAGTATGGCAGGAGGGTTTGTTCCTCCAAATACGAATGGTGCAATGATGACACAAATGAATGCATCATCCATGCCAACGAATGTATCACACATGCATGGGTACACAGACGGTAGTCAAGTTGGTGGAACACCGTCAAGACCCCCATGGTTGCCCAGAAACCCGCAATTTGGAATGCCAACAACGACGATGGCAAGCCTGTATAATTGGCCTTCGATAGAAAGTTCTCCCTCCTCTTCTGCGATGGGAAATAGGGGAAATTCTCTGAACTTGACAAATAATTCTATGAATGTACTTAGGCAACAAATGGACGAAAGTAACCATGACATGGTGAACGCGTTGACCCAACAGATTGGCACAATTTTCAATCCTGTGTTACAAACAGCCAATGACAATTATTTATTGTTAGCCAATCAAATGGGAAGGATGGCAGACTTTTTTGGTGCCCCTGATGCTCCAAATAACCAAAGAGTTCCTCGTGCAAACCCGGAGACTCAAACAGAAGTCCAAGCCCAACCCGTGCGCATTGAGAGAGAACAGCCAGAACCGGAAGTAATTCTGGTTAATAGAAACCAAGATGCTGATAATGTTCTTAGGAATGTTCGACAAGAAAATGTTGCAGGGCAAAATAACTTGGCCAATTTAGTGGAAAATATCTTGGCCCAGAATGGTTTGAATGTAGGATTGCATAGGCCAAATTTTGTGTCAGCCTTGTCTGAATATGTATTGCAGGCAGAATTGCCAAGGGGATGGAAAATTCCCAAATTCACAAAATTTGCTGGTGATACTAATGAATCTACTGTCGAACACATTGCCAGATATTTGGCAGAGGCAGGGAATTTGGCAAATAATGAAGATTTAAAAATGAAGTTTTTTCCCAATTCCCTCACTAAAAATGCCTTTACGTGGTTTACCACACTTCCCCCTCATTCAATTCATACCTGGACTCAATTAGAAAGGCTATTTCATGAACAATTTTACATGGGACAATCTAGGATTAGTCTCAAAGAATTAGCCAGTATGAAACGTAAAACTGCGGAAGCCATTGATGACTATCTGAACAGGTTTCGCCTCCTTAAGGCAAGGTGCTTTACTCAAGTGGCTGAACATGAATTGGTTGAGATGGCTGCTGGTGGCCTTGACTATTCCATTAGGAAAAAAATTAGATACTCAACATTTAAGGGATATGGCTCAATTAGCAGATCGTGTTCGACGGGTCGAACGCCTCAGGGCTGAAAAAGCCAGAAATTCTAAGTTCCACAAAAAAGAAAAAGTGGCATACATAGAAACTTATGGAAGTGAAAATGAGTTCGACGATGATCAGGAGTACATGGAAAACAATGAGGTTAATATTGCTGAATTGAAACCAGGACCTCCCTATACTTGTAAAATGTTAAAACCATCAAATGGAAAAAATCCCGTCGAACCAAAAAATGATAGATTTGTTTCTAAGACATATACTTTTGACATTACTAAATGTGATGAAATTTTCGACTTATTGGTCGCTGACGGCCAAATAATTGTACCAAAGGGTTTGAAAATTCCACCTTTGGAACAACGTAATAAAAGAGGTTTTTGTAAATACCATAATTTCTTGGGACATAAAACCTCACAATGTGTTCTTTTCAGGGATCTGGTCCAGAAAGCCTTGCAGGAAGGGAGACTCAAATTTGGCGAAAAGCCAAAATCCAAACAGCAGGTGGACGAGAATCCATTGCAGATTGCTGATGCTGCTTACACAGAGCCTTTTGAGTGCCTGATGATAGAAGCATTGAACCTCACTGAAGGGGGGCAATTAGTTTCCATTCCTGAAGAGGAATATGAAAACAAAGTGGAGGAAGTATATCCACAAGCTGGAGAAACTCTACTAGATTTCCTTCAACGCTGCAAGGAAAATGATGGCGAAGCTACACTGTGTCCTCATTGTAGTGCCATGTTCGACAAGAAGGCTGCTGCAGGCCTTAACAAGTTTTTGCCTCACAGTCAGAACAGAAACAATTGGCCAAGTCAGAGGCCAACTTATTCCAATGTTCTGAATAGCCAACAAGCACCTGTACATCAGAGGTTGGGACCACAAAAATCATTTGTCCCCTCAAACAGGACACCTGTCAACCAATGGGTCCATGGAAAGAATATGGGCTATGGTCGGAGGAATATGGAGAAAGGGAACTCCAGTAACAACAATCCCAAAAAAGATCCTGAATCAAGGAAGTATGATTACAGGAATAATTACAAAGGGAAAAAGCCCATGACAAGATCCCAATGGCGTAGATATCAACGCCAGAAAAAAGTGGCTGCTCAAAAATCACAAGTTACTACTAATGATAATGAGGAAAAGCCTATGCAATTGGCTAAGAAGCCAATGAAAGAAAGGTTAGGAGAACCAAAAGCTGAGTCTTCAACTACTAACAACGTCGAAGACGAGCACATGGAGGCAGATGACTTTTTAGATTCTGAACCCGATCTCGACATAATAGTAAATGTTGTGTCCATTCTGCCAAGGGAGTTCGACGTCTGTTCTGAAATAACAGATGAAGAAGAAGAATCTGGAATGCAAATGGCCCTTCATAGGCCAGTCTGTTACTACGTTACAAGCAATGGCGCTTTGGAGGACCAAATGGCCACATTTGAAAGGCCAGATGAAGGCATGAAAAGTCACTTGAAGCCTCTCTTCATTCAGGCAAAGGTGAATAATGTCGGAATTAACAAAGTACTGATAGATGGTGGTGCCGCTGTTAACCTCATGCCAGAATTTCTGCTAAGAAAGATTGGCAAATCTTTGGTGGATCTTCATCCTCACAACATAGTTCTGTCAAACTATGAGGGCGAGACTGGTTTCTCTTTAGGAGCAATCCAGTTGGACGTTGTTGTCGGAAGCACTATAAGGCCAACCTTGTTCTTGGTTGTGGCCTCTAAGGCAAATTACAATCTACTCCTAGGTCGAGAGTGGATTCATGGAGTGGGGGCAGTTCCATCTACCCTGCACCAGCGCCTCATTATATGGCGAGAGGATGGAGTAGTCGAAAATGTTGAAGCAGATCAAAGCTACTTCAAGACTGAAGTCCATCATCTGACGAAGCACTCCTTCGACAAGAAATTGGCGACAATTGCACCATGCACTGAGAAAGATTTTGCATATCGCCTAGCAGGAAATGGTCACCATGCAATCAAACTGGATCCCACACATGGTTTCTTGTGGGAGAGAGAAGATGGAAACAGCGAGGATGGCGAGTATGAAGGCCACAACTACCCGACTGGGTGGGATGTCAAAGAGGATTACTATGTCTGAGTCCCAAACTTGGGCAAAGATTACGGCCTACATGGCTGAAAACAGAATCAAAATGGCTTTGGAAGCCAATGCAGTGTCAGAAAATATGGCTATTGCAGCCAATGACATGAGACTTGGCCAACACAAGCCAGAACTGCAAAAACTGGATTGTATCTATGATGACGAACCCTTAGGGTTTGAGAAAGATCCAATCAATCAATGTCACAAGATGCAAGCACAGGATCCTTTGCAAGAAATTGACCTTGGAGATGGTCTGATAAAAAGACCAACGTACATTAGTGCAAACATTCCTCCAGATCTGAAGGCAAAAGTGGTGCAACTTTTGATGGAATTCAAGGATTGTTTTGCTTGGGATTACAATGAAATGCCAGGTTTGAGCAGAAAGTTGGTGGAACATGAACTCCCAGTTCGACCAGATAAAAAACCAGTGAAACAATTACCTAGAAGGTTCGCACCAGAAATAATGTCAAAGATCAAAGAAGAAATTGAAAGGCTGCTGAGGAGCAAATTTATCAGAACTGCAAGGTATGTCGAATGGTTAGCAAATATAGTGCCAGTGATTAAGAAAAATGGTTCTCTTAGAGTATGCATAGACTTTAGAGACTTAAATAATGCTACACCAAAAGATGAATATCCTATGCCTGTGGCAGAAATGCTAATTGATTCAGCAGCCGAGTTTGAATACTTAAGTATGCTAGATGGTTATTCTGGCTACAACCAAATTTTCATTGCTGAAAATGATGTACCCAAAACTGCCTTTAGATGCCCAGGGGCATTAGGCACATATGAATGGGTAGTAATGCCTTTTGGTCTAAAAAATGCTGGGGCTACTTATCAAAGAGCAATGAATTTAATTTTTCATGAATACATAGATGCTTTCATGCAAGTGTATATTGACGACATAGTTGTCAAATCCTCATCAAATGAAGATCATTTAGATCATTTGAGAAAATCTTTTGAAAAGATGAGGAAATATGGATTAAAAATGAATCCATTAAAATGTGCCTTTTGTGTTAATGCAGGAGATTTCCTTGGGTTTGTTGTGCACAAAAAGGGCATTGAAATAAATCAAAACAAAACGAAGGCTATTATGGAGACCAAATCTCCAACTACAAAAAAGCAACTTCAGTCCTTACTTGGGAAAATCAATTTCTTGAGAAGATTTATTTCAAACTTAAGTGGTAAAGCTCAACCATTCTCACCACTGCTTCGACTCAAGAAAGAAATCGTTTTCACTTGGGGGCAAGAACAACAACAAGCTTTTGACGAAATCAAGAGTTATTTGTCAAAGCCACCAATGTTAATGCCTCCAATAAGGAACAAATTCATGAAGTTGTATATTTCAGCATCAGATTCGACGTTGGGCAGCATGCTTGCCCAAGAAGATGAAAATGGCGAAGAAAGAGCCATCTATTACTTAAGTAGGGTTTTAAATGATGCTGAAACTAGATATAGTAGTATTGAAAAATTATGCTTATGTTTGTATTTTTCTTGTATGAAACTCAAGCATTATATAAAGCCCGTTGATGTTTTTGTTTATTCTCATTGTGATATCATCAAACATATGTTATCCAAACCTATTCTGCATAGTCGAATTGGAAAATGGGCCTTAGCCTTAACAGAATATTCACTAACTTATAAGCCTTTAAAGGCAGTTAAAGGCCAAATTGTGGCTGATTTCATAGCAGATCATTCTGCACTAGAAACTCCACAAAACTATGTAGATTCAGAACCTTGGAAATTATATTTTGATGGTTCTAAACATAAACATGGAGTTGGAATTGGGATTTTAATCATTTCTCCCTCCAGAATTCCCACCAAGTTCAAATATAAAATTAATGGGTTCTGCTCAGATAACGAAGCAGAATATGAGGCTTTGATAACAGGCTTAGAAATTTTATTGGACTTGGGGGCAAGAAATATTTTGATCAGAGGCGATTCAGAATTGGTGTTGAAACAATTGACAAAGGAATATAAGTGCATAAAAGAGCACTTGATGAAATATTTTGTCATAGCAATTTCTTTGTTAAAACGTTTCGACCAAGTTATTTTTGAACATGTACCTCGCATAGAAAATCAAGAAGCCAATGATTTGGCTCAAATAGCTTCTGGTTATAAAATTTCTAGTGAAAAACTAGAGGAGTTGATTGAGATTAAAGATAAACTCATTGTTGATCAACCTCCTTCTATGGAATTGTCAATGCCAAAACTTGTGGGGGCAGATGTACCACAAGATAATGGTCAAGATACCACCTATAACTCTGACGAAAATTCAGAAATTTTTGAAATTTTTGCCATTGACAATTTATCTGATAATGATTGGAGAAAACAACTTGTTGAATATTTACGAGATCCAAATGGAACGACCAATAGAAAGATAAAATATAGAGCCTTGAGTTATGTCATCATTGGAAATGAACTAATGAAGAAAACACCTGAGGGAGTTTTGCTAAAATGTCTAAGTGAAACTGAAGCCTACTTGGCTATATCTGACGTGCATAGTGGTGCATGTGGATCCCATCAGGCAGGCCATAAAATGAAATGGTTGTTGTTTCGACAAGGTATGTATTGGCCAACAATCTTAAAGGATTGTATAGAGTTTGCTAAAGGTTGTCAAGAATGTCAAAGACATTCAGGCATACAACATGTACCTGCAAGTGAACTCCATTCAATAGTAAAACCTTGGCCTTTTAGAGGATGGGCTTTAGACTTAATTGGTGAAATTAAACCAAGTTCGTCCAAAAACCAACGCTATATTCTAGTTGGTATAGATTATTTTACCAAATGGCTAGAAGCAATTCCATTACCAAATGTTGACCAAGAAGCAGTGATTAGTTTTATACAAAGTCACATTATTTATAGATTTGGTATACCTGAGTCTATTACTACAGATCAAGGTTCAGTTTTCACTGGACGAAAAATGGTCGAGTTTGCTCAACAAACTGGTTTTAAACTTTTGACTTCTACACCATACTATGCACAAGCAAATGGTCAAGTGGAAGCTGCTAATAAGATCATTATTGGTCTGATTAAAAAGCATATTGCCCAAAAGCCTAGGAATTGGAACAAGACTTTAGATCAAGTCTTATGGGCATGCAGGAATTCTCCAAAGGAATCAACTAACACTACACCTTTTCGACTAACCTATGGGCATGATGCAGTCTTGCCAGTCGAAATTCACCTGCAATTAGTTAGAATCCAAAGGCAGGAAGAAATCCCAAGAGATCATTACTGGGATATGATGTTAGACGAACTAGTTGATTTAGATGAAGAGAGAATAAAAGCTTTAGAGATGTTAACTCGACAGAAAGAAAGAGTTGCTAGAGCTTATAACAAAAAGGTTAAATCTAAAACCTTTAATGTTGGAAATTTGGTTTGGAAAGTTATTCTGCCAATGGATAAAAAAGACAGAGTCCTAGGCAAGTGGTCACCACATTGGGAAGGACCATTTAAAGTCGTTCAAGTTTATTCTAATGGTGCATATGAAATTGAGGAGTTAACTCCTGAGAAACGTACTTTGGGTATAAATGGGAAGTATTTGAAGAAATATAAGCCTGCTCTACTTGAAGTAAAAATAAGCGCAGAATAATAATCAAACACAAGAACAAGATGGCAATAATTAAAATTTGCCATAATTCAAAAGCAGAAGAATGACACTGTCTATTGCAATAAGAGAAGTGCCTTAGTACATCATGGGAATACAACACTACTTAGGCTGAGGCTTAGGTTCAGAAACCTCTGATTCTATTTTCTTCGCTTTATCCTTGTAAAGAGATAGCGCTATATCAACAAGTTTTTGGACCTCAGTTGGATACTCGTCCAATCTTTCTTCATGTGTCCATAGAAACTCTTCCAGGTCGGAGCCCAATTCTTCTTCCTCGGATTCTGTCAAAATGCGCTCTTCTTTGTTTCTTTCATAGCGTGACCTGTTCTCTTCGCAACGCCAAGGTTCTGTACCTTTCTTGCTCTTCTCTTTGGAGCACGAAGCACCTTTAGTAATGGTTTTTTCCATTGCTTAATTTTTTGGTGAGGTTATTCAATGACTCTGGATGGTTGAAATAAGAAAGAGCATCCCTTTTTATAGTGCTTTCAGGTCTTGTGGGTCAATATAGCCATTAATACGATTCATTTAGTAAGTCTCGTTGTTATCACCCCCTTTTTTGACTTGACTGTCTCGATATGGTGTCTTTGACTACTCAGTTTTTGTGTTGTTGAAATGATGCCAAAAGAATTCAAAGGTTCAGAAATGACCATCGAATGACGTTCGCTAATTATAAATGGTAAATACTTGAAGAAGTATAAACCAGCGTTGCAAGAAATAAAAATTGGCGAAGAATAAAATTTAAGATATTATAAACAATGGTGATCATAAAGTTGTTCGCCACAAAATGGGCATTGTCAAATTACAAACCAAAAACTTCGACAAATTGTTCAAAAAGTAAAACTAAAATTATTACAAGTTGAAATTTTTCTTCAAATCTTCATACAAACTCTTGAACGAAGAAACCTCTTTGTCGAGAACCTTGCTTGACTTCTCCAGATTCTGAATCTCTTCTTCCACTGCCGCTGAAGCACTAAAGGCTTTGATGCCCTCATTAGCCTCTTTGTCAATCCAGGCTTTAACAGCAGTAGTAAGATTGGCTTTTGCTTCGTCACGTTTGATTTTCTCTGCATCAATCTTAGCATTGAGACTCTGAATCTTCAAGTGCAATTCTGCAATCTCACCTTCCCAAGCAGCAATGTTCTGGTTGTATTGAGTCAGCTCAGCATTCGACTCGATCTCCTTCTCAAAGCGTTCGACATTAGCCTGAGCAGTCTTGGCCTTTTCGACCAATGCAGCGTGAGCATGGGTTTGAGCTTCCAGCTTCATGGCATTCATTTTCTTCCTTTGAATGGCTTGAGTAAAACCATCAATGAGGTTTTCAAGTTGGATAACCTTACTAAGTGTGGCCTCATCTGTCAAAGGATTATGGAGTTTTTTCAAGAAGCCCAAGTGAGAAAATGCACTGCTAGGGTTTGCCTCAATCAAGGCAAAGACATCCTGATTGATGTAATCTGCGTGCAATTTGAGGAGCAAGGAATCCTGCCTCACTGTCAAACTGATTTCTGTATCAGAAGCTGTCGAACTGCTGTGATGGGAAGCACCCTTGCTTTGTTCTTTATTACCTTTGCTTGAAAGGAGCATCTTTAGTGCTGCAGCAGGATCAGAATCCTTCATAGCGATGAACTCCATTTCAGACATTCCAACGTCAGCAGATAACTTTGATGTCGAAGAGACAGGAAGAATGTCAGAGCCTCCTTCAGTGGCTTCAGGCATAATATCGTCGTCAGCGTCAGTCTCCATCTCGACATCAGTGTTTTCTGATGAATGGGTAGATTCAGTGAGTGGTGCAGTTATGGTTTTCTCAGGTTCAGGATTATTGGTGGGAATTTCTTCATTCTCTTGACTTTGGCTATTTCCAGTTAAATCGACCTCGACGCTATTGGTGCCAACGTCTTGGGCCGAATTTTCCTCATTGTTAACAGGTGTAGTGGTGTTCTTTTCATCACCACTCTTCCATCTCAGTTGTTCACATTCTGCCACGTGTCCCACTACTAAGCTAAAAAGTTGGAGATCATGGTTTGTGGGGATTGAGGTGACAGTTATAAATATTGTCATGATTAACAATAACTGGATGTGACGTTTACGCCGTCTTTGATAAACGTGCCGAATTGGAAAAGGTGAGTATTTTCAAAACTGCCATTTCTTCCTTTAGTATCCGACACGCAGTCGAAACTGGCATTTTTGAGGGGGCAATTTGTTAGCCTGTATTTTCGACAGGCATTAATGAATTGGAATGAGATGATGAAATCTCATTTAATGTATATTATTGCCTTTTAATATTCTCTTGGAAACTGATTCTGGCAATAAATCAAGAGAAAATCAAGGCATTTGACATCAAAGACTTTTAATGTGCAAAGTTGCTTGTCAAAGCCTAGAGTTCTGTCGAATTCGACAGAACGTGTGTTGTCTGAATAAGCTTGTCGAGTTCGACAAGATATTATTTGTGTAAAAGCATATTTTCGACACTAACTGGTAATGGTCGAAAATTATATATATGTATATATATGTACGTGTGTATGTTTGTTTGCCTAACGTACTGTGCAGAACGAAAGAAGCGTACTCTGGACTTAGCAAAATATTCAAAAGTGAGTAACGTTCGAAGGGTTCGCCAGGTGTCCAAGGAATTCAAATTCAGAAGACACGTGGAGCATAGTTAGGCAAATTGTAGTTTTATAGCAGTTATGTTAGTTTGTCTATAAATATTAGTTTCTCATATGAGAAACGGGTTCACAATTCACATGCAAATTCCTAGAATATTCAGAGTACCCATGTCAACGAGCGAAATGAATGCCAAAAGGAACATGTACGAATCTGTGTAACCAATCTTTGTAAACATTTTTACATTGTCAAATGCAATTTACTTTTCAAGTACTGATTACTTGCTTTCCTTCAAAATTTGTCATTTAAGCTTTCTGCAAATTTAAAGCTTTTCTGCAACTTTAACATTCTGCAATTTATTTCATTGCATGCTTTACCTTTTTCAAAGTCTTTTCTTTAAACTTTATTTGCAATTCATTTACAAGTTTTCTGCAAATTTAAACTTTGAAGCATTTTACTTTAAACCAAATCATTTGACTTCGTCAAATGCTGTTTACTTTTTATCAACTTATCCGATTTAACCCAAAGATATGAATATGTTTTCATCATCTTCCGCACAATCCATATGTCCCAGGATTCACTAGTTGATCCTTCTTGTAATAATTAGACTAGCGGTTGTTTACTAAAAATCGGGGTAAACAAGTTGTTAATGATATTATGCATAATAAACCGTCGAGGATGTGTGGAAAGACTCTTTTGGACAAAATTTGTCAAATGTTGAAGATGGATTGGAATATGGTTGTGAAGCACACATACCGGGAAGCGAATAGTTTGGCGGATGCTTTTAGCTTAGCATAATTTCTCTGTGAAAGATGAAGTTTGTTTCTTCCAAAATTGTCCGTATTTTTGTAAGCATCTAAGGATGTGAAGGGATTTGTTTCCCCTTATAGTGTTCCGGTGCAGTTGTTTTTTCTTTCTTTTCCCGGATTTTAAACCGTCTTTGTAATAAAAAAGAAAAGAAAGAAAGTCACTATGCCCTCTTTTTTTTTTTTTTGTACACAAAAAAAATAAATAAAGAAAGTGAGTGAATGGAGGCCTACACAGGATCTTACTTGTGAGAGATGTTGGCTCTACTAACAAACGCGTGAGGTGTTCAAGCCTCTGATCTACTTTTGGTGACGGTCCAACCTTGATTGATGTGGGTCGTTCTAATATACATATAGTCATAGGTAACTCTTCCTAGAAAAAAGCCAACTCATTATTACATGACATAATTGTACGCCACTGCAAAACTTTTTCAATCAATAATTCTCATAACTACAAAACATTTTGAAAGTTTTGGATTGGTCCTTTATGTTATTAATATCAACATAAATTTATCTTTCTTTAAAAAAAGTTTGAGTTAATTTGATGTAACTTTACGTTAAGTTTTGAGTTAATTTTGTCTAAAACGTTCACGTAATATCTTTTTAAGTTATTCACATATGTAAATTTGTTAACCACATAGACGATTTGAACAAAAATATCAAAAAGACTAACTTAAAACTTTTTTAATATAAGGAATCAAATAGCATTTCTCTTAAAATAAATATAAAAGAATAAATATACAATTAAAGAAGTTCCATTTAAAAAAATAAATTGGCTATGCTGTTTATTACTTAAGGCAAGGAGAGAGAAATATTTTAGTTATATTTTCCAAAAAGAAACAACTTTTTGCATTTCTTTTAACCACTATATTTATGACAATTCGTATGGGTTTGATTATCTATATTTATGACAACATAAGTAATTTCATATTGATTATCATGTTATATCTATAAGGTGAAATATATAGCTAATAATCCTTCTAATTTATACTATTGATTTGTCAATTAGTATACATATAGATATCAGAATATATAAGGTTTACTAACTATTTGATTTATTACAAGATCATCGGTAAAGAATGAAACTGATTTAAATGTTGATGAAAATAATACTTATGCTGCTTCTAATATTATTGATGTTGATATCATGAACTATGGATACTCAAGGTACAATCTAATCTACTTAATACTTTAAATTTCATTCTGCATTATAAAGATCAAGTTTTAGACTGTATATCACATTTATTAGCATCAATATATTTAATATTATTTAACTTTTACATATGAGGATGGATCAAATTACACCAGTATAATTTTAAAAAAGTTACACTCTTTAATATCCCTTGATTTCATTTTGATCTAATTAACGGCTATTAAAAAGTCATTTATAGACTCACATAACTTCATTACTGTTATGAATATTTCTAGTAGATGTCCATTATGCTTTCACCCATATCATTAGCCCAATATATTGTCCTATAAATATAGCTTATGTTACAATGTAAATACACACTTATGAATAATAAATACAAGAGTTCTCTCTTCTTTTTCTCTTCTTCATCTCCTCTCTATCTTTATTCTCTTTATCTATCACTTTATTTCATAACATGTTATCAGCACGGTAATATTTATATGTTTTATTTAATTCTATATTTTTTCAATCCTTCTTTTGATATTGATTCATAGTCTACGATCCAGAAGTATCGTGGTAAGATTTTTGAAATATGAATCCCGAAGATTCATAAGTACCGTAGTAGATCTTTTAAATATGAATCCAGAAGAGTCATAGGTATAAGTAAAATGAATCCTGAAGATTCATAGCTATACATATATATTAATTTTGTTTCCTTTGAATTCCGGAAGAATCCAATACTCATGCATCCTTGATTGGCGAACCGTCAAAATTTGCATGTCATCGTCTTCATCCGTTGACATTGAGGTTTCATGACCGTCTTTGGGGTTAGATTCCGGTTGCGGTTGATCATTCTGGCGAACCGGGCTGAGGACGGTGTTGTGCTATGCGGGGAGGAAACCGTGGGAATGAAATCACGGTTGTCGTTGTCGTGATCTCTGTCGATGCGAGTGTTAGATCTACTGGCCATGATGAAAGTTGTTGAAAAACAAAGAGTCGGTTTTGAACTTTAGTTTGAAAGAAGGGGAAACCAGATTCCTACAGACGGCGCCACTGATCTAACCTGTTGATCAGAAAAGGTAGAGGGCCAATGAATCCTTCACTTGGTGCGTAATTCTGTTGAGTTGAGCAGCAATTCACCACCGGAGGGGGGTTGTACCTGTAGGCGCTCCGATGCTTAAGTCAGAAGAGTATACAAGTACGAGACTGAAAGAGTGAGTAAAGAATCGAATACCTGACCCTCCAGTGAAGGAGGGTATTTATAGAATCCCCCAGCGCTGGGCCAAGGTGTCCCTAATGGGTTGTGCATCGCGACCCAATAGGGGAGACTGCCAGGATTTCCCTGTTGTTGGAGTAAGAAACCGGCATTTAGCCCTTATCCTGGTGATGAGCTGTCACTCATCGTGCGGAGAGGTCGTTACCTCAAGCATACCGTGTCCTAGTGAATAGGAACACGTGAGAAATGTGGCGGTTTATAGATCCGAGCAGGAGCTATGAGCGACATATGTCGAGCAGAGCTATGAGCTACCTATGACGAGCAGAGCTATGAGCTACCTATGACGAGCAGGAGCTACAAGCTATGAGCTCCATATGCCGAGCAGGAGATATAACTCCTATGTCGAGCATATGATGGATTGGGCTAGCTCTAGGCCCAGTCCATAACAGTTCCCAAATGAAACAGAGAATTGGTTCATTAGCAGCTATAGGTGGAAGTCTGAGATATTCGCTGTAACACCCAAACCCGTATTTAATAAAAATACTATTTTAAAAATGCGCAACGAAAATGAAGTTTGATTCATGAAAGACTTGGTTCGAGTATTACAACGTACACATAAAAGCTTACCAATAACTTAATTAGTAAAACGATTATTGTACAAATAAGTTTATAAGAAAATACATCTTTAAATACATTGGAAATAATAAGCAAGACTCTAAATAATACATTATAGAAATAATTCCATCCCCGTGTCACATCAGAGCGGAGCTTCACTGACAACTCGATCACAAACATAACCTGAAGATCTGGAACCCAAATCCAGCACATACACAAAACGGAGGGTTATATAATATAACCATAAAAGAAACTAAGTATAAGAACACACTTAATACTTAGGACATAGCATGGTCATGTCTAACAACTCATTCCATAAACAAACATCAATCTCATGTCATTCATATTTGTTAAACGTAAAATATAATGCATCATAATAATATTACATTCTCAATCAATTGACAAGTATACACATCATCATCAATTATCAATCAATTATTACACATCTCATAATACGCTCAATCATAAGTATCACATTATTCAACCATTCACAATTATAATGGAAAACAATGACAATTACCAAATATCAATTAGAGTGCACAATTACCCTAATGCAAACTAATGTCATCATCAATGATATGTCAACCTAGACACATCTATATGCATGTGGTACCCTCATCACAATTTTTAGGATAGAATTATATCCAATTCATCATCAAAAACAGTTTATAGTCATGCAAGGACTTCCTCATCACGAGTGCTATGCATGAATGTACATTTACCACCAATGATGATACTCTTCACATCAACTCGTGAATACTAGGATATCTCCACCTAATATTTCTTCTCAATCTTCATCACAATCATCACAATATATATCATCACTTATGGTTACATGTACAAGCACACACATTACATAGCAATTCATTTATCTCAACTCAATTAGATATACAATTATTATTATTATCAATCACTAAATAATAACTTTCACTATAATCAATCATCATTTATCAAGTCATATATACATATACATATACTCTTCATTCAAACATATTCATAATCATATTATCATCATCTCTAATCATCAACACTTATCTATCATCATCATAAGCATAATCTCATCTCAACATGCACATTAATTATAGTTAATTAGCATGTACAATATCGCAACTCAATTAATCATCCACGACTCAATTTAAAGTCATATATACCATATAATCATCATAGGATCATAATACAATCATAGTATAAGCATAAACATCATATTTTTCAAGAAAAGTTAGGTTTTGGGGCTGCTGAACTCGCCGGGCGAGCCTAGGGCGAGTTAAGGCAGGGAGTAGCAGGGGAACTCGCCCTGCACTCGCCACCAACTCGCCGGGGCGAGCTTGACAGATCTGTTTTACCAAATCGGCCATAACTCGGGCTACGTTGATCCAAATGCGATGGGTGAACATGCGTTGGAAAGCTAAGAACAAGACCTACAACTTTCATGTTTAACAAAAATTCCAATTCGAAGTCCAAAGGGGTCAAAAATGACGATCTTTCTTCAGATTTTCTAGAAAATAGTTTTTCTTACACAATTCCTTGATTTTCCAAAATACAAGTTGAAACCCATTTACTCAAAGGTTCTTAAATCATTATTCAATGCATAGAAACACATAAAGGAAGCAACTTTAATCATGTATAATCATACTAAGCATAGAAAAACAATCTATAGCATCATCAAACGTCATTTCATATCAAAAGTAATGATTCTCATGTATTAACTCATAAAACCCATTTATCTCATAATCAATCAAAATCAAAGTTCAAGTAATCAACTTTATCATGGATTTTTACACAACAATCATAAGTAAAAGCATATTATACGTGAATCATTATCAATCTTCAATTATAAACACATTCCCAAAACCCTTTTTCTTCCCAAAACTCAAAAAGAGTGAAGAGAGTTTGGGTGTGGAGTCATAGACAAACTTTCATCTCTTTGATCACTCAAAATTATATTATCTAAACCTCTTACCTCAATAAAGTTGGAATCTCTACTCCACCACTTGATCTCCTTTAATCTATCATGGCTTATTCTTTATTTGATCTTCTCCTTCATCTCTTTCTCTTTCTCTACTCTCTCAACTCTCTCTTTCTCTTAACTTCTCTTTCTCTCATTTTTATGATAATAAAATCACACCACTACTCTTCACAAAACCTTCCTATATATAACCCCAACTTAGGTTATATGAAATCTCTCAAATACCCTTACTAACTTAACCTAGACCCAATACCAAAGCCCAATTCTCAATCTATCATAATTTTACTCTTTACTACTCATCTTTACTCATTCTATTAATTAAATGAAAACCACATAATTAATAATAATTAACTCCTTCTAATCCTAATTAAAGGCTCTCAACTAGATTAACGATTCTAATAGATTACTAAACTACCCTTCACTTAACCAGAACATAATTATTCATAAAATCACAAAATCACATATATTCAATTAAATAAATAGATAAATGTATAATCACACAAAAATCCTATTTATTAAAATACGGCTGTTACATTCGCCGCCATGATCGTCTGCCGGAGCGGAGACACAGAGGAGCCAAGAAACATCTCCGATTGAGTTTTCTAAATGTGACATTGTTTTATGGAAAGCCGCGGCGGGGATAATGGTGAAGACATGTTTCATGATACCATTTGCACGACATTTGAGGACTAAGGAAATTGCTTTTTTATCCTATTTTACCTTTATTTTTTTATTTATTATTTCTTTACTTTTTTTAAATATAATAATGACCCACTAACCATATACTTTTATGTCATTTTATACTTACAATATATAAATTTGTCAAACACTTTATAAATTTTATCATGTTTATAGTTTTTCAACTATCAACTAATTTATATGTTATTTTTACTAAATAGAGTCTAATACTACAATGTACCAACAAAAAATAAAAGTCTAATACTACAACTGTGAGGGATAATAGTTAACAGGGAGATAAAAAAGTACAATTGGAACACCCATTGGTTTTTATTTGCTCTTGTGTTTCTCTAGAAATGAAGATTTCGATTGAAATGATTTATCATCATCATAAGAAACTTGAGATGATAAATTTATAGAGGGGCAAAAGCAATTGAAGAAAGATGAAAACAAAGCCATCAAAAAGTAATTTAATGTGGAGGAAATAGTCATTTTTGTCCCTGAATATGCAACTCGTTGTCATTCTAGTCCCTGACTCGAGAAAAAATACAAAATAGTCCCTGACTTTGCAATCCGTTAGTCAGTTTGGTCCTTGCCGTTAAAAATTGCCGTTAACTTTACAAAAAAACAGACGTGGCATTTTTCGGGACCATGTGGCACGCTGAATAGACACCCTGAGTAAGCATATATGGTCGGGGACTAAATTGACAGTTACTCCATTCTTCTTCTTCTCTATTGTTTTGATCATTATTGTTATTCTTCTTCTGTGTTCTTCTCTATTGTTCTTTTTATCTATTTTTGTGGTTTGTTATTCTTCATTGTTGCTCTCATTAACATATTTCAATCCTAGTGATTCCAACATAGTGTACCAAGGTTGTGCAGCACCTAGTGATGGAGAAGTTGATTTTAACATCAATATGCATATACATGTCAAGTGAGAAAAATCTTCTACTCCCTAAAGGCTAAAGGTCTTCCTTTGGGACTCAAAGTAGCTCTTTCATATGGTCACGATCTTGCCTTTTTCTTGGTTCCTTTTGGATTTGAAATCTCACTCAATGCTGATGGTGGCTTTATGGGTCTATTTAACACCACAACAATGGTTTCACTAGTAACCAAATTGTTCATGTGGAGTTTGATTCATTGTTATCTTCTTCTCTATTTTTCATGTGGAGTTTGGTTAGCTACAATTCTAAAACCAAGAAGTGGTAGTGGTAGTACTAGCAACAATGAATAACACAAAAGAAGAACAACAACATCAACAAGAGTAATAGAGAAGATAACAATGGAGAAATAGATTTGGGAATTAGGGATTTAGATTGAAAAAATTTGTTAATGTACCGTCGATTTAGTCCCTGCCCATATAAGCCTACTCAGTGTGTCTATTCAGCATGCCACGTGGCCCCAAAAAATGTCACGTCAGCTTTTTTGTAAAGTTAACGGTAATTTTTAACGGTAGGGACCAAACTGACTTATGGATTGCAGAGTCGGGGACTATTTTATATTTTTTCTCGAGTTAGGGATCAAAATGACAGCGAGTTACACATTCAGGGACCAAAATGACGGTTTCCCCTTTAATGTGATATATGTAACAAAGATTAATGAGGTGTGACTTGAAAATTGATGTGAGGTTTCTGTATGTTCAAGCGTGCAAAAATTGAATTGATTTATTTGTAATAGTGTTGTTTGAAATAAGAAATTGATAACTTGTTCTATTTATAGTGTCATCATATACATATCATCATTGAATAATAATAATAATAATAATAATAATAATAATAATAATAAAAAACAAAAAGGTTAATTAGGACATGACAAGTTACAAGGTTAGTCTTTTCTTAGCGACCACGGAACATATTTGGGACCACATATATATTAGACTTTTGAAAATTCTTCCATGTATATATTTCAACAAAATAATAAAAATATTAGAAACCACAAATATAAAAAAGAAAAATAAAAATAAAAATTCTTCCATGTATATTTGAAATAGTTCAACAATAAATTACTAAGATACTAAGCAAAAAATATTTTACTAAAACAAAATTCTTCCATCTATTATTGCGGCTGCATTAGACATGTGATTATAATCTCTACAAAAAAAAAAAAAGACATGTGATTATAATAATTTTAGTGGCGAAGAAGATTGAAAAGGTTTTTTCCTTCTTCTTTTAGTGGCAAAGAAGATTGAAAAGGTGAGGACACATTTTTTATTTTTCATATTTTTTAACCTCCATGGTCGTAACGTATCGTTGAATTGAACTAGATTAGAGCATCACAAAGGGGTTTGTCTCCCGTACGAGACCTCAATAGGTCTCCTACGGTGCATGTGCATGATCAGCTTTATTCTCTTTTTTTTTTTGCCAAAGTTTTTTTTTTCATTAAGGACGTTTAAATTATTTTTTTGATCAAATAGTTTAGTGGCTACGAACTCCACTTTTAAGGTGGATAAGTAGCGTGATCAGAGTTCGAACTCCGGCTCACTACAAGAAAACATGTTTTTCCTGACGAAATATATTCATGTTTACTGGCGGCCTGGGTCGTCTGTAATTTTCTGGCGGCCATTTCCGTCAGTAACAAATAAATTTCCGTCGCAAAGTTTAAAAAATAATATAATTTGAATGAAAATCCGTCAGTAATTTACTGACGATTGATTTCGTCACTAAATATATCCTTAATGACGGACAATTCCGCCAAAACGGTTTGACGAAGGTACTGACGGACGAGGCCGTCATAAAGTTACAACGGATTTTAAAACAAAAGTGACAGTCAGTCTTGGGCAGAGGAGCGTCAGTCAGTGAGAGTATGCATTGCATTTATTGACGGTCCGAGCCGTCAGTAATGAATATGACGAAATGAACAGTTGCATGTCTTGGAAACGCACGCTGAATGTTTGTTTGGAAACGTACATGAATTAATATTTCATGTCTCTACAAATCTTTGAACCGTATGCATTCATTCCTTCCTCTTCATTTCATTTCTCAACATCTTTGAAAATTTCTCCACATTTCACTACCATTTCTACAATACCTCTCTACAAATCTTTATCATATATTTTGTTCTTCTTTCAAGTTTTCATGTCTTATTAAAATGTATGTTTTTTCTACTTGATTAAATTTAAAAGTTTATCTTTTTATGCTAATATTTGAATGATATTATATATTGATATTAATTATTTTTTTGTTTATGCTAATGTAGAAAATGAAGCTTTGTTCATCTTGCTGTTGGGAGTTTGATATATCTGCATTTTCACATAAAAAGTAAGTATAATTTTCGTCCAAAAAAATTGTATTATTTAATACATCTAAAACTTTTTTTTTTCTTCAAAAAAAAAAACTAGTATTTTAATATTTGCTTTTTATATATCAGATAATGTTTTTTTGTTAATTTTGATTTAGATAATATTGTTTGATTCGTCAGTCGATTCATCGGTTAATGTTATTAGGAGCTTAGTCTTGAAAATTTGAAGTCAGACACTACTCAGCATAACAAGTATTATAACTTAGATTAATAAATTTTTTTGTATGAATTAATTTGCAACTGATGATATGTGGAAAAATAACATGATTAAAATTAAAATTTGTATCTTTATTGTTGTATGTCTTGAAAACTTTGCTGCATTTTTTATTTGATTTGTGTTTGATAGATTTATGTGATTTAGTTAAAACTTTGGACAGAATGCTCAAGGCGGTAGAAATGAATTTATTTTAAGTGGGGGTAGAAATCAAAGCATGATGAACAATCAAAGAGGCGGAAGGATCAGCGCCGGTAGTGGAAGCCGAAGAGGCGGAAGGACAAGCAGCAGAAGTGACGGTAGGACAAGTGCCGATAGTGGAAGCGGAAGAACAAGTGCCGGAAGTGCAAGAGGAAGGGGGAGACGCGGAAGTGCATAACTTATGTTTGCGTTGTAATTTTATTATGTTATTTAAACTATTTTATGACAATTATCGTACTTTATAATTTTGTGACAATTATCGTACTTTGTTTGTAATATTATGACAATTATCGTATTACGTTAATTAATGTTTAATTTCGTATTTTTATTTTATTGTGCAAAATTTAATTTATGTTTTATTATTATACAATAAAAATAATGGTAATTTAATTTTTATTTAAATAAAATATATTTTTTAAAAATAATAAATAAATGTACATTTTTAAAATTAATTAAAATAGTTAGTTTTATATAAAAAAAGGAATTAAAAAAGGAATTAATTAAAATAGTTAGTTTTATATAAAATTAAAATACGTTTGGTTTGTTTGTGCTTTCTCTAGTCTCTATTGTGATTACGAAAAAATTATCAAAGTCTATAAACTACTTGTCATTTCTTACGACGTCGATATAGGATTTTTAATCCTTAAAATTTATTTATTTTTATGTTTTCCGATGGGTTTGAATATGAAATATTTTTACACGGGCTTGATTTGATTCTTTATACCGTAAGAGATTATCATCTTTCGTTAGAACAAATTTCTTTGGATATTTTAATTGAATTTAAAAATATTTAAGATGTGGGACCTAAGGTTATGATTTCAATTGTTTTACTTTTTACACGAGCTTGATTTAGTTCTTAACATTGTAAGATATTACATTCTTTTGTTATATCTGATCTCTTTGAATATTTTAAACAAATATTTTATAAATATAACTACGATGTGAGCCTAAGATTATGGTCCAAAATTTCATTACATTTTACACATGCTTAATTTAATTATTCATAACTTAAGAAATCACACTATTCTGTTTGATCAACTAAGTCGTGAGCTTAACTCAGTTGATAGAATATTGCATTATATATATAGAGAGCCGGAGTTCGAACTCTGATCATCTCACTTATCTACCTTAAAGGTGGAGTTTCTAGCCACTAAACTATTTAAAATAATAAAATAAACCTCCTTGATGATAAAAATCTTGGTGCAACCAAAAAAAAAACCTGATCATACACATGTACCGTAGGAGACCTGTTGAGGTCTCGTACGGGAGACAAAGCCATCACAAAGTACATGGACCACAGACCTATATGGCGGCCTTGCCATTACCACACTAAAATTTTCAATTTTTTTTTTATCTATTTATTGTATAAGGTTAAATAGGTTTTTTGTTTTAATTTATGAAATGATGGCATTTTAAATTAATTTTTTAATTAATTTTTATTTAATTTTGGTCACTACCGTTAAGATACCGTGTATTTTTTAATGATTTTTTCGCAAGTATGTTTAGAAAAAAGTTCATAAAAAAAATTCAAAAAATTTGATTCCCATATTATGATTTTCATTACTTTTATCTTGAACTGTTGTCTTTTAAAAAACTCATATTTAAACTCATATCATGTCAAAAATTGATAAGTAAAAGAGAAGTACAATTATTTAGTGTTGTAGATTTGCACCTGGAAGTGGCGGAGCTAACCAAAAATAGTGGAGGGGCCGTAAAAAAAATAATTCATAAATAAAAAAAGCAAATCATATGATAAACCAAAAAATTAAATTGTAATAAGCATAAACTTGATCATTTACGAAATTAAACTACATAATTTAAATTACCTTAAAATGATGCATTACACGTTGTTGAGAGAACCTTGAATTCATTGATAATAGTATCTTAATTTGTAGCAATTTCCCTTTAAAAAAATAAAAATAATAATTTAACAAAGTACTGTATTAGTTTAAATTAATACAGAGAAATATATGTTTTGTTGTAATAAGGGTAATTGTGGAAAAGAGCTTCTCTCTTGCCTTTCTTATCATATATGCAAGGTTGTCAAAATCGGACTAGACCGATCGGTCCGACCGGTCGAACTGTGAACTGGTCATATATCCGGTCTGGTCTGGTCAGGCCTGAAAATCGGACAGCAAGCAAACCGGTAAAAAACCGGTCGAACCTGCTCAAAACCGGAAAAAAACCGGTAAACCGGCCAGTTTAAACGGTTCGGTGGTTCATCTTTTTTTTTGAAAAAAAAATTAGGTCAACAAATTTTAATATTGAACCAGTATTCTAATTAAGGTAGGAAAACTAATTGAGTCAATATTTTAATTAGTGTGATTGTAAGAAGATAAACAAAATTTCCTAATATATTACAATTATCATCAATACAGTAAATAACAAATATTCTGACTTCAATGATCAATATTCTAATTAAGGTAGCAAAACTTCCTAATATATTACAATTAGCATCAATACAATGAATAACAAATATTCTGACTTGAATGACCAATATTCACCCCAATTTTTTTTCTAATATTTTGTAATTTATAATTTCTAATTTGGTTTGAATTAAAAAAATTATGTCTAATGTACTAAATATTTAATTTTATATTGACTTTATGACATTTCATCTTTTTAGTGAATTTTGAGAAAGTTGGCCCTATTCATCCTGGTAGAGGACTACGACAAGGAGATCATCTTTCTCCTTATCTGTTCATTCTTGTTACTGAAGGCCTCACATCACTTATTCATAAAGGAGTTTCTAGCGGCGATGGTTGCAAAGCAAGGGTGGAACTTTATGCATAACTCTAATTCTTTGGTGGCTAGACTATACAAAGCTAGGTACTTTCCGAATAATTCTTTTCTTGAGGCTAATATTGGTAACAATCCTAGTTTTGCTTGGAGGAGCATTTGGAGAGCTAGACAAGTGTTGTCCTATGGTTGTAGATGGAAAATAGGAGATGGGAGTAAAATTAAAGTCATGCATGAACCGTGGTTAAGAGCTAGTAAGGAGTGTTGTTTAAGTGCCCCTCAAAATCATAATGTGTATAATATTACGGTTCAACAACTTATGCTTCAGAATATGAAAAGGTGGGATGTAGATAAAATTAATTCTCTTTTTCCTAGAGAGGTTGCTCATGATATTGTAGCGGTCCCATTACTAGAAGTAGTCACGGAGGATAGGTTGGTGTGGAAGGAGGAGAAGGATGGTATGTATTCGGTTAGATCGGGATATCGGAAATTTTTGAATGAGAAAGATGGAGGTTGTGGAGGGAACAATATGGAGGGTTGGATTAGTATATGGAAGATCCATGCACCACCAAAAGCCAAGCATTTGCTTTGGAGAATATGTAGAGATTGTTTACTGACTCGATCTCGGTTGATTAATCGTTTTGTACAATGCCCAGAGAAATGTCCCTTTTGCTTATCTAATGGTGAAGAGGAACTTCATTTGTTCTTTAATTGTGATAGTATTCGTGAAGCTTGGCATGTGATGGGGTTGGATAATATCATCCAATCTCGATTACATCTTCTCACTAATGCTAGAAATTTAATTTTTGATATATGCAGGAATGAATCTAAATTGGAGGCGGATAAAGTTGCTGTACTTTTGTGGTTTGCTTGGCGAAAAAGCAATAATAAAGTATGGAATGATACTTGTTTACAGGCTCAGCAGATTGGCCATCAAGCAGCGCAAAATTGGCTTCAATGGGCTACCGTACACGGCTTGCTCCTTGATCAACAATAGCAAACTCATCACGTGTCTGCTACATCGCTTATTCTTTGGCAGCAGCCCCCTCATGGTTATTACAAGTGCAATGTCGACGCAAGCTTCTACAACTTGGCGGGATCGACAGGTTGGGGGTGGGTGTTACGTGATGCTCATGGAGGATTCAAACTTGCAGGGTCTAACATTGTGCCTACCACTTTTAGTGTCTTAGAAGGAGAGGCTTTGGCTCTAGTGGAAGCAATGGAAGAAGTGATTCAAAGAGGCTTTCCTTTTGTTATTTTTGAAAGCGATTCTAAACTAGTGGTGGATGCTATTCATTCTAGACAATCCGGTGCTTCTGAGTTTAGTTTATTGATTTCTCATATCCAGTCATTACTTAGATTACATAACTACTTTGAGGTTAAGTATGTTAGACGTCAAGCGAATAAGGTTGCTCACTATTTAGCTATGACGGCCTTTTCTATGTCTCGTCGTTGTGTTTTTGATTCAGTCCCTCCATGTATTGAGACTTATTTAAATAATGAAATATGTTAAGTGTGTTTATGTCAAAAAAAAAGATGTGAAACTAAATAATATTGAGTCATTTATTTAATTATTTTTATTTATATATTAATTAAAATATATATTTAATATATATGATGGATTATTTCGCAAGTATACGAATTATCTCAAGTAGTAATAAAATCGATCCCACAAGGATTGAGATTATTCAACAATGGCGAATTGGCTTAAATAGTAAATGTAAAATTAAAGACATAGGGGGAAGTTTTAGCATTCAAATTTGTGAAAATGAAACTTTGGAATTTTATCAAACGGTTGGCGGGCGATTGGATTTTGTTCCGATTCATTGCATTCCACTATGATACTAGTTGGTTGATTCCTAAACATGGTTCATTCAATTACTATGACAATTTAACATAACAATTGCACCCACTCTCATGGTCATACAACTCACTACATCATGCTAAAATCCCCTAATCTCTTAGGTCAATTGCATAGCATAACATAAGCAAAATAAGTGTGTTAAATCCTTAGTCTCAACCTTTAATTCTCTATCTCTAGACTAATTACAAGGTTGCATCCATTAATCTAGTTCCAATTCACACAATTAATCTCTTAACAAGCATGAATTAATCATCATCACATACATTCATCAATGGATATGAAGCAATAAGCACAAAATTAATGGAATAGTAATTGAATTAACCACAAAGAAATCAACACATAACTAGCATATAATTCATAGTTTCATACAATTATTCATCACAAAATCCAATCTAAAAACTTAGTTCATCATAGCTACAAGAGGTGAAAGGAAACTAGAATTGAAATACATGATAGTTGGAAGAAGAATTGGATGAGGAGAGATCTTCAATCCTGTTTCCAAGCCCTCAAATCTTGTTTCTCCATCATGATTCTCTTGATTTCAAGCTCCAAAATGATGCTCCAAGACCCTTTTTCCTTCCCAATTCGTAACCCCCTTCAACTGGGTCAAGTGTTTCTTTTATAGTGTCATAAATGGGTCAAAAATGAGTCCCAATCTGCCAAGTTCGCCTCCCTGTTCGCCTCTCCTTAGCTTGGGCGAAATTGGAAAAACAGCCCACTAAAAGACGAAAAAACAGCATTTTCAGCATTTCGTCTTTTTCAAGCTACCTTTCATTCTATGTCTTTTCCACCTCAAATATGATCAAAACCACTTCAAAACACCTCTAAAACACCATTGAAATGATCATAGAATGTAGAAATGACAAGAGTCATCACAACCCCAAACTTATCTCGTTCCTTGTCTTCAAGGAACACGTTTATCAAACGAAAAACCACAAAATTTTGACAACATTCTTAAATCACTTCAACACACAATTCATTTGATCTTTTCATCAAACACTTCAATTGATCAAGCCTTCCATGCAACATCTTCCTACAATGACTTCAATTCACACAAAACCAAAGAAGCATTCACAATATTTGATAACCAATGATCATTTCACACCACTCACCTTCACTCAATTATTTAGTAGTTAATCACTCAATCAATACATACCTAACTCTTCTACCATAAGATTGCAAGAACTCTAAAGATAAATCAAATAGCATATGAAACACACACATTCGAGGACTTTCAAGGTTATAACGGGGTTAAGGTAAGGTTGATGTTTTTGGGAAGTGAGTTAAAAACTTGGAGTTAAGGTCAAACTTTCCACACAATTTTCAACACAAAACTTCCATTTTTTTTCAAGGCTATACTAGAGAGCATTTTATTTCCACAAATATCAAAAATCATACACTCACAAACAACTCTTTTTCAAAGATTTTCTTTCTTTCCTTTTCACAATCTTTTTGAAGAAGTCATTTTTTTTTCTTCACATTTTCAATGTTTTTGACTTCTTATTTTTCACATCTTTTCACAAATTCACTTTCATAACATAGATTGCTTCTAGTATACCCACCCCAAACTTAATATGTTACTAGTTCCAAAAGCAACCCCAAACTTAAGCATTTGCCATAAGAACAAACAAAAACGATCAACTTAACTCCAAGAAAACAATTTTTTTAAGAAAAGACAAGGGTGAAGAAGACAATCAACCAAGAAAATTTTGCTTTTACGGCTCAAAAATGGGTTAGCAAAGGATATAACATGATAAGGGTAGGCTACAAAGGCTCTAGGTACCAACAAACTTGCCTCGTGTGCTAATCAATGCTACTCAATAAATCTAGAGAATGAAAGCAAGTTCTAGAGTCGAGAGAGATAGTGGACTCACATATTCAAGCAAATAGAGTGTATAGGCTCAAATCCTCACGGTTTAAAGACTCAGATCATTTGATCATCAAATACGTGAATGTCCCCTAGCTTGTGCTTCAATCCATACATCGCAAAAATCTGTTGCACGTCAAGCATCACAAATCTATGCCTAAGGTCAAAACCAAACAAACCATATATCAAAGCAATTCAAAAATGATATCAAAACTTTGAAATCTTCCAAAAGATAAATGTGTGCCTAAACAACAATTAACAAGACAAATTCAATAATCATGGTTCATCTAACATCATTCAACTTATTTCAACAAAAGGGATAGAAACACCAAACTCATGGGTTGCCTCCCTCGAAGCGCTTGTTGTTGACGTCGTAAGCTTGACGTATCATCACAATGTTAGGGAGGCTTAAATGATAGGAAGAACACATCATCCTTCTTCTTCCTCTTGTTTGGTAAGAATTCCATGAACTTCACATAGAGAATCAAGGGCCCCCATGCTACAATAAATAAGCTCATGGAATGAGCACTCTCAAACCTTGAAGAAGGTTGATGTTTCTTTGGCAAATGATCTTTCTCTTCTAGCTTCATTAGTTGAGACTCAAGTGTCACATAGAGATCCTCATGGTTCACTCTTCTAATGTCGTTCTTCTTGGGCTTCAAAATCTCTTCTTCTACCCAAATAACACGATGTTTGGTCCTCATCTCAACCAATTTCTCACACTCAATTGCCTTTGTAACAAGATTACCACATTCGACTTCAAATCCACGAAATGAACCTTGATGGAACTTCAAAAATTCATCCTGGAACTTGATGAGTTGAACGTTGCAATGGATGTTGAACACTTCATGCTCTTCTCCAATGTAAGGCTTCTCACAATAATTGGTATGATGATCATACCTCACCTTCAATCATTGAAGCTCTTCATTTACCCATCTTTGCTCATAAGCTAGTAGACAAAGTTGATAACGAATAATACCAATTTCTTCGGAATCAACCAATCTATTGTCAATCCAATTCATTGCTACAACACTTAGAGAAAATAGTTAGTAGCACAAGCACAATGAAGAAGTCAGAGAACAATTTTTTTTTTCTTTTCTAAAAAAATAATGAAGATAACAAATAACAAAGAAATACCTACGTAAAAGCAAAAAATAAACGGTCCGGTCATTTGAACCTTGAACCGGTAAGCTCACTGGTTCGATGAACGGTCCGGTCCGACAACCTTGCATATATGCATAGAATTAAAAAAATGTGATGGACCCCACATTTTTGCAAACTAAAACTTTCTCTACAAGCTAAACAGGAAAAGTTAAGCAGGGTGTAAAAGTAATTTCCCACTATATAAAGAAAATAAAAAAAAATTGGGATTTTAATGAATTTCACCAATATTAAGGGTCTATACATTTTTATTAAACATCATCAATTTTGATGAATTTAAATAAAATATTTAATTGTTTTAGATGTTATTCAACGTCACTTCTCTAGTACTGGTTTGATTCTTTTATTCTCCTTTCTCCTATTTGTTCTTTGTTATTTTTTTCGATTCTTTCTAAAGATATAAAACTATACTTCTTGGACTAATCTGCAAATACATAAAACATGTTTTTTTTATTATGATATTGTTACGAAGTTTCCACCGCCGTTAGCGATGATTAATCTCTGTCGTGGAACCTGTGGGACACACAAGGTAGATTCTCCCCTCCGAACTGAATATTCTCCATACGCATGAGTCAGGAATCTAAAAAAACGTTTTTCCTATTATAAAGTTTGTGGATGGGTGTTATTTTAGCCACACTAGTATATCGGGTATGGATCCGCCCCTGCTACTTAATTTTTAGTATTTAACTAGTTTCATGGATATTGGATATTTTTGAGGCTGCCTTCGCACAACCGGCACAGGGTATTCATAGCAGCTGGTCTCAACCGGTTAATTAGACACATTATTTATTTATTTTTTTTTAATAATAGTATTGATAAACACTTAATCCCTTCAACCCAACACCCTTTAAAAAGTTCTAAATAGATCTCATTAATATCACACCTCATCAATAACTTTATATCATTATAAATATAGATCTTACAAAAATAGTATATGTTTCATGGTTTATTGTAGAACTAGTGCCTATTAAATACTCAGTTATATTTTACTCTAGTTGGAGTACTTATTAGATAGTTTATTAAACTATTGATATGTTAAGGTCTTACTAATTGCACGTTATAAAAAAGTTAATTGAAACATGCGATATGAAATTTTATAAAAAATTAAAATTGAAAACAAGTTGTAAATGTAACAAGTCGCATGTTTCAATTTTTGTTACATTTATAATTTTATTTTTTTTGCTAGAGTTACATTTATAATTTTTATAATATAGTAAAACACATGTAAAATTTTACAGAAATTTAAAATAATTTGATTTTTTATTGAAACCTACCAAAATTAAAGATTTATATATTTTTATTGAATACCATTAACCTTAATTTCAACTATAAAGTTTGTGGAGAGTCGGCTAAGTAACAAAATCAATGATCAAAATGGTTAAATGACTATCATTTTAACTTTTATAAAAAGAGATGTTCTAGTAAAAATATAGCAATGATGTTATTTTAACTTATATTAAAAAAATCAATTATAAACATTTTTCATTGTAAATTTGCATTAAACAATATTATTTATAATATAATTTTAGCCGGACCATTATTAAATGTCTAGATCCGTCCCTGCCCCACATATCATAAAACTTTATGTTTATAATATAATATAATATGCACATTTTATTGAATATTTTTTTACTGTATATAATTTTATTAAATTTAATAGTGCAAGATAAACCTAAATAATTATTTATGATATAAATGAAATGTATAGTTTTATATACAATTAAAATACGTTTTGGTAATTAGAAATTTATAATCAACTTTGATTCAAATCATTCAAACAATACGAATTGACCAGAATCATTTTTCTATAAATTATTTTACGCTCAAGTCACTATAACTTAAATTAATTTTATCTAACACAATTTTTACGCTGTTTGGAATCACGCTTGGACTCTTCAAAATCAATTATGAGAGGGTCAAACATGATTTGACTACAAATTGAGGTGTTGACTTTTATCAAAACAAAACAATTTTAGCTTCAATTTTAACTTTTAAATAGTTTTTTTTTTAATGGCAAATATATAATATATAAATAAAAATATAGAGAAAGTATGTAAGATAAGTCAGAAAAATAAGAAAAACCAGAAATACAATCAAACAAAATTCTAAACGAATTCAAAGACCTGAAAAAAGGCAAGAAATATTTAACTTGTAAATATTGAAATATTCACTTGCGAACAATGGAATTTTTGTCGCCTTTATTAGGTTATGGTGGGTTAAAGCTTTTATGTTTGTTGGGAGTCTATTTGTTGCACTGAAAATGCAATTTTTAGTACTTATTTTTTTTATTACTTATTTTAATAGCATATCTTATGCCTTTTTCAATATATATATTTTGGTCTTTTAAAAAAAATACAAATCAATAGGATATAAATTTATTTTTACAAATATATTCACATAAAATTTGCAACGAATGCAAATATCTTTTACTAGTTAAGATCAATATTTTTTTATTTTTTTTTGACACAAGTTAAGAATATTAGTTTTTTGGGCTTTAGCCCTCTTCAATATCAAAAAAAAAAAAATATTAGTTTTTTTTTTACTGAAAGTTAAGAATATTAGTTATAAACTTATAATCATGAAGAAAAAAAACTTATATATTTAGGGACAAAAAGATAACTAACTACAAACTAATTAAGAGTAGAGTTAATCTCATTTAAGATTATGTAATAAATTGATTTAGTTTCATTTTTCTAATTTTCCTTTTATTTCAATTAATTATATATGATATCTTGTTTCTTTAAATATTTTTTTATATTAAAAGGGTTATATTAACGAACTAAACGAGAGTAATAACATTAAATATTGTGATAATAATTAGATGTTATGATAATCATAACTCATTTTTTCTTTTTTATATTTAAAATTAGAATATATAGTACCTCTCTTGATTGAGTAGCACGATAGCAGCTCTAACTCCCTTCATCCTCTACTTATAGCTGATGGATGATTTGTCTTTGAATTTTTGGGCTGTAAACTTGATATCAATTCGAATTGGCTTGATTTTGAAGGTCAACACTTTCTTTAATCTTTCTCTTTGTTTGAATTAAAGGGGCAAATTAAACTTCAAACATTAACAAACAAGAGGTCTTGAAGAAAGACAATTTTCCCATCTGCCACCAAAGGTAGAGAAATAAACTCAGGAATATAATTCAAAAAAACCAATCATTTGTAAAAAGATTAACTCAAACTTTGCAATCCGTCAACACTTTGGTTAGTTTAAGGATACACATGGAAGAAAGCTGCCAAATAAGGTCCTTTAAATAATCGCTTTTGGACACTTCCAAGTTCCAACACCATTGGTCCAAGTCTCTATCATTTTTAAAAAAATTAGAACGGGCAACCGGCCAGCTATGTGGTTTTATTTTTTTATATTGAAAGTCTTCTTTTTAAAACTTTGTCTTCTTCAACACACAATGATAAACATGACTCATTTTTAAGATTCAATTGAACTCATTTTTAAGATAGAAAATTTGTTCTGGTGTTAGAGTAGTAGATTTCAACACAATACTGTATACCTCAACAATAGTTATATAGCATGTAACTTATCCAATTATAAGGTGATTGTTAGTGTTTTCAATCTGTAAGGTTGAGTTTATTTTAGGGTTGGCTTCATTTGTTAAAATAAGCCTTTGGTCCAGATGTGGTGACTGATGTGCACACATGTGGTACATGAACTGAATGCCCTAAAAACGCGCCTTCAAATATTTGCATGTGATCTTTGAAAAAGATTTGTTTTGAAACAAACATATTCACGCTAGCTTGCGCGCCAAGGAACGAGCTGAAAGATTGAAAAAGATTCAGAAAAGATTTAAAAGGCCGGTTTGTTACTAGAAGATTCAAAAAGATTTAAAACAAACATATCTTTTGTTAAAAGATTGAGTTTGTTATTTGAAGATACAAAGGCCAGCTTTCAGGATCTCGCTCTATATAAAGAAGACTGAAGACATAGTTTTACTCACTAAATTTAGAATAATATTTTCTAGTCTTTAGATTTCAGTCTTTGTCCCTATAGTTTCTTGTTTCCATTGAGACTTGAACTTAGGGTTGTATTTAGCACTTAAGCTTTTAAGCACAGAGTTGTTCCTTTTCTTGGTTCTAGTTTGAAACAAGATTTGGACTTTGAATCACTCAAAGCTTTGAAGCACGGGTTGGTTCTTTAGGTTAGGAGTGCGTCTCCATCATTGAGTTTGTAAAAATCCTTGTGAGGAGCAAGGTAAAGTCTTTGTGAGGAGCAGAGCAAAAGTCCTTGTGAGGAGCGAGGCAGAAATCCTTGTGAGGAGCAAGGTCCTTGTGAGGAGCAAGGTAGGATAGCTAGGAAGTGACTGGGGGCAGTCATATCTTGTGAGGAGCAAGGTAGAGTTTGCACAAGGTAGTGTCTAAGCGAGAGGTTGTAAACGGGGGAGTTTAACTTTGAATTAGAGCTATCATAGTGGATTCATTCCTGGATTGGTATCCTCCAGACGTAAGTGCGCTGCACTGAACTGAGTTAACAAACTCATTGTGTTCTATATCTTCTGCACTTTATTTTCCTTGTTTATCAAGTTATCATATGTTTATGATGTTGGCACATTAGGCAACACATCATTCACCTAAATCCTAACGTGCACCACATCACGCTGCACATCTGTAACTTGCTACCGGAATTTCAGTGATAAAACAAAATCATAGCCACAATTTATAAAACAAATTGTTGAGATATCAAGAGTGAATAAAAAGTTTAGATTGGTTAAAATAGTAGAGATTTCACACTTTATAAATGAGATGACCTATAAGCTATTCGCCTTTAAGTTTTGGGTGAAGAAATGGTGTTAGAGTCACTTGTAAGATTGCTCAATGTCCAGTGAAGCTCCCTCTCACAACCCAATACAAATATATGGCGTACATTAATCGAGTACATACAATTCATATTCATACTATGTAAAACAAATAGCCATAAAATGTTTCTATGCCTTTGGTATCAATTGTTGGAAAATTGACATATAAGTCATGGATCATACATTTAGAGAAGATCATGATGCATAATTTTTTGGATTACAGAGAGACCAGCGAGAGAAGCAAACATGTAAGACGGAACTACCTCATTATAGTTTAGCCTTCTGAACTTAGTTTACATCATATATCAAAACGTCTAATAGAATAACTTTTATATAACTAACCGGTTGAGAGCCGAAACTTAATTGAGCTTAACTTAATAATTCAACCCATCACAGTCTATTAAAAACAAAACCCCAATCAAATAATTTATCGATAAATACTTAATAGCAATAAACCATAATTTATATTAATAATAATTTATAATAATTGATTATTATCAATAATTAATTAATTAAATAATTAATCCAACATCCAAATCACCAAAACAAGCAGTTTCATCATAAAACATAAAATGAAGCTTTTAAAAATAAAATAAAGATTTTAGCAAAGCACTTAAACTGCAATTTAAGATAAAATTCACTATCAATAGAACAGATTAACAGAGTATACAAATTTGTTGTTTGACTAGAAATTCATATCAATTTAAGATGACATAAATAAAATTTAAAAGTGTAGGAGTATTAGAAAAAAGGCAAAATTGTCTTTATTTTATTTATTTGTAACACAAGTCTTTTATCTCTTTTTTTTTTCTCATTTAACTTTTTTATCTTTTTTATTTGTAGAATGCACTGTTGTTTAAATTTGGGGGAAAAATTAATAAGTCAACATTTTGGAATGATTAGGTAGGAATAAACTTATGTTGGGTAAAAAGGAGGTTCAATTTAGTATGAATCCCCAAATTATAACAAATTTTAGAGTTAATTATTGATGGTGTGGGATTTTGATTTTGAGTTTAGAAGAAGAATTACACATAGATTCAAATAAATTGAAGTGTATTGAGTTGCCATTTCTTTTTTCTTCTTAAGGAAGAAGATGAGGATGATATAAATTCATAAAATTTGGGTCTATTTACTTTCAATAAAAAATATTTTATAAAAATATTTTAAAATTTTATTAAAAATATTTTATTATTTTTTAAAGATGAGGATGATTATGTGTGGACAACGGTCGGATTCGGTTTGAAAAACCTTGATCCGAATAAACTCACGGATGACAATATCACATCCACTTTCGTCCATTTGGTGCTTTCGGTTTGATCGGATAAGGTTTCGACGGTTCGCCGGTGGGTCGGATGAGTTGAATCGGTTGAAAATTCAATACAAAAAATAATAAAAATTACACTTTCTAGGCACAAAAGACAACAAAAGTCTCAAATTTTTCAACAGTTTTGACCCAGTAAAATAAAATCTAGCAAATATTAAATTAAACAAATATTACTATACTTTCAAGTAGGAGTAGAAAATATGAGTAATTAATTGTAGAATAGTAGTATTCTTGAGAAAAAAAAGTAAAGAATGAGGAGACTTGTGAATGACATGTCATAAATTGCTTTGATAACATTAAAATAGCAGTAGAAAAAAAATACCATGCTGCCAATCTCTTCCCTTCTATGACCATGTGCACAAGTTTATACCGATAAAAAATAGTATTGTTAAACTTTCGGTCGGTTTTGGATTTCAACGGATGAAAATTTCAGATCCGAGCCCGTCCGTCTCAATCCATTTAAACCCAATTTTATTCACCCGATTAACCCGTGGCCCGACCCACTATCACCCAATATTCAATTTTTTGATCGGTTTTATCGGATTTGGATCGGTTCGGGAAATCTTGTCCACCCCTAAGGATGGTAAAGCCCAATCCTTCATGGAAGTTTGCTATTTAGGCCCCCTAGTATTACTCGAAGGCCCCCCGTCGTGACCAAAATGCCCTTATAAACATTCATATCCTAGGAAACAAATTTCGTCACCTAGAAGACGAAATTATGTTAAAACATAGTAGGCTTACATTGTCGCGCACATCTGGGCACAAAACACGCAATTTCGTCTCGTAGTTACCGAAACACCAATTTTTTGAAATTTTGTCACCTAGAAGACGAAATTGTGTGTTTTGTCACCTAGAAGATGAAATTTTGGTTAAACGTAGTAGGTCTGCCTTGTCGTGCACATCTGGGCACAAAACACACAATTTCGTCACCTAGAAGACGAAATTGTGTGTTTTGTCATCTAGAAGACGAAATTGTGTGTTTTGTCACTTAGAAGACGAAATTTTGGTTTATTGCAATTTCGTTTCCTAGAAACCAAAGTATCCTGGATGCAAAAGTGGGGGTATTTTGCGATTTTTGGGGGGCCTGAGATCAACATCGGGGGCCTAAATAGCAATTTTCTCCTTCATGGGCATGACTAAAGCCCGTTATGGTGGATTTTGAATTTTTCTCTTTCCGCTCTCTGTGTTTTTTTTACCCCCCATTTTTCCATTTTTGTCTATGTATAAAAACTTTGAAACGTGTTTTCTGAAGTTTTCTAGTTTAAATTCGGAAAAACATATTCTGAAGTTTTTTTTAAGGTAAAAAAAATTTGGAAAATGCATTCCGAAATATTTATTCAAGGGCAAAAATAAAAAGGATAATTTTTAAGAATTTTTTTTATACAAAAAGAGAATAATCTTACGTGGCAACATTTAACATGACATTAAACAGCAATTAAGGCATCAAAATTGTAGTTCAGCTGCTTTAAATCGTTATTAAACTGTAGACAATATTGGTTGAGGGTTCAATTAGTTGAATTGTCTAATTCGGTTTAATTTTTAAAACAACTGTATAAACCATAATTTTCAATATTATGTTCCATTCAATATTGGTCTACCGTGCAATGCCATCAACATATCTGGCCCAGGAGAGAAAGAAATACTAACTATATACATTTCATGTGATACTTTGGACTCATACAGTATCTTGTTGAGAGGCTGTTTAGCAACTTGTTGTCAACAATACAGGTGGATATACCCCCCCATCTATTCCCAATTATTAACTATCCTTTCCAAACAAATCATAGTCAAGTCAAGGCTGCTTTTGTTTTTGTTACCGTAGAATATTGCTCTTACAAATACTTATGGCCTTATTCGTAGTCGTAACTTATAGCACAAGCGCTTATTAAAATATGTGCTTATGTATAAGCTATATAACATAAGATTGTAGTATTAAATGAAATCAAATTGTTTTTGTAGTAACCTATTTTTATAAGTTCTGCCAAACAATCTCACAAAATTTATTTATACTGGTAAATAAGTTCAAATAAGTCGACATCAATATTTATGGTGGTCAAAAAAAGTTATAGTCACATGATGGAATTATAATAATAAATAGAAGGTAACCTTGACGTGGGTTTATTAGAACATGTCCAACTCCTCCACCAGTTGATTGTTTTGGACCACATCCATAACCAAACCTTAGGTCAACTAGACTTTTCATATATTCCCTTGCTTTCTATTCGTCCAACAAAACCTGAAGAATCATTCAAAACTATTCTTTACATGATTCTCTATTTGGTCCAACGCATATGAGTTGGTAAATAATTGTAGACAGCAAAGTCTGCAACACCTTGCTATATTTAAATTTAAGTGTAAAACTTAAAAAAAAATCTCATAAGATAAAAAAAATGAAATGGTCATTCCTGCTATGAAAATGAATCTGGACACTGAAGAAGTAAAATTGATTGTATACGGATCTGGATCCTCTAAAGTGAATATTATCGACCATTGATTAACAAATCAAAGGTCGATATTACATGTACCATCATAATAAATCGTGACAACTTCTAATTTTCTCACATTACGGTTTACTCACTTTAGAGGAGCCAAATTGATTGTATACACGCTCACAAGAATGGTGGAACGGATAAGAATCATGAATGATCGGAAAACCTTTACATTTACAATGATGATAACAATGTACTATGCTTCCTATTGATGCAATTTGTGATGGAATCCTCTTGAACCTCTAGACTGATAAAGCTCCAACCTACTCTTGGCTTCTTGCAACAATGTCTCAAGGGTTTCATCATGTTGCATGAAAGATTGCTTGGATGCCCATTCAAGCACTCCAAGCACTTCAGCTAGAGCAAGTTCTTCGCTATCCGGCACATGCAATGCAATGTAAGAGAGTAGCACCAATGCTGGAATCTGCACCATTTGTTCTCCGAAATACACAAGCTGAATCAAGTGTTTTGCACCACCTGCACCTATAATTGCTTTGGAGTGATCGACATGAAGGTAGTTTTCACCGCCGGCAAATTTCTTGAGTGCGATTGACGCCTCTCTGGAAACCTCTGCCTCTCTTTCGTCAAGAAGTTTCACCAACGGACCAATCATCCTTGTCTCGGTAGCCTTGAATGTCCTTGCCAAATTCCCAATCACCCTGACACAAGGAATGAGAAGATCTGAATCCGCTTTCTCAATTATCTTAAGCACTTGATCAACAACTGCTTTGCAGGCAGTAGAATTAGGCTTAAATGCAGATTTTCTCAATTCAGCATCTTTCTCAGCCACCGCAGTAATCTCCATCAATGCCATAGCAGAATTGTACTGCACAGCCTCCGGCCCTTTCTCAAGTAAAACCGCAAAACACAACAAAGCCCTTGATTCCGTAATGCTACGACAAATCGCCACATTACCCTTAGCCAAATGCCATAGCGCTCTCGCTGCCATTTCCTTCATACTTGCCTTAATCTCAGGATCTTCACTTTCCCTTCCCTTCATATTAATTCCCGAATGCGAATAATTTCTCTGATGATTACCATGATTTCCTTGCTTACCACCACCATTACCAAATCCATTGCCATTAGGCGGCGGTGGCGGCGTATAGGAATTAGCCAAAAAATTCTGATTTTGATTTGCTTCATTTTCTTCACCACTCTGCTTGGTAGCAGCATGAATTGCCATAGTACTTGTAATCACTCTATGCAAATTCCTCGGTCTTTCCCCCAACGGATGATTCGATACCCGACCCTGCTTATTGTTACCACCACCAGCACCAACACCAACATCTTCATTTTCATTTCCCTTGTTAGGATTAAGATTAGAATTAGTATTATTACTCGCCATAACAACAGCGTGAATCGAAGTCGGTTTCATACTAACAATAGCATATTTACTATGTTCTTCAACAGTTTCAAAAGCAAGATGACCAACAAGTAATCTTATTATATTATGTTGAGCAAAAAGATCTTGACATTTAGGATAATTAGCAGCAAGTTCAGAAACAGCCCAAGCAACAACACTTTGAACTTTCATAGGACCTTCTTTAAGAATCTTACCAAAAACAGAACAAACACCAACATGAATCATATGTTCAACACATTCAGAATCACGACCAAGTAAACCAATAGCTCTAGCAGCATTTTCTTGTCCATCAATTTTTCCTTCTTTAATCAGCTTCAAAAGCGGTCCAACACCGCCTTCTTCGATTATAAGTTTACCATAACGGTCACTGCCGCGTGCTAACGAAACAAGCGACGCCGCCGCGTCGGAACGATCTTCCATCGAACCGGTGTAAAGTATAGCGATCTGTTCCCAAATGAAACAGAGAATTGGTTCATTAGCAGCAATAGGTGGAAGTCCGAGATACTCTCCGCCGCGATCATCTGCCGGAGCAGAGACACGGAGGAGCCAAGAAACATCTCCGATTGAGTTTTCTAAATGTGACAATGTTTTACGGAAAGCGGCGGCGGGGATAATGGTGAAGACACGTTTCATGATACCATTTGCACGACATTTAAGGACTAAGGAAAGTGCTTTGTCGAGAACTTGTTCGGTTTCTTCGATGATTCGTTTTGTTGGACGTTCGTATAGATCGGAACTTGCTCTTGCTGCTTGTCGGAGAAGTCCGGCGAGTTTTTCAGTTTTGGATTTGAGTTCGTTACATTCTTGTTTGAATGAACTTGCTTCATCTGCTGATTTTGTTACTTGGTCTGCTAATTGAATCGGTTTTGCTAATATTTGTTTCACTATGTCACCCATGGAAAATAATAATCGATTATCTCAACAGCTTAATTCAACTTAACTTGTGATTGATTGGATCAAATGGGTTTGTGTTTTTTTTTTTTTTTTTATGGAGAGAATTAAAAAAAAAATGGATATGTGCTAATTAGAGATTCTTCTCCTATGGCAACTTAGAGGTGGGTGAGGAAGGGAATTTTACGAGGTCAAACGCGCTTAGCCCTCACTGGGATTTTAAAGAATTGATTATTTGTGGAAGTTAGAGCAAGTAGGAGTATTTGAGACTTGGACAACTGTTAGTTTAATATTCACGTCTTTTCCAGAATATATACTGGATGATGAGTGAGTGACTAGATGATTTGGAATAATGCCACAATTTCATGCTCTAGTTAATTGTGGTTATTGATTTGAGATTAGAAAATACGGTTTATATAGTAAAATAATTTCAACCATAGATTAAAACTTAGAAAGTTTAGATTAATTATAACATTGAAAGCTTAGGATAGTTGGTAGATACATTTGTGTTATATAGTCAGATGTTGGAATTCGAACTACGATCATCTCACTTATTCAATTTATGAGTGAAATTTCTAGCCACTAAACTTCTTGATAAAAAAATTTAGAGCATTGTTTGGCACAAGTTGGGATCCTCTTTGTTTTATATTCTTCCAATTTCCTTCATTATATAGTTTTAACAATATAAATTGAGAGCATTGTTTTTTATTTCTTTTTATTTAAATAAATGATATTCGCATATTTTTTATTCGAGTTTTCTCTTTCGTGATTTTTTCATCTGATATTGTTTTGATTTCCTCTCCATTTCATTCATTTATATTTCATCAATCCAAACATAGCCTAAAGTTATTATTTTTGTCTGCCGCTTCTTATTCTCTCTCGACGTATGTATCATTGTATCAAATAAGAAATTTAGTGCAATGATACATGATATTGTTGATAATTGATGACTTCATACAATAGTAAGTTTCACGGGTCAAATTTTCTCTTTGGGTACGTATCTCTCACTTATATCTAGTATCAAATTTTATGACAAATTGTTTCATAGAACTAAATGGGTTCCCCCAGGACCCAATTTGTAGGTTCATTCTTAAGCCATCAAAATCTAAAAAAATATTCCTACTCGGTTGGTAAAAATATTATTTAATATGCAGAAATTGAAATTTAAACTTTAAAGACTATGAATCCATCTTAAAGTCGAAGTTTAGTCATTAACTAAACTAGTTAACAGAAAAATTAAAACAATATTGTGTCTCCATTCGAAACTATGTCCAAGAGGCAACAAAACACACAATTACACCAAAGTTATAAAATATAGCTTCACAAAATTTTAAGGTGACATTTATTAAAAATGGGCCAAACGTACAGGCTACATTTATTTATTAAATACAGTTTCTTTAATTTATTGTAAAAGCAAAAATAGAAATTTTGGCCTTTAAAAAAATAGAAATAACAGAAATTATTGAAAATTTGGATAGCAATAAAATATGTTGCTCTATTTTTTAGCTAAAAAAAAATGTTGCTTTTCATCAAAAAAAGTAATATGCTGCTCTGTAGTTGGACAATGGTATATTGGTATTAAAGCACCAACGACATGCATATAATTGTTGCATAACTTGCCAATTCAATGCTTTGAGGTAAATCTGCAACGATGTAAGGTCAAAAGGACAAATTTGGTGTCATCACTAATAAAAACAAAGCCAGGAAACCGGACAAATTTGCTGGAAAACGTGGTGGCAAATCAACATTATATGATGTTTTTTGTTTGTTTTAAGAAAAACATTACACCCTCACATGTTATTATTATAATATATATTTTTTACTTTTAAATTTGCTGAATAATTGATATAATTTGATCTCTAATATAAATCAGATAAATCAATTATTCAATAAACATTTTTTTTTACACAAATTATTCAATAAACTTAAACAATAATAATTTATTTTTAGTTTATCATAAAAACTAGAGGGTGTGTATATACAGTGTTTAAGGAAATGATGTTTGTATAACAAAAAATTGTTGTCAAGTCACAAGTGTAATTTGTGTGTATTTTTTTTTTAAGGAAAGGGTGTTTTTCATTAATTAAAATGTGATCAATACAATTTGGTACATCACTAAAATCTCAAAACTAGTTGATAATGTGGCTGTTTTAGCTAGATTATGGACAGCCTCATTTTCTTGTCTCCGCATAAACTCTAAAGTAGAGTTTATATAATAATTAAAGAAAATAAGTTTACAATGATCCAAAATAACACCAAATTCAGAATAGTCTTGAGCTAAATAATGGAGACTATCGACCACTCTCTTTGAGTCCAACTCAAAATCAACAGTGCTAACTGAAGTTCATGTACCCAACTTAGCGTAGATAGAAGTCTGAGAGCTTCACCAATATGTACCTCGTACCTCGGAGTAAACCACTCAGTTTTAGCTAGAATGAAAGCACAAGCACCATGTTCATCTCTGATACACATACCAATACCATATTAAATGATTTTGATGTGTCTCAATAGCACAATGTTCATATATATGATATAAATTTTCAATCCAACAGTGGATTTTATAAAATTTATATCGATTAAAACGTTATTTGAGAGATGTAACATTTGATGTCAAACTAGTTGGTGTTATATATATATATATATATATATATATATATATATATATATATATATATATATATATATATATATATATATATATATAATAGTCAATGAGACAATTACAAACAAACATATAGAATGGTACATATCTAAAATGCTTATATCGTGCTGAATGTTTCATATTAATTTAATTTGAGTAGCTCTTGCCATTGTCATGGATACAACCTTTCGAGGAAGCATCCTCTTGTGTGGACTATCTACGTAAAAACTACAAAAGCAATAGTGGTTGTCTATGTCATGACAATAATATTAATATTGTGCATGCCAAACAGTGCTGAATTTCAACACTTTCATCATGTCACGTACTTTACAAAGCATTACACGGTTCAACATCAACAACAGAAATGGGTTATAGTACCAAGTACATAGAAAGGCTACTCATTATCGATGAAAGCTTTAAGAGCACTCATATATCATTGTCATTCGTACAACAAAAATCGTCATGGGTAGGGACTAGGGTAAATCAAATGAGTGAATGTTTTAATTCCACTTTAAGGGGGCCAAAATTCACTCTATAATTTTTTTTTTTGCAAAGTACTTTTATTTTAGCAACAAAAAGTGAAAATAACAAAGAAAAGGGAAAACGAAAAATAGAAACAAAAAATAACAAAAATATGGGACAAATTAAAACCAAAACTTAGGAGTTATTGTGTTGCTTTCAAAGAGAGCTTTATTATTCAGTTTTTTGTCCAAGAGGCTAAAACACACTATAAGTGTAGAAAATTTTAAAATTGGGGTTTGAATTTCACCCTTTTCAATAATGTTTCTTGATAGTTATCAATTGAACTATTCTTATGAGACATGTTAGAATACTTAAGACATGTAATTGTATCTTCCGCCACACTACCACAAAAAATCACACATAACAGTACTACCAATTCATAATTGGTAAGCAATCTATCATATTTAAGCAAGGATTTCTTGTTTATTTAATTTAGATAATTGTTTAAATTAATGTTTTTTAAACTTATGCAAAATTATTAAATTTAACATAATTTTTTTTTGGGTATAATTATTAAAGAAACACTTTAATTTCTAAAACTAATCAATACAAACATTAGATCTTCATTTATCTAGATGCATGGAGGTCAAAAAAATATTGGAACTAGATACCTATATTTATGAAGTCTAATTGATAAATTTTTTAAAGACAAATAGCATCATTGACTATGGTGTTTGATCACTCAAGTAAAAGGTAAATACATGGTTAATCAATAAGAAATACTAACATCATTGACTATGGTGTGTGTTTATAATTTTAGATATCAATCCTTAAATATAATGTTTAAAGAATGTCCGAAAGCACTTGTTAGCAAAATATTTTTTAAAAAGACTCTTATAAAGCTTACTATATAGTATACACCCAACACCTTTTCTTGAAAGGCCCAATTTGGTTAATTAAGGTATACTTTCTTCCTTTCAAAAAAAGGTAGTACTTTCTACGAGTATTATTTTTACTAAAGAAAAAAAAGGCATGGTACTTTTATCAGGACCAATACTTTTATTTTATAAATTATAATGGTCCTATTCCTGTATTGTTAAAAATAACCGGTTAGTACAATTGTCGATCCTATACTTTTTTGCGCTTTTCATTTAGTAATGCTTTTGTGTAATGTAAGCAAAGGTACTCTTAGAAAATGTTTAAGTGGTCACAACAAGATTTGTACATAAAAATATATATTATTTAAATTATATAAAAGAAAAATATACATTATTTAATTATTTTCTATTTAAATTTTTCAATTTTTTTCTCATTTTTGTAAATGTGCTCTAATCTTGTAATCACACAGGAGTCTTTTAGCAAATGTTTGTAATGTTGGAACTTTTAAAGAGTTCGGGAGAGTATTGGGAGAAATAATAGACCAATACTTTAAAACTACAAGAGAGTAAGACATCACATCTTTATTTAAAATCTTAAAACATTAAGTATATGAGTCACCTTTCTTATATAGTCTTTTTTATATAGTCGTGGTGAAACTTAACAACCAACACTTGAAATCCAAAAAGGAATTACCTCCTAGATAAGTATATAGTACTATGTCTATATGTTCTCTATATAATTAAGAGAAATACTTTGGTCATAATCCTAGATATAAATTATTTTCCTATTACGGATTTAAATTATTGGAACAGACATATATATTAAATTATAATTATTTTAAAAATATATGTCATTGATTTTTTTTTCCTTTTCTACTTTTTCCTTTTTATATGTGTGGACTTAAACTTAAATTGTGTCTAAACCTTGTGATTCTGTGAACATGCAAGACATTTTCGTTACTTGTTAATTATATAATTAAGCCCCCAACTTATTTACCCTAGAGTACCAACCAAACCAACTATCAATATGTTGAAGCATTAATTTTTCCATTTTCACTTTTGATTTGGCACCATATATATGTTAACGTAGTTATCAAAATTTGTTGTTTCGCGTGAGAGGTTGTGTTCAGAAAACGTGGGGCAAATTCATTTTCCCTTATATATAACCTTTTTTTTTTCACCTTTAATTTTCCCTCATAATATTGTACTAGTAAAAATATATGTATGTAATATGACAAGTTAGAAACGATAATTTGTACCGTTAGTTATTGTTTGTTTTTCACCAAACTGAACAACTAGGAAGCTGTAACAATCAATCATATGAGAAGAAAATGTCGCCTTGCTGGAAATTTTGGCTGAAGACAAAATGTTATTTTCCACTTTCCTCTTACTTAGAAAGAGTTGGTGTGGTACATATATGTTGCTTATTGTAGTTTGGTTGCATAAAAACATGAAAAGAAACAAATAGATGAGAACAATATGATTTTTCTTTTTTTTGTATAAGGTCTATTAATAATTAGATAACATAAGAGAAAATGAAAATGAGAAAGGATGATTTTTCTTTCTATTGTTTGATCAAATTGGCTCCTCTCCAAAATACGAGAGATGATGATGATGAAGAGAGATATAATTTGAAAGAATAATGAAAAAAAAAGTCATAAAGAGAGATGATACATATAGTAATATTTTAAAAAAGTCATTTTAAATTTTTATTAAACCATAAATCAAATGAATAACATGTTCCCTTTCAAGTTAAAAATATTGATGTATATTATTTGATTTTCTTCTTTACCTCCTATTTCCTATGTTACTTTTTGGAAGAACTTTGTTGCACATATAGTCTCTTCTAAATTTAGAAATGAGTCTCTGCAGTCGTGTTGGGTCATATTTTTATTTAAATGAATTTTAATGAAAATGTTGGTCCAACGAAATAATGAATTAATAATAAAATGACAGGTGTCATTGTTTTATTTCTGAAAGCATCATCGAAAGCTATAGTTCGATTAAGCAAATTCGAATCACTATGAGCAAGTTCGATAGTTATGCTTAGTGATGATTCCTGTCGAAGGCAAGAGTTCAATATGAGATTCGAAGCGAAGGAAATTGGAATATGGGTCAAATGAGCAAGGCCCAAAAGAACTCAGAATCAAGCCCAATATGCAAGAGCGCCAAGATGAAGGCTTTGAAGTGAAGAACGTGGGTTTGAAGGCGAGATCTGGAGCGTCCAGATGATCTAAGCAGTTAGATTTTGCTTCGATGTATAAATAGTGTTTTCTTAGAAGAAAACAGGGTCGCAAAAACTGTTTTACATATTTTCTCTAAAAATTCTAAGTACTCAGCGTAGAAAGAAAGGAATTTCAAAGAGGAAAATGTACGTTTTGTGAACCATCTTTTATTGTACTTGTTTTACAATTAATGCAAGTTTATTTTCCAGCAATTTACTGCAGTTTATTTTCATTCGTGTTCGAAGTTTATTGATCTCGAGGCGATTCGAATCAATCTACTTTCTTTTTACTTCATTAAGCAAATTAAGAAACTTAAATGTTTGTTAAATCCTGATGAACATTGAAACCATTTTCTCATAAAAAACAAGCATAAAATTGTCCTGAGATTTCTAGTCAATCTCGTAAGTTTAAATACTTAGACTAGCGCTTGTTTACTAATTTTCACTGTAAACAAATTGGCACGCCCAGTGGGACTGGTTTTGTGCTTTGTTTCTTTAGAAATAAGATTTTTCTGTGTTAGTAACTGCCATTAACGGTTATGGCTAGAACTCATCAAATGCATGGGTCTACTACCAGTCAATCTATAAGTTCTTCGAGTGTTGAGGGTAGTCCTTCTCCCCCTCCAGATTCGAATGTGGCAAGTGTTACATCTACTTCGCCGATCCCTAGCATAAGTGGTTCTGGGTATATTCCAGGAACTACAATACCAATAACGACTATGGCGTTTCATTCTGTTTCGTCTGGTCTAAGACCACCTCCTATGGTCACGAACCCTCTATATGGTTATGTACCAACACCTACAATGGGTTTTCATTCAATACCAACCTCTGAACCTGAGAGGTATACTTCCCCTAGGGTAACCCCAACACCTTTAACCACCGCTTCTGTTTTGTCTTTAAGACAACAAATGGATGAAAGTAACCATGATATGGTTAATCTTTTAACACAACAAATTGGAACTGTTTTTAACCCTTTAATTCAAAATACTAACGACAGTTATCAAATGTTAGCCTATCAAATGGGTCGAATTGCTGATTTCTTTGGCACTCCTACCCCTCAAACTCAGCCTAGGATTAATCACATGGCGCCACAAATGATTTTGCCTGCTATGTCCGCTACTCCTTTTAATCCAAGGCCAACATATGTGGCCCCTCAGGTTACACCAAACCAAGAGCCAATACCAATGACTCAAGAAGAGTACCAAAATCAAAATGAGGTTAATCAAAATCCTCAAGTAGTCATGGTTCGAAGGAACCAAGACCCTGATGAAGTAATTCGAAATGTTCAGAATAATAATAATTTTGCTGGACATAATAACTTAGCAACTTTAGTCGAAACTATTTTGAACCAAAATGGCCTTAACACTGGTACTCGAAGGCCAAACTTTGTTTCTGCACTATCTGAATATGTGTTACAAACAGAGTTACCTAGAGGTTGGAAAGTTCCTAAGTATACAAAATTTGCAGGGGACACTAATGAGTCAACTGTTGAACATATTGCTAGATACTTAGCAGAATCTGGGAATTTGGCAAATAATGAAGAGTTAAGAATGAAATATTTTCCTAACTCTCTTACTAAGAATGCTTTTACTTGGTTTACAACTTTGCCTCCTAATTCAATTCATAATTGGACTCAATTAGAAAGATTGTTCCATGAACAATTTTACATGGGCCAAACTAAAATAAGTCTTAAAGAGTTGGCTAGTGTTAAAAGAAAAACACAAGAAACTGTTGATGATTATTTGAATAGGTTCAGATTGCTAAAGGCTCGATGTTTTACATCAGTGCCTGAACATGAACTAGTTGAAATGGCTGCAGGTGGCCTAGATTATTCGATTAGGAAAAAACTAGATACTCAATATCTTCGAGACATGTCTCAATTGGCTGATAGAGTTAGGCAAATCGAAAGATTGAAAGCTGAAAAAGCCAGAAATTCCAAGTTTCATAAAAAGAGAGATGTTGCTTTCTTAGATTCTTATGATAATGATTTTGGATATGAAACTGAAGATGAATAATGTAGATATTGATGATAGTGATATTAATGTGGCAGAACTAAAGTCTGGGCCTCCTTATACTTGTAAATTATTAAGGCCTTCGAATGGGAAAAATCCAGTCGAACCAAAGAATGAAAAATATGCCACTAAAACTTATTCTTTTGATATTACTAAATGTGATGAAATTTTTGATTTACTAGTTTCTGATGGTCAAATAGTTGTGCAAAAAGATTTGAAAATACCTCCAATCGAACAAAGAAAGAAAAGAGGTTATTGTAAATTTCACAATTATCTAGGCCATAAAATTCACCAATGTGTTCTTTTCAGGGATCTGGTTCAACGTGCATTGAACGAAGGAAGGCTTAAGTTTGCTGAAACAACTAAGCCACCAATGAAAGTGGATACTAATCCACTATCAACTGCTGATGCGAGTCTTGTCGAAATCCTGGATTGCAACATGGTCGAAGTAACTGAGGCTGATGTTGCTGCTGCTGTCAAAGCCATTCCTGAAGGAGAATACGACAAGAAAGTGCAAGAAGCTTACCCTGCTGCTGAAGAGGAATTGGTAGATTTCCTCAACAGGTGCAAGCTGAACAATGCTGAAGTCATGCTATGCCCTAGGTGTAGTGCTGTGTGTGACAAAGAGGCAGTATCAAACTTGAAAAAAGTGCTGCCTTATGCTGATCATAAGAGAAAATGGCCAAGTTCTAAGCCAAATCAGAAGAACTGGCCATATCAAAAAATTGATTGGAGCAAGTCCCACAACAAAGGACTTTCTGTTCATCAGAGGCTAGGACCTCAGAAAACTTTCAAACCATCCAACAAAGCCCCTACAAATCAGTGGGCGAGTGGCCAATATGTGGCCTTTGACAAAAAATGGATGGAAAAAGGAAGCTCGAGCAATGTTAATGTGAAGTTCACTGCTGGAACTTCGAAAATGGTTGCTGAGTCCAAGATTGTTGCTGGATCGAAACCACAGGTTGGTTCAAAAGTGGTTGTTCAACCACCAAACCCACAAGTTGCAACAGAAGCCAATAAGTATGGCTATAGGAACAATTATAAGCGTAAGAATCCTATGACTCGAACCCAATGGCGCAGGTTCCAGCGCAGGAAGAAGCTTGCTGCTCAACAAACTAAGGCTGGGGGCAATGCTGATGAAAAAGGAAAAGCTGAAATGGTCAAAAGACCAGTAAAAGAGAAGCTTGCTCCTATCAAAGAGTCAGATGCTGAAAACGTTAAAGATGCTGATAATGAAGATGATTTCATGGAAGATGATGATCTTCTAGATGATGGATCTGACTTTGATGTGCTGGTGAACGTAGTATCTGTGCTACCTGTGGAATATGATGTTCCAACAGAAATAGAAGAGTTGGAAGGGGAGTTCGAAGCCCTAGAATTGGCTGATCATAAGCCAGTGTGTTATTATGTAATGGAGAATGGTTGCGTCGAGGCACAGGATGCTGTATTCGAGAGGCCAGACGGAGGGATGAGAAATCACTTAAAAGCCTTATTCATCAAGGCAAAAGTGAATGATGTAGGAGTTAATAAAATTCTCGTTGATGGTGGCGCTGTAGTCAACATCATGCCCCATTTCATGCTGAAGAAGTTAGGTCTATTTGACACTGACTTACATTCCCATAATGTGGTCCTAGCCAATTATGAAGGCAAGACTGGCCACTCACTTGGTGCCATACAGCTTGAAGTTTGTGTGGGCAGTACAGTTAGAAAAACCTTATTCATGGTGATTGCTGCTAGACCAAACTATAATTTGTTATTAGGCAGGGAGTGGATCCATGGAGTGGGTGCTGTACCTTCTTCCCTTCACCAAAGGCTGATTCTGTGGAGAGATGATGGCCTTGTCGAAAATGTAGAGGCTGATCAGAGTGTTTATTTAGCTGATTCGAGCACTGTGACTCTCCAAAACTTCGACAAAAATTTGGCAAATATTGCTCCTTGTGGAGAGCAAGATGCTGCCTTCAATCCAAACATGGTAAGTCCTGATAGTGTTTACCATTCTGTTAAGCTACATCTTATCCATGGTTTTAGTTGGGAGAGGGAGCCAGTTGATGGAGCCTACGTTAGGGATGTTTGTCCACCAGCTTCTGGGTGGGAAGACTTTGACAATTGTCCTGATGTTTAAGTCCCCTGAATGGAGCAGGATTACGGCTTATGCTGCCGAGAACAGAATAAAAATGGCTATCGAGGCTATTGAATCTAATGAAAATATGGCTGTCAAAGCCAATGACAATGTAAAAAATAAATTGGCAACAGGTGCCAATGCTTCGATGTCTGGCAATAATCAGAGATTGGATTGCATTTATGATGAAGAACCTTTGGGTTTCGAAAAAGACCCAATTAGTTCAAATAAAAAAATGCAAGCCCAGGATCCTTTGCAAGAGATTGATATTGGAAATGGCTCAGTTAAAAGGCCAACCTACATCAGTGCCAATATTGGTCCAAACTTGAAAGTAAAGGTAATTGAGTTGCTCAAAGAATACAAGGACTGCTTTGCTTGGGATTACAACGAAATGCCAGGATTAAGCAAAGAACTGGTGGAACACAGGTTACCCCTTCGACCAGATAAAAAGCCTGTAAAGCAACTTCCAAGGAGGTTTGCTCCAGAAATCATGACAAAGATCAAGACAGAAATCGAAAGGTTGCTCAAGTGCAAGTTCATTAGAACAGCCAGGTATGTCGAATGGTTAGCTAATATAGTTCTTGTCATTAAAAAGAATGGATCACTTAGAGTTTGTATAGACTTTAGGGATTTAAATAATGCTACACCTAAAGATGAATATTCAATGCCTGTAGCAGAAATGTTAATTGACTCAGCAGCAGGCCATGAATATTTAAGTATGTTAGATGGTTATTCTGGCTATAATCAAATTTTTATAGCTGAAGATGATATTGCTAAAACTGCCTTTCGCTGCCCTGGTGCCTTAGGTACTTATGAATGGGTAGTGATGCCCTTTGGATTGAAAAATGCAGGGGCAACATATCAAAGAGCAATGAATTCAATCTTTCATGATTTCATTGAAATTTTTATGCAAATTTATATAGATGACATTGTTGTTAAATCTTCATCTTCTGATGATCATCTGGGTCATCTTAGAAAATCATTCGAAAGAATGAGAAAATGTGGATTAAAAATGAATCCACTAAAATGTGCTTTTTGTGTACATGCAGGAGATTTCCTTGGTTTTGTTGTGCATAAAAAGGGCATAGAGATCAATCAGAATAAAACAAAGGCCATCATGGAGACACAATCTCCAGCAACAAAGAAACAGCTTCAATCTTTACTTGGAAAAATTAATTTCTTGAGGAGATTCATTTCGAATCTAAGTGGAAAAGCTCACCCTTTTTCTCCACTGTTAAAGCTTAAGAAAGATGAGGTATTTCATTGGGGAATTGACCAACAAAAAACATTTGATGATATCAAAGCTTACTTATCGAATCCTCCTACTCTAATGCCTCCAATTCGAAACAAAGAAATGAAGTTGTATATCTCAGCGTCAGATACAACCATTGGAAGCATGCTTGCTCAAGAAGATGAAAACGGTGTAGAAAAAGCTATTTATTATTTAAGTAGAGTTTTGAATGATGATGAAACTAGATATTCTGTCATAGAAAAGCTTTGCCTTTGTTTGTATTTTTCTTGTACCAAACTTAAGCATTATATAAAACCAGTTGATGTTTATGTTTACTCCCATTTCGATATTATTAAGCATATGTTGTTAAAACCAATTTTGCATAGTAGAATTGGAAAATGGGCATTGGCCTTAACAGAATATTCATTGACTTATAAGCCATTAAGAGCTGTTAAAGGCCAAATAGTGGCTGATTTTCTTGCTGAGCATTCAGTAAGTGAAGCCCCCATAGAATCTATTGATATCGAACCTTGGAATTTGTACTTCGATGGATCTAGACATAGACATGGTACAGGAATTGGGATTTTCATACTTTCACCATGTAAAATTCCTACAAAATTTAAGTACAAAATTAACGGGTCTTGTTCAAATAATGAAGCAGAATATGAAGCTTTAATTACCGGTTTAGAAATTCTTCTAGACTTGGGGGCAAGACATGTTAAAATAAGAGGTGACTCTGAATTAGTGATAAAGCAACTAACAAAAAAATACAAATGTATTCAAGAGCACTTAATGAAATATTTTGTGATTGCTTTTTCTTTGCTAAAACAGTTTGAATCTTATGTTATTCAACATGTGCCTCAAATTGAAAATCAAGAGGCAAATGACTTAGCACAAATCGCCTCTGGTTACAAAATGTCGAAAGACACATTCGAAGAGTTTATCGAAGTTAAAGATAAACAAATTTCGAATGAATCATTAAGTGAGAAATTGTCAATGCCAAAACATTTGGGGGCAGATGAACATAATTTTCAAGAAAATTTTGACAATTTTGAAAATTCTGAACATTTTGAAAGTTCTAACCTCCAAAATATTGACATGCACTTTGAAAGTTTCGTAACAGAAATTTTTGTCATTGACAATTTAAGTGATACTGATTGGAGAAAGCCAATTGTTAATTATTTGGAAAACCCATCAGGAATTACTGATAGAAAGATAAAATACAAAGCCTTGAGTTATACCATCATTGGAAATGAGTTATTCAAGAAAACCCCTGAGGGGATTTTGTTAAAATGTCTTAGTGAAAATGAGGCATTCTTAGCCATTACCAATGTACATAGTGGTTCATGTGGCGCTCGCCAAGCAGGCCATAAAATGAAATGGTTACTATTTCGAAGAGGTTTTTATTGGCCTTCAATGCTTAAGGATTGTATAGAATTTGCTAAGAGCTGTTAAGAATGCCAAAGACATGCAGGTATTCAACATGTTCCTGCAAGTGAATTACATTCAGTAATTAAACCTTGGCCTTTTAAAGGTTGGGCTTTGGATTTGATTGGGAAGATCAGGCCTGCATCATCTAAGAACCAACGTTTTATTTTGGTTGGAATTGATTATTTCACAAAATGGATCGAAGTTGTTGCTTTGCCAAAAGTTGATCAAGAAACTGTGATTAGTTTTATCCAAAATCATATTATTTATAGGTTTGGATTACCTGAAACTATCACTACTGATCAAGGAACAGTATTTGTTGGACAAAAAATGCAAAATTTTGCTAATGAGGCAGGTTTCAAGTTATTAACATCAACACCATATTATGCTCAAGCAAATGGTCAAGTTGAAGCAGCCAACAAAATTATAATTGGTTTGATCAAGAAACATATTGCCCAGAAGCCAAAGAATTGGCATAATACTTTAGATCAAGTATTGTGGGCTTGTAGAAATTCTCCTAAAGAATCCACTAATTCAACTCCATTTCGATTGACCTATGGTCACGATGTTGTATTGCCTGTCGAAATCATGGTGCAATCTGTAAGAGTCCAAAGACAAATGGAAATTCCTAGTGAGCATTATAAAAACCTCATGATGGATGAATTAGTTGATTTAGATGAAGAAAGATTGCAAGCTTTAGATGTTTTAATTAGACAAAAAGAAAGAGTTGCTAAAGCTTACAATAAAAAGGTTAAATATAAAACTTTTAACGTAGGAGATTTGGTTTGGAAAGTCATCTTACCTATGGATAAGAAAGATAGAGTCTTTGGGAAATGGTCACCACATTGGGAAGGACCATTTAAAATTTCTCAAGTGTTATCTAATGGTGCATATGAGATTCAAGAGTTAACTATGGAACAGCGATCAGTGAACATAAATGGTAAATATTTGAAAAGATATAAATCATTGTTGCATGAAATAAAGATAAGCACTGAGTAATTCGAAACATAAATAAATATTCAAATGGTGAGGAAATAATTTGCCATAGAAATAACCAAGATGTCTAAAATGATATAAGACATTACCCAAAGATGGCTTCAAAGTAGCAAAATGTGTTCAGAGAAATAAGCCATATTACATTAAGAAACAACAAAAGAATTACATAAACAATTCAAAGATTCCTAATGGCATTGCGCTGGAAAGTTCGATAAACCTCCTTAAGTTGGGATAGTTTGATTTTCAGTAAGTTGCTTTCTCTATCAAAGCGCTGTGCTGCAGTTTGGAGTGTGGCGGCATCGCTACATAGCCTTAATCCTTCATTCGCCTTAGCTTCGATTTGAGCAGGATTTACTTCCGTGGCGAGGTCGAAATAATGCTTCTGTAACCTTTCTTCTTCAGCAATTTTTGTTTCGAGATGTCTGATCTCTGCTTTCCACTTAGCAATGTTCTCTTCACAAGCAGCAGCCTTCAAATATGCAGCAGTCACCCCTGATCTCAAGTTGCTCACCTCAGCGTTGCAAACGGTTGCGTCAGCCAAAGCTGCAGCATGAGCTTGCATCTGTGTCTGATAATTTTTCTGTGCATTGATGAGCATTTGTTGATTCTTAGCAAATTGTTCGATTAGAGCCTCAACTTGATTGACCAGGAATAACGTTGCTTCTTTGGTTTTATCAGTCTGTAATTGCTGAAGCAATGCCTTGAGTCCAAAGAAAGCATGAGGATCGTTGTCGATGACTTCTAGCACATCTCGTTGCAGGAATTCTTCAATGAACCTTGCCTCTAAATGAGCTTGTTCGAGCCTGGCCGTTGCTTCGTCTTGAGTGGGCGCTGAAGTTCCCTCGCTATTCGTGCTGAAGCCACCACTGGATAATAGTTTCTCTAGTGCTTCTTCTGGTGTCGAAACATTTAGCCCTTGGAGAAGAGATTCTGGAATTTCCGCTGCAGCAGAAATTTTCGAAGTAGAAGATTGAGGATCGACACTTGAACCACCAGATTGTGCAGAAATATCATCCTCATTGCTGGATTCGAAGTATTGGTCCACGTTTGTTTGTTTAGGAGAGGGGAATCTTTGGTTCGAAGCATCATTATTATCTGCAGGCTTTGGGACTGGCTGCGCTATTCCAGTGTGTATATCAGGAGTGGGGTTTGTTTGAGTTTGTTCAATCGATCCACCTTCGATAGTAACTTCATTAGCCTTAGGCAAATCTTCTTTCATCTGATCATTGGCTTCGACGTGAAGGGAAGCTTGGAAATTTTCTTCAGGATTGATTTTGGAAGGTGAATCAGCAGTGGACTTTTCTTCGTGAGGAACCTCTTCTGATGTGTGTTCAGTAACTGGAACTTTTTGACTTTGACCTTCCTCAAGTGTTTCAGGTATGGTCAAGACAGGCATCTAAAAGAAATAGAAAATACAGAGTTAGAAAGAGCAAATTTTATGGAAACATGGCAAAGTGTAAAAGAAAGTTCAAACAGTACCTTGTTGGAAGGGGGTTGTAAACATGAATTGGAGCTTTCATTATTAGGCCCAGAGGCCTTTTCTTTGGGGGGACTCTTATCTGCCTCGTGGATAGCATCCTGTGGAGGATCAAGTTGTTTGCAGAAGTCGAATCATCTAGGTTAATGGTGGAGCTAGAGTGAGCTTTCCGTAATTTCTTCTTTTTCTTTCTCTCCTTTGGCTCCTCTACTTTAGAAGCATCGACAAGAATGTCTTGTGTATCATCATTGTTTGGCTCCACTGTTTCCTTTCGATTGTTTTTCTTTTCTTTCTTCTTTTCTTTCTTCTTCTCCACATCCTTTGTTGAGGTAGTTGGCTTCATTTGACTAGAAACTTTGGCAATGACTTTGCTAAGGTCAGCATCAATGTTCTGTCGAAAATAGATGTTAAGCTCGAAGCCAAATATACAGATAAGAAATAAAGGACACCAGAGATAAAAGATATACCTGTTCATCAATCTCTGTCAGAGTGATCTTATCCTTTCTGGTTTTCTTTGAAGGCTTTTCAGTCTCAGCTACGGAGCTGCTTGCTCTTTTCGAAGCCTGATGAAGGTAAACATAGAGAGCTATTTTGTTAAGCAAAGTAGGTATAAAGTAAGGATAAAGCCTGAAGGTTAAAGAAAGAAAGCTGGTGGACCTTCTTGTCATCTTTGACGGGCAAAGATACGGATTGTTGAGTAGAAGTCGAAGTGTTCTTAGGTTTAGGCCCTGAAAGCGAGTAAATTCTATTAGTAATAAAAATCAAAGGGCATAGAAATGCAGGAAGCTAGCATGAGTGAAAGAAATTACCTTTGTTTGTTGCTGCTTTAGTTTGCTCCAGAGGTGAAGATTTGAAACCACTCAAAACTCTAGCGAGCAGAAATTCTGCGGAAAAGTGTCTTTCCCACCAATCTTGAAATTCTTTGGTTGAAGAGATGGAGTTTTGATATTCAAAGGGCGTGAGTTCATACTTGTGTTGCTCAGTGTTCTTCAAATAAGATCTGAAATACCCCTCAGTGATGTCCTTATGTCCCAAGCATATATCTTTTTCGTGCTCATAAAAGCTCTTTGGAATGAGCTGGGTAAGGCCAAATTGGCGAGACACAAGGTTAGGAAAATAGCCAACAAGCCCATAATCTTTCGAGGTTGTGCCAATTCGACAGGAAAGCACAGTGGGATCTAAATAAGCTAACCATTGTGCAAGTCCAAACTCTTCGAACTCTTTGAGAGGAGGAAATGGTTGTACAAACCAGGAAGGTCCAATAATACACTGAATGAATGGAGCATGTTCTTCTTTAAAAGTCTTCAAGCTTAAAAATATGTTAAAGTATTTTAAGAAGCTTTGCTCATAATTTAAACCTAAAGGTAGAGGAACTAAGCGCACCAGTCTCGTCCCTTCGATTTGGCGCTTACGTGCCTCAGCTTCGTAATCTCCAGGTAAGTAAAATTCCAATTCTTTCTCGAAAGTAGCGTTAAGCCACAGTTGTAGAAGCCAAAATGGTCCAGCAGCCAAAAAGGTGGAACCATCACCAGTCTTCTTTAGGTTCTCACTGGCGTGTTGCATCGAGGCGAATAAACAGCCCAAGATTAAGCGCCCTAATCCAAACTGGCGACCTTCATGAAGTTGGATGGCCATGTGAATGAATTGCTTGGCAACTTGCAATGATTTTGAGCAGAATATATAATGGGAAAGCCACAAGGTGAGAAAAGCTACATGTTCGACGTCAGATACTTCTTCCTCGCCAACTGCATGGTTTTCTTGGATATATTTCTGGAAGGTTTTCTCTTTTGGGGAGAACTCGAAGGCTGTACTAGCTCTAGCTGGGTCGTAAGTTTCACCCAATGGGCTAAGCCCGGTCATGGCAGCTACATCGAAGAGTGTAGGAGTCATCATTCCACACTCGAAATGAAAGGTATTGGTGGAGCTTTCGAAGAAATGTAAAGCAGCCACCAACATTTCTTGGTGATATTTGGGTCCTACCCTAGAGAGTTGAATCAACTCGAAAATGCCAGCATCTTTCCAGAAATCCCCATAAGCTACCTGTACCTTATCTAACCATTTGATGTATTCTTCGTTACCATAATACGGGGCAGACCTAAAGACCTTGTTAGGGGGTTTTTTGAAGTTGAAATTATAAGGAGAATCTATAAATGCCCTAGGTTTACAAGACGTGTGTACTGGGAATATATCAAATATGGTGGAAGATTTGCTTTTGGCATCAGGTAAAGGACCACCTAATGCATGAGTTTTTTCAGCTAAGGAGTAAGGGAACATTACCTGCGTTTCCCAGATCTTGCGTCTTGCTGTGTTCATCACAGGTTCCAAGACGGTGTTGGGAACAAGTTTTTGTATCACAGATTCACTCCACCCTCCTGCAAACGGAAGTTTCTTGGTTTGAGTAGAACTTGAAGCCATGGTTTCCGTGATGAGGAACGTTTGAAAGATTTTTTGAAGTTTGGGTGAAAGAAGAAAAATGGTGAAGAAAGTTTGAAGCTTTTTTCTGTGATAAAAAAGAGAAACGGAGAAGAAGAAATGAAAGAGTTCAAAAGCGAAAAAATGAATTAGAATTTGAGAAATCCTATTTATAGGGTTTGGAAATTTTGGGAAAAGTTAGTGAAAATTCAGAAGCGCTTTTTCGTGTTCCAATTTCTTGCCTCGACACGTGGCATCTACGTGCAGAAAAAGTGGAAATCATGATGGTTGTGGGAAACGATGTGACAGTTAATGGAAAAGGGCAATGATGTCTTGACGTTACAGCCGTCATTGGGAAGTATGAAAGGTCTATTCAGAGTCTTTTCAAAAACGCAATTTTCTCTTTCGAAGGCTCATTCGAAATTGGCATTTTTGGGGGGCAATTTGTTGGGTCATATTTTTATTTAAATGAATTTTAATGAAAATGTTGGTCCAACGAAATAATGAATTAATAATAAAATGACAGGTGTCATTGTTTTTTTTCTGAAAGCATCATCGAAAGCTATAGTTCGATTAAGCAAATTCGAATCACTATGAGCAAGTTCGATAGTTATGCTTAGTGATGATTCCTGTCGAAGGCAAGAGTTCAATATGAGATTTGAAGCGAAGGAAATTAGAATATGGGTCAAATGAGCAAGGCCCAAAAGAACTCAGAATCAAGCCCAATATGCAAGAGCGCCAAGATGAAGGCTTTGAAGTGAAGAACGTGGGTTTGAAGGCGAGATCTGGAGCGTCCAGATGATCTAAGCAGTTAGATTTTGCTTCGATGTATAAATAGTGTTTTCTTAGAAGAAAACAGGGTCGCAAAAACTGTTTTACATATTTTCTCTAAAAATTCTAAGTACTCAGCGTAGAAAGAAAGGAATTTCAAAGAGGAAAATGTACGTTTTGTGAACCATCTTTTATTGTACTTGTTTTACAATTAATGCAAGTTTATTTTCCAATAATTTACTGCAGTTTATTTTCATTCGTGTTCGAAGTTTATTGATCTCGAGGCGATTCGAATCAATCTACTTTCTTTTTACTTCATTAAGCAAATTAAGAAACTTAAATGTTTGTTAAATCCTGATGAACATTGAAACCATTTGCTCATAAAAAACAAGCATAAAATTGTCCTGAGATTTCTAGTCAATCTCGTAAGTTTAAATACTTAGACTAGCGCTTGTTTACTAATTTTCACTGTAAACGAGTCGATTAAAGTTGTGCATTATATTTGTGTAGTGGTCTAAAACGACATTTAAAAAGGAACAGAGAGAGTATCGGTACATTTCCCAGTGATAAAAAATAGAAATTTTTGTTTTTTCATTTAAAATATCATTTTCATGTAAAATACACAAATTCCAATACAAATTTAATATTTTAAACTTTTTAACATATGCAAATTTGCACATTATAGAAAACTCATTTTATATTAGAAAATAAAAGGAGTTGGATGCCACCCTTACAACAAGTTAAAATGGAAATTTATACTGGCAAAATATCCTTCTGAAAAAGTTAAAATGACTGGGAAAAAATATAGAGTGGAAAGTTAAATAGAAAAGGTAAAATAGGAATAATAGGTATTGTGTAGGGGTGGAGAGTTAAATGCAGGGGTAGGAAGAAAATTTTTCTGATACAATGGTAGCCCAAGTTATAAAACTTATATTGGACTTCTTATTAGGGCCATTGAAAGAACTCTTACTGGCCCATTTGAATAGAACCATTACGAATTTCAAAGAAGAAGAAGAAGAAGAAGAAAAGTGTTGGTCATTTTCACCAAAAAAAAAGTTAGTCATTTTAGACAAATAAAAGTCTACATTTGCAGTTTAGATTTTTTTTTTTTCTTCTATTTCTCAAAAAGTAGTGGAGGCTCTAATTGAGAGATAAATATAAAAAAGTTTTCTTTAAAAAATAAATCTGAAAAAATATATATTGTCGGATCCACTATCTAATTTGTGTGCTCATCTCTCTAAATAAATCCCTCCAAAATTTTAAAAAAATAAAGAGAATTGATCCGGATAGTGGTGAAGGGTAGTATGACATTGGAATTGTATTTTTAAATTTTAGTATTAAGTTAGTGTAGATTTAACTATACCAAATAAGTCTATTTGAGAAAAATTAGTAGAGATACAAACGACAAAATTATTAATTGGTAGATAAATTTATTCGTCTTATTTTGACAGTTTTATTCTATATTGTAGCTATATAAAGATTTTTCCAACAACAAAAATTGTTAAGACAAAATTCTAAAAATATAATATATTTTATTTTTATATTTAAACCCCTTGTATAAATTTTGGCTAGCTTTGCCGAATCTCTCCAATTACATACGAAAGGGAGATTCTTTTCCCAAACTTTTTCTCTTTTGACTTGAAATGGAAAATGGATAGTGAAATATTTTTCGACAGTTTCTCTTTCCACCCCTTATGTTTCTTTTTCATCCCCCTAAGATGCAAAAAAATTCGGGAAATGTGTTAAGAAGTTTTTTCCTATTGTAAATTTCAGTAAAATCTAGACTAAAGAAAATTCGGAAAACTTTTCACAAACTGTTTTTTAGTAGAAAAGGAAATTTGGAGGAGGGGGGGGAAGAGAAACTTTCATATTCTTCAACCATAGGAGAATGCAGGTTCTGAGAGATTGCATCAGGCTAGAAGCCCAATTCAGAAAGGGCCTCATATTATTAGAAACCCATTGGAAAGCCAAAGTAGCCTTATCCTTACCCTTTAAAATTTGGGTAGATGATTATCAAAATAAAAAAGAGGAGTGTTATATCAATCTCTTATTTTGTCTATAATAATGGAATTTTTCTTTATGGTACAAGTCTATAATGGGATTTTTTTGTTTTAACCCATCGATTGTAAGGTGAAGGAGCTCTAGTAATTGTTCCTGTTAAATATGCTCGGATCTCAACCCCAAAAGCTAGCTCAAAGGGTGAGGTTGCTCTCACATATTTATACACCCAACAGCCCGGGAACCTAAGCAATGTGAGACTTCAAACACACTTCAACACCCACCCTCACGCCTAGCGTGGTCCTGGGTCAAACGCCCACATTGCAGTCCTTAACCCGGCTCTGATACCATGTTAAATATGCTCGGATCTCAACCCCAAAAGCTAGCTCAAAGGGTGAGGTTGCCCTCACATATTTATACACCCAACAGCCCGGGAACCTAAGCAATGTGGGACTTCAAACACACTTCAACAGTTCCATCCAAAAATTAATCTCGATTTCTTTTGAACGATCCGTTATTTAGGTAAGCTATTTAACCACTTAAGGCAAATGACTTAATTAGTAAATGAGATTCTAATTCCATGATACTCCCTCCGGTCTTATATATAAGAAAACTTTTATTTTTTAGGTTCATTGTAAAATGAATGTATGTAGACTATATTATTGTTTAGATTCATCCATTTTACAATGAATCTAAAAAGTAAAAGTTTTCTTATATATAAGACCGGAGGGAGTACATAGATTTCACAATCTTGATTTTAAATTTTCGAGTTTCATACATTAATTATTGCAATTTTAATCCTAATTTACATGTTTTTACGTCACAAATGTTGATTATTTTAGGTCCAAAAACATTATAAAAAAAAAAAAAAGAACACTTTCAATCATTGTAAGACAAGGGAGTATACCATTAACGATTACTCTATCCAAATTTCAAACGGAAAATGTGCACACAATTTTTTAAAATAGTAAACAAAAAATTCAACACGAATTCCTATTTTTTTTTCTTAAATCATGTTTTAGTATGCCTTTTTATCGTATTGCTGCGTTCAAAACATGTGTAAGTATACACAATCAAACTATAATAAGTGATAAGAGAGATGAATATTGTATCAACATAGATTGTTTAAGGGAACTTCATTCTATTTAGCATACAAAATGCAGGTCTTTTCTTTCTTCTACTGTACACCGAACTAGGGTTTTGGAGGCTCTTTAAATATGTATTATTCTTGGATCATGGGTCAACCCTCATTTGGATAATGATAGCCCAAGGAATAAGACATATTCTCCCAATTTAAATAATAGAATTGTACAATTTCTGCCATGGGAGACTTCAGTTGTCATCAGTGACTGAATATTCTTGTTGTCTTGCTAGCGTAGAGCATTGCCTTGAATTATGACTAACTGCAATTTTATGTTATACGAATTATAGTGTCTTGACACTAGTTATCATATTTGAAGCTTTTTTGTGGCTCTTGTGCTCTGTTTTGATACTAGATATGACATAAGCTAACTCTTTAGATAAAAATGACACGAAGTCCAAATTACATAGTTTGACTCAAAAATACATTAAAATGACTCAAAATATTTAATGATCACTATATAGGCATGTAATTGCTCATTCAGCATATGTGCCTAAGGCTACCAATTGTTAGTTGGTTCAGTGGTGATTGGCGCTGAACTTGGTAGGGAGGACCACGGTTCGATCCCCCGCAACTGCGATCGGAAGGGGGCTGGAACCATTTGATACCAGAACTGACCCCCGAACCAGGTTAAACTGGTGGTATAAACCAAAAAAAGAAAAGAATATGTGCCTAAGGCGTGAAAAGGTTAAAGTACAAAAAGAATATGAGAAATCAAAAAACAACAAAATCAACCAAAGGAATAACCAAAACAAATCAATAGAATATACCACCAAAGACTAAACTTGTGAGAGACTTCTTAACCTTCAATCAATACCAAATAAGAATTTTTAATTTTATCTATTATTGGAGAAATATTAACCTCGTTACTACAAAAGGTACTAGAGTTTTATATCCAAAAAAAAAAGTACTAGAGTTTCGTTTTTTCCATAAGTTATCTTATAGCGAATAAGTTAGCTAATTGAATTTGTAATGTTTGATAAAATTATCGGTTGAACTAACTATAAGTATGAAAAGACATAAAAAAGACATGTTTAATTAATATTTAATTTTTTTTCAAGTAAGATGCTAGGAGTAAAATTGGAAGAAAAAATTATAAGCTATAAACTCATAATCTACTTAAAATAACGTTTGAAAAATAAGTTATAAACTAGTAAATTAAGTTATACGCTCTTTTTTAAAATTGTTACCAAATAGAGCTTTTAGCTTATCAGCTATAAGCTATAAACTAACTTATTTGTCTTTCTAAATAGTTGTATTCTTATCTATTTATTACTCTTTATTCTTTTAATTCTTCAATTTATCTTTCTCCTATCATTAATGAAAAATAATTTTGTAAACTAATTTATAATTTATTTTAACCATATTAATTTTATTTTTTAATTTGTGTAATATAGTAAAATGATTTGTATTTTGATAGGAGGGAGAGGGAGTGCTAAACAAAAAGGGGCACAAAATTGAATGAATAGCATGCGAGCTAACATCACTCAAGAAAACACCTCTTCATAAAAAAACAACCATTCAACCAAATACAAGTGATCCTCAAGACCTCAACCACTTAAGAACAAACACCCAAAAAAGCTACAATAGAAAAGAAAAAAAATGAGATATTGATCCCTTTTTCCCATAACTAGCCAAACATAAAAAATTGAGATGGCAATCCCGCTCCTAACCAAATGAGATGGGTATATAGTACTAATCATGTTTGTTTAGTATACCATTAAAAATACCAACATGAATTATTTCGTTTAGAGTTAGATCTCTTCCTTGTGTGATTAATTTGCATAGTTGTTCTGAAAAGTACATAGTTTATATGTTACATTTGCACATTGTCATAAAATGATTGTGTCATCTAATTAATATTATGTGCATCACTTTCAAACTATTATATTCTACTTTACTTGTATGAGAACACATCAATATTACTTGATAAATTTGGTAAATATACTATTTTTTTCCTTTCGTTTATAGTTTTCTTTTATCATACAAGTACGAAGTTTTCAATGCTGTGAATGATGATTAATCTTTATTGGAGAATATATAGGACACACAAGGTAAGTTTTTTTTCTTTCAATCAAATACTTTCTATGCACAAGTGCTAAAAGTCAAATTTCTAATTTTATAAAACCAAAACTCTTACCACTTAAAGTAACTTATTGTATTGTTAGTGTTACCAAATTTAATACATTTTAAGTGAAGCTAATAGTGAGACATGATTGAGTACATATACCATTAACTATTACTAATTTATAAATTTTATTTTTTGTTTCTATTAAAAATTTCTTCAAACTTTAGTCCTCTAAATTTTCAGTTTTCAATTTTAGTCTCTATTTTAGATCGATCTCCCTTTCAATCCAAACTTTCCTCTCGCAATGTAGACATGGAGGAGGTGGTGGTGCGACGAGGGAGGGGTCCGCCTCCACACCACGAGTCCTGACCGGCGCCGGATTTTCATCTTCTCCGATTTCGGTTCGTTTTTTGTTTTCTTCTTCGTTTTTCTTCTTGTTTCTGTCTCGCTGTGTTCGTGTTCTGTTTTCCTCTTGGAAATCGGAGGTGGTGGTGGTTTAGTTTTGGCACCGCCGAAGGTGTTTGTGGTGGATTTTCTGGTTCACGCTTTTTCCTCTTGCGTGATATTTTATTCTGATTTGTTTACCTGGTTTTGGAGACGAAGGCGTTTGACAGCTTTCCCGACGGTTGACTCGTGGTGGTTTAGTCCCAAATCGATGCTGCATGTGTCGGTTCAGGTCTTGGTTTTTAGTTTCGTTCTTGAGCTGCTATGTTCATGCGATTGGTTTGCGTGAGGACAGCTGTTCGTGGTGGTGGTATCCGTGCTGCTGGCGGCGGCACTTTGTGTTGTTCTATGCTATGGGTGGTGATGGGGTTTCCGACGTGTATAACACCGTATTTCTCTGTGTTGGCGTTTGGTGTCGTTTCCTTGCCTACTGGTGTCCCTCAACCTTTGACCTTTGGGGCTGCCTTCTAGATCCTGATGGGCCGAGTAATTTTAATTCGAGTTCGGAAGTTAGTGCTTAGTGGTGTCTCCGAGGGTTGGGTAGGGGAGGGTTGGGGTGATGATTTGGTGTATTGTTATTTGGTAGATGTGTTTTTTCACTTTACCTTTGTTTGTATGTTTCTCAACAATTCCTTTCACTTCTTGTGGAAGAATTGTTCATTAATAAAATTTTGTCAATTCAAAAAAAAAAAAGTCTCTACTTTAGTCCCTCTAAATTTTTAGTTTTCAATTTTTGTATCTACTTTAGTCCCTCTAAATTTTCAGTTTTTAATTTTAGTCTTTACTTTTTTTTAAAGTTCTTGTATCATATTCAAAATGGCTTTTTTTAGAAAAATATATTATTTTTAAGATCTTAAAATATAATTAGTTTATTTACTCAAAAAAAATAATTAGTTTAATAATTTACTATTTAGTTTTAAATTTTTTTTAATTTATCTATAACCTTAATTAATAATTAAATCATTAAATCTAAAGATTAAATGGTTAAATAATCAAACTAATGATATATAAGATCTTAATAATAATATTTTTTTTAGAAATTATCTAAAATATTATACGTGAACTTCTGAAAAAGACAAAGAGTAAAATTAAAAACTAAAGATATAAAGGATTAAAATTCGATGGATTTCGAAAGAACCAAAAGTAAAATTTAATATTGTATATTTAAAGAGACTTAAAAACATATTTAATCTTTATTTTATCTTTCTTCTTTTTATTATAGTTAACTATAGACTAACACATAAAACTAATAAATTCCTTTAAAAACGACTAATAAACTAATTATATTTCAAAATTTATGTATCACAATATAAACAACTAGTATATACACTTTCATCAAAAAGTTATCATATAATATACTCCAATTTATAAGTGTGTATTTGTATTTCTCATTGATTCGCAATTGAGGATATTACGTGTTCTCCAAGTGTCTTTTTTGTCTATTATTAGACTTCAAATATCTAGAAGCTTATGTTCTCTCTCATCTCTAATTGTATCTACTTGAATATTTATCGATTAGATTCTTGAATATTTATCAATAAGGTCTTTCTTTTTTGTCCTTGAGGCCCACGAGGCCCACGACACACATCATATTAATGAGTATGCAAGATATTTCTTCTAGAAGAATAAAAAATTACAATAATAGTATTAGTATTTTTTCATGGCTGCTGAAAAGTCACCACCACTAGAATTAATACAATGTGCTCTTCTTATTCAAAATAAAATAAAATAAAATAATACAAAGTGCTCTTCATTTTCACTTTGTTGTTTTATGTGTGGTTTGCATTTTTTTCTTTCTTCCAAATACAAAATCTAAAATCTACTAGAACTAGAAGAATGGTACATAGTTATATGAAATTTTTGACCACATAAAAAAATGTCTTCATCAGTGTTTCCTCACCACCCACATAGCTTATATTTTCTCCTGCATGTCAAATAATTTGAATTCAAAATATAGAATATGAAAAATCTTTAAAGTAACCAAATTAAAGACAATTTGTTTTTCTGGCCTTGTTATACTGTCTTGTGGTCCAAAACAAGTGATATTGTGTGATTGTGTCAAAGATTGTCAAATTTGTTCATAACTCTACTTTATGAATACAAATTTAGGGTGATGCATGTCCATGTGATGATACTTCAATTTAAATAGTAAAAATCTTAAAGATTAAAAAACAAATTACATTTTGGTTCAGTTGTGATTGGCGCTGAATTTGGTAGGGATGACCACGGTTCGATCTCCCGCAACTGCGATCGGGAGAGGGTTGGAACCACTTGATGTCAGAACTGACCCCCGAACCAGATTAAACTGGTGGTATAAACAAAAAATAAATAAAAAATTGACGGGTTCGAATTTAGGATATTTAAAAATAAGACTTTTTTTTTATTACAAGATTAACTCTGTAGAGTTCTTGTTTACACCTTTTTGGGGGTTTGTTTGAATGAATAGAAAATAATTTGAAATAAAAAAAATTAAAATAGAAAGATAACTAAATATTTTCATATATAGGAAACAAATAAATTACAAGTTTAATTATTTATTTAATAGGATAAAAATGAGAAGAAAAAATACATCCACATTAACAGTGTTTGTCTCCAATTTCTTCGTGTTGAGAAAATAAACTCTTTAGAGTCGGTTTTTTCTTGTTCTTAATTTCAGAAGTTTTAAAAAATGAAATAATAAAAGTTTATACCGATAGGCGATAACACAATTGTTATAGATCACTCTGTTTGGCAAAAAATAGCGGATGACTGATAAGCTAGCTTATTGCTGATGGCGGATAGTTTATGGCTGATAACTTATAGCTGATAAGCTAATTCAAGTACTGTTTGGTAAAATTAGCGGTTCAATCATAAATAATTGTGAAATGACATAAAAGGGCATTCATAATTAATAATAAATTTTTTATTTAAGATATTTATAATTGAGTAATTTAATTTTTTAATTTAATATATCTTTTATATTTTAATATAGAATGAAATCTATTCACTAAAATTTTACTTTAAAATTATTTTCATTTCAATTTTTATATTTTATAAAAAAACTTGAACGAAACAATAACAAATTAATTCAAGTAGTAATTACTTAATATTTAAAATACTTAAAATTTAGCGATTTAAATTTATAATTTAATTTATCTTTTATATTATTATTATTATAATATTAAATTAAACTTTAATCTTTTTTTTTATAGAGGTTAAATTTTATTCTTTGAAATTTCATTTTAAATATATCTTCATTTCAATTTTTATACTTTATTAAAATGATTAAACATAATGTACAAAAAAAAAAAGATATAACATATTAAAGAGGTGATAATAGGTACATGCTATAATAACATTGTACCAAAAACTAGGTACATCAACGTTTTAAAAAAAATTCAAGAACGTAAAAAAAATAATTGGTGTACAATAGAATAAATGAAAAATAGATAGGAGCAAGTGCAACAACGTAAAAAAAATAGGCACAATATACCTATTTTGTTTTAAATTATACTATATAAAAAATTATAGTAAAGGATAAAAATGGATTTAAAATAAAATCATAAGGGTAAACTGGGAAGAAAAAATGATAAGCTATAAGCTCATAAGCTACTTGAATTAGCTTATGAAAAATAAGCTATAAGTCAGTAAAATAAGCTATAAGCTCTTTCTAAAAAACTGTTACCAAATAAGCTATAAGCTCTAATTTTTGGATTTGCCAAACGGACCATAAATTAGAGCAAAAACAACTGTATAAGTGAGAGAGGCACCACATTTTAATTAAGTATATTGAGACATTGGATTTATGAATTAGGAATATTATGCTCAGAAAATTAGAGCAATGCCATACATTTTATGTTATAGAATATAGACCACTAAGTACAACGCAAGAAGTAAGTGTACAGGGTGTGTGTGACTTTTGTATACTTCAAAGTACTCAATTCAATTTCTACCAAGAAAACATTACACTTATAAGTAAATGGCTTAAATTTTAATATTTCTCCATTTTTAATTTTATTCAACACATTAAATTTAGGGGTTCAAGAAAGGCATAACCTATAAAGATTGGAATTCTCTCTAAAGAAGTATTCCAATATAAAAGATATAGACATAAAAATTATATTATTCAAAACTTTTTTCTCATCTATAAATGTAAATTATATAAATTAATTTTCAATCTTTTAATAATATTAGCAATACTTTATTGATTTGAACTGAGCCTAAATTGATTATCTTATCAATGTTGCATGAAGATAAAACATTGATCTACTGAATTTCACTCAATAGATTTAACTAGTTCAAACCCCAAATCTAGTCGCCCTATACAAAAACATGCACAACTCGGAAGAACCTCTAATCACAAAAATCTCTCGTTTACTAGCTAGACGATTAACTAATTTATTTGTGAAAATGTTTACAAATGCACTTTCCACAAAATTGGATTTAAATCAACGATTAAAATTATTGGACTGTTATAATTGATGTGTAATATGAACTGTTTGATTTCAAACTAACGATTATATTTTAAAACAATGTATATTTTGAACAACAACAGATCCAGATCATCTTCCACCACTAAAAAGTCATTACCATCTTTCGCGCCTCGTCAACCATCGATGTATTCTAGATCCATTTCTGGATGATTTTTTAATTTATTTTTTTTTAGAAAAAAAAAATTAACTTTTAATCTTTGTTTTATTTTCATTCAAGCTTGATTGGTACTTATTTATATTATATGGCTAACCATTCACAATAACAATCCAATCTAAACACGTAAGATATATTTTTTAGGACGTCCTTTTCATGTACGTTAGAAGTTGGAACCGGAAATATTGGAAAAGGAGAAAAATATATGGGAATTTTACATAAACAAATAAATATTTTTTTATACTAAATAAAATTATAATTTTTGTGGCAAAAAAAAAATTTACAATTATGAATATTTTATATTTTGTACATATGATTTGATATATTTTTTAGTCAAGTAATTTATTGATTTATTATAATTTAATTTTTAAGATGAATATTTCACAAATTCGAATACTTTTATATATTATAATATCTCTACCAACTCAGTTATATTTATTGTGACAGTAGAATTTAATATTATTCCCTAAATATGAAGAAAATAATTTAAAAATATAAACTTTTCATAAAAAGGAAACATTCAATAAGTTTGACAATCAAACACTAACATATCTTCTCTTCTAGAGTTCTTGTAAACTTGCAAGCTTCTAGAAGTTCATTATGGTGACCCATAAACACGCCAAAATAGTGTATTAAAATTTGAAAATTTCCAACTTTCTCTTGGCAGAGAAGCACTACTCCATAAGATGCTACGCTATCCGTTGCTTTTTTTTATTTACTATTGTTTTACATTTATTTTTTTATTAAAAGATTTAAGGCCAAAGGCTTTAAAATTTTGTAAATACGTATCATAAAAGAAATTCTAAGATCTCCTTTTTTTTTTCTCACAAAAACATTTGTTTATTTATTCATACTAATAAATTTATTATTAATTTTAATAATTTCTTTGTCATGTCGACAAAATAATATTGGGAAAAAAATAGGGGATACAAAATTAGAAACACAGAATCATCAAAAATGGAAGTGAGTGACATGTTCTTATCTGAATTTAACTTTATTTGCACTTTAAGCTAAAACTTCACCCCACATACTAATCAACATCACATATCTCAATTAATCACCCTAATTAACTAGTAAGCTTTTCTAATTTCACTTATGTTACTGCTGTTTTGGCTGTTAAAATTACCATTTTCTTCAATAGAAACCTCATGCTATGAACAGTCATGTAATTTTAGATTCTCTTCTTTTGTTCATATCTAAGTTTTTTATCTAATCACGGTTTAAGAGTAAGTAAAGTATACTTCAAGAACAAATTGGTCAGTAATTTTCAACTGTATTATAGTGGAAAAACTCCGCAGAATACAATTTTTTCAAATATCAATATACAAACTCTGAAAACTTTCAAGCTTCAGCGAAAAAACTAATTACTACTACTGTACTTAGTTACTATCCTTAATTAGTAATTAGTTATGATTACACTCTAAGTCATGTTCATGGCGCTTCAATAAACTGCACCTTCCTAATCTGTTATATATAATTACTTAAGTCTCAAAGTTAACTCGAACGAATCAACTCGGACGAGTCAACTCAACTCACTACCAACACTGATCCGTTTCCCATTTCCGGCTCGAGTAGCCAGAAGACATCATCGTGGACAACGGCCGTTGTTGTCGTCGGAAAAGACTCCGATCATAATTAGCACGTTTTTCAGGATCGGAGAGAGTAGAATAAGCAGAATGAATCTTCATAAAATCATCAGCGGAAGAATTTTTCCGGTCAATCGCCGCCACATCAGGATGACAAACTCTCGCAAGTCTTCGGTAAGCAGATTTAATCTCTTGAACAGATGCACCTGCTGATATACCTAAGATCTCGTAAAGCGATGAAGGAGAACAGATCGAGTTCGTGTTCATGTTCAAATAAGAAGTTCTCTGTTGTTGTTGTTGTTGTTCAGTCCATGTAGAACGAGGTTCAGCGGTGGCTGTAGCGCTAGCGGAGATTACAAAAGGTTTAGATCTGACACGGCACGGCGGTGGTGTTACGGTGTTGCCGGAGAAGTTAGCGGCGTAGAGAGATACAGAAGGAAGAGATACGGAAGAGATCATGTTTGTTTGTTTTTGATTTTCTGTTGAGATTTGAGAGAAAGTTGTTATGAGAATTGAGAATGAATGAATGAGAATGAAATTGGGGGTTAGGGTTGGTTTTATACGAGGGAAAGGGGAACGTGTGGGACCCATTGTAGAAAAAAGCCGTGGTTATGTTGCGTTTGGTTTTTTTTGGGCCTCACGGAAAAAATTTATCCAATGGGCGATTGTATAAGATGTGCTGACTCAGAATGTACTTGGCTTTATCTTTAGCTTATCCCATTTTTTTGTACAGTTATTGAATGCTTCATTTATAACTGTTGGTCCGGTTTCAGATTCTAGTTAGGCTCTGTTTGGTAAAATTAGCAGTTGACTGATAAGCTAGCTTATGGCTGATAGCTTATAGCTGATGACTGATGGCTGATAGCTTATAGCTTATGGCTGATAAGCTATTTAAAGTGTTTGGTAAAATTAGCGGTTCAACTAACTGATAATGTAAAAAGACATAAAAGGACATTCTTAACTAAAATAATAATTTAAATTTATTAATTAATATATCTCTTATATTTCATTATTAAATTAATTTGTGTATGCTAAAATTTATTTTATTTTAATATAATATATCTTTCATGTCAAGCTAATTGAAGCGTTTGTTAAAATTATGGGTTGAACTAACTGATGAATGTAAAATAACATAAAAGGACATCTTTAATTCAATAAAATTTATATTAAATTAATATATTTAAGATACTTAGAATTTAAAAATTTAGTATTTTAAATTTAATAAATATATCTTTCATATATTATTATTAAATTAATTTATATATGCTGAATTTTAAAAAATATATCTTCATTATAAATTTTGTAATAAAAATAATAATAAAATATATTCACAATATAGCAAAATTAAGATAAATTATAATTTTTGTCAAAAAAAAAAGATAAATTATAATTAGCAACCTATAAATTGATAAAAACAAAATAATTAGGATAGTTAATTAGTTATACTAAGCTACCTATTATTATTATACTTTATATGTTAGATTTTTAAAATATCACGTTAAAATATATATATATATATATATATATATATATATATATATATATATTTTATTTTAAAGTATAATGATAATAAATTTACAAAGGGTAAAGATGAATTTTAGTTAAAATAATAAGGGTAAAAGTGGAAGAAAAAATGATAAGCTATAAGCTATAAGCTCATAAGCTACTTGAAATAGCTTATGAAAAATAAGCTATAAGTCAGTAAAATAAGCTATAAGCTCTTTCTAAAAAACTGTTACCAAACAGGTCTTTTAGCTTATAAGCTATAAGACATAAGCTATAAGTCAGTTTTTTTGGTTTACCAAACAGACCCTTAGTGGATTTGGATCCTCTCCAATTTTTTCTCTCATGTTATCTCTCCAATTCTTCATCCAATGGTTGGTATACTCTAAAAAGCAAAAAAAGATTTAAGAAGAGAGAGAAGAAAAGTGAATTAATGGTTAAGATTACTACCACATGACCAACATGAGAGAAAAAATTGGAGAGGATCCAAATCCCTAGTTAGTTAGTTGTTGTATGTTAGTTCGTTGTTGTAAAGGTTATACGCAGTTTTACGCTGTAATAAATTGTATTTTTTGATTTGAGATATGATAGTTTAGATTTCAAGTTTTCAACTCAATCTTGTATAGTAACATTTTTGGTTATTTATTTTGATTGGATGTCTGATAATTATCGTTGCATCATATAATTACGGAGAAAATCTAATTCTATGTTATTTCTAAGGTTAGAATGTATCTGATTGACCACCATGTTGAGTTAAGGTTTGTTTAAATAGATCAAATTTAATTTAAAAAGTTAATTTCATTTTAAATTTAATTTAAAAAGTTAAAGTTTGAATTTCATTTATTTTATATCAATGATCTTGTTTTAAGTTTAGTTTTTGAAATTTTACTGATAAGATTGATAGTTTGTTTGAAAGTTTATTGTGTTGAAATTTTTAAAAAATAAAACATTTGACTTATAAAAAGGATAAAAGGATGATAAAAGTCAATTTAGTTCAATTTGAACGAATACTACATCATCGTATTATATAGTACGTAGGCATTGAAATTCAAATTTCAAATACTCTATTTATTTATTTTTAAGATGAAATTTCTTATCACTAAATTAACTGTTGGAAAAAAATCTTCTAAAAATGAACAAGTCATTATGAATAACAGTATATATTATATTACATGCATATAACAAATAATTATGGTTAAAGTATTAATCTTTAATTTTTGACAATTTTGTCACTTTATTAATCAAGCGTATTTTGTCATTTTTTTGACAATTTCTCTTTTTACAATAATTGGAGAACGTTAATTAAGTTGAGAATCCAACTCTGATAAAATAAAATTAAAACATAGTATATTCAGCTGTTCACCGACATGGTGTGAGAAAATCTTTCACTTTACTTTATTAAGAAGTCAAATTTCATTAGTGATTGTGTATGATTTAATTTTTTAATTTTAGGCACAGATCGATATGTTAAGTTAAGAGACAATTTTTTTTTTTTGGATAATTTCTTTCATAAATTATTAAGAGACAACTAGATATGATTGCACATGGAACATGGTTTCGGTTTACCTGCACAAGACACTTGTCTTCTATTAGAGTTATCCATCGTTATTAATTAATTAAGTAACGGTACTAATACATTAATCATCGATTAGGGCAAAATATTGGTTAAACGCGGAACATGCATGTGATCTATAACACAAACATAACTCAAATGCAGTCCATTTGTAAAATTTGGAATATGTTATTTACAAAAAATTGACAACAAAATGTAAATGAAGGCAATTAGAACCAAAAAATTAAACAAAAATATGAAGACAATTATGGTATCATTGAGAAAAGACATATAGCTGTGTTTTATACCAAAAATGACATTTAGTTGCGGAGACAAAAAAAAAAATCATGAATTCGATCACAAGTTGCCGTGAAAGGTACAAGTTGGCGTTAAAGTTTTGGCTAGAATCAATTCTAGATAACATAAGTGGTTTGTCTTTGCAAAACAAACAACTTCATAAATGCAGCAAATCACATTTGGCATGTACTCAACTCAAGTTGAAGGCATTTCATTGTAGTCCACTAAAACTCAAAAATAAAAACAAATTCAATTGAAAAATGTTACTAACATTTACTCTGAAAGTACATATTAAGGAGATAAATATAAAATTATTCTTTTAAAAATTGGAGTATGTATTTAACTTTGTAAACATTAAATATGCTTCAATATATTAAATGTTAAATTTTTATATTTAGGTACTAGCATGTATCCAAAAAGCACGTTTTAACACCCATCATAATTTTGGTATTACAAAAATTCTACTTTATGTTTATTTGTTTATTATGATAAAAACCAAGACTTGATAATGCAACTTTCATTCTAGACATGTAAATTCATGTATTAATAAATGAACTGAATTATCTTAAAAATACCAATTCTTTCGAATTTTATTGTTTTGGAATGAGATATGGTATTTAGTGAATCTCCTTAATATAAAAATAAAGCCAAACCTTATAATTCCATGACATTTACATAAGATCCTTCTTTATTTATTGTTAAGCAAGTCTCCAAAAGCGCTTAGTCATCATACATTATTCTGTCTTATAACGATTAGATTCTATATACACCTAGTTTGACCCCTCCTCCAATCCCTTTTTTGAAAGATATATGATCAATTTTGATTTTTTTTTTCTATTGATTCTTTTGTGATTACATATAGACTCATAATCATAAATATGTGCATGTATCTTCGGTCATATAAATTTCTCTTTAATATTTTCATTTATTAAGTTTGTGGGTGTGTTTCATACCATAAGAAAAGTGTTAAGTAATAAGATGCCTTAATGTTCCAATTTTTTTCAATTCATTCTTCAATTTTTTTGTAAAACTAAACTAGGTTTTATATTTCAAATTCAAATTCTTTTATTGATGTTCACTTTCCATTATTTAAAGTGTTCTAATAATAAAGAGAAATAAATATGACTTATAAAAAATTGAATAAAAATTATTATTTCCATGTCCTCAGCTCAGGGCCACCACTGCCGTTTCAATAGCTTCGAGATATTCTAAAGTTTTTTATTTAAATTGTAGTGAAAAAAGGGACCCGCCAGTTATTTTAATTTGGAGCGAGTGGTGCATTATTATTATTATGAATACTTTTCAATTATCATAACTGTCTTCCTTCTAGAAAGAAAGCACAAATAAAATATCTCATAATATCACCGATGCCACGTTATATGTCGATTGGGATACAAGTCACAAGTTGCTCCAAATGCATAGGCCCAGTTGCATTGCTCTGATCGATATTGAAATTGACAAGGATGCAATTTATATACATTTTTTTATTCTTATTCTGTGGATTCATTCAATTATATTATGTCTTATGTTATCTGTATCAGGCGCAAAAAAAATAATTTGCTTCGGTTATAATTAAATTCATTAACGGATACATATATACTTGTAATATAGTATAATGTATGGAGCAAGAACTGCCGGTGTATTTACGTTTTCTATATACGATAGAAAAACATGACATTTGGAGGAAATGAAAGTGACTAATTAATTAGTGTATATGCAAAACTTTATATAATAATTAAAATGTTGTAGTATATTGAAGTGATGGAAGAAAATCGACATATTATCTCAAATACTCCTCCTAAGACGTGGCAAAACAGAGTAACTATATCCAGGAATATAATTGGATCGGTTTTGAGTAAATCCAATATCTGAACTAATGAATTATCGATTGGTTTGATTTAGTTTGGTTTTTAGTGTTTTTTAAAAAAGAATCCGAACCAAACTCATTGTTTTGGTTCGAATACTTTAATCGTTTTTTTCGATGTATTTCATGCTATTATTTTTTTCCCAATATATTTTTTTCCTATAAACTCATCAAATATAAAATACAATTATTTTCCCATAAGTTCATCAAATACATATACAAAATCAATTTTTTCCAGTTAAGTTCATCAAATACATAATACAACCATATTAAAATTAAGTTCATAAGTTCATCAAATACAAAATACAACCATATTGAAATTAAGTTTATAAGTTCTTCAAATAATAAAGTGCAATAAAAATAAAACTTCAAGTCTATTCCCAATTAAATCGAAAAAAAATAAAATAATGTTTGAGAAGTTATCGTTCTGAGGGTTTGAGATGAGAGCAGCAGCGTGACGTGAGCGTGTTGTTTGCGTAGTGTTGAGAGCAGCTTTAGGATAAGGTGAAATGAGGTGAGATGAGAGCAGCGTTTCTGAGTTTGCGTTTGTGACTGTGAGTGTTTCTAAGTTTGCATTTTTAAGTTAGAGTTTCTAAGTGAGATAAATTTTATTTTATTTTTTAGAAGTTATTGGGTCAGTTGTAGTTTTTGATGGATATGAGCTATCTAAAAAAATAATTTAACATATATACTATATATTGGTTTGGTTCGGTTTGTCCATTGAATCTGAAAATTGGAACCGAGAACCGAACCAAACCACTTCGATTTTTTATTGGTTCGGTTTGATTTTTGATCCAAACTATAAAATTCGTTTTTTCCCAATTTGAACTGATTTAGATCATCGGTTCCATTAAATTTTTCTGATTCGCTTACATCTCTAACTATATCAACGGTTACTAATTACTAATAAGGAAAGTAGTTGATCCCTACACTCTCCTAGTCCTATGCCAAAACAGAGTAACTATATCAACCGTTACTTAATGAAAATAGTTGATTCTCCTTTTATAAAAATAACTGTTTTAATAAGTTGTTCCCAAAGATTTTTGTGGTTTATTAATTTTTTTTTTTTTTATTTTGAGACGGAGTGATTTAGACTAAGAATTGCTCCACATAAATTTGTATACTTTGAACATCTTTGATGATAGAATTTTAAGCTACTCATTTTACTTAATGAATGATTTCATCCCAAAAAAAATTATTCAAGTGTGATTTCATTTTATATGCTAGTAGTTAATAAATTAAATATAGAAATATCATCTTAAAATTTGCTACTTCAATAGCTAAAAGTTTAGAATAGAAATTACATCAACAATATATATATATATATATATATATATATATATATATATATATATATATATATTTATTTATTTATTTTATAAGCAAAATGTATTCATAGGTTTTTAAGTTTTACGTTTGTAATATATTAGTTCTTGAAGTTTTTAAAGTAATAAACAAGTTCTTTAAGTATTTTAAGTAACAAGTAAATTCTTGTAATTTATAACATCTATGTCTTTTCAATTACTTAAACAATAAAACTTAGATGTTACAAATTATGAACTTAAAAGATCTATTTATTCCTTAAAAAATTTAATGGACTTATTTGTCATTTAAAGACTAATTTATTATTTTAAAAATTTAAAATTTATTTATTATTTAAAAGACCTATAAATACATTTTTCTATTTTTTCTTAGCAAAACCCATAAACAAAAACTAACTAAACTACCTGAATTATTGCTGGGCAAATTAAGAACAAAACTAAACGAATCTCTGCTTATCTTATGCGAAGACTTTCCCTTTTTTACGAATTTCTACTTATCTTGTGCGGAGATTTGTTTATTAATAATATATTTTCCGTTAAAAAAAAAACTAAACGACAAATAAAACATATAGGTGATGTATCAGCCATTAAATTAAAGTCAGTTTCTAGAACCTTTCTTTTTATATAAGTTTCTAGAACTCTTTATTTCTCATTCCTATCAATAATTCAGTATATAATATGAAGAAAAGTAGAAAACGGTAAAAATGGCATGTGATAAAGTTCATGTACCTAATTAGTTTACTATGTAGTGACTAGTGGGGTTTCTTTAGTTACAGTGACTAGCTAGTAGTGGGTGATGTATAACAGATGAAGTTCTTCACATAATTAATCAAGTAAATTAGCACATAAGTATATGCTTAATTAAGCTTGGACAACTATACAAACTTCACAAGAGTCACGGTACATAATTTTCTCTTCCCGTTTTATTGGCAATTTTGACTTTTCTGCTAACCCAAAGGTCACCATAATTCACAAGCAAATTAAACCTTTGTTTGTACTAACACCAGTGGAGTAGTTCTTCTTGAAATTTGTTTCTATTTTTTTATAAAATAAACAAAAAGAAATTTAAAATATGAGAGACACATGTAAGAGGAAAATATATCGTGATATTATATGAAATTAAAACACATATTTTCTTATTAAACCAATAATCATTTACAAAAAGGGAATACTAGTTCTCACAAAAAACTTTTCTTTTCATAAAAAAATTCTATTTTAGAATATGAGAGGTATATACTCAACCACAAAAGTTAGCTTGAGAGTTTTGCACTATCCTAAAAAAGGTCATCTTTATGATATATCTTTATCTTTAACTAATGTTAGACTTCTAACACATCATGATACAAATAAATGATATTGTGCTTCCCTTTTCATTTACGTTTCACCACCCATGTTTTCCAATAAAAAAGTCAAATCTAATGCTCACATGTTGATTCACAATAGTTTCGTTATAATACTTTTTGCTGAAAATAGCAACGTTCTTACAAAAACGTCAATAAAAATGCTCTGAGATTTGCATTTCTCAATGGACAAACCTAAAACAAACTTATGTAATCAAAGTAAATGTTTATCGGTCTATTTATAAGATCAAAATCTCAGTATCAGCCCTCATAGATCCTAGCAGTATGACCTACACTTTCTAGATAAATCAGAATTAGCGCCCAAAATTCATTACTATTGATTACATTTATCGGCCTAAACACCCTTTATATGGATCATATTCACAACATCTATTTTTATAAAACTAAAACTCACAATTGATTGTAGCCCTAAAATATTAAAATAAATTATAAGTTTATAACCACATATATCTCAATAAGAAAAAAACTGAAGTTTTGTTTTATTTCGTTTTATTGATTTTTAAAGACTTGTATAAGAATTTTATATAGGACTTGAAAAACTATACACTAATATTGAAAAAAAGCATACGGAATCCAATTATATCTTGCCACGTAGGAATTGTTATAAATTTTAATATGAGCCAAGTCGGCTAAAATTTATGGCTCTACTAAATTTGGCAAACACTATATGTTAGGAATGTGACATCAAATAGTATATAATTGGAGGTGATATTGCAAGCACAAATCAACATCATTGAATAAAATTAAAATAATATTTTTACTGTTCTAGTTGCACCATATGTTTATCCCTCCAATTATGCATGATGTCGTTATTTTGCCTCAGTCCCTGTCCATAAGTCTTGATCAATGACAAAAGTTATTGTCGAAATTTCCACTATAGTCTATACTCATGAATAATTCTTATCTTCTAGAGGTGCATATCACCGTCATGTTGTGGTGGAATGTTTTGCGTCTTTGAACTAAATTGTGTCATGTGAAATTATATTCTCACCCTTCAAAGTTCAATCCATTACTCAACCAATGAAATTATGGAAGAAGATATGGACGTTTGACATTATAAATATTAATGTTTTAATATTGTAAAAAAAAATATTAATGTTTTAATATATATATTTGCGGTGCAACTTTTCATGTATGAGTATGTGTATAATTATATTTTATATAAGAAAAAAGAGAGTATGTGTATACATGCATTTGACCCTTAAAATAAGGATTGTTCTGTGATACAGAAAGTAAACTATACAAATATGCAACGTACGTAGTGTGAGAGTGAGAATACGTTATCTTAATTATTTTATTTTATTTATATGAATCACAAAAAAAAAAATACCACGTCAGAAAGAAAAAACCACACTAACGTATTTAACATGATTTCCAGATCCAATAAATTTTGCAGGGGAAATTCTAATTCTAATGTACCGGTACATTAAAACGTTAAATTAATGGTTAAATGAATGTTTTTTAAAATATGTCATTTTTTTATTATTAAAAATATTATAATAATCAAACATTATTCATCAATATTGTTAAAAATATAAAATTTGATGTTTTTTGAATTTTTATTCTCAATAATAGTCAATATTGAATTATTTTTTTGAAAAAATATTAAAAAGTTAGTGTGATGTTTATAAACAATAAAATTGTGTTTTTTCTTGTAATATTATTATATCTAAAATACAATAATGGACTAATAGCTATTTAATTTATAAAAATAGTCTTTAATTTATTAATTTATAACATAATGTATCAGTACATTAGAATTATTCTAATATACCATAGAGGCTTCCAGCATTGTCTCCTTCCAAGAGATACTCAAATTACTTAACATCACTCTTATAACTAGGCATTGACATTCATCTATATACGATTGATACGACCCTTGGTAACAAACCCTTTTGAGGTTAATATACCAAGCCTATGATGTTTGGCCCTTCCATGAAGATTTCTCTTCCCACCCCCACGTCTCTTTTTCACCCTTAAAACACTACATGAATTCCAGCCAGCGGCGGCGGTTCAGAAAGGCATTTAGCGGCGGTTCAAACCGCCGCTAAATGCCATATGCGGCGGTTGGCAAGCGTCGCCAAATGCGGCGTCGCTAGGTCATTCAGCGGCTGTTCAAGTGAACCGTCGGAACAACCGCCGCTAGGCCGTTAGCGTCGGTTCTGTTACATTTTGCGGCGGTTCACAACCGCCGCTATTAGCTACTAGGTTAAATATTTTTTGGGGTTAATTGCGACGGTTTGAACCGCCGCTATGAACCTTTTTTTTTTCTGGAACGTTTTTTTTTCCCACAATTTTTGGAACTATTATATTTTTTTCCCGCCATTTTTTTAAACTTTTTCTTTTTTAATTGCGACGGTTTAAACCGCCGCTATGCAATTTTTTTTCAAGAATTTTTTTTTCCCGCAACTTTTTTTTATTTCCCACCATTTTTTTTTAACTTTTTCTTTTGTTTCCCACAATTTTTTAAATGCTCTTTTTTTCCCGCATTTTTTTTAAAACACTTTTCCCGCAATTTTTTTTTGCTTTCTTGCAATTTTTTTCAAATCTCCTTTTTTTTTGTTTTCCACTATTTTTTAAAATTCTTTTTTTTCCCACATTTAATTTAAACGCTTTTTGGAATTTTTTTGTTGGTTTAGGGCATTTTTTTCATGCATTGCATTTTCGAACAAAATATAAGTCAAAAAAATAGAAATTGTAAACATACATTCAAACAAAATAATAATTTAACATAATAAGAAATTTCATATAATCTCATGTATTTCAAAATATTAATGTTTCCATAAGCACTTCAAATACCAAATAACCACCCTTCAAAAAAATATCAATGACCACCCTACTTCAAAAGATATCAAACTACCAAATGATAAATCATTAAAACCTAATCTAGTGTTTCATGACTAGCTGAAAAACGAAGGTCATCCTCTTGTAGGAGCGTCCATGTCTGAAACCTGAAATTTAAACCCATAAAAAAATGAGTATTACAAAAGATATTATCATCAATTGTACTTTTCCTGTGACCATTGAGAGGAAATATCAAGTAATGTAAACTTTATTAGAAGAAATTGAAACATGAATGAACAATAAGACAAACAAGTATCAGTGTAGTTGGAAAAATGTATCCATTATCAAATATTAGTCTATGTAGTTGTCTAAGATGGAAAAATGCTTACACTCTTTTTCTGTGCTTCCGCATTTACAAATGATCCATTGCTTCTCTTGTGTGAGGGGCCATACATGTCACCTCTTGTATATTTGCGCCCGTCATTCGATTCCTAATAATTTTACCGAAGATGAAAAAAATAGTTAAATAGTATAAATATTATATAATAAATGTTGTGTGAGTACTTGACATTTTCCTTAATCTATATATTTTTACCTGATTCTCAGGCTTCAATCTATAGGTCAAAAAACCAGCCCAGTTGTCCGCATCAATTCCTTTTGGGCATGTCTCAAGATTTACCTCCCAACTTAGTGATGGATCATAACAGAGATAAAAAATGCAGCCTTATGATTGTCTCTCCACCTCTTTCCAATCTTACCAAGTATATGGTGTTTGTGGATGCCATCATTGACATCAAATTTTGTCTTCAAAACCAAATAAGTAAACTTATCACATATGAAATAAAGTTGCATTGTAACCAATATTACATTATGCTTGAAAATAAAAAGAACTATCAATGTTACATACTTACATTACTTTGTTGTTTATTAAATTTTCTTTGCTGAAGTTTGAAAGTTTCATGTTCATTGTCTAAATTGAAAATGGTCAATGAATTACATATATTGTTATAATGACATGTCTATATTTGAGAATGACATGTTTACAAGATGAAAACCAAAACAGGGGACAAGATGTGGTTATGTCACTTAATATAATAGGAAGAAAAAATATAATCAAGTTTAGTGTTAATTAATGGATAGTAATTCAATTGTGTAAAATGTAATTGATCGACAATTAAACTCGTACACATAATCTTTTCTTTTAAGTTCAATTTTTTTATCATTGATCCTCTAAAGCTTTCATTATTTAATAACTTTTTAAAACTTAAATGCATTAAATAATGAAGGTTATACATACCTGTATATTGTCCTTATAGACCTCATCTTTAATTTTACTTGATATACGTCGGGCCACCTCAATTTGTCTATAGGGAACTTGTTGAAACTTGTCCCAACACTTCCTATATAACCCCCTAAAAGGCCAGCAGCCTCTCCAAAAACCTAAGCAAAACAACACCAAAAAACCAGCACAAAAGCAACAACACATCAAGAATAAAGAATACCAAAAAACCAGCACAAAAGCAACAATGGGAAACAAACCAGAACAGGGGGGGAACGGATAGCCAATATGCAGCACAACACCAACTTTCTAGAAACACATGCAGCAAACACCTATCTCATGAAGCAATCAATTGGGCTCCGATTTTAGGAAACCGTATATAGGTAAAAGACGCCTCTTTTTTTTTGAACAGCTTTAACTTTATTAAACCACTCACCCAAATCACAAGGTGTAATTGGGGAGGGAAGAGAACGAACATACAAAAAACAGGGGAGCAAATACAAAAACAAAAAACAACCACACAGCAGTAGCAGTACAAACACCACCACCCCAAAAACAAAGAGGAAAGCAACAGCCCGCACATACACTACATCAACATAAACTCAAGCAAAAGCAAGGTATAAGACGCCTCTGATTTTAGGAAACCCCGCAGAACAATTTTGAGAGCAAAACTATTACAATTACGCAAAACTTTTAAATCCAATTAAGCCACAATATATTATAGATCATGGAAAACAGATCAACCGTATATAGGTAAACTCAAAATCAAATTAAAGATAATTTAAACTCTGAATCGTATGATCCAAAGGAAAACAGATTTCTATTCCAAATAAAAGTAGGCTTACGAGCTATGAACGAGGCAGATGGAGGCTCATGGAGGCGGAGGAGGCTCATGGAGGCGGCCGGAGGCAGAGCTTAGGGTTTTAAAATACGCTTCTTTTTTGTTTCGCGGAAGCAGAAGCAGAAGAGTTTTATACTTTCTAATCTAAACACACGCTTCTTCTTTTATGCATATTTATTTAATGCTTTTTTTTTTTACTATGCCTCCTTTTTTTTGTACATACTATGCATATTTATTTTATTCTTTCTATAACCTATAAGTTTTTTTTATTGTTTTTTTTTTATTTTTATTTTTATGTATAGATTCATATACAATTTTTTTAATGTTTTTATTTTTGCCTTATAAAAAAAAGCTTTTAATTTTGATATAATTTCTTTTACTAAAGTTTTTTGTTCATATAATTTATTTCTATTTTTGTACTCCTTCTGCTCATTTTCATTTGTCGTTTTAGGAAAAAAATTATTTTAAATTATTAGTCATTTTAATAATTTAAAGGTATATTTTTTCGATTATACTCATTGTCAATTACTCTAATTTTTTTCAAAAAGACTAATTAATACTATACATTTGAAAAAATAAATTTCTATTTTCGATACATAACATATTAAATTTTATTTTTTCTGTGGTACAACATATTAAATTTTGTTTTTTTACATAAATATTAAATTTATTGAAAAAAGAACGTGTATGCAAAAAAACTGAAATTTATTGGTGGATTAAAATTAAGGTATAATAGGAAGATAATGTGCAAAAATACACTTTCTTAATTTGGTGTTACTATACTAAAACAACAATTAAAAAAAACAGAGGGAGTATAAATTTTCTACTTTAGTATAATTTCAAAATTAAATATCAAATTTGACAAATATTTAAAAGAAAACATAATTTTGTCAATTAAATTAGAAAGAAAAACTATTTTTACATAATGGTTGATAGACTAAAATTATTTTTACTTGTGTTGAAGAAATAAAAAAAAAGTGAATTTGTGAATATTTGGCTAAAGTTAATGAGAAGGTGAGGTGCTAAATTAAGCCTATTCTTTGTTTGATGCATATAAAATTTTGTCAAATAATTACCGGTATCCGTGTTTGTGTTTTATAATTGAATGTAATCACATGTGTCGGTGTTAGACACCGGACACGTCTTTGATCAAAAGTGTCGATGTTATAGAGATTGCAACACTTGCCTAAAGACACTAGTTTATGCACTGCCTCAAAATGTAATTTAATCTGTAAATGTCATATCTAGAAGGCTGCAAAAGAGCTGCATAAAAATTCAAAAGAAAGCGGGAAAGCACTCGTCTATCATTATAAAAATGCTAATCTGGGTTGGGTTTACACCACAAACATGCAAAGAACATTGTTTTGGAAAACACAACACATTATAACTGCAATAGTCCATGACACCATATAAATTTGGAATGGGGCAGTCATGACACCATATGCTTAAGCAGTTATACTCATTATATGTATTCTCAAAGCAATCCATAGAAGCTGAAGCTAAAACAAACAATACATTTTTCATAAAAACAGGTTGGCCAACTTGGCCTAAAAAGCACTACACTAAATGAAAATAGCTCTCCGGTGACTTGAATGCACATGCAAGCATGACAGTTGAACACTGCCTCTCAAAGACCAGCTGCGATGTCTGCTCAACAGATATTAAGTGATCCCAAGGCTCACGAACCAACATGACTATTTTTTATTGCCATTTCAGCACTTTCTTTATACACAAACTTCAGTATGTAGTCGTCCGAGCAGGCAAGTGAAGATTTGTTAGCAGTCAAGTGAAGATTTGTTTGCTAAATATAAAAGCCATTTTGCAGTTTTCCAAACAACAATTCAAATGTTTAGGCATCTTCGATAGGTGACTGCAAACCACTTCAGATGATGAGATTTATATGCTAATTAAAATAAACACCATGCCAGATTAAATGAACAAGTATTAGTATCGTTTATCTATACCCAAGTTCAGCACTTTCACAGAGAATATAATATATCAATTTTAAGGGAGTTGCAACTTGCAATCAATTATCTTAACAACTTAGTAACTTGAAACCTCCTTAATCTCAAACTACTTCCAAGTTTCGACTAATGCCCTGTTATTTGTAGCATTTGCAAATGCAAACTCCTCAGTCGGATAGCCACAAAATTTACAACAAATTTTAACCTGATTTAACTTTATACACTCATGATGGATTATCTCCATGCTTCATGTAAATCATTGTTAACCAAGATAAATTGCGATTTTAAGTAAAAAAAACAGTGCTACATAGTAGACTAAAGAAATCAATTATGAGAGGGAAGGAAAAAATCATGAGTTACAGCCTGACCTTAAATATGAAGGCTGATGTGAGATCAACTTGAACCTGAGTTGAGTAACACCCTTTTTGAATAATGACAGCACCATTGCGGTTGCAGCCCCATCCCCTATGAATCTGACCTTCACCCAAGACGATCTTGAGAATCAACTGAGCTCGCAAGAAAATGAGGTACTGAATCATGGCAGCAGCATTGGGACCTTGTTCCAAATGAATTTACCTTCACCTAAGAGGATAGTGATAATATATGTAATTTTGCACTTTACATTGTCTAAGAGATTGAATAGAATACATAAATGATGCACACGAACATATTAGTTATACCTTTAAGCATCAAGAGGATCTTAAATCATTGTCAATCTTCTTTGCAATTATAGCGACATATCTGGGTGATATATTTGGGTCAAATATCGGTAATACGTAGGCTTCCAATGCACTTCCTTGCTCTTGAAGAAACAATAGCCTAAGTCATAAAAAACATGCTACCTTTTTCAATAAAGCATCTTTGGAACACAAAGTAGTGTTTGCTCGGAAGCCAGAAACTTGAAGTTATGATAAAAGCACCTTGAATCTCACTCGTTTTCGTTGTAAATCTCTAGGAAAATCAAACAAACATAGACCAACTCTTGTCATCCCAAAAGAGTCCCAACCCAACACCACTACCTTATGTAACAACCCCTGTAAAGAGCCTACCAACCTGAAAATGAAAATAGTTTCTTATGCTATTATGATAATTATAACTTCTATTTATAGTCATTGGTTCTGACCTATCCCTCCTCCTACTTTTCCACCAAATTGGAGATTAACTATTGTCTATCGGTGTGCCAAGTATACCACTTTTACTTGTAAGGGTTCAAATGAATCAATGTCGCGGAGCCAAGGCACAAAATCATTAAAGTTAATGTGAGAAGGCCCAAGAAAGGGATGGCATCTGATGACCGTATCGTGAGATGTGATGCGCCTGATAGGCGGATAGTGACTATGACGGAGAGTGCCCTAACAAATTGCCTCACTGCAGTAATGGTGGAGAATCAGGTATATGAGCAATGCGAGGACTGTGTAAGAGAGAGGTAATATATGCCATAATTGACAAGTGGGAACTGGGAAGTAGAGGAGGCTGGAAAATAGGTGGAACTTAGTCCTATAAATCTACCATGTGAGTTATCTCAAGTGAAGTAGAGAACCACTAGTCTCCCCTGTAAATCCTCCTTTGACGTGCTGTTATAAGTTATAACTTCAATTGAATGATAAAATATACTTACGTGCGACCAGTATGGTTTGCTTTCCATTTTTCCCAATACTTTTTCAAAAATGCTTTCTCCACATTCTTCAAGGGACTTGGGATTGCACTTCCAGCTGCATAGCCCTACAGAATAATAAATGACAAAAATGTTTGAAAAGTAGCGCTTCAAAATTCAACTATGAAAAACCAACAAATATATACAACTTTGCAAATCTTTATGTTCAAGAGAAAAAAGGAATAAAGCATATAGAAATAAAAATAAATTCAAAGTGATTGATCAAGCCATAATATCATAAAAAACCACAGCTGAAAGTAGAATATAGATGAAAATTGGACCCAAATGCAACGGGTAACACAAGAATATTAGTTAATAGCATCTAATATGGATATAGTTAAGGATAAGTAGCACTTGAGAAACTCCCTTGAAAGCTAGCTATCGAGAACAAATAACCAAGTCATGTAAATACTCCACCAACCATCCCATACTACTCAATGTTGGGACTGAACACCCTAGTTTTATCATAGCACAACCCTTAGGGCCGACATTCCAAGCAGCTTCACTTTACCAGTCCTTTCCGGTTAGCCCCGTCGTTGTCATCCTTTCTGAGACACCGACAACCAGGCTCTTATATGAATTGACAATTATCCAAGCACTTGGGATACCCTACCTTAAAAGCTAGCAACCAAGGGGGAAGAGCCATTTAAATGCTCCATCGAGCATCTACTTGATATGGGACTTAAGCAATACGTCCATATTAATTAAAGTAAAATCAAAAGTTTCAGCAAAATCCAAGAAAAATTTACCCTTTGTCTTAACTTCCCTTATACTACCCTTATCAACAACCTAATACCTTTTAGATGTCCTACCCAAAAAATCACCCCAAAATATTTTTTCACTTAAAAAGTATTTCTTGAACTAAAGCTTTTAAATCATCCCAAAACATCACATTGTGTTGCTCCCAATGCTGACACTCATTAACTAATTTCGTTACCGATACTTATTCACAATGACGTGGCGACTCTTGCTGACATCAAACTATAATCATTCATTACAGAGGGAAACATAACCTCAAAGTTGATCATGAAATGCAAATCGGAAGTAGTTTTCTTCCTTGGTCAGAACATAAAAAAAACCATCATCAAGATTCAAGACCTATATTTAGTTACCTCTATAGAACATCTGACATCTTCTACAGTAGGCCATATTATTTGAGGCTCCCCCATACCAAGGGGAACTCTATCTTCAGAGAGACCTGCTGACATTGATGATGCCAGTTCAACCATCCATTTTTCATCTAAAGAGCCAAGAGAGGAGAACTGCAACAGATATAGGCTAAGTATATCATCAAAACTAATTATTAATACTGCAGTTTTCTAAAATCTATCACAAAAAGTTGGATTTTAGTCAGAACTTACTACCAAAAGTTGAACATAAAAAATTGAAGAAAATATGAGAAAAGTATGATACTTTGACATTGATTTCTTCATCAAACATAGGAGTAATGAATTAAGATTAAACATGAAATAACTGAAACTGAAAACAATGTAACTTAGCCTACAGTCTGTGGATGAATAACCACGTGTATCAACTTTACAGTCTGCATGAAGAAAGATCTTACCTAGTGTTTTAGGACAATCGATAAAAGTAATTAGCAAGAAGATCCATTGAAAGCCCCATTGAAAAACATATCAGTAAACATGAGGCTATGGAAAAAAGCACTAGCATTAATATCAATTAGATCAATGTTCTTCCCAGAAGAACGATGCTTTAAGATGAAATAAATTACCAAAACCGAATCAAATGCCGGTAGGAAGTCGACTTGATGAGTCACAAAAAAGAGTACAAAAACACAGCGCTTACAGGAAGTAGCTGCCATGTAGCATAAGCACTGTTATGTTCAAAAATCAAAACGAGCACAAAAATACTAACTGACACAGACTTTTTTTCGAAAACAGCCAACACTACCCGAGTAAACTCTGCAATCTAAATCACAAAACAAGCTACTAAAATTGCAATATGGTGATGATTGATGAAAGGTAACACGGAGCCCCCAGCTTCGAGCACAAACCATCAAATGAAAACATAAAAAAGAAAAGCAGTTAGATAAAGAGTGACACTTACATGCATACTATGCGTCTTACCACTACTTGTCACACCATATGCAAATACAGTCCCTGCAATGTTTAGAAGTAAAGTTACTTTCCATTAACCAATACAACTTTATAAAAGGAAAGAGACATTGCAACTTGATCCATGAATGATGTGATTTGTGAATGGCATGAAAGAAATTGTGCAAACTATATACTCTCTCCTGCCCGAAATTCTTCCTCCTTTCCAATTCTAGACCTTATGTACTGTTTCATTCAATAAATTTGCAGAAGATACATTCAGTCATACTCTAGTCAAAACCTCCCCACTTGAAATGTTTGTTCTGCGAACCAATTAAAATTGTCAATTTTATGAAAGTGATTTCAGTTATTACTACATACAAAAAACAGTGAAGTTTTCATGCCTAACAAAATTATAGACCACCAAATACTTTTGAAGGAATTCATCCTTGCTATCAATAAGAGTCTCAGCAAAAATTACCTGCACAGGAGAACAAACCCAATAGTGAGGTCAAATTACTACCTTTGGAGTTCTTTGTCTTTCTTCTTTACCTTTGAAGATTAATTCCCAAAGTTTGTGCATATTCAATCAAAGAAGGAAAAAGTATATCAAATCCTATGGGACGGTGTTGCTTGTCATCATTGATTGCAGTAAAGTTTGACTCAATAAATTGAATTCCTGCAAAAATATAAGGACAACTCATCTATACCATAATATTAAGAGAATTCCAAAAGTAGCTAACAACTATCACTTTCGGTCGAACATTTACCGTTCAAATATACCCTTAGCGAAACTTCATTTTCCAAAATTTAAGGGGTTGATCAAGTGATGCGATGGTGAAATTGAAAGCACCTGAAATTGAAAACACGTGAAATTGAAAGGGTTGATCAAGTGATGCGATGGTGAAATTGAAGGATGAAAATTGAAAAATTTCATCACCTGAAATTGATTTTGCCCTTTCTTTGTTGAAAACAATGGGTTGCGGTGGTGATGAAGTAATGTGATGGTGATGAGTGAGTTCGTGACAGAGAATAAGAGAGAGAGAAAATGAACCGCCGCAGATACACCCATAAACGCCGCAGAGTGCATGTCGGTAATTGCTTGTGAGCGGCGGCGGTTGGAAAACGCCGCGATAACCGTCGGCAATAGAATGAGCGGCGGCGGTTGAATTTCAAGTGCCTCTAGCTGACTACCTCTATATTCAATTTATCCAAAATCAGAAATTCCTACTCTGTAGTTATTGTTGCTGTATATAGTATCTACTGCTATGATGATTAAACATGCATCCCTACTTTGAAAATTGGGAACAAGTTTTTTCAGATAAAACATATTTTCAGTTAATACCAATTTAATCAATAAAATCAAGAAAACTAACGTAATTCCAATGAGGAATTTATAAGGGAAATGCATACCTACACTGTCTTCCAAACTGATCTACATAAACCATTGGCTTTCTTGTATTTAACACTATTCCAGGTAATGGTATATTATTCACATTCTTACTCAATCCAACTAGCTCCGCAAATGGTAAATCAACATATAAGATGTTTGTATTGGGTGGAAACTCTGCCTGCAAACCTGAATGTGTGAACATGTATTCCAATCCTATGTGAACAAAAAATCTGAAATATACAATTACAGCTATTAGACATAAACATGAAAGGAAGAAGAAAAACAAGAAAGAACCAACTTAGAATGGTGTGAATTTGAATCAAAACTAAATAACCCCCAAATTAAAAATACTCATTTTCATACTCATTGTGAAGAATTAACGATCAAGCATCATAAAAAACCAAAATTTAACATGAAAGAAACAAATCAAAAAATTCCAAAAACCTAAAACCTAGAAAAATTATAGAAATTTGTCTCCATTCCTATCAAAATTGCATCACTGAGATTGAAAACAATGGGTTAATCAAATTTCATCACCTGAAATTGAAAACCACTACCTGAAAACTGAGAAAAGGGGTCGAGCAAGCAGAGAAGTGCTGAACCTGGATTGAACGATGAACAAGACTAAATTGAAGCTTGAGAGATTATGAATCGAAGCAGAAACTAAATTGAAGCATCGATGAGTTCGTGACAGAGAATTAGAGAGAGGAAAAATGAAACCGCCGCTGATACACAGTAGAATCGCCGAGGATTGCATGTCGCTAGTTGGTTGTTAGCGGCGGCGGTTGAAAATCGCCGCAATAACGGCCGGGAGAGACAAAGCGGCGGCGGTTCTATTTATAACGCCTCAAATGGACTGTCGCTGAATCCTTTTTTTCTTGTAGTGAAAAATCAATTTTACCCCTAACTTTACTCTCTAAAAGTTCGGTTTTCATTTACTAAACTATTTTTTAAGGGTATAAACATGTGTTTTCAATTGTTTAAAAGTTCGGTTCGCATTTACCGAACTTTTTTTAAGGGTATAGACGGAAACTCAGGGGGTGAAAAAGAAAACCATGGGGTGGGAAGAGAATTCTTCTTCTCTCATGCCTTTCAAATGTTTATTACCTTTTAGTATCGTTCGGAAGTTACAATCCGAACACACAGGGTTTTGGAAGGTAACTTCCGAAATTGATCAACATAGAAAATTATTTTTATTAAATTTATCGAACATGAAGGGTTCATACTTACCAAAAAAGAACATGAAGGGTTCATAATGTAACTTCCAAAAAGGTACTGCTAATTATGCCCGATTGTATAACTTGTTTGGAAGATAATTTTCGAAGTAGACTGATACCTGATTTCATGAAATTTTCTTGGCAATTGATGTGTTATACATTTTTATGTACAAAGAAAGCAAAAAGAAGTTATATGATACATTTTATTTGACACAATATATACACAAGGATATTTTTGTCATTTTGCTAACAAAAAGAAAGGACAGTTTTGTCGAATAAAAAACTTTATCTTCTAATTTTCTAGGTGAACAGTGTTTGTGTCATTTGTTTGTACACAAAATTGTGTCATAATAACACTTCTCTATTTGTATAATGGGCCTATGCTAAACATATTGTGCCTTCAATATTTGAAAAATTTCTCTCCTCAATATGCTCTAAGGTCGTCAAATTTCCAAAGCATGTTGATGGGTCTAACTATGGATAATTCGCCTAACCAGTCTAACTTTGAGTTTAAATGTAAAAAAATGTAATTGAACGTTGCTTTTTGGTCCTAGCTTATATGGGTGCATTGTGGAAGATACGAACCAAAACTTAGCGATTTTGGAAGTTATCTTCGAAGTATTTTTTAGGAAAAAAATTGGATTTTAGGGGTGCCTAAGAGCAATGCGGGGGGCTAGAAGTGCTAGTTTCTTTAGATGAAGGGTTATTTCAGGGGTGCCTAAGAGCAATGCGGGGGGCTAGAAGTGCTAGTTTCTTTAGATGAAGGGTTATTTCAGCTTAACAATATGGGCCGATATTCAAAAAAATAATATGGGTCAATAATGTTCGCAATAACTATGTCTACATGCAATTGTTGTTCTCTCCTTGCATTGTTTAAACACAAAAAATACATTATGAGAAGATCCATGCAAGTGCGGTTATCACACCAAGTGTGAATAACCACTCACATAGGGGTTACAAAACAAGTCGAGTCCATCTAACTGATCCCTTTAACCTACTAAAAGATGGGAGAAAAATTTTCTTTCCACCCCAACAATTAACCCTTCACCCCTACATTTTTTATAATATTTCCGTTTTACCCTTTATTTATTATATTATTTTTTATAATGTTTTTTTTTCAAAGTGTTCCGGTATTCATAAAAGGAAAATGTTATTTAGCAAGAATTTTTTGATGCAAGAAAGAGAAGAATAAATCTTCACCCTTGATTACATCCATAACCACCCATGTTTTCCACTAAAAAAGAAGATTAAATGACATCATCCTTTAAGATTTTGCCATGTGTTAATTTTTGCATTTCTTGTGTAAAAATTTCATGCTAAATAGCAATGCTCTTCATAAAATATATTTTTTAGACACAAATACAAAAAAGTGTTCCGGTATCAATAAAATAAGTTTTCTAGCCATAATTACAAACCGGAACAGTTTTAAAAGTGTTCCGGTATCAACAATTGAATACAAATACAAACCGGAACACTTTCATAATTACAAACCGGAACAGTTTTAAAAGTGTTCCGGTATAAACAATTGAATACAAATACAAACCGGAACACTTTTGAAAGTGTTCCGGTATAAACAGTTGGACACAAATACAAACCGGAACACTTTTAAAACTGTTCCGGTATGACAAATACAAACCGGAACACTTATAAAAGTGTTCCGGTATGAATTAAAAAACAATTTTTTCTCGAAACAGAAAAATAAAACTGTTTATACCGGAACACTTTCAAAAGTGTTCCGGTTTGTATTTGTATTCAATTGTTTATATCAGAACACTTTTAAAACTGTTCCGGTTTGTAATTATGAAAGTGTTCCGGTTTGTATTTATATTCAATTGTTTATACCGGAACACTTTTAAAATTGTTCCGGTTTGTAATTATGAAAGTGTTTCGGTTTGTATTTGTATTCAATTGTTGATACCGGAACACTTTTAAAAGTGTTCCGGTTTGTATTTGTGTCTAGAAAATATATTTTATGAATACCGGAACACTTTGAAAAAAAAATTATAAAAAATAATATAATAAACAAAGGATAAAATAGGAATATTATAAAAAATGTAGGGGTGAAGGGTTAATTGTTGGTGTAGAAAGAAAATTTTTCAAGATGGGATGACGTTCAAACTCGGTCACCCAAGTTGGTTGGCTCTGCCCCATTTTTGACAATTTAAAAGCATCTCGGGTCAACCGTTCTATCACCCCCACTATATCGATGTTAAAAATTATAAGAATTGAAAAGGTAAAAAAAATAGTAATAAATAGTAAGAGAGTAGTATAATGAATAAAAAGTTAATCTTTTTTTGGCAAAAAAAAGTTAATCTTTTTTAATATGGTAAAACCACAAATAAAATATGTACCCCTCCGTTCATTTTTCTTTGTTGTTTTAGAAAAAAATATTTGTTTCGAATTGTTTGTCGTTTTGATAATTTAAGGTTATATTTTGTCTATTATACCTTCCTTCATTTTTTTTTTTATTGACTAAATTTTATATAATCTTTTTATTGTATTTTTTTTACTAAACTTTTTCATATAATTTTTTTATTGTATCTTTTTTTACTAAACTTCTTCATATAAACTTTTTAATGTTTTGTTCCTTTTTTTTTCTTGCATGTTTATTAAAAATCTTGTTACACAACATTAAGCTTCAAAATGACTGCAACTTGAAAATACTAGAATTTATAGAACACATGAACATTTGAAATACTATACTTTAAAAATAAAAATGTGATTACAACTCGGTCACAATAAGTATTTCCATGCCTAAATTTGATTCTATTTATATTCTGCTAGTTTTGAAGCTTGCCAGCCCAACCACTCAAAGTATATCTTGTCAAAAAATTGATTTTTTTAAAAGGCAAAAAAAAATTGGTTTGTTTTGATTCGCCTTTAATTTTTTTGGTGGTTTTAATTTTTTGGAAAGAGAAAGTATGTGCAAAAAAATAGAAATTTTGTTGTGGATTAAAATAGAGTATACTAATATATACTGTATTCCAAAAAAAGGGTATAATAGGAAAATAAATTGCAAAAAAAACTTTTTTAATTTGACATTTTTTCTCTCAGACGATAAAAAAAAAAAAAAAGAAATGTAGGGAGTAAATTATATTGTACCAAAGAAAATGATTTATATTATGAAACATGATTTTTTTTGGCAGAATATGGAACATGATTTTTAAGTGTATAATCATCCCTATTTCCTACTACAACTATGAATGTTGTAGATAATAATTGCGGAATTATGAACGATTACTATGCAACAATTTAAAAGATGCTAAGGTACTATGTTATATATTTATATAAGCAATATTTTTTTTTAATGAATCAAGAACATAATGACATCAAGAAACCTAGTCAGAAGACATTTCAACGAGGTTGGCACCTCTCGTAGGCTCCCATTCTCTGCCAAGTGTTCATATATATATATATATATATATACAAGATGATGGGCTAAACCAAACCCATCAACAAAACGAAAGCGAGAAAACAGAAACAATCAGGCTAGGTGGACCTATAACATGGCAAACCATGTCTATCATGAGATGAGAGAATTCCTCTCTGTAGGCAAGGAGTCCCACCAATGGAAGCCCGTGACATGGTGCCCGTGGTCGGCAAGCTTATCCGCACAACTGTTACTCTCTCGGAAGGTATGTGAAAAGAGTAGTTGCATGTTCTTAGAGAAGCAATTACTCCATCGATTGCAGAGATCCCACAGTACCGGGGAGTGATCCTTGGTGACTTGAATTGTTATTGATTCCAAATTAATATATAAAATTATGGTATGTTACTTATGATGTTATCATATCATATATTTTACCCGTCTCAAAATATAAATAAAAATAGATTAATAAAAGTTAATGTATATAGTCTAAATTTTACATCAAATACATCAGCATTTTTGTTCGTATTTTAGGACGGAGTTCGTACAATTTTCTTCTATTAGTTTAGGTTGGGCCTATTATAGCATGAAAAAGGGTTTCAAAATAGTCAATTAAATTAACTAACTACAAAGAAAAAGGTTCATTATTTCCCATGGTATAAATGCTAATTAGTGGAAGAACAAAATTTCACATAGGAAAGGTGGATTAGTAAAAAAAAATATAGCAAAGGTTGCTTTCTCTAAAAGAAATTGTAACCAGAAACACATGTTACACATAATGACATAACTAACTCTAATTTAAGGTAACTAACTATAGTTTAAGGTACTGATGAGATCACATGTTAAGTAATAAGATTACTAAAGAAAAATGTCTTAATGCAATCTTGCAAACATGTCCAAGTGAAACCATGTCACCACAATTACAAATTACAAACATTTTTGACAAATGAAAAATGAGTTGATCTGATAAAAGGTGTTATCTACTCTTAAAAAGCTGGGAAAAGCTCATTGAGTCTGCAAGGTAAAGAATAGAATTCATCATTTCTAACATCTGAACCATACAAGGTAAACTTCTCCCACCATTTTAAACCAATGTCATTTTTAGTTGCTTCATCTTCGCGAGAAAGCGTGAGATCCAAAATTAATGCAACCAACGCCGCAACCGTTATATGTGACATGAAGATCACACTTATAATATCATATAACTGCATTCAAATCAATTAACAATCATTAATAATCACTTAAATGAAATTTCAATAATTGGTATTTTTTGGTTGGTTTAGATATATATCTTACCCATCTAGGACTTCCTTGTTCATGTTTTACATGAAAATATTGCGAGAAATATTGTGGTATGGAGATTCCTAAGAAGAACGAGAAGCCTAACACGAATTTGGTTCTGAAACTGTTGAGGTTACAGAATTGGAGAAAACCAAGACCAGCAGAAGCTAAAAATATTTCCAAATTAACAAATATTGTTAAGTTCTTTAATATATGTGTAGACAAAAAACCACAAAAAGCACAAAGACTGGTATTGTTAGCTTGAATGAACGAACGAACTTACACACATAGCCGAATAATACACAATATAATGCTGCTATGATCGGGAAAGGAACGGATGCAAAAAGTGCTCCAACTTTTCCTGGTTCAAGGAGAAATAATAACTATCCAACATGAGATATATCATCAATTATTTATTAGTAGTGTCTACGTATCAGTATCGTGTCTAGTGTCCTAGTGTCTGTATCGATGCCTCGTTGGTTCTAAGTTCCACAGACAAACTAGACTAGTAAACTACTATTGCTGAAAATAAGAATTAGTACAAAACATATTTGTCAAGAATCAAGACAGTACCAAATACAGAGAAGAAAATCATGAAGCCAGCTGATATTTGGATTACTCTTCTGCTTCCTACTTTTGTTAATGCTAGTAAGCCAGCATTTTCTCTGAAACAAGAGTAAAGCATAACCCGAATATTTCGAGAAAATAAATTAAGGAATGCCCTTTAAGTGATCAAGTTAACAAATCTCTACAAAGCATTCAAGAAGGAAAAAATAAACACAAAATGAATTAGGCTAAACTTACACTGATGCTGTAGTTCCAGTTACACAACCAAACATGCCACTAAGAAAAGCACCTACCCCCTAAAATCAAAACAACAATCACGCTAATAAATTTATATAAAAGAGTTAAGAGAGTTTTAATAACTAACCATACTTTTAATTCAAGATATTGAATCTTACCACCCAACCAGCTCCGCGGCTGATAATAGAAGGTGGCACCGGCGTGGCACTTCCGTATCTTGCAGCAGCATAGGATGTACCGGTAAACTGCAAGTAAACAACATTTTTTAAACAAGTGATTAACTAGCACCGTTGCGTTGATTGTTCACATGCATAATATACTAATTGAGAAAGGTTGAGATTCAAATTAATTGTGGTAGAATTTAAGTGCTTACCTCAAAAAGAGAAACTAAAGAAGCAGCCGTCATAGCAAAAGCTTCTGCAACATTGAATGTAGGACTCCCCCATTGGAAAGGTAAAGGAAAATACAACCTGCATAAATGGAAATACTTTTAATCTAAAAATCTAATAAATTTCTTTATTAGCATTTAAGTAAATGATGATCAGTAGCTTAGGAAACCAGTTTGCAATTAATCTTACCACGGAGCGGAACTAAGGAGTCCAGCACGATCGGTGCGACAACTTTTCTGTGTACTTTCTGACTTGTGGTTATATGCAGTGGAAGAAGTTAGAAGCAGTGCAAATAACCATGCAATTGCAACAGTAAATAGCACTGCAAATCGTTCATGTATAGGCTTCACGGTTTTAATATACCGATGAAGATACTGCAGAAAGAAGCATAGAAGATCATCAAACATAGATTTGTCCAATACAAAAGAAAGAAATTTGTAAACAGATTTAGTTTCTTGGTATCCTATTTTACAATTTACATATTCAAACTTTTGCGACATACTAGTTAATAGTTATTAGTACTTGCCTGTGAGATGAAAACCATGATAATTAATGAAGGAAGTCCAATTTCAACACATTTTGCAAACTGCAAAATTGATTGAGAAATTATAAATAATAGAGATGAAAAGAATTACAAAATCTATCGTTGATTCAATTATAGAAGAATTCTTCGATCCTAAATTTGTTACCATTGGGAAACCAAGTTGATAGAGACCGAGTCCAGCGAATGTTACGTATGGAACTACACAAAGTGGACTAAGGAACCTGTGAATGAAGCAATAAACATACTAAGATAAAAAAATCAAAGTGTTACATAAAAATTTGATCCGAAATTTATTATTAAAAAAAAAAAACTGCCGATACTAACCTTACAGCATTCCTCCAAAAACCGAAAAATCCAATAGCCATTTGAAAACTTGAACTTATGATCAAAGCACCTTGAATCCCTCTCATTGTCATAGTAAACCTCTAAGAAAATCAAACAAACACTAAAGAGTGAAACATTCTCCAATTGTAACATGTAAGAATAAGAGAAGCATAAAAAAGTCTCATAATTTACCTCTAAAGGATCTGTATATGAATTATATCTTCTAGCTTGAACAATTGAAATTATAGGTATTATGTAACTGTATGAACCAACAACTACAATCGGTAATCGAGTTCCGAACAAAGATTGAAGAAATGTGCTTAGTCCAGAAACAAACAGAAGTGTCTGTATCACATTAGTCTTCTCAGCCTACATTGAATTAAAACATATTGTTCATTAATAATATTATAAAAGTTGCTTAAATTTAACATCAAATGAAAATGGTTTAGAAAAAATTCTCACATCTCCTCCACCCATTTGAGGAACAATTATAGTTGGAATCAGAACAGTAATTCCAAGAGTCAGAATGTAATGTTGGAATCCTAATACCACTGCTTGACCTGCATTATAAACCAGATACATTAACTTTTGTTGACTCAGTTGTGTCTTATAAAAAGAACCGGAGAACGATATGTATAGTGTACTAACGCCATGGAGGTGGACTGTTAATGCAATACTGAATTCCAGGTAATTGTTCTTTCACAGGCTGTGCTGCAGGTTTCACCTCCTCTACTTTTGAACCTCCACCTGCATTTTTGCCATCACCACCGCCGCCTCCGCCACCTGCATTTTTTCCGCCCCCACCGCCTCCGCCACCTGCATTTCTTGCATTGCCACCAGCAGCACCGCTTCCGCCTTCATTAGCAGGTTTGTTGTCATCACCACCACCATTTTGAGCCATGTTTTTTAGGAAGAGAGACTTAGCAAATGTTGATAAAAATCATTGGACTTGAAGTTTTATATTTAAAATAACATTATATTGATTTGAATTATTTAAAATAATTAAGTAATTAATTAATTAATGATTTGGTTTGATCAGTTACAAGAACTGTAATCATGCATATATTTAAACGGTCAAGTAATTAAGTATCATTCATCATGATATTGATTTCTGGAAGTTTCAAACATCTGACTTCAAGGGACAGTGCATTAGTTCTCAGCTTTGGATTATTGTGATTATTATTATATTCTTACATTTGTTGATGTTATTTGTAGTTCAAGAAAATAAATTATTTGTTCATGTTATTTCATTAGTTGACAATGTACTAGTATTATTTAAAAAAAAAAAAAAGAACTTTTGGAATGAAAAAGGAATTTATTTACCTTAATTATTATCCACAAAAATTGTAATTCGATTAATGTAAGTAACTGAGATCTGTTCTCTTTTTAAATTTTAGAAAATTATTATATAACAGTTTTAGATTAGATGGGAGAAAAAAAAATCTATTTAGTAAAGAGCGAAGATTTATTTTGGTTCCTTGAAATTTTTTTAATGGACTAATTCAATTATTGATGAAAATAATTACTTTTTAGATTTATCGAAAAACTGATATATTAGGTACATAATTTTCAGGTACTAATGTTGTTGTTGCTAGATGCAAGTTTCGAACCAGGAACCTCTTGGTTAAAGATCTTCAACCAAGAAGCTACTATGGAAACTATAATTTTCAGGTACTAATGAACGCAATCAATGACTTTTGCACATTAATTGCAATAATACGTTTGGCAATTTTAATTGGTTATTCAAACCATTTCAAAAAACAATGTTGAATACATTGCTTATTTTGCTGGTTAAAAAAAGTCCTCCTCCATATATCAAAAAAAGAAAAATCACCCTCAAATTCAAATATTATTATAAAATTTATAAAAGACCAAATCTTTAACATTTTTTAAACAAAAATGTAAAAATCAATACCATAATTTTATGATTGTAAAGGCATATTCACAATTTCAATTTGAATAAATTGATTTCAGTTTGAATGACTTATGTTGGATTTGAAATGAGAAGTCTTAATTTAGTTTGATTTTTCAAGAATCTAAATACATCTTTTAAGTTGAATATTAATATGGAGTCATGGAGATACTTTGACCAATAATGATATTACCTATTTAATTTATAATATAGTTCTTTTTTCAAGGCAAAGAAAAATAACAAATCACGATTTTGGTCCTTAATTCGCCGTCATATTGATTTTTGAGTATATCAAAAATTGCAAATACATGCCTAAATATCTTATTTAATAGTAATTTTATGACTGAATTGACCAATAAAAAATACATTTGAGAATTAAAATAATAGCGAATTACACATTCGATAATCAAAATAGTGGTTTGCCTCAAATAGAAAACATAACATGTCCTGTGAATACAGCTAAGTTGCTAGCTATGGAGAGACATTTAATATATTGGAGCTGAAATTCAAGAACTTGATATTTTTCACTTCTCCTAGATTATTTGACCCAAAATAACAAAAAGAAAGCATAACATTAAACACGAGAAAAGTACAAGAGATATGCACAGTGAGAAAAGTAGAAAGAAAACAAAGTCACAAGCAAAAGTAAATACAATATAATGAATGCAAACCAAGTACCACTTCCTAACTACTGCATAATTATGCAGACAAGCCACCTATATGCAACCAAAGACAATAAGATTCATAATCAACCTTCACATAACACCCGATCAGGCTTCGTACTCCGAACAACCAGTCTAGTCTGACAGAGCCAACATGCCTCAACTGTATCGAAGGCCGCAAACAAGAAAACAGACTGCACAAATATGCAGCAGCAAAATCAACCGAAAAAATAATTGCGCAACATGTCGCATCCTTGTCCATTGACAACAAATACAGTTAATAAAAATGCCTGTGTAGAATACAATCACTAAACCATTGCTCCTTCCAAAATAAAATGCCTGTTTGTACTATACTTGTGATCTTATTCAATTTCACATGATAAGATTTTGTATTTATTGAGGTATTCTGTAGAGTGGATATTTTACATTTTTTCAATTATTTTTGTCTTTAAATTAACTACTACTTATAAATGGTATTGTCACTAAGTAATTTCTTATTTTGTAATGATATTAATACATTTTTTTAATATGTCAGGAGTAAAATAACCTGAGCTACTTGTGAACTATTTGAGCTGGAGTAGTTAAATGCTTGGTCAAGTTTGTTTAATTAAGTAAACAAACTCATCCGAGTTCGATTCCTGGTGGGAACAATTACTGACCAAGCTTTACTTACCTCGTGGCCGAACTATGGATTACCAGAGCCCCTTCCCCTGGGAACCAGAGGGTTAATACCAGAAACAAAAGTAAACAGACTCAAATTTAAGATAGAGCTCAATTAATTAATTCATTAATTGGCTCAAGAACAGGCTTATTGATTCCATATTCAAAGACTTTAATCTTAGGATAGATGTAGCTCAGTCAACTTGGTTTTTGCAGGTAGCAAAAGAAGAAAGAGATTGAGATAAATAACAAAGTTGAAATTTAAATCTAAATATACTTCATTTGACAATTAATTATTTGTAGATTTTTTTTTTCTTTTCATTTTGGATAAAATAAAAGAGTTTTATTTATAGTTACACATTACATGTTATGGCACAAGTAAATCCAGAAAACCCTGACATTTAAAAATGATGTACATTGATTGAAACTCTCAACTTTGATACCTGAAGTCAATCCAAGCAGGGTCTATACACACTCTATGAAACACTTGTTGACACAGTCCTCTAGACTAAGCTTTTAACACAATCCGTTGCGAGACGACGCCATAGTCAATATAATTTAAGTTTCAGAGTTCCATAGAATGGCAAAGAGTGTGCGAAATCTGCAGAAGATATACCTCAATGTCTTCAACACAATCTTCACGAGTGATCGAACTCCACCACTCTCGCATCTGAATTATCCCAGCCTCTGAAACACATCTATACTAAATCCTTCGATTACGTTGAGTTGGGCTTGATACATTTCGAGAACCAATGCTTGCAGTTCTTAAAAGTCTCCGAAATTCTGGTAAGCTGATCTTTCCGTCTTTGTCAATATCGGCTTCCTCGAGGAGAGGATCAATTGAGCCTCTCATACCAGTATGCTAAAAAACCAAAAAGGAAGTTATATTAGTCGCAGCAAATACGTATCTAGTGTTTAAAACTATTAATGAATCACCAATTTATCGTAAAAAATGTTCAGGGAAATTGATAAAGACATGAGACCAACCATTCTCAGTTCCTCCGGAGTAATAAAGCCATCCTTATCTAAGTCAAATTTATCAAAAGCAGCCTGTGACCGTTGCTGCCACTTCTCAGAGTCATGTTCCTCCAATTGATGTACATGTAACGTAGCTGCTACAAACTCGGTGAAATCTACTAATCCATCTGTGTTGCTGTCAATCTGCCAACACACAAGACAGTGATTTATATAGTTCTACTGGGAAAAACATCGGCAAATATCTATGAATCTAAAAGGTGCTGCAAAGGATCTTAGGTACTAACCGCTTGCAATATCTCTAATACACGAGATTCTTTCAACTTCCATGGAAGATCTTTAGCAAGAGCCTGCAAAATATTAACTTTAGACCAATGGAGGGAACACTACTACATTAAGGGGGTTGATTAATCAATAACAGAAAAGTGGTGTGTTTTGATTTATAGGTTACCTGTCTCATCTCTTCAAGACTAATAGCGCCATTTTTGTCCACATCTATTGCATCGAATTGATCCTTTAGATCAGAAAACTCACCTTCGTTAAGTGTGCTAGCCAATGCCTGCAAGATAAACCAAGTAACAAGAAAATGAACATCAAACAAGTACAGTGCCTTCTAGACTGCAAAGACTCGAATTTAGTGTGTCTTCTTACCCTCAATGCAAATTGTTTCAATCGACTATACTTCACAAACTGTCGCATGTTGTTCAAGACAGATATATCAACCGGAATCTCAGATGCCTCTCCTCCTTCTCTAACCCATGGATGTGCTGTAAATATCAGAATTCATCGATACAACTAAACATTAGGGTTTAGCTTTGTTTAAAATATGTTTTGGAAAGTAAAGGACAAATTTATACGTGTTTAAGTCTGACTTATTTGTTAAGTTGAGAAAACTCGGTAAGGAAACAGTATTTAGAATGATTGCCAAGTCTGAATGAAACAAAATCTATTAGAAAAAACAACTGCATTAATTGAAGCAAATATTTTCATCGAAAACAAAAATGCGTAATCATTCAAATACAAATAATTGAAGCAAACATTTTCATTGAAAACAAAAAATGTGTAATCATTCATCACTAAAAACACATCGGTCTAAGGCAGGAAAAAATAGTTAATGCAAAGTTTTAATGAAGGTTGCACTATAGAAACTCTAAACTGATGACAATTTTGCAATATGCATTGCTTCAATAATTGACATCATCAAAGCAAAACCTTTCATTTTGGGGAAAATAATTAACACTTAAACTCTGTTTGAAATGAAATATGCTATAAATTCGTTGGTTAAAATATTTCTTCTTTCTGAAAGAAAAAAAAAACTTAAGGCTCTGTCATTAAGTAGTATTGAACACCCTAAATTTGAGCGGTGACAAATGTAATTATTTTAAGGAAAGGAAACTCATTATAAGAAATAAGTTGGAAACGTACATAGAGCCTGAGCAGCAGTTAATCTAGCCCGAGGATCTTTTACTAACAATTTCTTCACAAAATCTTTTGCAGCATTACTTATGGTTGGCCATGGTTTCCGCCGGAAATCAGGCTTGTTTCGTAAGACCTGCATATGATGTGATCATATATTAAACGTAAGCAAAATACTAATTCATGTCCTCAAAATAATAGATAGAAAATCTAACATAAAAAACAGGAAACTCGGAATGTCATAAGAATCAAGTGTACCTCCTTGAAGATACCATCCTCAGTCTTATCCCAAAATGGTCGTCTCCCACAAAGCAATATGTATGTAATCACACCAATACTCCATACATCTGATTCAGGGCCCGACTTCCGTTTCAACACTTCTGGTGCAACGTAGTAAGCACTTCCAACAATATCTTGAAATCTCTTTCCTGAAGTTCATTTTCAAAGAGATTGAACTATAAGTCTCAAATAAAGATTGCAAGAACATGTCAAATTCATAGGGGCATAAAAATGAAACAAATCAATCAAATGATTAACATAAATAGTTCTCCTCACCTGGTTTTATGAAATCGGACAAACCAAAATCAGTAGCCTTTAAAGCTGAATCGTCTTTGCTTGATTTGAATAGAAAATTCTGCACGCAAAAACAAAAAGAATTTAATATTTAGTAACATAACTCCACATTGCTTAAATATGCCAATGGACTTGAACACACCTCTGGCTTCATGTCGCGATGTACCAAGCCATGTAAATGACACTGAGCTGCAACCTTCAGCATCTGCCTTACGACCACTGCAGCATCTTTTTCAGTATAACGGCTGTCCTTCCTATAAAAATAAGATGTAGAAAAACTAAGTTCCGGGTACAAGGAAAAAACACATTGCTGAACCCAAAAATCTAGTAGGCAATAATATTTTGGAGCCCTTGGTGATCTTGGTTCCGAAAATTTGTGAAGTTGTAGACATTCTTAAGAGCCAACTAGACAGTTTATGAAAAAAAAAACAATCACATCCGAGAATAAACATAACTTACTTGCCCAATATCCGGTCTAGAAGTTCTCCGCCTTCGCATAACCTAATAAGATAAATTGCCAAGCAGTTTACGTTAATAGACTTATATAGAAAGGAACAAAACAACAGATAGAAGTAAAGACAACAAAAATTATTTGATAAATTTGCCGCCAAAGATATATATACCCAAAATTTATTGCAGTCAAATAATGTTTGGAATCATATGAACACAATGAAACAGCATAAAAATAAGGAAAATATGGGGGAGAGAAATGAACTTACTCCATAACTATGTACACATATGAGTCATCCTCAAAAGCATTATAGAATTGAACCACATTTTCATGGCCTGTAAGTTCTTTCAATATCTTGACTTCTCTCTTTACATCTTCAACAGCTATAGGGAGAACCATCTGCCACAAAATTCAACGATTGATTCAGCTATATGCAAACGAAGCAGAGCAAAAATAATAAGAAATTACTAAAAAGAGCTCAAGTACATAGGAACTAAAAACTCAGATTACAGATAAAACGTTCATTAAAAATCCATTTCAGGCATTACAACAATAACCAAATCTGAAACTACTCTGCTAAACTTTTACTAGAATTCACATTATTCTATCTAGCATTAATAAACACTATCATAACCGTCCTCGAACGAAGCCCGAACCGAGAAAGAAAATGAAATGAAGAGAGAAGGGTGTGTATTCAGTTTTAAATTCACAACATGAAGGTTTTGAAGGTCTCCATAACCACATCATAGCTACAATTGCATCACCATCAACAACATTTATCATTCATAAGTTCCCACAATGTCAAACATGGCAACACAGCCGCAATTCAAAAACTATACTGCAACCAAATGGCTTGATATACAAGTTACATAACAGGTCAAGCTTGTTAAACCCAGTTACAAAATAACTTCAAAAACCAAAAAGTTGAGCAAAGTCAACACCAAACAAAAAACATAGATGCAGTCTGAATAATTCACCAGACATTGCAAAAACAAACCTTTACAATCAAAAGAACAAAATAATCACAAATGAAAATCAAATTTTACATCTTTATCCTTATCCTATAATCCTAAAAAATCCAAACAAACAAATATCAAAACTTGAACAATCATTCTCCATCACAAAACAACCCAGAAACAAAATCTCCTTAATTCTTCCAAACCCATTGACCAAAAAAACAAAATCATAAAATCTAAACATTGATCTAAAAAACCAAAAGAAAAACATCATCAATAACCAATACCTTAGCTTTCTCGAGTCTTTTAACAGCAACACGATCTCCATTAGATTTATCAATACCAACATAAGTATAACCAAATTGTCCATGCCCCAACAATTTCCCAAGAGAAAATCTCTTATCAAAATCTTTCTCATAACCAAAATCCGTTCTTTTTCCACAAGGAACACGTGAATTAGCTTTATCTTTAAGTCTTGATTGATGGGTTTTCTTTTGTGCTTCTTCTGAGCCTCTACGTCGTTGATTAGAGCTAGGTACTTGACGTTTCTTTGTCGCCGACGCAGTCGCCGACGTTGATGTTGTGGTTGTTGTCACCGGAGCCTTTTCTGTCTTTGTTGTTGATGTTGAATTACGTTTACGGTTTTCATTGTTTGTTGTGTTGCTATTAGAACCACTAACAACCTTTGTAGAAGAAAAACATATACCCATGATGTTGTTGTTTTTGTTGATGATGATGGATCAAAAACAAAGGTAAAATTTCGATATGAATGAAAATTTATCATTCATTGAGAAATTAATGAGATAGATGAAAGCGTGTGTGAGTTGTAGAGAGAGAGAGAGAGAGAGAGATAGGAAGGAATGGGGCAGGGACGACGAAGAAGGTAAGAAGAAGATGATGGTCAAAGAGACTTTTTTTTTAGAGAGAGAGAGAGAGGGGTAATTAAGAATTAATTAATTAATTAACAATATTTTTAATATAGTAGTATGAAATGAATGAATGTAATTAAGGAAAGTAGTAAATTAAAACAGAAACAAAAGAATTGAGTTGCCAAAAATAATGTAATGGGGGATTTTTGTTGTATTAGTGTGTAATTTGTGTTTATTAAATGTGCATACTTCAACTTAGTTGTCACATTCTCATGTTAGTTTTTTCTATTTTTTAGTGATCACAAAAATATTGTACTATGATGACAAGTTAACAACTCCTATTTTCTTGTTTGAATTCTTAAGTTGTTATTACTAAAACTTATAATCTTTATTTTGTAATATTTTTATGAGGAATTACTATCTTAACTTGTTGGGGTTGACAATTTGCATTTCTTAGTGAAGTTTTTCGTCAGGATTATTTGTTTAGAACTTCAAAATTGGAAGAAAAAAAATCACAGAAACAACGATGGAGAAAAAAGTTTCTCCAAAAGTATTTTGAGGCGGGGATTAGAGAAGTATTCTCCGCCACCGTGAATTCTCATACCTGAGCATATTATTTAATATATATAATTATATAATTTTATATGATTTTTCGTCATCATAGTAACTATCTTATTTTCTCGTTTCAATACCCAATTAACCCTAAAAAAGTGTATAAAGTACGTACACAATGTACGCACCCGTCTACTCCTCTTATTTTATTTTTTAATGATGCAGAATGTGTTTTTATTTTTAAAAAATGAAAGATGAAAATATATGCATCTTTTTAGAAAAAAATGAAGAAATTTAAAATTATTATTATTTTATAAGGAAGAAGATAAAAAAATTATAGAAATTTTGTTAATTTTCAATGTTCGTGGATCCACGGGGATCGGTGGGGATGAAGATGGCAATGCGGAAGAAAATTCCCCAGTGACGAGGAACGAGGATGGAGACGAAGAAGAAATTTGGGGGCAGGGAGTGAGGAAGCATCATCCACACATTCCCTACCTCGTTGACATCCTATAACCTATTGGCGACAATTGAGAGTTGTCGAGTCGTAACTATTGATTGCTTGTACCTAGCTCCCGCAGATAATTGGAGAGGTTATCTTAATTTTCGCATGTAAAACGATCGATGTTGGCTCCACATAAAAGAGTCATGATAATTCAGAGTCAGGACGAAAGATCAATAAAATCCGATAAAAAATGGTTTTATCCAAAAATCGATTCAAATTTTTCCGAATAATTTAGTAAAGCTCATTAACAACTTGAACTCACTTGTTTGATTGTTAATAAATGATTTTAATGAAAAAATAACTTTTGGTTTTTCTTTTTTGGTGTAAAAGTAAAGTTGAGGTGATTACGCTTATATCTCGTGGTATTTCTATTTTTATTCCCTTTTAAGAACGGTGATCATAACGAAGCTTGAGTTTTGAGATTTACTTACCTTGTATGGTTTGCAATACTTTTTTTATCAATGTTAAATAATTAAGTTTCTCTGTTGCTCTTGTTATATTTAAAAAGATTAAATTATTGTACCCAAAAAAGATTAAATTACTATATTTTACTCAAATATTCATAAAATTAAATAAAATTATTTTGAATATTCTTTAGCTTAAGTTAATTTCATTCAATTGTTTTTTCTCACATAATAAATAGAGACTTTGAAGGAACCTAAGCTAAAATATTGTGAGAAAATTAAACTCCCGCAACATTCTTATATTCTTTTATAGATATAACTAAGTCAACCACTTAATATGCTTCTCCATATACGTTACGTTAGTAACTGGATTAGTTTTTATGAAACCATAACAAAATATGATATATGAGTGCCCATAATTATAAGGACAAGATTTTACGTGTAGGGTGTAATATAATATAAAACTAGTAAACCTTCTATTATTTTTGGGGCCTATTGAGTTGTGAGATAATGTTATCTTCTTGAAAATTAAAACACTTCAAAAGAATGAGAAGATTTTTTTAAAAGCTAAATTAATCCACCGAAATTGACACCGGAGAAAATTGAATCTGAGACTTTAAGACCATGTGCAATGGTTTTCTAATTCAACACCCTCCACATCATTTTCTCTTTCTTTCACCTACTCATTCAACACCCATTCAATTTTTATCCTCCCCAATGGTTTTTATTCAACACCCTACCCCACCACTCTTTCTTTTATATTCTTATTTAAATTTTTATTTTTATTTTTATGATTACATAAAAATACAATTATCGATTAAAATTAAATTAAAATTATACGATACCAATCATCGATTAAAATTAAATTAAACTTCTGATTAGAAAGATAATAATAAGATTAAGAGAGTGAAAAATGTGATTTTTTTTGTGTCCAAATCAAATGAACCAAGTCTCTATTTATAGAGAAAAAAAAATCATGAATTTTGGTATAAAAATAAAAAAATAATTTGCAATGAAATAATTGAATTTAAAGATAAAATGAGATAAAAATTTGGACGACCAATAACAAGCTGCCACGCGTCAGTTTTCAACCTGTTGAATTTATTCAACATCTCTCTCTTCCAGCTCAAATTCAACTCCACCATTGCAAGATTTTTAGGGTGTTGAAACTAGATTCAACAGGCTCATTGTACATGGTCTAAGAGAAACACATCCACAGGTCTCAAGCCAATATCACTAGACCAATTCAAGTGGGTTTAAAGAATGAGAAGATAAACAAGAGAAAACACAACATGAAGAAAAAAAGTTAAAATATTATTGGAGAGAGTAATTATGTGAGCTAGTAATAAAATATGAAAATTTCACACAATCAAGATTTTTTTTATTACATGGAAGGTCTAGTCTCGGCGAGAAAACAAAAATAATTACACTACAATCAAATGTGGGGTAGAAATCCCCAACATATCTGCGGTAAGTAAATGACTAACTAATTCGGATAAACTTAAGATAAAAATATAATCTTCACGCATCAAACAATTGAAGTTTGCTAGATTATATATGCATTAAGGAGAAATGATATGTAAAAAACATATTTGGACAACTACCCCCAATATAGAATACAGTATGACCATACAAATTGATTTTTTATACAAATTGATTTTTTTTTCTAATCTTTTTCATCCTTGGGGTACTTGAACAAACTCCACTCCTTTGTATTTCATTGGTAGTCGATATATAGGGTGTTGAAAACAGTGTTTTAAAAATCGGACCGGTCATCGAACTGGTAAAGTGCTGGTTTACTAATTCACTGGTTGAATCACTGGTCGAACCGCATGACTAAACCAGATGACTCGGTGAATATAATAAATAATTATATGTATTAAATTAGATTTAATTAGTGATTATGCATCTATTTATTTTAATTTTTTTAAAAAAATTCTAGAATATATATTTTAATTGTAAATATAACAAATTAGAATAATTATGAAAACAATAAATAAAATTTAAAGTCCATAAAAAAAATGAAAAATAAAATAAAATGTATTTCTGAAACAAATCAAAACTTGTGAGAAATCCTATTTTCATATAAAAATAGTAGGAATATATTGAATTAAAAGTAAAAATAAGCACAAATGAATAATTTAGCATAGTGGTAGCATGCCTCTCCTTTTATGAGGAGGTCACTAGTTCAATATTTGTTGATGACAATTTTATTATGTTTTTGAACATTTAAAATCTTCTTTAAAAAAATGCATGCATGTTATGGTACCAAAAAAAAAACCTTTTAATAAATAAAAAATAATTAAGCGCACATTTAAAAACACAAATTTCCAAAAAATAAATAAATAATTCAGGCTTGCACGTTAAACCGGCCGGTTTAGAAAACTGTCGGTTCGCCGGTTTTTCCGGTTCTTTCCGGTTTTCACCGGTTTAATTGCATGTCCGGTCCAGTAGATTAATTGAGCTATAAGCTAACTTATAGCTTATAGTTGAAAAGTTAGTAGATTAAAATTAAAATGTTTGATAAATTTAGCTCTTGTAAGTATAAAATGACATAAAAGTATATGATTAGTGAGCAGTTATTATATATTTTTAAATAAAATAAATAATAAAATAAAAATAATGAGGGTAAAAATATAATAAAATGTAAAAAGATGTAAGTTATATGCTCATATGCAACTTGAATTAGAATCTCAAAAACGCTATAAGCTAATTAGAAAAGTTCATTATATCTAAACTGTTTGAATAAGATTAGTCGTCTAAATTTTTAGTTTGAATTTTATATTTTTAAAAATAGTTAAAATATGATCTTAAAATCCAAACCTCCCCAATTTTTTTTTTTACAAACCTCTCCAAATATTCTAATTGCAAAGGTGTACTAACAAATGCTCAGAGTGTACTACCAGTTGATCAAATTTAGTACTATTTATAAATTAAATCCATCCATTAAATTTTTCAATAGTCAATGAGTGAAACAAGTGGTCTACGAATACGATTGTTGTCTTATTGTCTTCTATTCCATAGTTTAGACAACACTATCATTTTGTTTTTTAATTTTATTCTGGGATAATAAAATATGATACTCCATTTCTACCAAGAAAAATAATATGATACTCCATTTTATCATTTTCACACAAATGATACTCCATTTGTTTCATGCAAAGTGTCATTTTTTTTTCAGTAATGTACTTTTATTTAATAAATTCAGTCCACTTAATTATTCCACTAACTCCAACTAATTAATAAGAGTATTTCAATAGTAAAAAATAGAGGTGCTTTGATAAGAAAATAGTAAAAATTAGGAGTTATGCTTTGGAAAGAAATATATAAAAATAAGACATGCGTAGCCACAAAAAAATGTGTATAAACAAGTCCACAGTAGCACACCATTGGTTGATGGATTGGAGATGATAAAACTGAGTGAAAAAAGAATATGGTGTAAAATAATTTTACATTATTAACCAATTATAACCATATTTTTTGTTATATCATTTAATTTCATTTTTATAATATGACATGAAAGATTAATTTTATACTGTCAACAATTATAACCATATTTTTCACCACATTATCTTATTTAATTTTATTTTTTTAATATAACATGAAAAATTAAACTATTTTTACTTATTATTAATGTAAAATTTATTTTACACTAAAACTATTTTTTAATTATTTTAAAATCTAAAGCTAAACCAACTCTGCATACCCTTTAGCCAGACATCAAACCACGTGGTCATGAATTGATTTTGTCACCTATTTTTTTAATACTAAAAAAAGATGATATTGATGTGAATGATTCTTAAGTCAAGCTCGTCCGACCAATCCAAAGCATGTTTGGTGAAAAGTAAACGTGATTTTAATACTATCGTGAATGTTTGGTTCTGTGTTGACGAGAATTGATTTTGATAGAATTGATTTTGTAAAATTGATTCTGGCCAAAATTGATTTTAAAGTGGTTTATGTTTGGATATATTCATGTAAAAGTGAGTTGAACACAAATTTTGAGTGTAAAAATCAATTCTAAAATCAGAAGCTACAATTTCTAGCTTCAAGTAGAATCAATTCTGGAGGCAGAATCAATTCTACTTTTGAGAAACCAAACAAGTCAGAATCAATTCTATATGTCCAGAATCAATTCTAGCTGCACCAGAAGTGGAACCAAACATACATTAAATTTAGGAAAATATTAATATAGATATATAGGTGGTTCACCAGTATTTAAGAAGTAGTATATTTGTTATTATAAAACAAAATAATAATTTAATTGATGTTAATTAAGATAATAGAAAATAAAAAATACAAATTGTATTGAAATGACGTTAATAATTTATTTTAGCAAACTAACGCTAATAATTAGAAAATAAAAGCTTTAAATTTCGACTTAAAATTAAAATTTAAAATCTCTATGAAAACAATTTAAAAAACACTCAAATATATTAAAATTGTTTGACTTTTTTATATGAAGTTGATGGCACATTGGAGAATGACTGCAACTCCTCAACATAAATAGTGTACTCAGTGATAGGACCAGGGGTGGTTGTGAGTGCCACAATCACCCCCAAAAAAATAGGAAATTACTAGTATGCTAGTTTCATAAAATTACAAATAAATATTTGTATATATATTTGTTTGGGCGTAACATGATCAATCCTGAAGATTGGCCGAACTGGCAAAAGAGGCGCCCAAGTACCTAGAGGTTCAATACTTTGTGGTCGGTGTTTTTTTTTTTTTTTTTTCTTAAAAAGAACTAGTTTTATATTTGGTGACAAAATTGTCTCAAGCCAGGGCATTCTTCTTAAAAAATTAATTTTCATTTTGTATATATCAATAATAAAATGCACAGTTTTTTTATTTTTATTAAAAAAATACAACTATTTTCAATTAAAAATATGGATTTTCTTTTTGGTATATGTGTAATAATAATAAAACATGATTTTGTAATGATAAATTTGTGCGAGTATTAGTTCAAAGTCAATTATTGATTACTTCAAGTCACTTGACACAGTATTATTTTAAAATATGTACTCCCTCTGTCCCAAAATAAATGACCTATTTTAATCATTAATATCTTTAATTATCTATTATTAAAAATTATAAAATTGGTATATTTTGAAAGTACTCGTCGAGACAAATCAAACAATATCTCATATGCTAATATTTGCATGTATATATTAGTAGAAAAATAAGGTCAAAGCAGGTCAAATGAATAGTATACTAAATCAAAAATATGTCATTTAAAATGGGACGGAGGGAGTAATTTCTTTTGAATGACTTTAAAGTGTGTAATAAGATTTATTCATAATTAAATTTTTCTGCACAATATAATTTTCATATTTAATTTCTATACAATAATTTTTTTAGTGGCCCCCCTAAAAAAACTTCCCAGTTCCACCACCGAGTGTACTTGCAATTTGCAAATATTTTTCCGATGAAGTTAATTCATGTATTCTCCTAAAAATCAAAGCTATATGATAAAAATCAATTTACACCACCATTACCAAACACACAACTCAGCTTTGTAACAGATAAAATCCTCGATTCATAGAACACATGACTCTTTAAATGATAGCCTCATTTGGTCCTAACTCTCCTAAGTCCTAACTAACATTGGAAAATGAATGATAATACATCTTCATATAATACAACCTACAACTAGAAATATGCAAAGCCAAAACCGACAAAGATTAATTTGAGAGCATATGCACACATTAAACACAACAATATAATAATCAAATAAAAAACTCTATAAGGCAGGCAAGAATGTCATCCAAAGGTTTAGCTACAAATTATTAGTTTCTTGTACTTTAAGCTATAGTTAGTCTGGCTTAGCGAGCTAGTCAGTGTCCTTTCTATTTTGTTAGTTAGAGAGGTTATAAGATTGTTAGTTCGCTTGTTTCACAAGCTACCTCTCTCATCTATTGTACCTTCACCTATAAATGATGTTTTTGTTGTTAATAAAATTTACACTTTTCCCTTAATCAATTTTTTCTCAATTCATTCTTTCACATTTAAAGTTTATTTTCTCCTTCATTATTGTTCATTGGGTTAAGTGATTAACCCCAACACAAATTTGGGACCTAGATTCTCTGCGATCAAATAGTGACTGCTGGTCAATCTCAATCACCCATTTTATTTGTGTTTTTATATATATTTTGTGAGCTTTGAATCTGAATCATTAAAATAATGTGACTGCATGACTATTCAAAGTGAATACACTCAATCTATATCCACAAATTTGACAATAATCTCCAAAAATATTTAGTCTAGCTGAAGAATGTGATTTGTTTATCTTGTAATGAATTCTCTCCCTCTCTAACCTTGAATTTGGTGATGGGTTTTGGAATGTGGCTATTGGTAAACGGCTATGGTTTGAATTTACCACTGTTTGGTGATCTGTATTAATTCTTGCTCAAAATATGCCTCATATGTTCAATTCAACAAATTCAATATTAACCCTGAAATCAAATTTCAGTTGAAGTATTGTAATATAACTTTTTTTTTGTTATCACCAATTTTACATACATAGGAGGGTTGATAACATTATTCCCTCCTAATAAAAAAAACTTGAGTTCCATATTTGAAATCACTCCCATATTAAAAAACAGATGTCTATTAGCCAACTTGATGATTAATCACATAGTTCTCCAAGAGCTTTAGTGGTGAGTGTAACAGCCCGGACCCCACCAACACCAACATATGTGGTCCCGACTGCTACCTCACGATCCTCTCCAACCCCTTTCACTATTGGAGTTTTTGCTTTATGTGGGAATCGAACCCATGTACCTGGGGATAATTACATAGTTCCTTTCATTCCCACTATCGATTTAACGCGCACGCTTGACAACCTTGGATAATACAATAGATGTGTGTGTGTGAAATTCTTATGATAATAAATTATTAAATGTACAAGTATTGAATATAGTTAAACTCTGAGCAATATAAGATATGAAGTTTACAAGTATCTGAAGTTTATTATTCATAGATAAAATCTAAGAAAATGGTGCAACCTTATTTTAGAATTATCAAACTTAAAGAGCAAGAGCTTGCAAACCTCAATTTTAAAAGTTAAATATGAATGGTTTAAATCAAATTAAAAATTGTATCTTAAACTAATTTTAATTAAACATGGATAAAACTTTGGGGAAGCTTTCAAAGCTAACCTTATGGGTTATCATACTCAATGGGAGTGTACAAAACTCATAAACCTGAAGTCAACATGATTAGTTAAATCAACAACAATTGTATTTAATACTTATGTTTGTCATCATAAAAAAGGGGATATTGTTGGAACAAAATGTGTACTTATTCCTTCCAACCCAATTGTGAAACAATGGATAACGGTTCCTTCATCTTCTTCATCTTCTAAATTCATAAACCTTATAACCTTGTACTTATTCCTTAAAGCATCATACCCCAAGAACTGATTAGCAGATGGATCTTCAATAATTATTGGACGTTGGGATTGATTTGAAAGTTTTCGTACAACAGGGTTCCCTACTTGATGATATTCACGGCCAAGAAGAAATACTAATCCTCTAATTCCATAAGCTAAGCATGTGTCTCCAATATAAAGCCCAGCATCCATAGGATCATTGATTCTAATTATAGGAATTTGACGAAATTCTATAATTGCTAAGCTACTGAGTTCAGGATTGTGCATGTCATTTTCATAGGGATCAATGATTTGAGGGCCGAATGTCAGTCTCCTTTTAATAGGCATACGGTTCTTATTTGAAAAATAGTGCGGCCTAGATGGTTTTGAACGCACCTCTGGCTTCATGTCGCGATGTACCAAGCCATGTAAATGACACTGAGCTACAACCTTCAGCATTCGCCTTACAACCACTGCAGCATCTTTTTCAGTATAACGGTTGTCCTTCCTATAAAAATAAGATGTAGAAAAACTAAGTTTCGGGTACAAGGAAAAAACACATTGCTGAACCCAAAAATCTAGTAGGCAATAATATTTTGGAGCCCTCAGTGATCTTGGTTCCAAAAATTTGTGAAGTTGTAGACATTCTTAAGAGCCAACTAGACAGTTTATGAAAAAAAAAACAATCACATCCGAGAACAAACATAACTTACTTGCCCAATATCCGGTCTAGAAGTTCTCCGCCTTCGCATAACCTAATAAGATAAATTGCCAAGCAGTTTACATTAATAGACGTATATAGAAAGAAACAAAACAACAGATAGAGTAAAGACAACAAAAATTATTTGATAAATCTGCCGCCAAAGATATATATACCCAAAATTTATTGCAGTCAAATAATGTTTGGAATCATATGAACACAATGAAACAGCATAAAAATAAGGAAAATATGGGGGAGAGAAATGAACTTACTCCATAACTATGTACACATATGAGTCATCCTCAAAAGCATTATAGAATTGAACCACATTTTCATGGTCTGTAAGTTCTTTCAATATCTTGACTTCTCTCTTTACATCTTCAACAACTATAGGGAGAACCATCTGCCACAAAATTCAACGATTGATTCATAAAACCTTTTTATGCAACCGAAGCAGAGCAAAAATAATAAGAAATCACTAAAAAGAGCTCGAGTAAATAGGAACTAAAAACTCAGATTACACATAACACATTCATTAAAAATCCATTTCAGGCATTACAACAATAACCAAATCTGAAACTACTAAGCTAAACTTTTACTATAATTCACATTATTCTATCTAACATCAATAAACACTATCATAACCATCCTCGGAGGAAGCCCCAACCGAACAGAGAAAGAAACTGAAAAAGAAAATGAAATATAGAGAGAAGGGTGTTATTCGGTTTTAAATTCACAACATTAAGGTTTTGAAGGTCTCCGTAACCGCGTCACAACTACAATTGCATCCACATCAACCACATTTATCATTCATAATTTCCCATAATGTCAAACATCGCAAAACAACCGCAATTCAAAAACCACACTACATACAAGTGGCTTGATATACAAGTTACATAACATGTCAACCTTGTTAAACCTAGTTACAAAATAACTTCAAACTTCAACACCAAAAAGTTGAGCAAAGTCAACACCAAACAAAAAACATAGATGCAGTTTGAATAATTCACCAGACATTGCAAAAGCAAACCTTTTGACTCTAATATCTTGTACAATAAAGTGAGTATTAAGAATTTATACAAGAAATTAATTTAAAAGACTCGTAACCAATCAATATGAGTTGGTTTAATTGAAGAGACTAAATTGTCACATTCGAATATCGAATTTCAAATGAGAAGCAGGACTGCTCCATAACATGTGTAATTTGAGCTACAACAAAAAGTCTAGGATTTTGTCATGATTAACCATGTCTAAACACAACCTCTACCCTCTACACATTTGTCACGGTGGCTGAGAAACTAGAATGTCGCCGCGTATGAAATTAAATATATTTTGATGTTTGGTTTAAACAGACAAAATTGATTCTATATGTATAGAATTGATTCTGACTTGTTTGATTCATAAAAAGTTGAATTGATTCTGCTTTCAAATTTGATTCTACTTAAAGTTAGAAATCGTAGTTTTTAATTCTAAATTGATTTTTACACTTAATTTTTTTGTTCAATTCACTTTTACATGAATATATCCAAACATGAGTTACATTAACTTCAAATCAATTTGACTTCATAGTTACATTAACTTCAAAAACAATTCCTTTATCTTCATGGTTCTAATATCTTTTGACTCTTGTATAGCTACAACTATGAAGTCGAATTTAGGAGTTAAAGATATCAATCATTTGTTTATCTGTATATTTCTTGAAACAATTTTTTTTCCTTAGCAACGAAATATCAATTGTTTAAAAACACATAGCAGATTTTTTTTATTAGATTACCCTTAAAGAATTTGTTGGAGAATCCGGGGGAGCTCGGGAGAAACAATGGAGTCAATGCTCCGAACCACGTGTCTGATACCAATTGTTGGGAAGTTCGGATGAGCTCGAGAAAAACAATGACATCAATTCTCCAAGACCATAAGAGAGGGAGACATCACATCTTTACTAAAAACCTTAAGATATTAGATTAATAAATCACTTCTCTTATAAATCTAATATTTTGGGCAGTTTACCCATCAACCAATAACAATTAGTCACATAAGTAAACTTACAAGTGGACTAAAAATTAATTTATGGATATCATTTACAAATTTACTTATAGGGTCAATGCTCTTTTGGATAAATTACCCTCAATTCTTTAAGGAGTAATTATGTATATCTCACTAAAGAAAAAATCAAATTAAAACTCATTAAACAAATTTAAGATCTGATGGAACTTTTTAAATAAAGTTTTTTTTTTTTTATTTTTTTTCTCAATTATTCATATTTTTTTACAAAAAAACTGAAGATTCAGAACCTCATAGATATTATCCAAATTCTTCACCAAATCTAGTAATTTAGTTTTTCCCTTTATCCATGTTTTGTGTATACTTTAACGAAGTTTTTTCAAAACAGGCTGAAGATTTAGTTTTTCCCTTTATCCATGATGACCTCTATCTCATGGATAATAATAATTTGACTTAATTGCATATTTGATCCCTTATGTTTATTTTAAATTTGAATTTGGTCTCTTATATTTTAAATGTTTCAAATGGGTCATTTTGGTTAAAATTTTGGTTAAATTGGTCCCTTATGATGACCTCTATCTCATGGATAATAATAATTTGACTTAATTGCATATTTGGTCCCTTATGTTTATTTTAAGTTTGAATTTGGTCCCTTATATTTTAAAAGTTTCAAATTGGTCATTTTGGTTAAAATTTTGGTTAAATTGGTCCCATATGATGACCTCTATCTCATGGATAATAATAATTTGACTTAATTGCATATTTGGTCTCTTATGTTTATTATAGGCTCAGAATAATTCGTGAACGGAACGAATGGAGAGAGAATGAGTAAATTTCTCTTTCATTTTAACCATGCGTTTTTCTTTCTGCTTAGCTATAAAAGCAATTCTATGTTTCATTCTTAACAACAAGTACAAGAGTTATAACAACCAGCTAGTTACAAAAAGTGAAAATTCCAGCATAGGAGTTTTGTGAGAAATATTTAGAGAGAAATATTTCTTTGGGTGTAATTGGGTTGTGGGTTCTGTGAGAAAGCAGTTGTCATAAACATTTTGTACATTTCATTATTATTAATATTAGTGTGCTTCCGCGTTATTTTGCTCTTCCACAAATCTGATAATATGGGGAAATTTTGCATAGTTTCTTAACAACTAGTATCAGAGCCAGTTGGTTGTTTTTTGCTAATTTTTCTAGCGAATGTATTATTCACAAAATAGTAACTTTTGTGAATAGTGCAAAATTTGGTCGGCGTTACCAATTTTTCACAGAGGTGTTTTAAAGCACGGTGATTTGTAGAAATTTTCAAAGACAATCCTGAGGGAGTCAGATTTGAGTGGTTAAAATATATATTTTTATTTGCATTTTGATGTTATTGGTTAAAATATATATTTTTATTTGAAATTCAATTTTGGTTAAGGGTGATAGAATAGAATATTTCCTGTTGTATCATGATTGTAGAGTTGACTCATGTACATATATATTCAGTTCACATAATGAGAAGAGACAAGCATTCCATTATCTTACATGGTATCAGAGCATTTCATATATTCTATTTACATAATGAGAAGAGACAAACATTCTATTATCTTACAAACCCCCACATTGCTCAAACATAAAACATATACTACCCAAAGATATTTTTCGGTAAAAAGTACACCTTATTGGAAGAAGAGAACTTATCTTGCGTGTCTCATATATTTTTCAACAAAGATTATTTACAACTAAACTACAGAATTCATACGGTAAAAAAATGGGGATGGGAGAGCTGGCAATATCTTATTTCCCACTTTAATTTTCACCCAAAAATATATTTTAGTAAGGTTTTAATGGACATACAACGTCAGTGTAAAACAGTTTTACACTGACATCAAATAAGAAACCATCATTCATCCATGTCATAAAAGTAATTTTAAAATTTTAAAATAACCACACATGAATGGAATGATGTGGCAAATTGATGGATTTTTATTGAATGTTTGTTTAAAACTGTTTACACTAACTATGCATATTATTATTTTTTCCTGTATGAGCAGAGGAGGGAGAAGAGTAATATTACCGTGGTGAATATCAATACACTATGGACTCATTCTCTAAACCAATAATGGACCGAAAAGCCCAAACCTAGAAACTAACGGCTACTTCCATTTTGGGAAACGCGCATGCATCAACGGTCATATTCATTCTACAAACTCTATAAATAATTTTACCCTAATCCCAAATTTTTCATCTGTAATTCAATCAATTCATTTCTTTTTCTCTGTGCAAAATTCGTTCAAAGCTTTTCACTTTTTGTATTTCTTGATCCTCAACCGCTTTCAATTTCAATGGAAACTCCATCTTCCACAACAAGATTCACCAACACCATTCCACTTTCAAGTGAGTAATTTTTTTTCTGATCTTCAAATAAAAATTATATTTTGATTGCTTAATTTCACTCTTGATCCTATAAATATGATTAAAAAGATTCTGGGTTGATTTAAGTCTTTCACTAATATCATTCATGTTTTTGTTCTTGTTTTTTGCAGAAAAATTTGAAGATTCTGAAAAGAATGTGTCAAAATCAAAGGGACAACAGCAAGATCGTTGTGCATTGATGGACATGACAAATGATTCACCAATTGTGGGGCTTGCCAATGGTGGAAATCTCGAGACACCATCCGCGAAGCAGAGGGGAAGCCGCGTGAAGAACACGCCGGGATCTGGTGAGGCCTTGCTGAGGGGTCAGGTGAAGACACTTATGCAGATGGTGGAAGAAGAGGCTTTGGAGATTCTTGCTCCAACTTCTCAAATTCAGAATCTTTCTGGAACTGCCACTTCTGTTGTTCAACAACAATCAATTTCTCAGGTTCTTTTTTCATCTTTTTACCAAAGAGAATTTCTTGGAATACACTCTTTTTAATTTAAATCAATAGTATAGTTTTTATGTAATAAATAAATGATTTCTATGAGATGTTAATTTTTTTAAAAGAGATAATTCTATCCCTAAAATTTTAGATGTATAAAGATCCATATTTTTAGAATTGATATCATAACCATTGATTTTTATGCACATTAAACTTTACTAATAGGATTTTATTTTTATTTTTTGAGAATATTATTTGTAGAGTTTTGTGCAATTGCGTTAAACTTATAAAACTTGTCAAATAATAGTATGTTGGTAGCACTCATATATGACTAAAATAAATTATTCAGTTTTTAATTATTAGATCTAATAAACTAACCTTAAGGCATAATGTTGATTGCAGGTGGTGAATATGGACCAAGATATTGGTGAATTTGGAAAATGTGAGATAACAAAGTCCCTTGATTTCTCAGAAAAATTTCAAGTATCAGAAGAATGCAACTCTGAAGTGACAGAAGGAAGTGTGGTTGGTAGCTGCAGTATAGTAGATGATGGTGCTTCTATTTGGTCAATGCAAGTCAACTCATGCAACTATGATGAAGAAGATGTGGAGCATAGTCACATAATTCTCCTAAAAGGCGACGAACCGCGAATTGGTTCGCGCGTACCAATTCGTGGTACTTTTGCGAATTGGTTCATCGTAATTCTCTTCGAATTCTTTAAAACCTAAGTACCGGCGAACCACTCCAACAATCAAATAAGAACAAAATATAAAATGTTGAGACTGATTTAGATTTAGCTGTGAATATGATGGTTACAAGTATAACATCGTTTGTCCACTAGTACAATGCATCTCAATTTTATGATTAATATAAACTTTAGATTAATAATATTAATTAACATAAATTTAATCCTAATTAATATTTTCATCAAATATTTTATTTAATTTTTTATTAACAACGTACCGATTAGCGTACCGACTATGTATACCCCTCACGTACCGAATTCTTTAAAGGTAGCGTACCGCGTACCCGAACCCGTACCGCGTACCGAAACGAATTGCGAACTGTGTGACTATGATGTGGAGGAAGAAATTGCTGAGGAAGATGAAGAAGAAGATGAAGAAGACTATTATGATGTTGAAGAGGAAGAAGAATATGAAGGGCTTGATGAACTGTGTGAAGGGTTAAACAACATTGGAGTGAATGAAAAGGCTGTTCCAAAATTTGCTGGAAAACATACAAGGTTTGTTTACAACAGTGATGATGAAATTGTGAAAGAAGAGGAAGATGAAAGTGTTAATGCTGATTCACCTAATGTGTTGCGTTTGAATGGATTACCAACACCGAAAGGGAAACATCTTCGTTTTTCTGAGGAGGAAGAAGAAGAAGAGGGAAAGTCTGCTTTGTGATTCATGGATGGAGGATGATGGTCTTTTTACACCTTTTTTTTTTGCATTTGTTTTTCTTTCTTTTGTTGAAGGTTAAATGAGTGACCACAATTTTTGTGGTCCTCAATTGTTCCAATTCCAAATACTGAATAAAAATGTTCCAATTTATCAAGTTTTAGAAATGTTCCAATTTTTGGTTGTTTTTGCACCTAAAAATGAAAAATATAAATCACAAAGTAATATGTGTTGGTCTTATCAATATATTTTGACAATTGGTTGGATTTGTGTAATGTCTTTGTCTTGCTTGTTGAGCAATATATATATTTGAAAATTGCCATAAGTTATTGGTGCATTTTGATTATCATAATTGTAGAAAGAGAATAATTAAACATAACAAGCACACTCTTTTTTTTTTTCTTTGGTACAACTAGCAGCACACTCTCCCATACATCTCTTTGACGGCGGTGATGCCTATGTCAAGAGCGAGAACATAGTCCAATAAGACGATTCACTGTGACTATATTTTCGTTGCAAGTATTATTACACATTTTCTCAGTGTTTTATATATCTCAATAAGACACTTCCTTTTTGAATGAGCTTGAGAATGAGCTATATCAAGAGCGAGAACACAGTCCAATAAGACAATTCACTGGGACTATATTTTCATTGCAAGTATTATTACACATTTTCTCGGTGTTTTATATATCTCAATAAGACACTTCTCGGCTGCAGGAGAGGTATGTACCATGCCAATTAGATTGTCCATTATGGGAGAATGAGCTTGAGAATGATTGGCACTTCCTTTTTGAATGCAATGACAGTCGGGGAGCATGGCAAACAGCAGATTGGAAAGTGTTATTATGAGAAGCATACAAAGATTTAACACACCATTTGATTGCTTGTTGGATATATGCAGCAACACAGATGCAGTTACAGCAGGTAAGGTAGCAATGGTGGTCTGGGTGCTATGGAATAATCGAAACAATTGGGTTTGGAATCAAACAAAAGAAAGCGGCCAGCAGCTCGGGGTTAAGGCGATATGGATGTGGAACGAATGGAATGAGGTCCAGGCAGTTTGAAATAGTAGCAACAGACGCGAACAGCAGGTTATACAATGGCAGAGACCGCAGCAAAATTGGTTCAGGTGCAATGTAGATGCAAGTTTTCATCATGACAGTGGGAAAACTAGTATGGGCTGGTGCGTGCGAGACAGTTTGGGACGGTTTGTGTTGGCTGGAAGCATATGGATAAATGGTATGTGTACTGTGAATGAAGGTGAGGCAATGGCAATACTTGAAACTATGAAGGAACTACATACAAGAGGCTACACTAATGTGACCTTGGAAACGGATTCGCAAATTGTAGCAAATGCAATCCACCATGTGCATTCCGGTGTGTCGGAATTTAGTGAGCTTATTTGTAATATTAGAAACTTATTGACAAACCATTATGACTTTGAGGTGAAGTCGATAAAGCGCCAAGCGAATATGGTTGCCCACAAGTTAGCTCGGGCGGCTATTTCTAGGTTTCGGCGCTGCATATTTGAATTAATACCTTCTTGTATTGAACAATTAATTTTTTATGAAATGATGAGTTTATGTTTGTCAAAAAAAAAAAAAGACGATTCACTGGGACTATATTTTCGTTGCAACTTGCAAGTATTATTACACATTTTCTCGGTGTTTTATAATCTTGGCTGACATTTTTATAAATTGCGGTTCAAAAATGACATTTTTTTGAAAGATGGATAATTTTCTTGACAACGGAATTCTATTGCAAAATTAAACTTTATTAGAAATATTTCAATAGTTAAACCAAAATTAAACTTTATAATATTGAGTACCTTCATTATTTTTAAATACAATTTATAAAATAATATTAACCATTTATTAATTATAACATTTATTGGCATGTTTAATTTAAAAATTCTGTATAAGCTCTCTTTTTATGAGAAAAATTATGTATATTCTACTATTATAGAGAGATTGGAATAACTTGCTTTAATTTTCATTTGAAGATAATTTTTGAAGAACTTTGATTATCAACAAATTATTACTGATTTTACAAACAAAAAATCAACGGGAATTTTTTTTAAATGATTATCTGAGCATAAAATTCAAATTGTTATACACATATCGCATACAAGGGTAAACCCCGGTACATTTCCATAATACAATGGCCTCTAGGTACCTACTCTGTCATATTCCTGTAGTGTTCTACAACAGATTCTAACCTTTAACTTAGGAGGAATAATAGGGACCCAAGTTACAGTTGGGTTCAAAACAAATAGTAACGTTGCTACATTAGCTGGAATATGTACACATGTACAGAGTACTACTACAGATATCTTAGAACCAGGGATGCCATGTCGGATCCATCATGCACAAGTTCCTCGGGTTTAAGGCAGCTTCAACCAACTCAGTAACACCCCGCTGCACAGATTGAAGTGGCTCCATCACATTCTCCTCCTATATCAATCATTAATTACGTAAATACAGACACTATATGGAAAGAAGTCTTACAGCCAAGACCAAGAGATTAACATTCAAAATAATAATAATCTACCAAGTTAATTGTGATGTACTCAAGAATATGAAATAGCATACAAAAAGGAGTGAGAAATTTGAAGAGAAAAAAAGACAAACAAAAAGGATCAAGTATCAATCAATGAATTGAAAGTGGAATGGCAAGAGGAGGCAGAAACTTGTACAGTATTGTGTTTTAAAAGGGAAAAAAAAAAAAATCATCCCCTTCTACCAATTAGATTTTCCGGTAGTTATAATTACAAAATAAATAGACTTTTCTCCATAGGATCAAATTGGATGTTTGAAATTTTGATAGAATAGAACACATTGGAAAAGTAGTTTTATGACCATTCCATATTTAGCAATCAAAAAAGAAACCTGAACTTAGAATTTCCAATCATATTAGAACAAAACATGAAGAAAAAAAAACAATGACAGTATTTTAGTTACTCACCTCATCAGAAAAATTCTGCGGTGCTATTCCCTTAACCCTTGCAACGACATGTTCGACATTTGTAATAACCTTTTGTTTAAAGTCAACAGGGCTCATAGTACCACCTGCAGCCATAGGGGCCATGGGCATCCCAAGTGGTCTTCTCCAAGACCAAGACAGTAGCTCATCACGGAAAAACATTGCTAGATGATGCCATAGATGCTGACTTTGCTGCAACACAGCAATTTAAGAACAAATCAGTCATATGTTATGCATATATGATTATAAAATTAAAATATTGAAAACGTGTGTGTTTGTCCTATAAATTCTTACTTTAGGTGAAGCCACAGCCTGTGCAGCAGCACACATTGAAGATACAATAAGGCCTTCTACTCCATGGGAGAAGAATGCTTGCATATTCCTTGTTAGCCTGAACGGGACAGGCTCATTAAACTCTATCAGTCCATTTGCATCATATGCAGGATGAAAATCAGTTTGAAATATTTTTCCAGTGTTCTTTGCAAACAAAATCTTGTTGGGAGACCTCCCACCAATTTGTAGCATAAAGGACATGAAACTTGAAAGAGCCAACTGGATGGCAAATTGCTTCTTGAATGCCCATGTATGGTTGCCACTGGGTAAGGTTTTGTACATGTACTGTGAAAAGATGTTGTCATTAACAAGATTTTTTGTTATTTCATTATAGGCTTGCAGACGAAGATCAACAACAGCTTCTGGGGATATTTGCCCAGATATAGCCTGATTCAACTGCTCCTTGAAATAGGTTATTGGAAGATCCGCCTCTCGGTCATTCCTTGAACAATGATTCTCATAGACCTCAAGGAAAGTACTATACATCAAATCATCTTCTACCATGCGAACCTGACCATACAATTTTTCAAGCATGATTAGTGGAACCTTTTATAAGTAGCCAATGACGTGTGAATGAAAATAAAAGAAAAAGAAACAATGTGCTTAATGAAAATTATACTAACCTGGGACCAAACAGGAATAATTATCGGTGTGTGAATGCATATGTGACGGCGTCTAGATTCCTTGTGCTTCTCAAACATTTGGTTCATCATACGGAAAAGCTGTAATATGCGTTCATCACTTCTAGCGTTAGGAGTCAAAGACGTCTGTACAATAAAATGGCGTTGGGAACCATCAGAACCAATTAGAGTCAGACGCCGAAAACTGCTGCCATGCCTCCGTACAATTGGAATGTCGGCTGCAACCCTATCCAACTTCACAGTATGATCAGGTGCAATTTCCTGCAACAAAATATAATAAATGTTTGAGAATCAGTATAGGATGCGCCAAAAACTCATATGCTAACTACAGATTATTTTCATCCGAATCAATACGATAATAAATTAAGGTCTTGGCTTTGTTTAATAAAATAAATCCAATGTAGTAGCCACCTGATCAGTGAAATACTGCCCCGGAACTTCAACATCAATAACATGGAAGTCTCGTAATACCCTACTTTCTTCTTCAAGCTTTAATACTGCTGGAAATCTGTCCTCAACATTACTTTGCAGTACATTCTTCCAGTGTTTCAACCGCTCAGTCAGTTGAGAGAGGGTAGATGGGAACGTAGCAGCGCTGTCTGGATCAAGATCGCGTTCAAAATCCTGTTTGTACTCCCTTACAAAATCAACATGCTTATTTACAGCGTCAGCTGAAAAGCATGCCCTGCAAACACCCGAGAGCTCTTTCTTGAGAGACTGAGGAACTTCTGCAGTTGTAGCTGTTGGATATTTGTAGCAGCGGTGGAGCAAAGCGTTAACCACAGCCAAAAGTCTCTCCTCAGGCAGAGTGACAAACCTTGAACCAATTTCTGTTAGTAGAACCTGCAAAAGGAACCATAATCTAGTTTAGGAAAGACACGGTCCAAATCTTATTATCATATACACCGGTGCAATTCATATCATATATACAAATCATTTTAGTGGATGGTGGAAGTTCAATCCACTTAAATGTTACTTATTGCAAACAAACATTAAAGATGAGCTGCCAAGAAGTAATAAAGTTGACACTAAATCTACTCCTTTTCATGTGCCTGTGTTCATAGAGTTGTGATTTCTTAGAATTAGGGCTCGGCCTAAACCCCAAACGCTAGATCGAGGGGGTGAAGATTTTCCAAGTCTTATAAGGAATAATTTGACCATATCATCAGTCAATGTGAGATCTCTATTCTCAGCACCACCAATATTCATCAATAAATGCATACAATTTTTTAATAGTTCAATTTTGACACTGATACCGCCTACCAGTAATGATATAGTTCAATTTAGAGACTGATACCACCTACCAGTAATGATATATAGTTCAATTTTGAGACTGATAGCAGTCCATTTAGGTATGGAACCAGGAGATGTGGTGGAGAGGGTGAGACCGCGTACAATTACTGTTAGTTATATAAAAGCAAAGTAAAAACTATTAATAAGATCACCTCAAGTTCACTGGCCAAATTAGCGTGCTTGCCCCTAAGAGCCTCCATTATATCCTTTGCAGCATCAAAGGCACTGGCAGCTGAAGCCACAAAACCCAGTGCCCCAGCACGCCTTAAAGTGTTCTGACCACCTTCATTGAGGTTTGCAGAGCCTTGCTGCAATGGTTGGTCATTTGCATTGTGAATGTTGCTTTCTGCACTTGTGGACCTTTCAGGCTCTTGCCCATGTGAGTTTCCACCATCATGAGATCCAATTCCACCAACGGACTGGGATCCCTGGTGGGCTTGAATATCAGATGATAGGGTACTCCCCCCTGGACCTTGTGCTCTTGCATTTCCATCAGCAATGCCACCATGAGAACCTCCACCAGTA